>OY728166.1:428513272-429763272 GCA_963277665.1 Viscum album
CCAGACATCTGCATTGACAATGACGATTAGATCCTTTTGAGGTTGGATTCTTGTTGTTTTTAACAGAAAAATTTCAATTCATTATTTAATTTTATCAAATCATAATCAATTCCTTGTCTTGAGCATCGACGAATTGGAGAAATGAACACATTCATCACTTGATCTCCATTTTTTTGTGTTCTTCTCCATTCTTCCCCTTAAATCATTGCTTATGTCGAAACATCAGCAAATTGTCCAGTAGAGGATAGAATATGAATCTATTGATCCGAGGATCCCAAAATATCTATTGAATCAATTTTTGACCACTAGAGTGGTATTTGTGGTTTTCAAAGGTAGAAGGTTGCGTAGTTATGGCTAGAAAGGAGGTCGATGGAAGAGCGTGTCGGTTAAAAAGAGGAGTATGTGGCAGTTCGGTGCTCCAGTAAGTAGGAGGTCGTATAGTTGTGAGAGCCAAAGCATGGGATACTGTTATAAAGATGGAATCTAGGGTGGACCAGAGGATGGGCTTGCAGCTTCAATAGGAAGGTGAGGTCAGAGAAGGGTCAGGACATGCGGCTGGCGGCCAGGAATTAGAGGCGTAATGACATGAGACTCTAGGAAATAGTGATCAACACAATGTGGGTTGACGTGTTTCACGAGGGGACACACGAGGTCCCATGGTAGGGAGGGGCTAACTACCAATGTTAGGGGTAGCGCATGAACTAGGCCATAGTAGGTCCATGGGTCGGCTGGGGAAGACCAGTCCCAACAAAGGGGTCTAACTAGATTGGGCCGAACATACCCATTTTGGACTAAGACTGTTTAAAATTCTCTTATTCTACTAAATTGTGTGTTTGTTTGACATGACAACTAAGGACACACATCCCTATCATCGAGAAATATCTTTTTAGACTGGTTCATGATATTTAATTCATGGTCTCAATGTTTTGTTCCCAGAAATTACTATGTTAAATAACTATAATATAATTGTAATTATTTTGAATTTTTGTATCAAAAATATCTTTTAAACGGAATGTCCATGTCATTCACCATCAACAGTGGCTAGAGCATGGTCCTTGTGTGGATGTTTCAAGAATACTTTTGTGTTTTTAAACTAATGACATGGTGAGGGCCCCATAAGCCTATGTTCGTGCGTGTGGTGGTGGAATGAAACATTTTCACAAGGTATCCATTAGGTAAGAATGAGTAGTTCATCCTGTATATTTTTTACTTGATTATCAAAATGGCTGGATCCATGTCATTTTTTGGGCATGAGGCCTAGGCGCCAGTGGACATCATTTTATTATGATGCGACGACATGCGTCTTTTACATAAGATGTCCTATTGGGAAGAATACATTTTTAATCATGAATGTTTTCTTGTAAGGATCACAACAGTGTGATGCGTCTGGATGTGAAAATCTTTATGTGTTCCCTAAAAAAGTTATGGAAACGTGAAAGGAATATCATTTGGAAGATTATTCCAATGTTCTTGAAGAGATCCCATGGCATGGGTCAGCATCCACTACTGTGAGAGTGGAGAAGCCTCATAAATAGATACCATTAAATGTTCTAGGGCCATTTGTCTAGGTGTGTCAGTGAAAATAACTTTTTGATCCTCCAGGTTAATCACGAGCATCATTCGATCATCATCCACATTAATAAAAGTTCCATTTACACTAGGAATACATTGGCATTTCAATTGGAACTTATCACAATTTAGTACCTGATAAAGACTAGGTAGACGACATGGTGATGAGTTGGGGTCGAAAATTGTGTGGTCCCCCTACACATCGTGCACCACATTACAAAGATTTTATCTCTTGTATCATTTTATCTTTCACTTATATTTTTGCATGTGATTGTCTTATCCTGAGTTTTTTCAATGTGGAACATTATAGTTCCCTCTATAGTGGATTTTGAGATAATATGCGTGATGATTTATGAGGGACTCCAATCTAGGGTGGAACCTGATCACTACTACGGCATTCTTCCAAGTGGTACAATCATGCAGGGAATACTAGTGGTCCACCAAACAGACCAATATGTACCATCTAGTAGGGATAGTATGTGTTCCTTGGGGCTTTCAGCGAGTTACCATCCTTTAGGGATGGCATGTGTTCCTCCGTGATTTCTTAGATGTACCATCTAGCAGGGATGAACAGAGAAATTCTAGTCTTACCTCTAGTTATGCTTGATAGTGGCCCTCAATGGCATTTATGGGCATACCACTAGCTCGGCTAGGTATTTTTCCTAATGGATATTTTTGATTTCCCTCTAGTGGGGATGGGAAGTGGGTCCCATCAACGACTCTTGCTGGGAAGTATACTCCAGAGGTGGGCAGTGGGTCCCCATTGAATTAATGGTGAATATCCCCCCAACATATTATGACAAAAATACATAATTATTAGAGTAGAACACTCCAGCCAGGTTAGGAGATGGTCGTTGAATTTGAGGATAAATATCTTGAATGTCTGACATAGTGATGATGTGTGATTTGATAGTCCATTGAGCTCTCAAGGAAGTGTGAATCATTTACCACCAAGATGCGTCCATGAGACATGACCTAAAAACTTGTGGGTGAGATAGTTCAACCCAATGTGGACTGAATCATGGTGTGGTGGTTGAGTCCCTATGACATGCAATTCAAGACAGAAATGTGGGATGCTGGGAATCGATTGTGGTTACTTCTGGTACTGTTCGCTTCTCACTATCTTGGGATGAACTATGAGTTGGAGATCCCCTTTCTCTCTAATTTCTGATTTTGCACTTGGTATATATATAGATTATATTTCTAATACCATCTCCTTGGGTTTTGTTACTCTCTTCCCAGGATAGATGAAGTCGCGTAGGGTATTCCACGTTTTTTTCATGTCAATATTCTCGTGGTCATATGAGTCAACTCTCTTTATATAGGAAGAAAATAATCAATGTTATTTTCTTATTCCCACTATTTATAGATCCTTTTTTTATGAGATTACTTCATCTCTTGTTTGGTTGAGCTGCACCCCTTTCCTTATAACTTGTTTTATCTAGTGCTCCCCTCTTCAGTATATGTTTTTCTACTCCCTTGATCATTCATGGAATCCTAATGGGTATTTTTATACTCACCCATAATATATTTTCAAACACAATGTGTTCCCTTGCCGACGATGGATATTTTGATCGTGACCTAAGAGGATCATACTAATATGGGGTTCTTGGACCATATACGGTGGTCGTATCTTGGGATTCAGGAGATGAGCTCTCTTAATTTTTTTCTTTTTTAGTTCGTGACAGGTTGTATAAATTCATTGATTTTCTGTATTTTTTCCCATTTTTTCATTTCAGTTTACTGTACAATAACTGTTCTCATTAAGGGTTCATGGAAGATTGGATTATTTATAGTAGTGTTTTCTCATTTAATCCTTTCCCTCTACACTTTTTGTATTGAGTTTTTCATGTGTGTAAAGGGTCATAGGAAAAGGACTCCCCATGTTTTTGATCATTCAACACTTGTTTCCATCCCCTTGCCTATAGAGGCAAGCTTGGGGTAGTTTCGGCTCGAGCCCTAATATGGGCCAGGTCGTTAAAAAGTTGTATCATAGGTGTTTTAACCCTTGTGATTTTTTTTATACAATTACCTAAAATATTGTTATATTTATTTAGGGAAAATTTATAAGTGTCTCAAGAGTGGCTATTAGGCTTGGGGGTTCAGTTATGGTATGAGCGGATGAAATATCCATTCATTACGACTATGGTTACATGATTTTCAACTAACCACCCAATGACAAATGTTGAAGGGAACAATGGTGGATGAATCATACATTTTTAAGCCTCTAAATGTCCTTCTTTAATTATCTCCCCATTTGTTTTGATATGTATATGCTCATTTGACCCCGGTAATTCTTGATGGATTCAAGATGCCTCCACGATGACATCTGCGTAGGATACTAGCTCTGGTTTATGATGACGACTTCACAAGAGAGAAGGACTCAATTTAGGGCCCATTATTCAATACCTATCCTCTAGTTGGGAATGTAGAAGCTCCCCCGAATATTGAGTAGTAGAAAACCCCACTAAAGTAGTCATAGGATGTGTGTAGGTTGAGCACACTTTCTGAGTCCTAGCCCTAGAACCCTTTGAGGATCCATGGTGAGCCAGAATATTACCGTAGGTTCGTACCCGACTTCCCAAGAGTTCATATTGTGCGATATATTTGACAAGAAAAGTCCATTCCATTGTATATAGTGATCAGTTCCAGGAAGATTTTGGCTATATGGATGGGAATTTTTTCAATGTCGCAGTGCTTTGGTTTCTAGGGGAAGGGGTGATGTTATAGGTTTTCTGTGACGCTTACAGCCTAGGCTCAGGTGTGTACTAATGTGGAAGTGAGGAATAATATATTATGGGTCTAGTAAATTACTTCCTCAAGAACTTAATTATTCCACCCATGATCTATAGAATTCATCATTTATTTTCACAATGAATTTTTAGCAGAATTACCTCATTGGGGATAACATTGTGGTCATCACAGATCACATGAATTGGAGGTAATTCTTTTCCCAATGAGACCATAACATGAAATAGTAAATGTGTATGGGATTCCTCCAAGATTAAGACGTTTAGATCTCTTCCACCCAAATGATGTGGAATTTGGTGGATTATTCCTTGAGTAGGATGTTAGAAAGATGGTTTTCACAAATCCACGAGTTCTTGGAAGGTAATGGAGGAGATGGTCATTTTACACTTGGACGCTAGGGAGGAAAGTGGAAGAGGATATCTATTTCAACTAAAATTTATGTCATCCTTTGTGTGGCAGGTAGAGGAGTCTCAGTGGGGAGACATAGAGGCCAAGGTGATGTGTGGTCACATTGTCTACGGTGATGCTCTGGAGGGATGGTCGGCGGATAACCATAATTAGATGTTGTTCCATGAGAAGCTGTTTATCACAATGGTTGTACATGATGGTGTTCTCTATGAGTTCCACATCTCACCCATGGTGGGGAATCTAGGATTTTCTAAAATGTACATTATCTTGATGAAACAGCTTTGGTGGAACGTGTTAAAGTGGGATGTAGTGGAGTTTATGGCAAGATTCCTAGTGTGTCAGTAGGTGAAGGTCGAGCACTGTGTTCTTGGTGGTCTGTTACAGACCTTGGATGTTCTCAAGTGAAAGTGGGATGACATCATGATGGATTTTTTCACAGGTTTACCCAGAGATTAGGGAGGACGTGATGCCCATTGTGTAGTAGTGGACCAGTTTAGGAAGTCATCTCACATCTTGGAAATCAAGGATTTGAGTGTAGTGGATGCCTTGACAAAGAGGTATTTCAATGAGGTGGTGTGGATTACTCGAGATCCAAGACCAATCATCTCAGATCGAGACACATGGTTTACCTCGAGAGTGTGGAGGGTATTTCTCAATGCTTTGGGAACCGTTTAGAATTTTTAGTGATTTCCACCCTTAGACGGATGAGCATACAAAGAGGACCATCCAAACATTGGAAAACCTGTTATGGGCATGTGTCATGGAATTCTAAGGAGAATGGGTATTAAAATTTCACATAGTTGACTTATTTTACAAAAATTTCTATAAATATACCATTTTCATGGAACTGTTCAAATCCATGTATGGAAGACCATGACGCCCAAATGAGTGATAGACATAGGTAGGGGAAACATCACTTCTTGTACAATAGGTAGTGGAGAGCACACTATATATGGTTCAACTTGTGCGTGATAGGATGAGGTGATTCATGACTGGAATATTTTTTATGATGACCATAGGTTGAGTCTTTAAAGTTTCATGTTGGGAGCCACATATTCTTAATGATCTCTCCTAGGTGAGGATAGTAAAGGATTGGGAGAGGGATAAAGCTTTCCACCAGGTTCATCAGACATTAAAATGTGTTGGGATGAGTTGCTGAGTTGGAATATCAGTAGGCGCTTCCACCATGGATTGAGAAGATATGTGATGTCATTCATGTCTCATATCTCTGTTTGTATATAAATGATGACTCCCATGTCCTTGACTAGGGAGAGTTTGAAATCGAGGACAATGAAGTGTTTGTGGAGCGTCCGGTAAGAATTGAGTGTCCTGATGAGAAGGTGTTGTTTGTATGGACCATTACTTTGGTTCATGTGTTATGTTTTCAGAGTGGCATCATGTAGAGTACCTGGGAAAGAGAATCCCAAATGAGTTCCTAGTACCCCTATCTGTTCTTGAGTTTTGTTCTTGTGTTTTCCATGTGCCTTTCTTATGATGTAATGTTGACCTTATTTGGTGTATGATATGTTTTATCCCTATTATATGATTTTTGTGAAATATTATGTCTATAGGTATGAGAGATCCTTATCCCTAATCAAGTCACATTAATTTAGATGAGATTAAATCCATGCTAGTGATTCAGTGCCACCTAAAGAGGATTGTTTCTAAACATAGAGTAACTATCTCCCTTATAAATATGTCCAAACATCATAACCTTAGTTTATGTGTGATTTTTGGGGTATTGGAGGGCCTTAGTGTGTGAATGTTGTTCTGGAGATATATGTCATGGAGGTTTCCTTGGATGTTGTGGTTTTTTCTCCATATTTAGAACAACAAAAGTTGGTTTACACCAGTGACGTATCTTATGGGATGGTTGTTCAGACCAATATTCATATAGGATGGTTTTGAAATTCTAAACAATGAGAATATATTGATAGGTATCTTATGTAATAACCTCGATTTCCCCTGGCCCTTATTTTTTGTTAATATTGTGTCTAGGGTGTTCTGGGTGGCAATAGTGTCTCATTTCAAGAGATTTCAAAATTTCCAGTTTTGTTGCTTCCATGTCAGTGTTTCGGCATTGGTGAGTAAAGGGAGCCGACATCGGTGAGTCAATGGATTTGGCATCGGTGAGTCGATGGAATCAACATCAGCGAGGAAAGGGCCTCATCATAGGTTAGTCGAAGTCAACATCATTGGTGAGTCGAGGGCGATAGCATTAGTGAGTCGAGGGTGTCAATATTGGTGACTCGAGGGCATCAACGTCGATAGATCGAGGCATATGTAGGTTATTGAATTGGTAGGACATGGATTTGGTTTCATACTGTATGTGGCTCATTATCGGTGGATATGCATCGATATGTCTGGTTGGTATCTCACCCATCGGTGGCACAATGTCAGTGATTCACCCATCAGTTATTCATTTATAGTTTTTCTAGTTTTTCTTAATTTTTCCAGTCTCTCCCTTATTACATGTTTATCTTCATGAAATGGTATCCTAGAAATTTTCAATGGTTTGATGGGCTGTCTCCACCATTTTCTAGTGGAATGATTAGATTCTAGGTATCTCATAATGTTCCTCCAGCCTCATAACCTTCGATATGCATGGTCAAACCACGATCCAATTTTCAAGTACATTGAAATTATCTCCTTGATTTTTTGGATCTCTCCATTTAATAAACCAATATATCGTATTTAATTCTTCATTTTTGATTCTCATGGTGTGGATAGAGGATTCCTCCCTAGACAACACATGCACCTATGCCAATGTTCTCTGGCTCATTTTTCTTGGACTTCTTTCCATGCTACTCATGCTACACTAATAAATGGATGAAGGATGAAATTCAATCCCTTGATCATTGATGTATGGATTTATTTTCCATCCCATTAATTTAGCAGCATGTGGGGTGGGAATATCAATGAACCCTTGTGAGGAACTACTGAGTGATTTCTTAAAATAAAGAAATAGATAAGATATGGATTTGGTCAATAAGGTAGCACTGGTAAATAATATAATGGTAAGAGAGTGGTTTGATGTTTACCCCCTATTTTATTTTTTATCAGATTCTTATATGGTTGTACTGGATATATGGCTTCTGAAAATTATCATTGTTGGTGGTCTATGATTGTGCACTACTGATGTCCAGATTTTTTGAGGTGGTTGAACAATGACTATAACAATAAATCTACATAATCACATGTACATGGTTAAATAAATTATTTCCCTTAGATGAATCAAGATCTTTGATTGGTTTTGATATATCATAGTGTAATTAAATAATATCTTGTCATTAAATCTTAATGTATACAAGTCATGTTGATAGGTGTGGTTGGGGGTGTGTTCTTGAGAGTGTCTTTGACCTTTTGTGAGTTTTTTGGTGCTACTGTTGGGAGAATGGATGTAGGTATGAGGTTGGACATAGGTTTTGGTTCCTTGAGAAGGGTGTGGTATGAGTGTAAAGCAGGGCTGGGGTTAATGGTAGTTTCTTTGTTCTTGTGCGTGTTGTGGTAGAGGTGGTCAGTTTGTTTCTCAGTCTGATAGATTGACTAACTTTGGAACAAATGAACTTACACGCAGCTGAACTGCCTTTGTTGTGTTGTGGTAATAGAGAGATGTCGGGGTGTGGTACTATGGTGTGGTTATGAACTCGTTATATAGTGGGAATGCATTAGGGAATTTTTTGGGTGGTGGTGTTGCTGGGAGGGTTGTTATAGAAGGATATTTTGGTATATATTTGATGAATTCTAGTGGGTAGTGGTTGAATGGGAGAGGTAGTGGGACTAAAAGTCTGGAAATGATTCTTGTTTTGGTTGGGAGTTTACCTGTAGTACTAGAATAAATTAAAAGTGAATCTATGATTAAATGTGTGAAATATGGTTGAATAAAAAAGGGTTTGGGGTCGTGCCTTGGTATTGGTTTTTTTGTGGTTGTGAATGTAGTGGTAGAAATAATATAGTTCTGTATATTTTGGACGGATTGTTTGGGGATCCATATTTTGGGGTTGAGCATTTTTTTATCGATATAAATATAAATGGTAGTTCATTTTGATTTTTATAAACACCCCACCATTGTTGGTAACTATGTGCTTAACTCCCCCATTTCATGGGAGAGGGTGTCATTCCCAAAATATCGTTGGGTGGGTGGAATGCTGGTTACTGACTATCTTCCTTGCTCCCTCTTCTAGTTTCATTCAACTTGGCCTTCTTCAGGCAGCCTGTAATGGCATGAGGATTATCATAGTCCTAGATTTCTCAGGTGACAGATTCTGTATATGAGAGGCCTAGGTGTTTGCGGCCCAAGATTGTTTTCCAAAGTTTCATTTTGATGAGACCTAGGTTTATTCGGGAAAGAGTTGTGGATGTTGTGTCTCAGGTGTCTCTGGGTAGGATTATGTGTGGTTTGAGGCCGAGGTGTGTGCGGATAGGTTGTGGTAGTGTGACTGTGTGTGAGAAGGGTTGTACGGCCAGGACGTTAACCACTTGGGATGAGTAGTTATATTTTGTTAATGTGGTGTGGGGTACTCAAATATCAATGTTCATATAATATTACTTTACATGACTTTCATTATTTGGTGTGTTTTCCATTGTGAGGCTTAGATGGTTAGTAATCCTTGGTAGGTGCTTTTAGGTTCTACTTTTTAATTATTGGGACATTAGCATGTTCCCGAACTTGTTCATCTATGGTTTTAGTTTTCTTACAATTTATACTTGTATATTCACTCTATGTCTGTGATAACTATTTTCTAGTTTCCAAGAGGATCTTGAGGTCTTTGTTGGATGCTCCTAGCTTGAGCGTCAAGATTATATGATGTTTCTACTTAGTCTACTTTATTTTGGTACTTTACTATGGTGTTTTAATTTTTACATTATATCAACTTCACATTCAAACATGTATTTGGGATTGTATTTTGGATTTACATTTACTTTTATTACTAGGATTAGATTGGGATTTACCATATTATCTCTCGATCATAATATACAAAAAAGGGTAACACATTCCATTTCTATGAGAGATTATATAACCTTGATGATAGTCACCACTCTAGGGTGTATTGAAGGTGGGACTCAGGGTCCATTTTCACTCCATCATCTTGAAGAAGGAAGGGTATAACGGATTGTTGTTCCTTCCCTCATCTTGAAGAAGGCGGGTCCTGACAGCAAGGCTTGTGCACTATTATAGGAAATTGTGAAGAACAACCTAGGTAACCGTGCAACTTGGCATAGTGTGATTATCATTTTTTTTTAAAATTCTATCCATATGAAGTGGCTATGTGTAATTCCCTTTGGGATAGTAGCATGCGCACGGTCAGCACATGGTTTTCCTAAACGTGCATGATAATAGTTCGCGGTAATAAAAATATGGTTTCTAAATCCATGCCTGGTCAGGGTTTCCCCTAAACCCTCTATTATTCATCCCACATGATCCTCACTCATGGTTTTTAGTTTGAAAGGGATTTAGGGTCTCTCCCCCACATTTTAGAGGCAATTCGAAGGGTTTTTAGGATTCAGTGAAGGAAATTCTCTCCTGATATGTCTTCCCTCTTGGTATCTTCTTTGTTTTCCTATGATATAGATCTCCCTCTATATCTATTTTCTATATATACTTCCATATAATATATACTTATGGGGTTTTTGCCTAAAATGTGGTGATTGTGGATTTTTTATGTTATTAAGATGGATATAAGGAGGTTTTGTTGATGATTTACCTAAATTTTGGTGCAATTTTGTGTAGGGTAAATTTCATAGGAACAATTAGGAATGCAACTTCTCTATAAACTCAAAACTCTTAGAAGTAGAATCCTTATTTTCAAATAAAATGTCGTGATTGTATATTCATTCTAGGATCAGTAGGTGTACAATGTTTCCAACATCGGTAGGAGTACAATGCTTCCATCATCAGTAGGTTTACAGTGTTTGAAAGATCAGTAGGTGTATAGTGTTTCCAATATCGGTAGATGTATTGTGTTCTGAAGGATTGGTAGATGTACAATGTTTCGAAAATCAGTTGGTGTAATGTATTTTCAAGATCGGTTTGTGTACAGTGTTTCCTGCTTCCTACAATTTATCCCCTTTAATTTATTCATTGATGTAAAACTAATTTATGGCCATGTTTTAATGTATTTTATACCAATTCTAATCCCATAACTCCTATATTAATTTTCCTAAGGCATGAGATTTCATTACATGGTCAAACCTCATGGTTTAATGTGATATACGTCTAATAGAAAATCCAGCGTATATTAAACCACTACTCTGTTAAATATTCTAATGGGACAAAATATCATCATGACTTGTTCAACCTTAATATTCCCATATGTGAGAAAATCAATCATTTCCTTCTTTCCATTGGAGTTGTGTGATTGAACCTTAATCCTTGGATCAGTTCCCCTTGATGTTTCTTCCAACTACATGTGCACCCCCTGTTTCAGTGCAGACAACAAGTGTCGATCCGTCATCAATAGAAGGTATAATATACCTATGTTCTTCTGTTTTCATTGATCCTTTCCCCCCTGTTATCTCCTTTCTATGTTATGGCATGTGTTATACATGATTCTAATGGAGTTTTCTTGGGTACTGGTTGTTGTGGTCGTGTCATGACATCTTTGGGTATATGTAGTTGACATTAAAGTGGAGATAATAATCCGTTTGGTGGATCATTGTTGTATAAATAATTACAAGAACCTTTTGAGGTAGAGGATATGTTGCTTCTCTATTACATTACGTTCATTCATATAATTATCATGATTTATCCACTAGACCACAACCGAATTGACATAATCAATATTTCGATCAGATATATTAATTGGTATCGATCGTATGTTAGTTATTATTGTTTTTCTAGATATTTTGATATATATTCTTATATTTTTAGCATGTCATTTTTGAAAGAAATTAGTAATGAACATAAAGTAGAAATAATTGAAATTATTTGACAATGAAAAAGTGGCATGTAAATGAATTTAGATGTTGTTGTTGTAATTTGATGTTAATCAAAATGGTGTGTTATGCATGTTTAATTATTTTCAATAGGTCAATGTTTTAGTTGCACATAGTTGGAACATACTATTAATGACCTGGTTAAGTCAAGATGGAATAATGAATTGGTTGTTTGATAAAATATAATTCATCATAGGGTTCTGATTTACCCTCTTTCTTGTAATATCCTAGAGCCCTATGATTGGACTTTCTGGAGCTAATTACATATGAAAAAAGAATGACATATTTAAGGGCCAAGATTCCAATTAATATAATGATTGTTTTCCTGATGCTTGTGTGGTGATGTGAGCCTGGATGGCTATTGTGATATGTGGGGGCTAGGAGGACCATTGGTTGTGGCAGACGATGACTCCTAGAGTGGTGAGATGCATTGGTTTATGGATGTGGGTGTCGGGTAGAACATCAGAGAAGATGAAATGGGTTGGATATGAATGTTTGGATGTTTTCTGAATCATGTTGTTTGTTTATCCACTTTACATTCCCCACTAATCAAGGAATCTGGCCTTTCATACCCCCCTTCTAAAATGGGAGAATATTTGTGGGGTATTCCATGTTCTTTATGGCTTTAACATCTCGAGGGAGGATGAGTCTACTTGATTTCTATATTTGGAAAAGACATGAGATGTAGTTCACCTACACACCATGTTGATTCGCATTGTGTTTATTAGCTTAGAATGTTTTTATGGAATTCCAGGGAATATAGGAATGTAATAATGATGTGAATAATGTATTGAACAAATGTTATTAACCCATGGTGGTGGAGCTTACTAGGATGCAATGATGATGATGAAATTTTACAGGAGCAGTGGACATTGGGGAGATTCTAATGAAATATAGTGTGAAATTGTTATCGGTTAATTGATTTTTAAATTATTAATTAATGTAAAGTGAAACTAATGAAAAGGGAGGAAGTAATCTAATGTAGATCATTATATTCTTGCATGGTTATTGGATACATAGACTTATCAATAGAAACATGGAGTCCAAGAGACGTTATCTGCAGTTGAGTCTCAGACTAGGGTTTTCCCATAGTGTAACTGTGAGACATATTATATCATGTATGTTTTGTGTTTCTCTACGCTACCTACCCTTCAGGTTAGGTCGGCTAACAACATATGGATTCTGAGCCCTAGGGGTGTTTTCCCCAACATTCTGGCGAGAGGATAGATGGATGACTTCCCCCTTTGGCCCCTCACTATTCACTTGGAAGTTTCTTATTCTGGTAGGAATAGAGGTTAGTGTTCCCTATATATGTGTGTATAAAGAAATATTGGCTTGTGGTTATTCAAAAATATATATTCTGAATATAGTTTCAAATGGACCACTATAGGTGTAACATGTATAGGCTGTGATGGCTTGAGGTTCCTTACTCGGTGTATGGGATATAATGGATGGAGTATTGATAACTGACATATGATACATGTTATGTGAGTTGTGGTGGCTTCCATAATATACCTGGTTGCATTGGATACATGTATGTGGTGGTTTTTTTCACAAGGTTAATGTTGTGGTGCTATGCCCAGGTGTTTGCAGGAAAGTATTTTTGGAAAGAGAATCCTATGATGTGAAACATTGGGGAAAAGGGAAAAACTAATGGAGAAGTGGTAGTGGGTTACCCATGATATTATATATTATATTATATACACTATTATGTGACACTTGTGAGCATAGCCTTTTTGAGGATGGGACGAGAGTATACCTATTTAGGTGATGAGATGGCTCAACTTGTTGTTCTCTGTTCATTAGCATGGTTTCATTATAATTTCATTAGAGGATCCGGGGAGGATCCTATAGAGTATACTATTATAATCAACCATCATATAAATAATCTATTTTTTGGTCACAAGTAGTAGGTTGGATATCATTCTGGTTGCTACTAGATTGTGGTTACATGAGCTTTTTGTGATTTTTGGTTGGTGATGTTTTTACTTTATTTTGGTAATTGTAGTTTTCTCGTTCATTTTTAGTGGTTTTTATATGACATAAAATATGTGTTCATGTTATTTCATTTATATTTTAATCTTAGTTAGTGTTGGTTGGTTTCTGTCTTATATATATCTTTTTCATGTGTTCTCTTAGAAGACAATTCCTTCCATATGTGTGTTTACTATACCCTCATTGCTAGCCGCCAACCCAAGGCCTATTGGAAGTAGGACTCGGGGGGCCACTATCTCCCTTCTCGCATTGCGGGACTTGGAGGGGTACACCTTGTGGAGAGGGGCTCGTGATAAAGTGGTATCATAGGTCTGGTTGAGGGATATGAAGGAGTTTGGTGTTAGGAACATGTGAGTATGCATGGGTTGGTAGTGTAACAGTGTCAGTTAAGATTAGAAAGTGATGTAAACACTGGGTACCAGTTGAGACATTGGAATTCATCCCACTATGATCTAATGCATTGTCCATTATGATTTCAGTGGATACTAAAAAAGGTGATACAAGTATCACGGTAGAGTCCTAGGAAAGGATCATGCACAATTCTTCTTTGTGCCTATCATTGAATGGGTATACCTTAGTATAGGTTAACCAAAAATGTATAAAAGAAAACAATTAAATAATTAACTTTTAGTCTTATATATTCCAGGTATTAGAGCTCTAACTATTTTTTATTTCACATGAATGGATCTGGGTCAACATCCTCATCAGTTTTTCACAAAAGATGGCCAACAATGTGTGCCAACTGATCGCCATAGGGTAGAGGTTGATGACTACCTCACTTGGAAGAGGAAACTCCTCATGTTTCAACACCATAGCTTATATAATTATGAGGGTTCCATTTTAGACGCAGTCACAAAAGCCAAGTTGGAGGATGTTGAGATTGCCTATAGTTCAATCTGTGCTCGGAAGGAGCACTGGGTGTCTTTGGTTCTGACAATGTTGCGTGGAGTAGTGTGGTTGTGGTTGATCTTGTTCCTTGGTGATCACAAGGAGTCATCGATCATCTTGGAGGAGTTTCCAAACATGTTTAAAGTCATGTTTCTTTCATCAAACATGAAGGCTTACATTCATAAGGAGCTTCATGCCCTTCGATAAGGTAGCTCTAGTGTTGGAGAGATTGGAATCCATTTCAGTAACCATATACAATATTCCTAGGAATTGTTTCTAGATGAGGAGGCTAAGGTAAGGCATTTCGAGGATGCATGAAATCTAGAGATCCAGTTCCAGGTCTCCCCATTTATGTTGAAGGCATTTCTTGAGGTGATGTATTGGGAATAGGTCGTTAAGAAGGAATTGTTTTGAACCATATTTTCAAAAAAGGGGACTCAACATGATTCCTCATGATAAAGAGTTTTTTGGGGTTCTTTATATTTAGTGTAGAAGAGTTTTCATTCACCTGAGGGTATTTCCAAACACTCAGCATCTTGTTTATTCGAGGCGACAGATCTCAGCCCTATGGCGAGGGATCATTCACTTTTTTCTTATGGATTATGAGTTCATCGGAAGTGGGAGTGGCCATCATTTCGTAGAAGAAATCATGAACAATGTTTTCAACTCCTGGTTCCACCATAGAGGTAGTTCCAACTGACGGAGAAGCAGCAGGTTGCACTGGATATGGAACATCATATAGTAGATGGGGTAGGAAGGGGAAAACCCCATGATGCTCCCTGTCATTAGAGAGAAGAGTGTGACCGTGGTGGTGGTCTTCATCTTTGTGAGAGAGGCTATGGTGGAGGTCATAGTTATCTTCGGGCTATGTGGATGCAATCTCTAGGCGAAACATATATCGTTCCAGGTACCATTTTCTTATTTTCTTCTTTGGTGTATGCCTTGTTTTATTCAAAAATGACACACTCCATAATATCACCTACCCTTTTCCATGTGTTGGGACTTGAGGTACAGAGGCTTCCAGTGCCCTTGGTGTTTACTATGCTAGTTGGAGGTTCATTTGTATTTTATGATGTATGTAAAGACTATGAAATTGTAATGGGGAAACATCTCTCTTGGGTAAATTTGAAATGATTATGGATACAACCACATAATGTTATTCTTGGAATGTATTGGTTCTATTTAGTGTAGGAAATCCTAGATTGCTTGAGGAGGTAGGGATGTTCTTCGATACTGATGGAGAGGCAATGGTGTTTGTTGGAAAACAAAACCCTTTGATAGGTTACAGACATGTTCTATCCTTATCATTCTTGATGGTTGTGACAATGATGAGTTCTTTGGAGGTTTAGAAGATGGAATTTCCCAAGTTCATAAAATATTACCCTGAGGACTTTATATAAGCGGATGTAGCATTACCCCCTTGACAAGAGATCATGTTTGGGATCAAACTACTTCCAGGAGCATCTCCAATCTCCATGTCTCCATATAGGATGGAACATTTGCAGTTACGATAGCTATGTATACATAATAATGGTATATTTGAATGATGTTTTGTTCATCTGAGTGTGTCATAATGCGGTGAACTAGTTTTTTTGTGATGAAATCTGATGGATGTTTCCGGTTGTGTATCGACTATCATCGCTTAAACACATTAACTGGGAAGAATCACTTTCCTCTTTCATGGATTGATGATTAATTCGGTCAACTAAAGGGTTAATTTTGGTTATCAATGATTGAATTGTGGTCAAGATATCATCAGATGCGTGTGAATGATGATGATATCCTGAAGAATGCATTCAGTCGTCGTCATGGGCAGTACGAGTTCGCTGTAATTTTGTTTGGCATGGTTAATTCTTTTACTGTGTTCATGGTATTGAAGACTGTTCCTTTCTGGGTGTTCCTAGATAATTTCATGGTTGTTTTCATTGACGACATCCATGTATAATCCACATATGAGGAGGATCAGACATAATATCTACATGAATTATTGGGAGTTCTTCGTCAACATAAACTGTTTAGGAAGTTGTCTATCTGTGATTTCCGGGCACAAGAATTCCATTTCATGGGGCACTTTGTGTCCTAGAAGGGATTATATGTGGATCCATTGAATATAAAAGAATTGTTTTCCTGGTATTCCACCTCGATAATGGCATTGGTGAAAAATTTCAATAGTGTTCCAGGCTAATACTAGAGGCTCGTAGCGGATTTCTCTTGGGACGCGACTCCCCTGACAGCATTGACATGGAAGGATCGAGAATCCATGTGGACTGATCAATGTCATGAGGCTTTTTAGTATTTGAAGGATAAGTTATAAGAGCTCTGGTTCTTTGTCTTCTAGCAGAGTGAGTTCAGTTTGATGTTTTTTGTGATGCTTCACATATGGGGTTTGGTTGTTTTCTGATGCATCTAAGATCGATTGTTTTTATGTGAATCATTAATTTCCTCCAAAAAAATGCAACTATGACACACATGATAATGGGTTGGTATTAGTTATGTCTTCTCTAATGTTGTAGAGACATTACCTCATTGGTGAGCACTTTTGTGGTTTTTAGTGATCATAAGAGCATGTGGTTTTTTTCCTGCATGACTTGATGTTGTGGCGGGATCAGTTTATGGAGTTCGAATAAGAAAAAGTCATCAGAATATCGTATACCCATGGAATGGGGAATTTTGTTGCTAATTCACTATTTAGGAAGTCCCGTAGTGATGCATTGAGTGAATATAGTGATTCTTGGGGAGTGATGGAAGAAAATTCATCATTACATCTCGATATGGGAGATGTATGGGGAAGAGGATGTCATTTTAAGTTGACCGTGTAGTCATCTATGGTGTAGCATGTGGGAGAGTCCCAGTTGGGAGGTCAAGAGGTGGAGGTCTAGAGAGACTGAGTTTTTTGTGACGAGGCCCCTAATGGTTGGGCTGAGGATGAACAACATCTAGTGTTGTATCAAGAAATGAATTTTTTTCCTTTGGTGATGTGTGAAATAGTTATAATAGAGATCTATAGATTCACATTAGCAGTACATCGTGGGGTGACAATGAGGTAAAATGATTTGAGGAGTCTGTTTTTCTACCCTGGGTAGAAGTGTGCAGTTGTGGTGTTTGAGTCCCCATGTGTGGTATGTTAGAAGGCGAACAGTGAGCCTGGTGGTTTTCTCTTGCCATTAGATATTCCTCTGTTAAAGTGGGAGGACATCAACATGGACGTTTTACTATTTTATATAGAGATAAGGGAAGACATTACAATATTTTTGTGGTAGTGAATCATTTAACATAATCAATCGACATTATACTGATCAAGGATTCGATCACAGTGTACATTTTGTCGATGTAGTATCAGGATAAGGTGGTGAGACTCCACAGATTCTTGAGGATAATCATTTACGATTTAGTTCATGTTTTACCTCTAGGGTGGTGAGTGGTATCCAACATTCATTGGGTTCTCAGATATGAATTATCACTACTCTTCATCCACAGTCAGATGGATAAACATAGTGAACCATCTGGACACTTGAATACATGTTGCGCTCTTATTACCTGAATTTGGGAGGTTCCTAGATGAGGAACTTAACATTGGTGGAGTTCTCTTACAATAATAGTCTTTAATCCACCATCTATATGGAGCCATTTTATCCATGTATGGAAGACCTTTCTATTCTCCATTGTTCTGGACTGGGGTTAGAGTGTCAACAATTCTCGAATTAGAACTAGTGATGAATACAGAAGAGTTGGTTAAGCTGATTCATGAGAGGATTGAGATAACACATGATCATCAAAAATTATATGTTGATCTATGGAGGACACTTTGGATTTTTAAGTTGGGGATTACTTGTTTCTGATGGTCACTCCTCATTGTTTGAAGTGAAGGTTTGGTTTTGGTAGTAAGCTATCTCCCCTGTTTGTTGGGCCTTACAAGGTGTTGTCTTGTGTAGGAGCTATGGCGTATCGAGTATCTCTTCCCCCATAGATGATCCTGATACATAATATTTTTTATGTGTCACACCTCTCTCATTATCTTCATGATGACTCTCATGTCATTGATTGGGGATAGATCAATGGTATTGATGATGCGACCATTGAGGAGCAGCCTGTGGATATACAATATCATAAATAGAAGGTGTAGAAAGAGAATTATATCCCCTTGGTTCGTGTCTTATGATGACATGGTGGTGTGAAGGAGAGTACATGGGAACATGAGTCATATATACGTTCTCAGTACACTGAGTTGTTGGGTGTTTAACTCTTTTCATGTTACAATGTTTTATTTGTGGTTGTGTACCCTTCGTGTTTTTAAGATGGTTTTCTTTTGTTCCTTCTTCTGGATTGATCTTTTTTGATAGGTAACTTGATGGGTGATTATTCATACACATGTTCTATTTCCATTTTTGTTGGTTTCGAATTCTTGTGGACGATAATTTTTCAGAGGTATTTGATGAAATTGTTTAGACCTCTCTAGACCCATCTATTGCTAAAATTTGGTGTCTGATGTGTTCTGGGAGGTCAAGGTGGCTTATCCCCAACAATTTTCCAAATTTCTATCTTTTTAAACAGTTTGATCGATATGACAGATGTGAACATTGAAATCGGTGAGATCGATGTGAATAGTGGCATGAGTGACACTGATGTGAACATTAGCATCAATGAGACTGATGTGAATAGTGGCATTAGTGAGACCGATGTGAATAGTTCCATCGGTGAGACCGATGCGAACAGTGGCATCGGTGAGATTGATGTGAACAATGACATCCTTGAGAATGATGTGAATGGTGCATTCAGTGAGACTGATGTGAATAGTGCAATCGGTGAGACAGATGTGAACAGTGTAATCAGTGAGGTTGATGTGAACAGTGCATCAGTGAGTCATTTTTTGAGTTGTTCCATCAATATCAGTGAGTCATTCTATGAACGGTGTTTCTAGTATCGGTAGGTGTATAATGTTTCCAGGATCTATAGGTGTACAGTGCATCCAGGACTGGTAGGTGTATAGTGTATCTAGAATCGTTAGGTGTGTGGTGTTTCCAACATCGGTAGGTGTACAATGTTTCTAGGATTGGTTGGTGTAGTGTTTTCCCAGGATCAGGAGGTGTACAGTGTTTCCAGCTTCCTAAAGTTCCTCCACATTATCATTATCTTTGAAGTTAATGCATTCATGGCATTTTTTAATAAATTTAATTCCAATTCAAATCCCATAAATCCTATATTAATTTCCCTAAGTTTCATGATTTCATTACATGGTCAAGACATGTTTCTTAATGTGATCATATTATAATTGAAAATCTAGTGTATCTTAAACCGCAGCTCGGTTAAATATTCTAAAGGGAATAGATATCTTATTCCCTTGTTCTACCTTCTTGTTCCATAGTGCGAGAAACAAAATATGTTCCTTATTCCCATAGGAGTAATGAGATCAAACATTAATCCTTGGATTGTTTCGCCTTGATGTATCTTCCTGGTATATGTGCACCCCCTATTTTGGTGATAGAAGAAAATGGTGATCCGTCAACAATAGAAGGTTTGATATACCTATGTTCATGTGACTTATTCTATCATTTTTTTCTTATATTCTCCATTCCAATTTATGGAATTTGGTATCCATGATTCTAATAGAGTTTTCTTTGGTTTCCTTTGGTGTGGTAGTGTCTCGGCGTCCTCAGGTGGATGCAGTTGTCATGAGAGAGGAGATTGTAATCTATTGATAAGATCGTTGTTGTATAAAGAATGGAATGATCCTTTTATGGTGGGGGATTCATTGATTTTTCAATATTTATGTGAAATCATATATTTATCATGATTTATCAGTTATACCCCCAATAGAATTGAAATAATAAATATTTGAACAGGATAGATCAATTGGCATTGATCATATGTTATTTCCACATGTTTTTCTATACATTGTGATATCTATGCTTTCTTTGTACATCATGTCATTCTTGATGGAAATTTATAAATAATTTAAGATGGGATTAATTGTAATAACATGTCAATGATAAAGAGGGATGTAAATGATTCTGGTTGCTTTTGTTGTAATTTGATGGTAATCAAATTGATGTAGTATGCATGTTTAATTATTTTCAATATCATATTTTTAGGATGCCCATAGATCAAACCTAATATTAATTAAATGATTAATTCATGATGAATTATAGAACTGGTTTTTTGATAAAAGTCAATTCCTCATAGGTTTCTGAGTTACCCTTTTTCTTGTAAAGGACAAGAGAATTATGATTGGTTTTATGAGAGCTCATTTTGTAAGAGGAAATATATCCTTGTTTAAGGGCCCATAGGCTAGTTAATATGGTGTTTGTTTTCCTACTATTTTTTTGTGATGTTATCCTGGATGGATGTTGTTATATGTGGGGGTATGGAGGCCCATTATATGTGGAAACTGTTGACAACTAGAGTGGAGAGATGCATCCATTTATAAATGTGGGTGCTCCAGAGGACATTAGAAATGATTAAAGGGGTCAGATATGAATGTTTGGATTCTTTCTAAATCATGGAAGGTTTTTATCCACTTTACATTCCCCACTACTCAAGTTATCTGGTCTTGCTTACCTTCCTTCAAAAAGGGGAGAATACACATGGGGTATTCAACATGATTTTAGTGTTTAGCTTCACAATGTTGAATGGGCCTACTCTCTGATATTTGTGGAAAATACATGACAGGTAGTTAAACTACCCACCATGTTGATCCCCCTTGTGTTTAAATGCATAGAATATTTTTCAGTAATGCTTGGAAATATTGGAATGTAATATTGTTTTTAATAAATGACTGAATAAATTATGTTAACTCATGGAGTTAGAGCTTACTAAAACTCTATGATTTTTTTTCAATTTAGAGGAACAATGGACCTTGGGTATAATGCTATTGAAATCTACTATGGAATTGTTAACAATTAACTAATGTTTTAATAATTAATTAACATAATGTGAAGTTGATAAAAAGTGATGTTGTAATCTAATGAATCTCGTTAAATGGTTTTATCCTTATAGGATACCTAGTATTAGTAGTGGCGTGAAAGAGTCTAAGAGACGTTAGCTACAATTGAGTCTTATAATAGATTTCGCCATAGTGTGGTTGTGAGCTATATTATATCATGTAATTTTTGTGTTTATATACTTTACCCCACCTGGTCGGTTCGGGTGAATGACACCCCTTGGATTCAGAGCAGTGGGGGTGTTTCCACCAACATTCTGGTGGGAGGATTGATAGATGACTATCCCCTTTTCCCCGCTCTCTTCTCTGGATAGTTTATTGTGATGGTATGAATAGTTGCTAGTTTATTCCATATATGTGTGCATAGGGCTGTAATGGAGTGTGGTTATTCACACACATATATTATTTATATAGTTACATATGTACTACTATAGGTGTAATGTGTACAGGTTTTGATGGTTTGAGGATCCTTACCCATTGTATGGGGCATTAATGGATTGATATTTCATACCCAACAAATGATAGCTTTTTGGAGAGTTGTGGTGGCTAATAGAAACTACCAGGTTATGTTGGTTATTTTTATGTGGTGGTTTTGTTTAATGAATTTCATGTTGTGGTTCTATGCACATGTGTCTGTGGGAAAGCCATTTTTTAGAGAGATGCTTAGGACGTTTGATGTTGGGGAAAACCGAAATCTATGGGGAAGAGGTAGTGGTGTACCCTTGATATTCATTATTATATTATATAATTTTGTATTCAATACTTACTATAAATATCCATGATGCGGCTGGGAACATATTATACCTCTTTATGTGACGATTTAGTTTTACTTGTTTTTCAGTATGCTTTAGCAGGCTTTTTTACATTTTCACAAGAGGCTCTGGGGAGGATCCTACTAAGAATTATATTATACTCATACTACGTATATATAATCATTTTTTTCAGGTCACATGGAGAATTTTTGAGATCCGGATGGTTACTACTAGCAAGGGGATGGAGGAGTTATTCGGCCTTTGTGGTTACTATTGTTTTTACATTATTTTTGTACTTGCAGTTTTTATTTTTAGTTATAGTAGTATTTTCATGACATTACATATGTGTACTTGGGGTTTAATTTATATTTTTTACTATTTTGGAGTTGGTAGGTGTCTATATTATCTCTCTCTTTCATATGTGTTCTCGTAGAGGGTAATGCCTCCAATTTTTGTGTGTATTATACCCTCGGTGTTATTCACTATCCTAGGGTCTACTGGAGGCGGGACTTAGGGGGTCACCATATCCCTTCCCTCACAACTGGCCCAGGAGGGCTACTTCTTGTGGGGAGGTGTCCTAACAACCAAGATTTAATATTTCATAAAAATTAAGAAATGACTATTTTGTTAATCTTTTTAATGTAATAGTAATTATAGTTACCCTATTAACATAAATTTATTACTAAAATTGTAGAAGATAAAAAGGTTAAATAAAGAAAATAAATATTAAAAAATAAGCCAAACATTTATAATATTTATTGGATGATTATATTTATACCCATACTAATTTTATATGTAAACTAAATCAATTTGAATCCATTTATAATAGATAAAAACATTCTATTTATTTTTATTTATTAGTGAATTCCATGAGTTCCCTCCCCTATCATATAAATGAAAACAACATCCAATCGTTTATTCACACTTAAATACCATTTTTTGGATAACTTAATACAAAATACATTCTATGAATACCCCCCACATTATAGAGGCCTTATATTAATGAAAACATGATTCTTCTGGTGTTAAGGTGTTAATCAATAGTGATCATCCGAAGAAGAGGTATCAATATTATTGAAGTGTTTATAATTTGTTTTTCTTTAAATTCCTTAATATCTTATTCAAAAATGATAATATAATAAATCTTGAACCATCAATATAATAATATGTTATTCTATTTGTAGCATGACCCATATCAATATCCAATCCCATGAAATGGGAAAATAATTAGGCATTCATGCGTAAGTCTGAACTATCTCCTACACTAATAGGTATAATTTTTTTCCATAACTGACTCTACAGAATGGTTATAATTATAAAATTAATTTTTATATATGAAATTATATCCATATTTATCATTATAATAAATTAATATATTTATTATGTTCTTACATTACATTCACATCAAAATGGTAACACCACTCGAGAGTTTGTGTGAACTATCAACACCACGATGTGACACGATTCATTGCTAATCAACACATCACATGGATAATGTATATATATGTGTTTTCAAATTATTAATATTACATTAAAAATATTACTAAAATTAAGTAATTATAAAATAATATTTACCTTCATTTCATAATGATCATTGAAAAATGAAAAGGTTCATTGTGTGTATGCACATCTTACCATTTCTTGGATTATAACATTGTTCATTTTTTATAGTAAATATATGGATTTATTTAAAAGTGTATATAATATTTAAAATTTATTAATATTTCATTAATATTATTATGTAGATGATGAAAAAATTAACACATTTAATCCTGACATCATACCAATTTCATTTTGGATTAATGTACATAATATCACTAAAATGTCTGATGTGAATATAAATAATTAAATCATTGTTATATCATGATAATAAGTGATAAAAAATTAATTATAAACATTAAAATGTTTTTAATGACATAAATAAATGACCTATTTTTATTATTCTGGAATATTAATATCTTACGTGATGATTCAGACACAAGGTAAGTAGTCATTAAATAAACCATCATTTTAAAAGTTTTATTTATTTTTTATTCCAATTATTAATAATTTATGTCCATGTTATAAAACTGGTTTTATAGATTTATTTATATTGAAAGGAATGATTTAAAAATTTAATAACTTTCAATAGTGTTAATGTGGGATGGTGTAATTTGATTAAAAAGTCACTTTATAAAATGAGAAAAAAAATAAAAGTGGATTGGTTATTCAATAAAATAGAATGATTTCTTATGAGTGAAAATTAAATTTTGTGATTGATATATTGAAAATTTATATTTTTTTATTTGTTATGATTATATAAGGGTACTTGGAAATTTTTTAGTAGTTATGAGATAAGTCAAATATGGGTTGTTATGTTATAACCTCCAATTTATTGGGTACATAATTTGGTTGTACGACTATTCTATTTGCAAGAATGATATGTATGGAAGTCATATTTTTGGTGAATCAGTTTTTAAGAGTGATATGTATGGAAGTTTATGGTATGGTTATTCAATTTTAATATAATTATATCCCATGTAACCAAGTGATATATTCTATGATTTCTTATGAGTTAGCTTGTAAACAATTATATATTTAAAATATAAGATAATGATATTTTTGAAATGATGATTTTTAGGTTAAATGTATGTTTTATGTAAATGTTTTAATGGATATATTTGAAATAATTTTTTACATTATTTATGTCACCTACTAAGCCTTTTGTTGACATAATATTTTTTAAAACGTTTTTCACAAATACTAAGATTGGTAATGTCATGGAAGATGTCAGTATAAAATAATTGATGATGTGTCTCAATAAGAAGACATGTTTTTAAACTATTTCATTTTTTTGAATAATTTTATACAAATTAATGTATTCTAGTGCAATCCTTGTGTCTACTTTAAAATGTTTTTCCTAATTCATTAAAACCCTAATCTAAAAAGGTCCTCAAATGAGAATAACATTAAAAAATCATTAGAATATGTTATGTTTATCATTGGGTCCCTATATTTGGTATTATAATATGATGTTGAAAACATTTAAGATTGGGATTTATTCTTAAGAGACATAAATATCATCATGGGTTTATAAATTTTTAGGTATTTCTTAAGATTAATATCTTTTAAAACCCATTCAGGGATTTACCTTATGAAATGTTATGGTGGTTTCTGGTCATTTTGGAGATATTAATTTTTGAGGTAATTAAGGTTTATTTCTGAGAAACTATACCTTATTTTGGGAGTGTTATAATAATTATATAGTTTTATAGAAAGGTAAACGTACAGGATTGGTGATAACCCACTTTTTTCAATATTTCCATGTGAATCTAACCCAAAATAGAAGGGTGACAAGTTTTCATCACCTAAAACAAGCCTACGTGATGTCCCGAGTTAGTACGAATTATTAGTTTTAATTAAATAATTTTATAGAAAATATTATGTTGATGTTTTAACAAAAGTAATGTAATATTGTAAAAATGACTTCGGAACTATGTGATGAATTTTATTTCAGGGGACATTCCCTATTTTGGGATTTTATTTTGGAAGTAAGGGTTGAATTTTATTTTGGAGGAATCTATGATTTTATTTTGGATTTATGGTAACTAATGTTATTTATGGAAATTATTAAGCAATCACGAACACTACAAGGAAAATTACATTTTTCTATAATACATTATGAGTAATCGATTTTACTTGGGTAATAATTTATGCAACTTATCTAGGAAGACTATGTTATAAAATATCATTGGTTTTTGGAATTCAATATTATTTTAGTTTATTTAGTATATTTTTGAAGAAAATTATTTTTTCAAATGTTCTATGACGAAATTTGGGTATTAATATTTAGTTTTGGATAGTTAAATAAGTTTTCATCATAATATAGTTTATTAATATTGGGAATTATCTTCTCTTGTACTAACCATTTGGGTTATTATTAATGATTAAATTCAAGAGAACTATATAGTTAATATTTTTTGGATTATGTAATTCTATAGAGGTTGATTATAGTTCTTCAGGTGTGAAAATGACTTCGTGAATACTCGTAGTTTGGAGAAAAAGATGAATGTGTGGTTGAATTGACTAAAGGATGAATATATACATGTCAAGAAGGTATATTTTAATATTATCTTAGTCAATGTATTAATATAATTCCCCAACTCTATGAAAATGATCTTTAAACAAAAAAGTTTTTTGATTTATTTTCCTACAATGAAACTAAAGGGAGTTTAATCCATCACAAATTTATGGTTTTTTATTTTTTATTTCTCATAACAGTGTTTTCTATCACTCTACATCCTGACATGATTGTATGTTTTCTATTATATATCCATTTGTTCCTACATGAAAAATTATTATTTCTTATATCATGTGATCTTCATATAACCCATTCATTCTTTAGATGTAGCAGTATTATTTGTATTCTTTAAGAAGTGTGATTACAATAAAGGTATTTTGAAAAGTCATACCTCAGTTACTAACACCGAATTCAACTTTTTACGATGAAATTTCCAAAATGTAGGGAGAATGTAACATCATGTGTATTAAAAAGAACCACTATATTCAATAACGTACTTGATAAACCAAATCATGCCTATGTGAGTAAAAAAAATTAATTAAATGTTACCATTAATACATAATCGCTAGAAGGATTGTAATGAAAAGTATTTTCTCGATATAGATTACACATGTATATATAATTAATTCTTCTGTGTAAAATTAGTTATAAATTAATATAAAACCCATTTTAATATAAAAGGAATATTTTTCTGAAAAACAATTTAAATTTGAAAAAGTATGCATTATTCCAATAATATACTAAATAACCCTTTATAGTTACATAATTAAATTATTTATGAAATATATTTTATTTATTGTTTTAAATTCATTTTATGTGTTCTTTAGACATTATATAAAAACAAATTCAATTTTATCCATTAAAAAAATATTTTTCCGAAATGTGAGTTCTATCATATTTTGACAGAGAACCAAATTTCAATCTAGTTTTATCAGTTTTATAAATTATATTTGACAAAAAAAACTTCTTATTTGGTATTGTGTAATTAAAGTATACGTTTTTTTGATATTTTACTAATAAGATTCATTTTATGATGAATTCTGAAAAAAATAAATCATTTTAATTGAAAACGTCTTTTTCATAATATTTATTTATAATAATTAAATATATTATTTAATTTTTTTAATGTGTACTTAATTTTGTAATTTTATAATTTAATACAATTTTGTTTATTGTAATATTTTTCAGATTGAAATTGGATATAATCCTCTGTGAACTTTTGAATGTTTTACTTGAAAACATGTTTCCTTATTCTTCTATTGAGATTAGTTTTTAATTAATTTAATACAATTATTTGTTTTCAAATTAGAAAAATGGATTCTATATTTTTAATAAGAAGCTAAATTTTTTGTAAATAGGTCCCTTTCATTTTTTATCCTTATGAGTAGTAACCTTAGTAATTAATTTTATTACCATGATTAAAGATAAATTGGGTGAGTAAAGTTTAAAATAATTTTATAAATATTATAAAACTATCCTTACATGTGTCATAATTCATTTGGATAAGAAATTTGCGACCTAGAAAATATCTAGGCTGAAATTATTTTCTTTTGAAGGCACTTTGGGTGTTATTATGAAAATGAATTTTTTTTAATGTAAATACATGGATGTCATTATCATGTCTCCTAAAAGTAAAAAAAAAATAATTTTTAGGTAATATAAGTGATATAATCAAATATAAATAGTATTTTTAACTATAAAATTATTACCTACATCATGGTAATTTATTTATAATTTTTATAAAATTAGTAATAAAATTAAAATGTTGCATAATGATGAATGAAAAGAATTTTATGGATTCTAATGAGATGTTATTAATTTCTTCAAAGAGATTCATAGAATATATATTCATGTTATGATATTTTTAAAAAAGTCAAGAAATGAAGAGTATCAAAATTCACAATAAGGGTATTTTAAAATATAAATTATTTTATTTAAGGTTATAAAATTTATAAATATCAATGATTCAACAAAATAGTTCAAATAACTCCTAAAATTCCATAAATGACTCTTTTGTTGGACGTTTGTCATGCTGTGGTAGTTATATAGACACTCAAATTTTACGTTACTTCATAAAATCGTAAGAGTTAATTGGGTTAGAACAAATGATACAGATTAAAAAACACTAAACATATCTAATTTTTATTGGATGAATATATGTCGACCCATAAACATCTTATATTCTATATATATAAATTTTTACCAATTTTTAATTAAAAACTAATATATATAAATTTAATGTTTTTAATAATTCCAAGAGCCCCCTCCCCTCTCGTATAAAAGAGAACCACTGGGTATAATTTCATTACAATCAAAAACCAATTTTAGCACCAATTATATATTAATATACTTTACTATAATCTCTATCCACATTATAGAAGCCTTATTTTATTCATAACTCCCCCATTATGGTTTTAAGGTGTTAATTAAAAGTGACCATCCGAAAAAGAGGTATCATTGTTTATTAAAGTGTTTATACATTATTTCATCATCAAATAACTTTATATCTTAATCAACATTAATAAAATAAAAATTTTATAATGTCAATAAACATATATTTCATTATTTTCACATAATGATCCATATCTATCACCAATTCCTTCAAAATGGAAAAAATTAACCAACCTTCCATACATGTGAACTATCACCTCCATGAACTGATATAATTAGTTTTCCATTACCAACTCTATATAATTGATAAAATGATATAATTAAATTTTTTATATGATATCAATGAAATGGTTATAATTATAATATACTAATATATAGATTAATAATTAATATTCATGTACATAAATATGACAATCTTGTTTGTGCGTATTTGTAAACTATCATCTCTATGATGCGATGCGATTCTGTCAATCGCCACATAACATTGATAATATATATAAGTATATTAAAATTATAAAATATGATATTAATGATATTATTATCATTATATAACCATATAATAATTCTTACATTATTTTCATAATGATCATTAAAAAATTAAAACGTTTCTTATGCATACACATGACTTACCATCTACATATTTATAATGTTATTAAATTTTCAAAATCATACATAATAAAGTTTTTTTAATTATAATTAATTTTTAAAAGTAACTATAATTTCCTGAATTTTAATATTTATATGATAGATTAACCACAAATTTTACTATTTACATCATACAAATTTCATTTTGGACTCATGTACACAATACCGTCAAAACGATTGATATGAACATAATAAATTATGTAAATGGTATATCATTATAATAAGTGATATAAAATGAATAATAAAATTGAAAATGGTTTTAAAGAGTGTAAATAATTTACCTTTAATTATTATTTAGGAATACAAAGATTCTATGTGATGAGTTAGACTCAAGTTAAGAGACTCATTATCTAAAACATCCTTCCAAGTGTTTTAAGAATTTATTCATAAAAAATATTTCCCATTCATGTCCATGTTCTAAAAATGGATTTATGAATTTATTTATATGGAAATTAATTCTTGAAATCTAAATTTATTTTAAATGATCCAAACTGGTATCTGTCACTTCGATTAAAAAATATATTTATGAAACCTTTTAAATTTGTGTTTGAAAATGGAATGGTCATTCCATAACATGAAATGTTTTTTTTATGATTGAAAAATAAATTTTGTGGGTGGTATGATCAAAATTTAAAGATTTTATTTGTTAAGATTATATAATTCTATATTGATATTTTTTGTTTGGTCATGTGAAAAACCAAGGATATGTGTTTACATTATGGCATCACAAGCATTGGGTTTGTATGTCAGTTGTATGGCTATTCTATTTATTTAAATGAAATTTATGGAAGTCGATCATATGACTATTTCCTTTGTAAGATTGACACGTATCTAAATCGACTCTATAGTTATTCCATATTATTATAATAATGTCCCACGTTACCATGTAATATATTATATTCTTTTTATGAGATATCTTGAACATATATTTATTTTCATAATATAATATAATGGTATTTTTGAAATGATTATATTTTTTAGGGTTTTAATGGAATTTTAATAATGAAACTTATTTTGATTTTTCACTAGACTAATGATTTTCTTCCTTATATACATTACATAGAATTTGGTTCTTGTCCCAATTTTTAAAATAATTTCCATAGGTCATACGATCGGTAAGAGAAAATAAGGTGTCATGATAATGTTATTGAAGATGTGTATCAATAAGAATTAGTTTTTAAAGGGTTTACTTTGGTGTAAAAAATGGATACCGAGTATAATAGTCAACATTTAGTGTGTGTGTGTATACTTTGTAATAGGGTTTCATAATTATATAAAAATTTTAACAGAAAATATCATTAAATTTTAATTCATGTTTTAAAACAAAAGAATAAGTTCGGATTAAATTTTCTCCTTACATATACAATTATTTAAATATTGGACATCATAAGGATCTATAAAAATTCTTGACTAGAAATAGTTCCTTTTAGAAAAATATAGTTGAGGAATGTGTTGATCCTAAAAAATATTGAATCAAAAATAACATGACTATAACATATCCATTAGGGTTAAAAAATTTCTCCTAGAAAAACTATATATCTAAGGATAGTAAGTTGTGATAAAAAATAAATTTGTATCCAAATCATAATGAAGAGATTGTATAAACATCTAGGTGATACTTGGATCCTAATAATACACAGATTAATGGTGGAATCCATGAAAATATACAAAATCCATATTTCTTATTTAATAATTATGAGCTAGATTTTAATATTATGAGATAGAGGTGATGTGTACTGAATTTTTAAGGATATGAAATACTACCCATATAACATTATTATAATTAGAATTTTTTGAGAGTCAATTGAAAATGTACTTGGTAATGAAAATTCATTACCATTTTAATATGGGTAATATTAATAACAACCCCTTAGAATTTGGTCTTCGAGCCAAAAATCATTGAAATTCAAATAAATGTGATAGAAACTCATCAATGACACTAATAATTCCACCACACAAGAAATAATCTACTATATATCTATACCTTTTTTAGAATCAAAAATTAATAGAGAATGATGTACTATGAGATTCCTAAAACATATATTTCTTCAAAAATGGAATTTTTTGGAACACATACATGGTTATTGAACTGTATCACTCTTTCAGGATCATGCATAAACCTATGAATGGTTCAAATATTTATCTACAAATGCATTTCATCCTTACGCATAACTTTTATCCTCACATTAATAAGTATTTGAAAAACAAATCGAAGGATTTGATTTCTCTTCTTACATCATGATTTATAGATCTAACCCTTGTAAATAGATATTTTTTGATCTTATTTAAAGGCTATCAATGATAATATAGTATTATGGTTTTGTCTCAATGCATCACCCACCTTGTTCATGTTACCACGTTGGTAATGTTTTGACATGTAGTATTCTAAAATTATACCCAACCATATTCTCTTTCTCATATTCCACTCCTTTATGTAATTATATATTTTATACATATTTTTATTTGTATATATATAGCACATTCCTCCATAATGATAGTTCCTCAAAATAATTAATTGAAAAATTAACACATCAAATAGAAAATCATGATTTGAAAAAAAATCATCAAACCTCATTATATGTGAGGAAAAAGTTAAAACTATATCATTTTTAGATCCCAAAGATATATATATTATAATGAATATATCACTATATGAATATAATCATTATCTATACAAAAATATAAAAAATCCATAGCGACAAAGTTATACAATAGTTTAGTTGTAGATGTCTAACCCTTATTTCTATATAGTTTATGATTCAATCCCCACAACCTTTCAAGATGATATATGTATTCATTTTAAATAAAACTATATATATATATATATATATATTATGGTCCCTAAAAATAATATGAAACTACTTAATCATAATGTTTATATAAACCTTGATGGTTATTAACAACATTAATATTCAAAAAGAATATTCCTCCCCAATTAACCCTTCATGTTTATACTATTACATACATATATAATATTCCAAAAAAACATATCCCAAAATGTCATTAAAAACATTAAATTACTATCACTTAGAACCTAAAATAGTGTGTATAATATGTTAAACCTATGATCAACCATAAACTCTGAATCCCATGTGGGTAGCCATAACTATTATGGTGATCATATATGAAGACATGTGTGCTTCAAAAATTAACAAAATCCTTAGATTTTTTATAAAACATAAAACAAAAATAATATTACTAAATATAAATATACAACACAATTCTTGAATCTTGAAACAGAAATATTTCCATCATCCCAAATAATTTTTAAACCATTAATTGTGCATCATCATTTTGTTCACTAATACATCATTACATTTATATTTCATTTATATTCACTTATTTATCAACTAAAAATAAATTACATTAACACCTTAGTGATCCTATTCATTAAATATCCCCCATGGAAAATGATTTTTATAATTGACATACCTTCCCAAGTTTTAATAATCAACCATTATTGGAGTCATAGATAAACCCTTATTCTCATCCGTTGAATGAAATCAATTTTTATTTTTTTCCTAAATAATATCTTCCTTGGGGGCCTTCATATAAAAGACTAAATAATATTCTAATTTCATTAATACATTCATTTGAGTGATTATTAACACATTTTTCAACAATAGGAAACCAAATATTGATTCATTCTTGGTCTCCACCACCCATAATCTCAGCAAACTAAATCATTATCTTATTTGGTGAGACTATGATTTTTGTTATGGTGTACAATTATAATAATTTAAAGAGGTAAATGTGTAGGAATAATCTTAATATTTCTCACTCTATTCATCATTAAACATTGTTTTTTCATTAAAACATAGTCATTCATTGCTAATGTCATCCTTGTACATTCATTAACCCACCATTAACTAAAACCAAAAATAATAGTGTGATAAACATTATTCAATGTTGGAAACAAAATAGTCATGAAATACCATTTATAAAATATCTAAGTCATGAAAAAATATATTCAATAAATGTAATCATAGGTTTAACCATGTCCAATAATGATCATCATCTATCGAAATCCTCGATGATAAATTGTAAGGTGTTTGTGATGTTTATAAATATATCCCCAGAAGGAGTCAAGATTGGTGTAAATAAGCATTTTTTCATTCTAAAGGGAGAAATGACCAAATTTACTTTTTGTAGTTATTACGCCTTTATAGAACTATCCTAGAGCCACATGCACTTGAAGTACCTAGGTAGGAATGTAATTTCATAGAAACCAAATTCTCTTACCTTTGGAAAATTCTATAATATTTTCTTATGATTATATATATTCCTATGGTTCTTATAGTAATTTTCTCATCATAGTTTCTAGTGGATTAACTAAAACATTCATTGATAATAATTAAAAAGACCAATAATTCTCATATATTATACAAACATTTTAATTAATGGATATAACATTGAATGATATAATCTTATATTTATAGTTTCTTTGGAAAATTGGGTACATAAACAATTGGATCATTAGTGAAATAAATCATCTCAAACTACTTTCCTCATAAATATCACCCTTCATAAACATAACCTACAAAATTAATTTCTCTATGGCCTAGGTAAGGAACCATAAAATTATGTGTTTTTTGATTCCCAATAAGGGTAAAATAGGGATATATTAATATAATATGAGAATAATGTTTTTAGAACACTAGAATACCGTGTGAAAATGATATCTATCATATCATAAATCATATTCAGAAATAATGTAATAATTCATGAATGTTCATAATACATGAAAACTAATGGATTCAACGAAAACGATCCATGATAACATAACATTGGCATTCAATTTGTATTTTTTGTATTCAAACAAGACTATAAAATTGTTTCTTATGTATTCCAAAAAATTTCATTAACAATAAAAGTGTAATGGGTACACTCCTAAAACCATCATTTGAGTCATGGATCACTACCAAGACACTCATAGGGAATAATATCCCATACTAAATGGTGTTCACTCAAAATTAGAGTTTTATTTATATAATGAGATATAAATATTTACAAAATTTATTAGAGGGATATATAGACCACACCAATAAAAAGATCCACACATTTTCCTTCCAAAATATATTAAAACATTCATCGTACCAGGAAACATTAATACAATAGGGATTCAAAAACATTTAATCAAACAATAACTACTGGAAAAGGAATGGGATTTATAAAAATTCCATCATTACCACATAATACTACACATATAAATGGAATATGTGTTATAATGACCATTTCAATATGAAGATAAACCATCCATATAAAAGATAAGGATTTTACCCCTGGATTAAATTCCCAATTTTGATAGTTTATAATTAATTAATATAATCATTGATTGAAAATGATTTTGATATATATCATGGACTGTTTTTCTGAGGAAGGATTATTTTTATATATGAAATCACATAGATAAAATATAAAATATCCAAAATATGAAAGAAAAAATTTTCCTTGAAAATAATCTAGAAATTTATTAATGTAAGCTCTAAATAATTGAGATTTCATGACAGTGGAAATTACCCGTGATTCCTGTAAAATGGATATTCTTTTAAATGTTTTGTTAAAAAATTGTAATTTATTAAAAAAATAATTTATTTTAAACAATTTTCTAAAAACATAGATATGTGTGAGTACACAATATCTATTATTATTCATAGGGATCATTTATAAGTACATATTGACCTTATTTTAGTAATACTATGGTTAATGTTTATCTTATGTTCATTCAAGAGAATTGCAGATGTTTTTTTGGGGTGTTTGGGAAGTGAATAACTTTCACCCAGTTTTCATAAACTCTATTCCTAGTCTCGAATGTTGTGCACCATATAGGCAATGGGGTTGAATTTTTAGTGTATGTAATTTCAAACATCATGACCTATTCAGATGAACCATTTTCCCCATAAAATTAGGCTCATGGTTAAGGAACATTATTTGGAAAACAATATGCCCTTACCCAAGAAATTTTGTGTGTTGATTTCTAAACATTCAATAAATTATTTAAAATACCTGAACCCCCTAGTTTTTTTCACTATTCCAACCCAATAAACCCTAAAATTATTCATATAATTTGGATTCTCTCGGGAGGATTCCAAGGCAACCTGAATTACAATCATGACGAATCAATAATCTATTTAAAGTATTATCTTCCCCACATTATGTATCATCTTATCCATTTGGTTGTCTCTCTCTCTCCAATAAATTTTAACCAATGAAGAGGAATGTATATTCCCCAATTATTGAAGGTTTTGATCTAGTTTATCAATGATCATAATCATTTTTTGTTTTATCTATCTTTTGGTTGTAAATCACATCATTCATACTAAAATTGATCATTCCAAATAAATTTTGGGATTTTGTTTTGGAAAAAATCCATCAATGATCTTTAGGTAAGTGTTATAATATAAAATTATTATACTTTTTATTTTATTTTCATGTTTGTTGTTTTCCAATTACTATTTTAATGTTTGGAAATTAGATTTTTTAATTTAATTTATTAGTCAATAATGGTATTGTAAAATTGGTCAGTTAGTAAGATTAAGAAATAGGTAAATTAATATGATAATGAAATTGGTTGATAGCTATGATTATTAATTTATTGATTGTTATTTGGAATTATGGTATGGTTGGATTATCCCTTAAGGGTGAATGGTTATAAAACTAAATGTTGATAGATTTTTTAATAGTAAATTCTTCATGTCATTTCATTTAATTAGAGTGGAGAACAATTTTTATTGTGATAAATTGAAATGGTATACCATGATGAGATTTTTTAAAGATAGAATTAATGAAGATTAATGATCAATAATATGATATATGATACAAATTTATCATTGGTTGAGAAATTGGTTTCAGAACATGGACTGATTCTCTATATACCCATAGTGATCTAAACATGAACATCTAGGAATGCATGAGAATATTATCATATGGGATTGTTACTGATTCTCCAAATACACATGGGTTGTGAGATATAGAATTGTTCTCAAAATACACATTGCGTTTTAGAGATGTTGTTCTAGGGCCATGATAATGGATTACACTAACATTCCATGTGTCCGTAATAGGATTATAAATTTAAATGATAATTTATACCCCATGAAAATTTGTAATATGGTTTAGAAATTTCCACATATATAAGAAGGAATTGTTTGTTTGTGTGTTTTTGTGAAATTATGTAGTTACAGGGATTTGTAATGAATATTTTCTAAATGTGAATTTGTTTACATTATAGCTGAAATTTTTTCTTTTTACAAACCCATACACTATTATTGAATGGATATGTTATTATACGTTTATTTCCTACTGATTTTTATTGACACACAACTAGAGCTTTATGGGTGTTACATGAATAGACATCATTTTTGTAATACATGATTATGTAAAGCATCATATAGTATATGATTGAGCTGGGATGGAGCATATATGAGGGAATCAAACTTGGTTTTGTGTCCTGCGTGGGAGTGTAATTGTTTCATCATTTTGTGATGTCATTTGAAAAATGAAATGTTAATGGAATTTCATATATACTTATTTAGTTTTGGATACCAATTTTTCATATTTTGGTTCATCATGTGATTCTGACCAATAATGGTAATGTATTTATTGTGGTTGCTTGTAATATGATTTGGATGTTGTTTATATATTTCTGCAATTTTTACTCATTGATAAGGATGATATAGTATCCCCATGTTATATATTAGACCCTCACTAATAGTCAATATCATCAGCTGTATAGGGTGGCATCCAAGATGTCATGTGACAAACTGGTACTGACATGTAATAATCATGTCTGGATGTGACAGTGTGGACTAGAATATTTTTTATATTACATATGAAGTCTCATTATTAGGGTAAGATATATATGAGATTAGGATATATTAAACTTTACTCATGAGCTCATTCATGGGAGTATTTGAAACATGTAAATTGGAAGGAAAATACCTGAGGTGGGATTATTGTTAATGATGATTTCTATTATAGTGGAATGTTATATATCCTAGATTGATTCACGTATTGTGTGATGTTATTATTTTAATGATATTTTACTCATGTAACAATATGATATAATATTGGATTATAAATTCATCATTGTAGTGACTCTAGAATCATTATGAAATGGATCATTTCTTGAATGGATGGAAAACAATATATAGGGTGAGTTGTTAAAATGATATTATTTTCCTTATTTATGTAATTTAAATGAATTTACATCCTAATATGAATATTATAATTGTAGATAATGTGAAATGTTATAAAAATAATGTTGAATTTTTTTCTAATATGACACATGATTTATATAAATGTATTTACCCATTTCTATCCATTACCTATATAAGGTATGGTCAAGGACAATGATAGTGATTTGGGTGTGTCTATGTAGTGGTGTAATAGGTATGACTTACTATATTTGTATATGAATCCCTTTTATGGTAATTTGAAATTGTTATGTTTTTTCCTCGAATTTTTGTTTTTTATTGCGGATATAATCCTATATAATGACACCTATTGATAGGATTATATGATGACATAGAACGAAATGATGGTATACTTATGGAAGCTGAGGCTTTGATAGTTTTGATTATAGGATATAGAGATTATTTTCGGGATAACTTTTCTAAATTTTGATAGATTATGGAAATATACCTAGGGTGGGTTTTAAGGTGTATTCTTGACATGACATGGGAGTTCCAATTTCACACCCTTCGACTATCAACCAGGAGGTTGGACTTGAGAAACTGTGTTCTTGATTGGTTATATCAAGAAGATACTTGGACACATGGAGACTCCAATTGATAATAGAGTCAACCTGGCTTCTTATAGGATCAGTTTTCCATTAAAGTATTACATGGAAAACCAAACTCAAGATGGACATGCAATGACTCAATCATTTATGAATAAGATTCCCCATGAAATTTAAATATATTTTTTACTATGTATACTGGATTGGGAAAACACATGAAATTATTTTATCTTATTATATCATTTTGAATTTGAATAAAATTATGTATCAATACTGTTGATAATATAGTTATTAAATAGTGATGTTATAATTAGAACAAATATATGGTTTTGAAAATGAACGTTCCGGGAACAGCGGAAGTGCATGGGTTGATGTTCCCACTTGGCATTTTTTCATTAACAATGATCAATCCGGGATCAATACGATGATAAATGCCAGTATCCACGGATCGAATCATAGAAATTGGACAAAGAAAGGAAATTTACCGGAACCAAAAGGTAGGATCGTTACAAGTGGATTATAATTAATTTAATCTATTGAAAATAAATACCGTTTAGGAGTTCTTTCTTAGTTGATGTTCTTGATCACGTTCTGATGTGATTCGTCATTGCGTCGCAGAAGCCAAGTGTAGACTTCCTATAGCGGTGATCCACACGTGTACCTCGTATCTCGGGACACCGCCAAAGGATTCTTTGGGTGCTAGCATGGAGAAACCATTGCTTGCGTTGTCCGCCTTAGATCGTCTTGATCTTATGGAAGAGTATCTCTCTCAGTCTTGAGAGCATTTTTGGAAGAAGAGGTTCTTTTAGCCTTGAAAGAATTCTCCAGAATTGTTGTCTGTCTGATGGAGAAGAGTTGTGGTTGTGAGGATATTTATAATCAGTTTTGAGGTTTTAGAGTTATGACAATAAATAAACGTGTTACACATTTTATTTATTTTATTGACTCTTATTTGAAAATACATGTCAAATAATTAATTCCTTGACATGTTCCTACACTGATTATAATAAATATCATTTAAAAAAATATTATATCCTCAAAATCCCGACTGGAAAAACTAAATCGTGTGTATTAATAAATTAATGGCGTGTACTTGATTTTCACTAAAAACTACACAGCCTAAAAATTCAATGTACATAGTGTGTATATCTTGTTTTCATTTATTCATTTCCATTACATAAAGAAAACTACATGACGTGTAATTATTAATAGACAGCATGTACTTGTTTTCCATGAAAAACTACATGACATGTAATCTTTAAAACACAGCATGTATATCTTGTTTTTCACTTCCTTCATCCTCCATCATTAAAACGATTTAGGCTTCCTTGAATAATTATTAAACCACATATGGGAATAATATTTATTCTACTGGATATACATGAATACACTTAGTGTGTGACCCTCTAGGCCTCTTTCACGTTGGCATTAGGCGAGCTTGCCTAAAGTCCAAGATTACTGTCTAGCAAAGGGTCAAGGCACCCAAGAGAAAGAAGTTGACGCTGCATTGAAGTATCACCTCATACCAATTATTACTGTGTAATTCAATCCCTTTGTCTCAATATCTCATCAACAGGTTTCATGGTAGAGTCATAAACCCATATTCTTGATCCATCGTTCTTTGACTACCTGAAATAAACTCATCGTTTACACCATGGCCATGGAATTTAATGCAACAATATTTTATTAATCAAGGGGTCGAGATATCAACATCCATAAATGTTAGGGACAAATCCTTCCTTGACTTATCCATTAACAACATGTCATTCGTGACGCACCCATTGTACCCTACTTTTTGCCAACTGTCTGCATGATGGTTTTCATCAGTAAATCTAAGTGTGTGAGTCATTAAATGTGTTAATGATAATCTACCAGCCCAAGGACCATTCCACACGATCACAGATAGAAAGGTCTGATGACACCAATACATACAGAATTTCTATTGGCCGGCCTATTCTCATAATCTCCCCTTGTGGAGATTACCAAGTTCGAACTCCATGAGAGAGAGTCTCGTCTTCTTACGAGTACTCGCACATGACAGTTTGTATACTCTGTGTCCTATCATATAATTTCATCCAACTGTAGAACTTTATTTATGAATTTTGTTATAGAATTTCAAGGATCTCATCATAGCGGGGACCTTCCATGACCTTATCAATGCAAAAAATATTCAAGGACATTATTATATTATATTCATGTAGAAAAATGAACAATATATAATAAGTTAACATTCATGTAATCAAAGTACAAAAAAATTGGTTCTCAGGACACCAACCCTTATAAACTCCCACTTGGACTAGAGCAAACTGCCTATGACTTTTAGCCCGCTAGACCTCATATTATGATCATGTTTCTAATGAGTCAAGGCTTTAGTCAAGGGGTCCTCCACATTGTCATCTGTGGAAATACTGCTCATTGCAACATCACCTCTCTGAGAAAAATCCCTCAAGATATGATACATCTGAAGTATGTGTTTTGTTCGCTGATGTGTACTTGGCTCTTTTTCAAGTCCCACCACTACAGTATTATCACAATAGAGTGTGATAGGATCTTTACTTCTTGGTACTACATCCATATCTTGTATGAAGCATCACATCCATACTATTTCTTTAGCTGCTTCGGAATCTGCGATATACTAAAACTCCGCTATAGAATCTGCCACCACACTTTGTTTTGAGCTCTTCCAGCTTACTGCACCTCCATTCAAACTAAAGATGTATCCACTCTGTGACATTTTGTTATCTTGATCATTCTGTAAAATAGCATCTACATGTCCTCTGATGACTATTTCCTCATCTCCTCCATAAACCAGGAAAATATCCTTAGTACACCTCAGATACTTGTTGATAGTCTTGACTGTCATCCAATGGAGGTCTACTGGCTCAGCTTGATATCTACCTACTGCACTTAATGCATAAGAAACATCTATCCTCGTACATGGAATAACATACATGAATGACCCAATCACAGATGCGTAAGGTATCCTTGCCATTCACTTTCTTTCCTCATGTGTCTAAAGACACATTTTCTTGGAATGATGAATGCCATGTGACACTGGAAACAATCCCCTATTGGATTGTTCCATACTTAATCTCTTCATTATCGTGTCAATTTATGTACTTTGAATCAGGCCCAACATTCTCTTGGATCTATCACGATGGATCATGATCCCAAGAATATATGCAATCTCACCCAAGTCATTCATGGATAATCATTTATGAAACCATGGCTTAACTGAATGTAAGACAAGTACTTCGTTTCCAATTAGTAATATGTCGTCAACATACACTATTAGGAAAACGAATGCACTTCCACTAATGCTTTTTTAAACAAAAAGCTCACATTTTTTCTTAACAAATCCAAATTCTGTTACGGCTTCATCAAAATGAATTTTCTATTGCCTTGATGCTTTATTTAATACATAAATGGATTTTTGCAACTTGCATACCTTGTTGGCTTCCTGTTGAGTCACAAACCCTTCAGGTTGTGTCATGTAGACATCTTCCTAGAGGTTCCCATTAAGGAAATCTATTTTTGACATCAATTTTCCAAATTTCATAGTCATGGTAAGGGACAATGGCCAATAGGGTTCTGATGTATTTCAGCATCGCAAGCGGTAAAAATGTTCCATCATAGTAAATTCCTTGATGCTGTCTAAAACCTTTTGCAACCTGTCGTGCCTTGTAGGTGATGACGTGCCCCTCCATGTCCAGTTTCTTCATGAATACCCATTTGTTACCAATAGGGATTACGTCAACTAGAGGATCTACCAAAATCCAAACTTGATTTTGGTACATGGAATCCATTTCAGAATTCATGGCTTCTTGCCACTTGGCAAAATATGTGCCTTAAAATGCTTCCTTATAGGTAAGATGATCATCATTGTCAACTAATAATGAGTCACCATACTCGGTGTCAATAAAACCATATCGTTCTGGTTCTCCCACCTCTCTCATGTTACTACGATGTTCTTGTGTCTCCGTAATAGATTGTTTTTCCACGGGGCATTGTGGAATCTGTTCTTGTACTAACTCATGTGTATCTTGAGCCTTGACTTCATTGAAGTCTATCTCGCTCCCACTATCTCATTCGGATATGTGCTACCTCTCAAGGAATATGGCGTGTCTTTCCCCAGTAACCTTTTTATCTGAGGGGTTGTATAGGTAATATACCCTTGTTTCCTTGGGATATCCTATAAAGATACACTTTGTGCCTCAGGGTGCAACGTTTTTACCTAAAGAGGCCTTAACAAATGCTTCTCTACCCCCACACATGTAAATTCGATAACATGTCTTTGCATCCACTCCATAACTCATATGGAATACCATTTATTGATTTAGTTGTTACTTGGTTTTGGATGCTTGCTGTTGTTTGTGATGCATATCCCCAAAAGGATAATGGATGACTTGCATGACTCATCATTGATCTCACCATGTCCAACAGGGTGCAGTTCCTCCTTTCGCTTACGCCATTCCATTAGGGCGTGTAAGGAGGAGTGAGTTGATATAGAATCCCAAACTCCCATAAGAAATCAATGAAGTCCTGATTAAGATATTATCCTCCTCTGTCTGAGCGGAGTTTCTTAATCTTCTTACCAAGCTGGTTCTGAAATTCATTCTTGTATTCTTTGAACTGATCAAAAGAATCGGACTTATACCTCATTATGTAGATATATCCATATCTACTAAAATCATTAGTAAAAGTTATGAAGTATGAGAACCCACCACATTCCTAAACATGAAATGGCCCACACACATCTATGTGAACTAACTCTAGAAGATCTTTAGCTCTGTCTCCTTTCCCACTAAATGGGGCTTTGGTCATTTTTCCTTATAGACACGCATGACACACACCAAGTGTTTTTAGTTGGAAAGAATCTAAATATCCATCTTGATGTAATTTTTTCAAACCATTCTCATTGACATGACATAGCTGATGATGCCAAGGTTGGGTGTTGTATGAGTCATGTGAATTAACTTTTTCATCGATTTCCATTACATGGTTTGTGTAGTCTAACACATAATGTCCGTTATATGAATGTGCCCTACCAAAACAAATGAAATCTTTATAAAAGTAGCAACATCCACTTACAAACATTAAGATGAATCCATCAGTATCTAATCTAGATACTGAAATAATGTTTTTGGTTACAGAGGGTACATAATAACATCCTTTCAAAACCCAGACCATCCCAGTAGGCAATGTGAGATGGTAGTCTCTGACAGCTATAACAGCGAGTCTAGCTCCATTGGCTACCCGTAGATCCACCTAACCTCGGTCATTATTTCTGAATCTACATGGTTCCGGTATTTGGATACATATGTGAGCCCCACAAGCAGTATCTAATACCCAATTTGTAGTAACAGATAGATTTCATTCGATGGAAAATGCACCTGAAGCTTCCCCATGCTTCCATGGTTGGGTGCATTTTTTCATCTAGTGACCCTTAATTCCACATGCGAAACAAACATCATCCTATTCCCATGCCTCCCCTTTGATCTTCCTTTTCGTGGAAGGACTTGATAAAGATTTGGGCTTAAATCTCTTTGCCTTACCTTTCCTTTTACTCACCATAAGGACAAAAGGCTTTTCACGCTTCACGTCATTATCTACATGGAGAATAAGGATAAGAAGATCAGATTAGGATTTTTCAATGTTTTTCATGTTGATATTAACAACAATTTTCAATAAGCTCTGGGGATGTGATACAAGAATGAGATCGGTGGCCAGTTCTTCAGGGAGAATAAACCCTTGAACCTCCAAGCGCTGAATGTAGCCAATGAGCTTGACTACATGAGGACCAGCTGGGGAACCCTCTCCATGCCTACTCTAGAATAGTGCCTTGGAGATCTGAAACCTTTCCTGTCTTGCTCTCTCGTCATATAGACCATAGAGGTGCTCGAGCATGCTATAGGCATCCATGTATTCGTGAGACTTCATGAGCTCACTAGACATTGATGATAGCATCAAAAATTGAACATCGAGAGAGTTGTTCAAATTTTGATCATAGACTAGGAAAACATCATCACTCACCCCTGGGGTAGGAGAATCAGGAAGTGAGGACTCCATCACATAAAAGTTTCTTTCATGGAGTAGGATAACCCGAAGGCGCCAAAACTATTCCTGAAAGTTACTGTCGGTGATGATATTGTCTTTATCCAGAATTGATCACAGAGAAAAGGTGGTTGACGAGTTTGTCATTTCGATTCTAAAATTTAAAAGAGCAGATTTATCGGTACTTTCTTGATTACATTTTATGAGAAATAATAAATGAATTAATTCTCCCACTATTTTATCAAGTCCCAATGGCCCTCACCATTGAACTCGGAATGTCCAGTTTCTTTGACATTCTAGTATCAAGGATCCATATTCCCCTTCTCATAACCCCAACAAGGGTTGGTAAAGCTATTTAAATGTATTTATGTAGGAAATTCTTTGCCAACTGTAAGCTTACAGTTCCTTGATCTGTTGAGTGGACTCCCCAAACCTGAAATCAAGACTTGGATTTCCTCAACTCTTTCATCCAATATTACACCAAGTATAGCAAGGGCTACTCCTCTTGATGTAATATGGTTAAGTCAACCCAAAACCTTTCGTAAGGGATTCCTTTATAAAAGTAAGTGTCCCAAAAAGGGTTGGTCAAACACATAGTTTTATTGAGTCTTTCCCTTAATCAGGTAACGAAAGGCTTGGTCTGACTTAATATGGTATTTGAGGGATTTTATTCTGTATGCGTAGTTTTGCATTATCACATGATTGTTAATATTAAGTGAGGCTTGCATAAGTGATTAACCATGTGCTGATAATGTTTACGCATAATTCAGTTTTTATTTTATTCCATCATTGCATGTTTGTTCATTTTATTATTTATATGATCGCGATAACACATACATAATAAATAAACCATGAAATTTTGACAAAAATAAAATAAGATGGCATGATCATGAGCTTCTATTTGTTATCTTATCTAGCAGTTTGATAAGCTAACCCTGACCAAGGGAAAAACACCTTGAACTGATGGTTCATGTTTTGCAGCTCCCAATTGTCCACCTTTGTATCATCTTGGGTTGGTTTCACCTCATCTTTGTGTCTTGAACCGTCTCCTTCGGTTTGGGAGATCCTCCATTACATGGGTTTACATTAAAGAAACCTTGGGCATGCAAGCCCTTCATTTTATTGGAAGAAGGCTCACATGCCAAAAAAAAATAAATTTAAACAAATTTAAATGAAACCATACACACATACAAAGGGTATTTGATATAGATCATGATCATCCATAGCATGTAATGAAATTTACGCATATTCAAATTCTATTAATCATTCTATTATTTAAGATATGTCATGCTCGAATTCAATTAATTATGATATTTTAATTAATTAATTATTTATCGTAAATTCCTTTCTGAATTTCCTTGAAATTCTTCTCATCCATATTCCTTGTACGGTGTCTTTGTACATTTGGAGGAATCCTGGTGAAATTTTTGGATAGTACACGGCATGTATTTTATATTTACACAGCATGTATTTCATTTCACGCTTTATCCAAAGTACACGTCGGGGGCTTTCGCATGTTTTCTCTACTTTGGAAATTTTGGAGTACACGTGGTGTAGAGGAATCATACATGGCATGTAATTCGTTGTTATGCGGTAACTGTCTTGGCAATCCCATGTACGTGGTACATGGATTATCCTTGTACACGGTTTCACCTAGGCCAAAATGGACTACACAACGTGTTTCTCCAACATACATGCCATGTATTCCGGTTTCCACGCGCAGTTCAATTCTGGTCAACACACATGATTAATACTTAGGAATAATCAATTCACATAGTGCAGTTTGGCGGACTAGTGCCGGTTCGTTGAACCTAAGTACACGACGTGCAGTTTTAATTACACGCCTTGTAATCCCGTGTTGTACAAGAAGAAAGAGTGGCTCCTATGGATGAGTTCTTAGTTTTTATTTTAATAAAAAATTAAAAATAAATGGTAATTTCTATGATAAGAATCGAGAAACAGATGAGGAAGAAGAGTTATCATTTATTCATATTTATAGAATGATTTATTTATAAATGAATCAAATATAAAAGCATAAATTACCAACAAAAATTAAATAAATATAATAAACAGTGTAACCTCGCTCTGATACCATATGAAGATTCTGGATACAGTGTAAACACGAGGGTTGATGTTCCCACTTGGCTTTTTGTGATTAAAATGATCAATCCAGGATCAATACGATGATAAACGCCAGTCTCCATTGATCAAATCATAGAAATGGACAGAGAAAGGAAAAGTCACCAAACCAAAAAGGTAGGATCGTTACAAGTTGATTATAACTAATTTAATCAATTGAAAAGAAATACCTTTTGGGTGTTCATTCTTCATTGATGTTATTGATCATGTTTTGATGTGATTCATCATTGCGTCACAGAAGCCATGTGTAGACTTCCTCTAGTGGTGATCGACACGTATACCTTGTATCTTGGGACGTCGCTAAAGGAGTTTATGGGTGTTAGTGTGGAGAATCTTTTTCTTGTGTTGTCCGGCATGGATCATCTTGATAGTATTGAAGAAGATATCTCTCAGTCATGAGATCGTTCTTGGAGGAAGAGGCTATTTCGGCCTTGAATGAATTCTCTAGAATTGTTGTGTGTCTTTTGGAAAGGAGTTGGGATTTTGAGGATATTTATAATCAGGTTTGAGGTTGTAGAGTTATGACAATAAATAGACGTGTTACATGTTTTATTTATTTCATTGACTCTTATTTGAAACCCCATGCTGAATAATTAATTCCATGACATCCGCCCACTCAGATTATAATAAATATCATCGAAAAGAATATTATATCCTCAAAATCCCGAATGGAAACACTACATGGCGTGTATTAATAAATAAACTGCGTGTACTTGTTTTTCATTGAAAACTATACATCGTGTACATTAAATGTACACGGCCTGTGTATCTTGTTTTCATTTATTCATTTCCTTTCCATAAAGAAAACTACATGGCATGTAGTTACTAATACCCGGCATGTACTTGTTTTCTATGAAAAACTACATGGCGTGTACTCTTTAATACACAGCATGTATATCTTGTTTTTCACTCCCTTCATCCTCCATAATTGAAACGATTTAGGCTTCCTTGAATAATTATTAAACCACGTACGAGAATAATCTTTATTCTACTTGAGATTTTTTAATACACTTAGTGTGTGACCCTCTAGGCCTCTTTCTCGTTGAAATTAGGAGAGCTTGCCTAAAGTCCAAGATTACTGTCTAGTAATGGGTCAAGGCACCCAAGAGAATGAAGTTGATGCTGCATTGATGTATCACCTCATACGAATGCTTACTGTGTAATTTAATCCATTTGTCTCGATATCTCATCAAGCAAGTTTCATGGTAGTGTCATAAACCTATATGCTTGATGTATTGTTCTTTGACTACCTGAAATAAGCATGTCATTTACACCATGGCCATGGAATTTAAGGTGACAGTTCTATTTCAATCAAAGGGCCGAGATATCAACTTCCATAAATTGAAGGGACAAATCCTTGCTCGACTTATCCATTAACAACATGACATTCGTGACGCACCCAACGTACCCTACTTCCCGCCAATTGTCTGTGTGCTGGTTTTTGTTAGTAAATCTATATGTGCGAGTCATGACATGAGTTAATGATAATGTTCCAGTCTAAGGACCATTACACATGCTCATAGATAGCAATTTATGATGACACCAATACATGAAGAATTTCTATTGGAGGGTCTGTTCTAATAATCTCCCATCTTGGAGATTACCATGTGCGAACTCCATGGGAGAGAGTCTCATCTTTTTATGAGTACTCGCACATGATGGTCTGTATACTATGTGTCATATAATAGTATGTCATCCAAATGTAGAACTTTATTTATGAATATTGTTATATAATTTCAAGGTTCTCATCATAGAGGTGATCTGCCATGACCATATCAATGCAACAAATATTCCAGGACATTATTATATTATAGTCATGCATAATAATGAACAATATATAATAAGTGAACATTCATGTAATAAATGTACAAAATGGTTTCTTCTCAGGACATCAACCCTTACAGAAATCTTATATTGTCACATACAATGGATGTGATAAACTTAACATGTAGGGTCATACCTTATAAAGCCCATTTATCAGATCTCCTAATGAAACACGATTCCCTAGGATTTTCCCTTTACCATAATCAATATGAGATCTAGAAACCTATGATGAAGCAAAACCATTTATGGGAAAAGTACAAGGAAATTGTGATCACAACAGAAACAATGGATGCCTAACCACCCCATGAAAATATCATTGTCGCACAACACCCTTATGGGGAATTTGATGGTGTATTAAAGGGACATGTATCAAGAACATTATAATATAAATATATGTATTTTAATGAATAAAGAATATATTTTCATATTATTATTTTTAATATTCAAATGATTTAGATTTCGATACAATAAACCAGACATTATATTTGTGTGTAACATTTAAATTCAAATAAATAAATTATTAAAACGATTTAATGAAATTTTAAAATAAATAAAATTGTATTTAAAAAATAATATTAATTAATAATTATTAAACAAAAATGATAATAAAGGTTTTATGAAGTCCAATGTAAATATTATATGGGGTTGAATCTATAATTCTATAAAATCCCATCATTTATTAATAAATTCCAATTATTATTTTAATAGTAAAAATAAAAATATTTTGGAAACTAATTATATAAAATAAATAATTTTGTTGGAATCAAAATATCAAAATTATCCATCGGTGAAATTTTTATAATTTTTGAGACAATTGTTCTTTCAGGTACAAATTAAATACTGTTTAAATATACCTATTGTATTATTATTTTATAATGACCCAAAAGTGCGGTAAAGAATACTATAAAGGTTATCAATGATCAAATATAGGTTATTTTCTTTAAAATAATGTGATTTTTTGTTTATTTGTATAATTTTATAAATCCTTTATGTATCCGCAAAAACCATTAATATATTTTATGGTTTTATGATCAATTATTTAAGTGTATGTGTAACATTAACATCAGAAAAAGGATAATTTTAATGAGGTCAGGATTTCTCCTTATGAAATAATGAATCCCACCCCTCATTTTCATAAACCATCGATAAACCAAGTGGTACGGTTTATGGTAATCATTATTTTATTTTATAGATTTTAAAACCTATGTTTGGGAAATAATAAAGAACACCACCCTATTTTCATATATATGGAAAAACAAAATCCTATTAATCATCACTCAAAAAACCATTGATCACTTCCTTACTCCTTCATTCCCTCTCTAGAGTAATTCCGTGTTTCCCCCAAGCTATCATGAAGCACTGCACAACCATTTTAAATTACACTCTCAAGGTAAGAGTTCTTTTACATCTGATCCTAATTCAAGATTCATTATTATCATATGCCTCATATTTAAAATTATTATGGTTGGGATATGTATTTGGATGTGAATATTACATTTAATATTATTTACAAATTATTAGAGTCCCATTTCACTCACATAAAACTATATTTTGAATCCTTACATAATGATGGTATACTGTAGAAATTTCACAATGATTTTCCATGAAATTAAATTGTGTAGTGAAAACCCTTACATGTTTCCATTCAAGTGTTTTAAAAATTATCTGATTAAAACTATTTATTTGGGATAAATCTTAATTTAATCCAAAATACATAAATATATAAAAATATATAATTATGAATGAATCCATTTTTTATGATCTATGTGACATACACATACATGAGAATGATGTGATAGATGCGAGTGTGCCCACAATTATATAGCACTCCAATGAATTGGGTAAGGTTTTTGACTTATAAGAGTTCATGAAAGGTATTAAAATGTGAACCTAATATATAAAAATAATTTTTATATCATGAATTATTGGTTATTATCCACAAACAGTGTTCGTGATGTGGTGTTTTAAATTTTTTCCACATTTCCCATACAACAATGATGTTATCATGATCTAACATGTATTATATGTCAAATTTTTTAATATCATCACTTTTATGTATCATTGATATTTATATTTTATATCATATTATTAATTTATCATGTAATTATTTGTTTCTCTTATAGGGCTTTATATCTCACCACATTCTTAGGTGTGTCCCTAGGTTATCCATTATAGTTTTAGGTATGATCATGTTATGGATGCTTACAATAATGATGGTATGTTTATTACTATATGTGGGGTTTTAATGTATATAATTCATAAATAAAATAGACTTATTAATCATTTGGGTTATAATACAAGTAATAAAAAGGAATAAATGATGATTTGATATGTAATGAAGAGATGGGAAGTCATATTTTATGTTAATAGAAAAGTGTAGTTATTTTGGGGATTAGCATTATAAAACTCTAGTGTAATCCATACAAATAAGTAAAAATATTAGATAACGTCCCTACCTTTTTTTAATTATTTAGTATGTGGGTTTTTAGGATAATACATTTATTTTTGGATACTTAAAGTGGATATGGATATTTCAAAGATGTTTATACATGTAAAACATAAAAGTGCCCTCATTGATCTAAACTCTAATGAAAACTATTGCACAATAACGGGACTTAGTGCTGACCTTGATTGAAACTCCATTAGAATAAGTTTTGGTAAATTAATAATTTCATTACATACCATTTTGATGGGAAAATTACTAAAAAATATTTTTTTAGATATAGATCAGGTATAATTTAGATTCAAGCCATGAAATTCATAAGTTAATAAAATTAATTTATTTTAAATTTTATTCATTTAATGTACTTGAAATCCAATTTATTTTTTTAATATTTTAAAATTAACCATCTAGAAATTTAATTTTATTCTAAATAATGGATGGAAATATGATGAATCAGTTAAACAAAAAATGTGGTTGTCAATGTGTTGATTAACGCCAATGAGATGAACAATATGATGGGAGTGGTAATCGAGAACATTGTGATGCTACTCTATCAACTAAAAAAAGGTTCTAAATAGAAACCGTGATTATGTGGATACCCCCCCCCCCCCCCAGTAATGAAAAATATAAAATTTAGATATTTATATGAAAATTTCGTCTTAAATTTAATTGAATATGATTTCCCTTAATCATGGAATAATGGATTATCTATATTGAGATGATGTTATCAAACATTAAAAGCTCCATCAAACAATAGTATTTATTGGGTGTTGATCATATTGATGGATAAGATGATCAGTTTTAGATATATATGAAGAATAAGAATCCTTTGGTAGTGATCATTATTATGGGGTGTAAGAAATTATGAAGAAATTTTTTCAAAAAATATTTCATTAACACCCTATGTCTTTATATTTAATGGTATTTTATATCTCTCCAAAATAATTATTATTTATCTAACAGGGAATATGATGAAAAATTCAGAAGACATTCACGATAATCCAATAGAGTTTTTTCTACCCCAAGTATATGTTTGACTGCATATTTTGTTGTATAAAACCTAGTCTATGAAAATACCTCTTGATATGAGACATTGATAGCTATGAAGAAATTTTATCGTGTGGCATCAATGCGGAAATAGATATTATAAAATCTCAAGGGTTTCATATGGATGAGATGTGGAATTTAATGTTAAATTCTTGTATTCCTATGAATAAATCTAATGGTTATAATAAATTTCACCATCACACTTGTTAAAAGTGCATAAAAAGAACTCTAAAAATTTTCTAAGGGGGATAAGAAATGATGTTAGTGAAATAAGGAGGGTCACATAGCTAGATATTTTTGAAACAATATCCCAACTAATGCGATGATATAATGGAATGATCTATAAAAACCTCATTGCATTATTCATTTATTAAATTACTATGATGTAGGGTACATAACAAACCAATTCACTAAGCCATTTATTTTCAATGATAGCCCACAACCACAAATTAATAAAGGGATATACATTTCCATCATAATAGTTGATTTGGTTTCCAAAAATGATGTATTGATATGTATAATAGTTAATCATTCGATTATAGTGAACTAACTTTTTTATTATGGTTCAATGAATTTATATAATGAATTATTTTGTAGAACTATTACCAAAATAACCGTAATGCATTGTAGTAGACCTGTTAATGTAAAGGGAATCAAGAAATTATTGAATCCATATTATATAACTCTTCTTTTAAAAAATAAATTTTTTATACTTCCAAAAATTATTATTATACTACCTCTGGTGTCAATTGATGCAATTATTGGAATGTAATGTATAAACCAATATATAAAAAATATAAATATCAATGAGAAAGAGGTCACTCTATGTATCATGAATAGACAATTGATTCTAAGAAAGATCAAGGAGGATGATGAATCTTATTTAGAACCAAACACTCAATCATGGATATTATTAACTTATGAGAAATAATTTCATTTTAATTTAGTTATTATAGTGAAATTGACATCCTGGAATATGTTTTGATAGTTAGTGACATTGCTGATGTGTTTTGAAAAGGATTTATCACTCTCCGTCTTAGCTGAGAGGATATGTTTTCAATCGAGCATATAAATTAAAAATATCGATCATCCAATATACTATAGATAATGTATATTGTGGAGTAGAATGATCTTAAGAACCAACTATAGATGAATATAGATTATTGGTCTATAAACCCTGGTTCTCAACCACGGGGTTCCCAGTCCTCTTCATCAACAAGAAGGATGGGTCAATGCACATTATATTTGGTAATAATGAGCTCAATAAGAATATGATAAATAACGTGTATCATATTCCATGTAATGATGACTGTTTTGATCAACTACATGAACCATAGTACTTCTTCAGGGCGGGTCTGCGGTCAAGATATTACATAGTTAGGGGGAAGAAGGCTAATTTCCCCAAGACTTCCATTTGTACAAGTTATGAGCACTATGTTCCCATAGTAAAGAAATAAAGACTCACAAATTATCCATAAATGCTCATGGAATTTATGAATATATTATATTGATATTAAATTCACAAATTTTGGATTTTATTTATTGATAATATACTATTATACACTAAATTAATGGATGAGAATGTGGAGAAATTGATCAATGTGATAAAGACCTTGTTAAAGGTGAATCTTTATTCCAATAAAAAATTATAACTTATGGTTTTAGGAACTCTCATTATTGTGCAATATTATATGACAAAATGAGATTTCTATGGACCCCTCAAAGGAATAACGTGTTGTTGGATTATCAAGGATGATTTCTGAGATAGATATCTGTAGTTTCCATGGATTAACTCTGTACTATCATTGATTTATGAGAAACCTGTCATGGTTATAAAAACATATGACCATGATAATTCACAGGGGTTTAAAATTTTGGTGGAATGATGAATGTGAAGAGATATTTTAGGAGTTTAAAATTTGTCTTATCAGTAAACCGAAAATCACACTAATCATAAGGGAAGATATTTTTGTGGTATTCTGTAATGCTTTGATGAAGAGATTGGGATGTGTTTTAATTTAAAATGAAATAGTTATATCCTATTCTTCAAGATAGTATAAATTTCATGTAATGTTGTAACCAAAAAATTACCTAGAGTTATATAAATTTATATTCACATTGAAAATCTAGATGCATTATCTATTTGGAGAGAAGTGACAAATATATACAAATCACAAAAACATGATGTATATATTCACAGAGAAATAGATGAATAATAACAAATGAATATGGTTGTAGCTGATAATAGACTATGACTGCTAAATAATCTACCATCATGGGAATGTGAATAATGTTTTATTCACTCTATTTAGAAAGTATCTATAAATTTATTAATTATTGAAAAATCATAAGGACCCATTATTATTATTTTTTAAAAGGACGGTCATTGGAATAATAAATGAAGGAACACCATCATTTCTTTCAGAAATGATTGCTAAAATATACATTATGGAAGGGATAAAGAATGATCTATTAGGTGATGTGGAATTCAGAAGAATGTTAACTCTATCAGAAAATGTAAATCCTCATAGTTCAATGTTAATGAAGAATGCATTATAATAATTGCGTCATGACTATGTGTAACATAAAATCCTGAGCAAATGAATGAGTTGTTGGATAATTCACAATGTTAGACTTTCTCTATTCTCATATGAAGACAAAAAGATGTATCTAGATCTATAATAGAACTATTATTGGGACAATATGAATAAGGATAACAAATAATGTTCATTACGATGTCTTTTATTTCAGCAACTGTAGTCCGAATGAAAAAAATCAAAGGGGTGATGCAACTATTACTCATACCTATATATAAATTGGAAAACACCACCAAGAAAATTTTCACTACTCTTCTAAAAAAATCATGAGGACATAAATCAATATAAGATGTGGGGGATCATATTAAAAATACCACACACTATATTGGGATTTAAGGGGACTTCACACCCAATCATCATGCACAGATATACATTATGGAATTGGTGAGGCTCTATGGAGTATAACAATTGATTGTATCTAATTTAGATCTACGATTTACCACGTTGTTCTAGAAGAGAATAAAACACGCTATAAACAAAAATTTTATATTCATCATGAATTATCACATGAAAACTATTGTGTAATCTATGAGGACTATCTATAAAACTAATGAAGTACTGAATTCACCATCAATTAAATTCATAGGAGGATCTGATCATCATATTCCCCTATTTTCCTTCTCATTGACAAAAATTCTACACTCTAGCATCCAAATGTCCTCCTATAAATCCCTTTAGGGGGAGAGCTGAATAACACCTAAATGTTTGGATAAATTGGAGTTTGAAAAATTCTCAGTCATGAAATAGTTTAGGAAATGGTGAAAATGGTTAAAAATATTCCTCATCACATCAAGGATGATTAGAGTCAATAAAATATCTATTATAACAATCATTGATGAGGCCTAGAGTTTGATGTTGGAGACACTATAATCATCCTTATATCTCAATGTAATAATTTCCTAATATTTGTAAAGAAGGGAAATATTCATCGAATATATATAAGTCCCTTTGTGATCCTTTATCACATCATAGTGGTGGCCTGTTGAATAGAAATTCCAATTAACTTATCATAAGTACAATATGTATTCCATATAACCCCCATGAAGAAGGATGAACTTGAATCCTTACATTTAATCAATGTAGATGTGGTTCCATTGGAGAATAATAATTCCTTTAAAGATTAGTCAATGAATATCTTAGACCCTAGAAGAAATATTCATAAAAATAGGATAGTACACCAGGTAAAAGTGTTGGGGATAAACATATATTTTGAAAAAGAAAGTGGGAAACATAGGAGGTAATCAAATAAAGTGACCCTAATTTATTTTGGTGTGTGAATGGAAAATTTTTAGTCTGAAATTTATAAAGGGGGGAATATTTTAACGACTATAAAATTAATAATTATAATTACCCTTGAAAAATATTTAAATGACATATGCTATATTATGGACATAAAAATCACATTAATGTATTTGTTTTAATTGTATCAAATAATATTGAAGATATTATTAAGAATAATTACCCATTATAATATATCTTATAATAACTGATATTGTGATTAGTATTTATATTTTGTTTTGATAAATCTAATTTTCCGAGAAATTTGATGTGATGCCCTCAATTAGTAGTTTTTTACCATATTATAACCATTTATCATAGCATTATATGGATATAGAATATATGGGATTTCACCTTCACTAAGACCAATATATGATCCATCAACATAAGCATGAGAAAGATTGTTTACATGAAAATTTCATGCTCACCGAGATCATGACCCAAACCATATATGTTGAACCACCCCATGAATATATATCTGTCACACACCGTTACCCTTAAATAATTTGTATGTTTTGTTAATGTAATATTTATCAATACCATAGGAATAAGAATATGTATATTGTATATAATAATGAATATAATTTGATTCTATTATTATTACGTTATAAATTATTTTGATTTTGATAGAATATTACAAAAAAAATATTTCTCTGTAATATTCAAATTCTATTAAAGAATTTATCTTAATGAATTAATTTATATTTTAAATACATATTATTTTATTAAAATATTATCCATAAACAATTATTATAATATATAAATTATCATAGATGTTATATGAAGGTAAATTTAATTATAAAGGGTTCAAAAACTATTATTATCAAAAATACCCTTTCATTTCTTAATAAATGTCGATTCCTATTTTAAAAGTGAATATATATATATATATATATATATATAGAAAATGATTTAGATAAAATTAATATTATTGTTGGAATCAGAATTTCAGAATTATCTAGTTGTGATTTTTTCATAACAATCTATGATGTTCGAATTTTTAGGTAAAAATCAAATATGGTATAAATATACACTATGTATTTTAACATCATAATGTCTGAAACGATATGTAAAAAATTATTTAAAGGTTATCCTAGAAAATATATATTTTATAACATTAATATAATTATGATAATTTTTTTATTTAATTAAACTCTTAATTCAATTAAGTATCCTCCAAAACCGTTAATATATTTTATTGTTTTAGAATTATTTAATTAAGAGTATGAATCACTTTCCCATTAGGGTGTGATTTTAATAATATTGTCACTTAACCTTGTAAAATAATTAAAATCAAGTTAAGCATTCAAAAAAATTTGAAAATAAACCATTTGAATGTTTTTAGATTAGGTAATTTTATTATATTGAGTCCAAAACAAATGTTTGATAAATAATAAATAACTCCCCCACACTATTCATATATAAACCCATCCAAGATCTCATTTATATTAAATAAAATTCCTTGGATAATATAAATAATCTACTCTACCCTATCTATATTCCTCCCAGGGATCCCCTTATATCTAATTAAGATCTTTCCATGTATTTTGAATTACACTATCTAGGTAAGGGTTCTTTTCATTCTCATCGTTATTCAAGTTTATTCTTTATATTATCCCCCGTATATCCAATTCCTATTTATTGAATATTTCTTTACATGTCTATATTACTATATATTTTATTTCTAAATTAATATATGCCCTTATATATATCACCAACCATGTTCGTGAATATATAACTAATGTCGTTTTGTTTCTGAAATTTCATCATGATTTTCAATGCAATGCAACTGTGTAGGAATAAAAGTACCCATTTTTTATTAACTATGTTCACCATTATGAACTTATATTTCTTGATTAAGGAATTACATGTATTTCAGAGACAATCTATAATTGTGTAATAAAACTTAATGATGAATGAATTCATGTTATATCATCTATGTGGAACTCATATACATGAGAAATAAACAAAAGTGATGTGTGAACTATGCATTATATAGTTGTCCAATGAATTTGAAAGTGATTTAGTGTCATGATATTTCATGGATGGGATTAGGGAGTGATACTAATCCATCATGGGAGTTTTCCCCCAACATGTCTTAGAAATATTTCATGACCAATGTTTATAATGTAGTGTTTTATGTTGTTTACACTTTTAAAATGATTCCATTATGTTATCATGAAATATTATGTAATTTTATTCATATTGATGATTATAATTGCTTGTATGTATCATTGATATACCAATTTTCAAACATGTAATAATTTAATCATGTTACTATTTTTCATTCCCTTACATGGATATATTGTTCACCCTATTATTATGTATGTCCTCAGGTTATCCCATGTGGTTTTATGTATGAGAATGTTAAGAATAATTCCTATAATGATGATATATTTTCCATTTTATATTGTTATGTAATGCTTCCAATTCCCTAATAAACTAAAATTTTATATCATCTAAGTCATAATATGAGTAATCTTATATAATTAATAAATAATTAATATATAATAATTTGATGTGTTGATAAATGACATTTATAAAAAAAATGTAGTGGAAGTACATCCATGAGAAGTTTTGAGAGAACATTTACCATGATATTCTAAAATAGGATATATAAGCCTAGATCATGAGGCTTAACCCGGGGTGTATGTCAGTGGTGAACTATACTGGATGGTTTTTAAGTGATATTCTAATGTTGGAAGGGTATTTTGAGACTGTGGTGAAGTGGGGTCAAGATGGGAATAAGTGTGTCACTAAGAACCTACATAAATTATTTTGACTGAAGATGTTATCAAAATTCGTGAATTAGGATCTCATATTTGAGGGAAACTGGAGGAGGCTTCATGAGGAGGGAATGTGGTTTCTACACGACCACCTGGTGGTACATCATCTTGGATTTAGAAGCGTCCCTGTGAGAATGTTGACCAGAGTAGTTAAATTTTTTTCCATGACTGATGATATGTTTCTGAAGACCATACTCAAGTACTATGCCTTTACTATAGTATTACAAGTCACTTATGTGGATAGTTACCCCAAACACTAGTAGAGTTGTAGGATTTTAGTAGGATAAGACTTATAAATTTTGTTTGAAGTCACCCATGATAGGTGAGTAATGAAGTAGGAGCTATTTTGTGTAAATTTTATAGAATGGGGTCATTAAAACCAAATCATTCTAGAAGCTAAAGTTATACATTCCATGTTTTTAGAGTCAATTTTAATTGTAATTATTTTAAAAAGTTCCTCTATTAGTAGAGTAGAGAATCTTTGGTGACTCAGACTATAGTACTAGGATGATGGGTATGATAGATTCATTTAGTTCAGTAGGAACATGGGGATAGAGGGGTTTGAATCAATTATAATATGTAATATTATTATTTATTTTACACCTTCTGGGAAATCATTTGATTCGTTATCCACTCATTCTTTTATATCATCACAAAATTTTAATGGGTTGTGTTTGACGGAGTAGTTCTTGAGTGAGTTTATGACAATAAATTCACCATTGTAAATACATTCAATAGACATATGTTTGTTCAAGGGGTATTCTAGTGATGTAGGGTGTATTGTATTCATTGGGATCTCTATGTAAAATTAAAATCAGGGTTCAACTTCATTTTGGGTATAGATTTGTTGATATAATTCTAAGCTCACATAGATTGTTATATTATGAGGGTGGCCTTTACGCCTACAAAGGGTGAAAATTAAGTTCATTGATGATAGTTTTTTATTCCATAATGCCATGTAAGGAATATTCAGTAGCAGTAAATGGTTCTTGTAGCCCTAGTTGAAATTATTTTCTATATAATTGGGGCATAAATAATGATGTATTCATAACTGTAGTGTTTTGATTTCATCATGTGATTCCTATAAAATTCATAGGGATTTCACCTGAGAGATAAGTGGAATTTAAAATTGAGATCAGGTATGGGATAATATAGTTTCTATTCCAACAGACATAAATTCAACAGTAGAGATTTAAAAGCTCAAAACTCAATTGGATGAGTTTATGGATATGGATGTTATCCATCAGAGTACATTTTATTGGTGTTATTAAGATTTGTTTTCTAAGATGTATGATGGGACCTAGAATTTATGTGTTTATTTCTAGAGGATAACCAGGATGACATTGGAGAATCGATATCATTTTCCACATCTCAAAAATCTATTTTAAATATTGATGGAATCTTCTATATTCTCAATCATTTTCAAGAGATCATGGTATCATCTGTTTAGAGTTAGGAAATATTATATACCATAGAATTTTTTTAGAAGTATACATGACCAATAGGAGTCCTTTGGGATGTTTTTGGGATCAATAATGCACCTGTAATGTTTATTACCTTGATGAAAACAATCATAACCTGTATATATACCATTTTGTGGATGAAATCATTGGGTAATCCAATAGTCATGATGTTCATCCCCAATATCCTGAAATCATCCTAAGTATAATGATATAGGATTCTATATATTCCTTGCTATCTACGATTTAATTTTGGATTGACATGGTACATTTCATTGATCACATCATCTCTATTTAAGTTGTGTTAGTTGACCTAGAGATGGAACATATATTGGTTTCATTGGAGAATCCGATGATTTTTTTCAATTTTTTTAGATATTTGGATATTTTTGTTATATTATCATTGGTTCCTATATGTGTTTTTCCTCTTGGAAGAACCACCTCTAGGATAGAAGAAGAAGGTGATTATGTTTAAATGGTTTAAATAAAGTGAGATTATTTCACGGAGATGATAAAGAGGTTGACTACTACACCAAAAATGATCCTACAAAATCTAGGGGTGGAATATAATATATTTTTTGACACATATAGGATCTTTTATGTACTTGTTTTGATGTATGAAGATCGATATATTGAACAAGGGTCATATAATTATGGCAACATGAATGATATTAAACTATCTGTGACTTTGAGTTAGTGGAAGATGAGTTTTCCTGGAAGTATTGGAGACATTATTATTTTGGGAGAAATTTTTATTGTGTTTGAGTATCAAAATACCATAATGTATATCTTCACATAGTGATATTTGATTCTTAAACAAAAAATATTGGTCGATTGTAAGTATTATCATGATTTTGAGATAAAATATTTTCTCATAAAGGGTAAAAATGTTATTTATGTTTGGATCATGAAACCATATACTCAAAATGTTTTCTAGTCTAGTGCTAGGTGGGAAATGATAAAATTTGTAGTTAAGGAACAATTTGTGGTTCAGGAGGGTTTGGAGTAGATTACTGTAGTATTACTATCAGTTGAGCCTGGACATTTGAACTACATCATAGAGATGAATTATGAGCATCCATAGTGTTTATATTTGAGGTAAAGCCTTGATGGTGGGGATTATACTTCATGTTGGACCATACATGAGGATGATATCATCTATGTTCAGGTCCATATTGTTGTCTATATATGTTTTTGTGAGGAGAAAATGTGATAGTTTCATGCCTCACAGTTGGTGATGCATATCTTTTTAATGAAAATTTACCACGGCATAAATCATCAATATTTGTGTACAAGTATGAAATACGATATTTTAGGGTTCGTAATACAATGTTACAAGAGTCAATAAGTGAATGTTGATCATCAATGACCTGGTATTTTACAACATCCATTTACCATTTTAGAATGGAAGTGGAATGATGTTTCCTTGTTTTTCATTGTTGGGATCCTGAGGACACCTCCTAATAATGATCATATTTGTGGTGTTGTAGAATGATTGATGAAAGTAGCTTCTCAATTTACCATCCAAGAGATTTTATTAGTAAATATATTGGGGGAATTTTATATTCCTGAGTTTTTTTGTCAACAGTATGTTCCATGGAAAAGAGTTTCAAATCGTGACCAGCATTTTGCATCAAGATTTTTGTATGTAATATAGAGGGAATTGGGTATCTAGATATTTCTGAGTATGGATTCTCACCCATAGATAAATGAGAACTTAAATGACAGTATTCATATTTTCTGGGATATTCTATGGTATTACATTATTGATAGTTTTGTGTCATGGGAAAATCATGTAGTGCACATTTATTTTTCCAATAAAAATTTTTATCACGTTTCAATTCATATGGATCCACACGAGGAACTTTATGGTAGGCCATGAAGATCAAATCTATGGTAGATGGGGGTATAAGAGTTATAGTTTTCGAGATCGAGCATCGTACAAGAGACATCCAAGCAGTTTCTATAGTTTAAAATGTGTATAAAATGAATTAGAGTAGATAGTATTCGTATGAAGATTGATTTCCATAAAACCATGAGTTTATAGTGGTTGATAGTGAGTTCTTTAGGCTTTCATGATGATTGGGTCACAGGACAGTTTGGAGGCATGGAATGTTGGCACCCATCTTTTTTAAACCTTTCTATATTGTTTACATAATCTGTTGGGAGGAATACTAATTGTATCTTCCACATAGATATAGTAATTTTCCTGAAATTTTATATGTTTCAAAATTTGATGGTATCACCGCATTACATCTCATGTTATTAGTGATTATTATGTTTATCATGAAAATGATGCATCATTTGAGAAGCATTTGATTCATGTTAATGATCATAGTGTAAAAGAGTTATGGGGAAATAATGTGATGACAGTTCAAGTATTATGGAAACATGGATGTGTTCAAGTGGAAAAATAGGATATATAAGCATATATGAAGACTTAATGGCCTATTATGTTTACATCATAATCAGGGAGATGAATGGGAGTAAATCATAAGGTATATTTTCATTAATTTTTTGGGACTATAAGAGACTAATATTTTTAATGATTTTTTGAGTTTTTATTTCATATAATTATTTATCTTATTGTAGTCTAATTTTTGTTAAGTTCTTGGGTGAATTCAAGAGAATTCTGGGATATGAGGTGCGGCACAGTTCGTGCACAGTTTTCAAATATGGTGTATCCCATCCAAAAAACCATTGAAAACTATGACAATGATGTTTTAATAGTTAGATAATGATTTGGAAAACCATGTTCCCCTTCATAATAAATTATGCACACATGTATTAACTATATGAATATTTATTTAAAATACCTGAAACCCATGGTTTTATTGCCTAATACTACCCTCTCAACCCTAAACCAATTTAATTGAATTTTGAATATATCTATAGGATTGTAATTCTCCCTAAACATCTTTCTTGAGTAATCGATGATCCTCATGAAGTATATTGCTTCCCTATGATATGATTCTTCATTCCCAATTGGTTATCTGTCTCTCCAATCTGTCATTATAGTTGAATAAAAAATCTTTTCCCACTGTTGGTGAGGGTAATGATCAAGATTTTCCGGGATCGTAAATTTTTTTGATCTTGGATATAGGTGTTGGTAAAAAATATATTCTAAAATGGTGAAATTGATAATTCTGCATCAATTTGGTGATTTTCTTTGGGGAACATTTTATCATAGATATTGATGTATGTGGACTAATTTCCAATTCCTACGGTCTTTTATTTTATTTGCGTGGATATAATTTGTAAATTCAATTTACACAATGGCGAATTAGAATTTTAATTTTAATTAATCAATAAATTAATTGTATTATTAAATTTTTCAATTAATGGGAGTGTGATATTTGACGATTAATGTCATCATGAAATGACTCATAATGGAAACTATGTTATGGTTGGCTTTACTATGATGGGATAGTGGATTATTTGATTAAATCATGATAGTGGTATAATTATAAACAATACATATTATTCCATACGATTAATGTGAAGTTCCATGGTTTTTGTGATAAATTGGAATGGAATACTAATATGATATCATTTGAGAAGAATTTTTTTATAATGATTAATTTCTATGTAAATGATATATGTGATATAATTCTGATTGACTGAAAAATGGGTTTTGGTATAAGTACTGATGATCCAAATACCCAAATGGTCCTAAACATGAAAACATAGTATCAAATGAATATATATGAATTGCATCAGTCAGAGACTAATGCAGAAAATTACCAAATACTTGGGGGTAGTGAATGATGCTAAAAATACCGACTGGTTTCAAGACATGATGTTATAGGACATTGACGTTGTAATTAGAAGGAATAACCAAGTGGCTATAATTTTAACTTGAAATTAAATTATAAATGAAAATCTTTGAGAACGCTATATATGGTTCAAACATAGGAATGGGATGAAGTGTTTATTTTTGGACCAAATGTTTTGGTGAATACATGATTTTTTTAGTGAAATAATGACTATTTGTTTAAAATATGAATTGTCTTACCTTTTTTGAATACCTTATTATTTATAATTAAGCATACACTATTATTTATTGGATATTGTTTTGGATGCCATTGGTGGTGGAATTCTGAGTTATACGTATTCCCTAATCGGGATTCCAGATCGCTACCTGAATAGACATCATGTTTGCAGGAAATGATAAGGTAAAGAGTACAAAATTAGATGGATGAGTTGGGATGAAAAATATATAAGGGAATTATAAATGTTTTTGGGATGCACTTGGTAGTGAAACTGGGTCCTTATTCTCATTTTTTATTTGAGAAATGATATAACATCCTAGGAAATTACAGAATTTGAATTTTTCATATTTGTTAACATTTATGAATTATATATTAATTTTACTTTAAAATTGGTTCTATTTCAGATAGCATGCTCAAAATAGAATAATATTTTTCTCTAAAATATTATGTTTCATAGAAGACTGAATTATAAAAAATAATATATTATTAATATTATTATTTTAAGTTGTAGTTATCACTTAGTTGACATAATGGAGAGAATGAATGATATTAACTGATTTATGAAAGTATTATTTACGCATGTATATATAATGATTCATTTTTTACAAAATTAATCACAAAAATAAATAAAAACCAATTGAAAAAAGGATGTGTTTTTATGAAAAATCAATTTAAATGAGAATAATCATATCACTCTTGTTAAGTGTATTAATTAAATATAAAATCAATATGATGTTTAATTTTCATCTAATATGTTTTATAGACATGATATAAGAACAAAATCATTTTTATGCATAAAAGGAGTATATTCCCAAAATTACATTTTTACCGCCATTTGATGACACACCCATTTTAAATATAGATTGTGAATATTTTATAAGTTATTTTGACAGAAAAATATTCTTATTTGGATGTGGGACATCAAAATTTAATTTGGGTTAATTTTTGGTGTTTTTCTCATAATATTAGTATTTTGATGAATAGTGACAAATATTGTGTTTTAATTCAAAACTTATTTTCTATTAAATTAATTTATATTGGTAGAAGATCAATTTAAAATGTTTTAAATTTTTCATAGATCGGTTTTTTATAATATAATCCAATTTTTTTCATAATAATTATTTTCAAATTGAAATTAGATATAAATGTATTTCTATGTTTTGAATGGTTATCATTTAAAACCCACATTTTAGTTTTGTCTGTGAAATAAATTCTTAATATATGTTTCCCAATTTACTATTCTATTTAGGTAAAATAGATTCCATATTTTGAATCATATGATAATAATTAGATAATAAATTAAATTTAATTTTTTATATAAAAAGGTCCATTCATTAAAATATTACTTACCGTAGTAAAAGTAAATGTTTTATAAGTATTAAAATTACAGGTTATAAGCTTAACATAGCCAAAATATGAAACTATAAAAGGGATTTTGAGGTGTTTATAGACACCATCCAGACTATAAAAAATAAATTACATGATAAATTTTATGAATTTAATACCACCTCTATATGTTTATATTTTTATATAAAATAATCAATAAATTAAATAGTTGAACCCACCTCTCCGGAAGTATACATAACAAAATGAACCTCACAATTTTGACCCAAGAAGACTTCTAGATACTCAAACATCAGCCCAAACATATACTCCTCACTCTACCCATGTATGTGTGTTACTGATCTCAAAATAATTCCAAATCCATCATCCTCAAGGGTATTTTATGGAGGGGATATTCAAGAGGTTATTTTCATAAAGTACATGTCTTAATTTATTTTAATTTTCTAATTTTTCCTAAACACCATAATACATAAATTCATGAGTAAACCAAAAATAACATAAATACTAATGTTTTGTTATTATAATGGAAAATATCAAATCCATTTCATTTCTCACCACATTTTACATAGATAAATGAATGTTTTTCCAAATTATGTTGGTCAATCACCTCTCTGCATAACGTTTTTATTCTTTTTCGATTACCACCTTCATATATGTTCTTAAAACCACTATTCTGTTAAAATAATATTTTAACATTTATATTATAACGTATTTAATATCCTATAAATTTTATATTAAATACATCATCCTATATTTTAAATTATAGAAATATGATAACATTTTTTGAGGAAGTGTGGACAACCGCCTCCTCAAATGACGTGATTCATTCACATATCACATGAAATATAATGAGGATTATTATTGAAAACATATATGAAATAAATTAAATTTTAATTATTCGATAATTATATTATGTGGGTATAAATATTTATATACATTTCTTTTAATGTTCATTTTTTAAATATTATTGAAAAATCCAAAGTAGAGTTTGTGCATACGTATGGCCTACCATCACTATGAATGGTGCTATTAGTCTTTCATAAAAAAATATAATAAATATTTATATACTTAATTTATAAGGTATTTATATAATTTTTTTATATTCTTGATATCGTAGAATTATTACCACATAGACTATTGACATCATACAACGTTCATTTATGACTCAACAACTGAATATCTACAAAACATCTGATATGAACATAAATAATTGTTTAATTGTTATAACATAGTAATAAGTGGCATAAATGGAATAATGAGAACAAAATTTTCTCAAGAGAGTATAAATTAACATATGTATATTTATTAGGAAGATAAAGAACACAAGTTATGAACAATACTCTTGGTATGTGACTTCGTCTTAATCATCTTTCATTAAGAAATTTCATAATAATATGAACCTTTATTGTTTTATTAGGTGTATATGAAGCCACTATAAACTTTAATATCATTATTTGATCTATATTAATGTTTATTAATGTATTGGAACATTTATTCATTCATGTAGATTATGATTTAAATGTTCAATGTTTTATGGGACACCATTAACTTTGCAAGATTTAATTATTAAATAATTTTATCATGATATTAATTCACATTTTTTTATACGGATATAAAAAGATTGTAGAAGATATTTTATGTCACTCATTTAATGTTTTTCAAAATTAATCTATTTATATGAATCATTTTACATTCATTAAATCACTACAAATGGAATGTTCTTTAAAATATTTGGCAACAATTAATACTACCTCACCAAAATTGTTTTTTTTGTATTTTTTTCCTCTATAAGTATTACACTGTTTTAAAAGGACAAGATATCCCTTCTTCCTGCTTTGGGTTTTTTTGGTTTTTAAAATTTTTTTGAGAGAGTATTGCCTATTTCAATATCATGAAATTATTTCTTGTGATTAAAAATGTAATTCTCTGAGTGAAATGTTGATAATTGAAATATTTTATTTGTTATGGTTATATAATGGTACATGGACATTTGACATGTGGTTACATTTTAAAACCATGATGGCTGGTTATGTGACATACAAATGATAGGTGGATATGTGAAAACACAATGACGGTCGGTTTCATTAGAAACCAAGGATTGGTGATTAAGTTATAACATCCAATGCATTGGGTATGTAAGTTAGCCATATGACTATTCCATTTAGTGATATTTGTGTAATTAGACCATATGGTTTTTCCATTAACGTATGATTTTGTCCCATGGTAACAATATATGCTATACATTTATTTTAATAGGTTTTAAGGTAATATTTTGATTAAAAAATATGTTTTCAATGAGATTATATTTATTTAAGAGTATTTACTTCTTATTAAAGGTAAAAAGTATCACTTTATGATAAATTATACATGGTTTACATGTTTTCATAAGACTAAAAGTTTTACTTCTTTGTGTATCATTAACATAGAATTTTTGCTCATCTTAATTTTTGAAATAAAAATTCATTGGATTTAAATAATAATAGTGTCAATAATGGAATCAAAAAAAAATTATCAAGATTAAAAAATAAATGAAACCATTTTCCTTTAAATATTTTTTGTTTTATGAAAAAGAAATTTAGTGAGTAGAAGTGTCTAATTTGTAATATTTTTTATTTTATCTATGATTTTTGGCCTAATTATCTTAATATATAAACTTGACAAAATACAAAATGTGAAATATGGTCAAATTATATTCATAACAAGAGATTATGTAATGTTTTAGGCTAACACATTAGAGTTTGTATTAGAGGATGTTTTAGACAACATTATGGGTTATGGTGATTTTTAATCATAAGATAAAAGTTATATATAACTAGAATTGGTAACATAATAGAATGATTCATAGTTATTTTAGATAAATTGAATGAGGTTTAGGTAACATGAATAAGTATATATTAGTTTTTAAATTCCTTTACACATAGAATATGATGATTTTATTGGTATATTCACAATAACCTTTGTTGTTTTTGTAAATGGATAGATCTAGTAGGAAGCAGTGTTATAATGGATGTGGAGAAAAATGTGGTGGTTATCTAAAAAAGAAAAAAATGAAAAAAGAGCTGCAATGAAAACTCTTGTGGTCATTTTAAACTAACTATAAGGTTTCATGATTAACCACTTGATCCTTGGATAGTATTCTAATGCATCATATATGATAGAAATGAATCCATTTGGATGTTTAGGTAATAACCATAATTATAAGTATATTAAATGATATATGTGTTGAGGATGTGGAATGATACACATAGGATATGTTTATAATGGATGAGAAGATGTTATAGATGTGCCAATGAATGTTATAAAGTAGTAACATACCAAGTAAAAAGTAATAATTCAGTTGACTCAAAGAAAGGGAATGAGTTCCTTACTGAGTTATCAATTGAATAATTAAATATGGGGAGAATGGTAACTATAAAAAATCAATTTCCTATTAATATGTTCCATGAATGTGATCACGAGGGCCCACAAATATATTTTTAGCAATACCTAATTCAATTCCATTTAAAGACAGAGAAACTGAAAAATACATATTAAAGATATAGATTATTTCTTATCTCATTTTATAGAATTGTTAAATAATAGTATATGACTCTTATTTTGGTTTATAGGTATTAATTATTAAGTAATAATATGGAAAATCTTGGGTAGCGGATCAAAACGGCTGATAAGTGAATAAATAGTCTACATATAAAGGATTCAGGGGTTATGATAGACAATAGGATGATGAAATGATTAAAAGTATTTATTCTATTATAATACAAGGATTTCATTGGAATTCCTTTTCAAGTATGTGTAACCCTGAAGTATATTATGTAAAAATGTTATTTGATGATGAATTATCTTTTATTTTGTGTAAAAAATTAATATTTTAAAAATAACCATTAGGGTTTATATGATATTTTATTTTGAGGTAATTTTGGGTTTTTACATTTTTGGGTTTCAAGATGAACGGTAAGAGATTAAATTTGAGGATAAAAAGGTTTGGGTTATTTTTGCAGATTTTATCTCCTTTAATGATGATATATGAATTATATATCTTTATAAAAAAAGGAAAACCCACAGGATGGATGACAAAACATCATGCTTTGAAAGGTTGCAGGAATCGAACCGACAACTGAAGGGTGACAAGGGTGAATCACCTTCTACTGGCCTATGAGAAGTCTTGGGTTAGTATGAATTTTATTTTTAGTTAAACAAGTTGATGGTATAAGAATAATATTATTTTGGGAAAATATGTTTTATCAAATGGATATCCTTGTTATTGTAATAAGATTTTGGAATTATGGAATAAATGTTATTTTGGAAGATGTTTACATTTTTTGGAAACTTTATATTAGTAAGGTAAAGAAAATGGTTATGTATTTTAATTGTGTTTTATTTTTTAATTTATATTATTGTATGAATCAATTATTTATATTGTGGACTTAAGGTGATTTTGGTTATTTATGGAACTGATAACCCTATCTTTTAAAATATGCGATTTGTTTAATTACTTTTTGGTATAAGACATTAATAGTTGTTGATGTTATTCGGAGATAAATGTTAATATTTATCTTGGAGGACTATGGGATCAAATAATTTTTAATTTTGGGTTTATGTCTTAGTTTATATTCTTTTAATGAGTTTTAGGATAGTTTTTTTTATGGTCTATGATAAAATTTGGGTTTTACTCTTGAATTTTTGAGATTAGAAGTTTTCTTTCATCGTCCAATGGTTTATGTTTTTAAGATAATTTTGTTATATTATACTAACCACATTAGTTTTGTGTAAATTTTAAATATAGGATAAATAGGTATTTAATATTTCATGGATTATGTGATTATCTAAAGGTTGATTAAAGTGATTCTAGTTTGAAAAAATAATCTTCAATACACATCATTTAGAAAAAAAATATGAGTATATGGTGGAATTTTATTAGTTGGTCAATCTAAAAATATCATGTCTGTATATTTCCTTATATTAGTATTATATATAGTAAAATAATTCAACAACATCAAAAAAAGTATCATATAACAAAAGTTTTATCTATTTAGTTTTCCTTCTATGAAATCAATGACCATTTAACCCCTCCCAATTTTTTGGTTTTCTAACTATTATCTTTCTCCAAGTCATGTTTTCTATCACCCTCCATCAGAATATAATGGTTAGTTTTTATTCGATATCCATGTTTTAATATATGGAATCATTATATGAATTATCTCATGTAACTTTTTTTACTTCACCTTCATTCTTGTAAAATTCATGTTTGGTTGACTATTTTTATGATGCTGGATTTCAATGATGTAATTTTGAGAAGTGAAACCTATGTTACCAAGCCCATATTTAAACTTGAGAGCACACAATTTCCAAAAAGGTTGAAATATTTATCATAAAAGGTAATTATATAATAAGGATCTTTTATATTTATTAATATTTTATAATTAGATAGTATTTTCACTTAAAAATGGGATGATATGTCAAATAGCATACAAAAAGCACAAAAAAGGTTTTCTTTGAAATATAAAGATGCACACAAGAAGGAGTTCTGCCAAAAATAATATATTATTAAAATTATTATTTTATTTTGTAGTTATCCCTTAGCTGTTAGAGTGAGGGTAATGAATTATATTAATAGAATTATAAAAATATTGGTTACACATTTTTATATAATGATTCACTGGTTACAAAATTAATTATGAAAATAAATAGAAACCAGTTGAATATAGAAGATTTATTTTTATGAAAATTTATTTAATGAGAATAATTGTGTTCATAAAATAATAATATCACTCTTTTTGTATTCTATAAACAAAATATAAAATCAATGTAATTTTTTATTTTTTTATTATATGTTTTCTAGATATTATATAAGAACAAAATCAATTCTATGCATAAAAAGAGTATTTTTTTCATATAATGCATTTTCGCCCCCTTTTGATAGAGAACTGATTTCAAATACTGTTTTTCACACTTCTATAAGTTAGTTTTTAAAAAATAACATTATTATTTGGAATAAGGACTTAAAAATTTACTTTTAGATGAATTTTTGGTAATTATTGATAAAAATTGTATTATAATTAATAGTGAAAATACAATGTTTTAATTGAAAAATTTATTTTCATGTAATTTATTTCTATTTTTATAAGATCATTATAATAGGTTTTAAAGTAAATATAGATTATTTTTTATCATTTAATATAATTTGAGAAAATTTATGTTATATTAAATTGAAATTATGAATTAAAACTTTTCAAACATTTGAATGTTTCACTATAAAAACAATCTTTTTAGTTTTGTATGTGGAATAAATTTTAAATAAAATTTTCCTAATTATGTGAATTAAAATACGTATAATGGATTCAATATTTGGAATTATATATTCTAAATTTGGTTTTAAGGATAATTTCAATTTTAAATATAAATTAAAGACTCCATGGTTTAAAAAACGATTTACTGTGGTCAAAGTAAAATTTTGATGGGGATTGAAATTAAAAGCTAAAAGATTAACATTACAAAGAACTAAAACATTTAAAGTGTGGTAGAGGTGTGTCAGGACCTTAACTAGTCTATAAAACATTAATTACAATCCAATTTCATGTATATTTGTTACACTTATATGAGGTTATCATTTAATATAAAATAATCAATAAATTAATCACATGAACCCACCTCACCTCATTTATAAATAAGAACCCTCACCTCCCAATTTTGACCCACCAAGCCTTATAGCCCCAAAACTATTTGACCAAACCTATAATACTCACTATCACCATGGAAAAGTGATACTTCTCTCTCCAAAATACCAAATCCATTTTCCTCAAGTGTTTTTTATGAAGGGGATATTCAAGAGGTAATTTTTCCAATGTACCTCTCAAAATATTTGTTCTTTTTCTACTTTCTCTTCATCTCTATCATCCAAAAGTTCATACTAACTCAACAGTCATTGAAATACTGATGTTTTAGGTTCCTAATGTAATATATCATTTCAATTTTGTTCCCAAATCCCTTTAATCATATAAATTTAATTGGTGTCCATGTTACGTCGGTTAATCACCTATGTGAATACTATTTCAGTTCGTTTTCCATTGGTTCCTTCATGGATGGTCTTCAAACATTTATTCTAGTAAAATTATATTTTACTATATATATTATAATATTTTTAATACTCATAAATTTTATTTAAAACATACTATCATGATTTCCAAATTTTGGTTATACGAGAACTTCATTTGGGGATGTGTGGACTACCACATCCTAAAAATGGTGTGATTAGTTCACACATCACCTGAATTGTATTAAGGTTTTTTGATAAGAAAGTATTATATAAATGAAATATTTAATATAGTGTAATGATTATATATATGTGTAAATATCTACATACATTTCATTTAATATTTATTCTTTCAATATGATAGGAAAAAAATAGCATTCATGTGTACGTACGAACTTCCATATTAATGAACATTGTGTTTAGTTTATCATAAAAGACTATTATAAATACTTATATAATGAAAATATAAGATATTTATAAGCTGTTTTATATTCTATAGATTGTGGAGTTATAATCACATGGAGTATTGACATCAAATGATGTTCATTTTTTACTTTTGGACAAAATATCGACCAAACGTTCAATATGAACTTAAATAATTGTGTAATTGTTATAACATAGTAATAAGTGATATAAAAGGAGTAATAATCATTAAAAAGGTTTTATTGAAACTATAAATTAACCTATGATTTTTTTTTCTGAAAGGTAAAGAACACATGTGACAAATCGGTCTCAATGTAACGGATATAATCTCATTCTTCTTTAATTGAAGCCTTTCATTATTAATGCACCTTCATTGTTTTTCTATGTGTATATACACACATTATGAAACCAAATATTCATATGTTATATATAATAATTTTAATTAATTTTTCGTTAAATGTATTAATTCATAGAAATTAATATTGAAATGTTCAAAGTGGTATGGGAGACCTTTATCTTTTAATTATTTAATCATCAAATCTTTTCATCATGATATTAATTAACATATATATTTATATGGATATAAAAGGATTCTACCTGAAATTCTGTGTCTATCTTATAATGGTTTTTAATGGAATCTTTTTATATGATGCATTTTAAATTATTTATAAAATATCAAAAGGAATATTTTTAATATATGTAGCGATAATTACCTATTTATCACTGAATCCATTATTTCATATTTGGATACATCTATAAGAAATAATGATTTTAAAAGGAAAAGAAATAAATTCTTCCATATTTGGGTGTTTTGGAATTTAAAATTGTTTTGAAATAGTAATAAATATTTCAATATCTTTAAATAATTTCTTATGATAAAAATAAATTTTCATGATGAAAATTTCTGATAATTACAATCTATTATCTATTATGATTATATAATGGTACATGGGAATTCTCTAGGTGGATCTGTGTTAAACCAAATATGGGTGGTCACATGATAATCCAGAGATAGGTGGTTACATTATGAACTAATGAAGGGTGGTTTCATGATAATCCATGAACTGGTGGTTATGTTATAACCTCTAATGCATTGGGTATGGAAATTTCACGTATGTATATTCAATATAGAGATTAGTGTTGAAGTAAACCAAATGGTTATTCCATTTATGTATGATTAATTTCAATCATAACATTATATGATACATATTTATTTCGATAGGTTTTTAAGGTAATGTTTTGTTAAAAAAAGTGTATGAAATTATCTTATATTTGGTGATGAGTATTGAATACTTCATAATGGTGAAAATTATTATATTGTGATAAGGTATTCATGGTTGAAATGTTTTCAAAACCCCAATAGAGTTCCTTTTTTTTTGTATCCCTTAGTTAGTATTTTGGCTCAACCTGAGTTTTGAAACTTTTATTCACATGATTTAACTAAGAATCGAGTCATGGATGGGATCACAGAAAATTTATGAAGTTTAAATATTAAATGAAACCATATTTTCATTTTTTTTATTTTATAAAAAATGGATATTGAGTCAAAGTGACTAATTTTTAATATATTTATTTTTCTATAGGAGTAATTCCTAAATTCTATAAATTTATATACATAAAAATATACTTATTTTGAAATAAATTAAAAGTATTGACTTAACTCAAGAATAAGTAATGCTTAAGGTTAGGGCCTAATAGTTGGTATCAGAGGATGGTTTAGACAATATTAGAAGTTATGGTGACATGTTAGCTGATGTTACAAGTTACATATAATAAAAATTGTTCAGATAGTTTAAATGTTCTTAGTTATATTAGGGAAATATAATTATTATAAGATAACATGAATAATTTTATCTTACTGTTTATCTACATCAAAAGATTTTATATGTTGATTTTATTGATATACTCACGCAAGACTTTTTTTGTTCTAGTAAATGGATGGATCCACCCGACACAAAAGTAAGAATAGATGTGTAGGAAATTGTGGTAGTTATCGGAATAAGAAACCAAATGAAGTAGGAGCTGAAATGAGCACTCTTGTGGTTATTATAAACCAACTATCAGGAACCATGATTAACCACATGAACCTTGATGTGTTTTCTAATGCAACATATATGATATAAATGATTCCATGGGGAATTTTATGTCATAATAATAATGGAATGATTATTCAATGACATATTTGTTGAGTATGTGGAAATAAACACAATGGAAAATTATTTAGATGTATTTGAATATGTTATACATGTTGTAATGATGGTAATAAAGAAATAACATTCCATGGAAAAAGGAATCATTAAATTGAATCATGGAAAGGGAATTAGTTATTTTGAGTTATCAATTGAAATTTTTAATTTAGGGAGTGAGGTCATTATGAAAATAAATTTCATATAATGATGGATCACAAATTATATTAGGTGGACCATACATAAATATGTTTATCAATATATAATTTCATTCCATTTAATGATTGGGAAACTGAAAATGACCTGTGAAAGGTATGGATTATATCTTGTCTCATTTTTTTACATTATTGAACCGTAGTAAATGATTCGTTCTCTTGATTATAGTAATGTGGTATTAAATAATAATATATAAAATCATGGTTAATGGATCAAAAATAATTCTGAATGATTAAAAATTCTACATAAAAATGATTCAAGAGATATGACAGACTGTAGGATGATGAAATGTTTAAAATAGTCAATTCTTTTATGATGGTGTTATTACATTGTATGAATTTTTTCATGTATCTATAACCCTAATGTTTCTTACATGAAAAATATTATTTTTTTAAGAATTATCTTTTTTTTGGAATAATTTGAAATGTATGGGTTACCATTAAGGTTTATATAATCATTGATTTTGAGGTAATTATCGGTTATAACATTTTGGGTTTCAAAATGAAATGTATGAGATACAATTTGAGGACAAATCATGGTATGAATAAATTTTTATCATTTTATATAATTTCAAGATGTAATAGTAATTTAATAGCATTAGAATAAATGTAAAACCCATAGGATGGGTGACAACAGATCGCTTCAGGAAAGGCAACAAGAATCAAACCCACAACTGAAGGGAGACAAGGGTGCATCTCCTACTACTAGACTATGTGATGTCCATTGTATGACTAAAATATATTTTTAGTTCGATTAGTTTATAAAATAAGAGTATGATTATTTTGGTATATTATGTTTTATTAAATGAATGTCCTTGGTATTGGAATATGATTTGGAAATTAAGTGATAAATGTTATTTTATAGGATGTTCAATATTTTTTGAAATTTATAATATTAATGTAAATAGAATAAAATGATATATTATTTTATTTATAATTGTTAATTTATATTTGGGATGAATATGTGTTTTTATTTTGGTCATATGGTGATTTTTGGCAATTTATGGAAATTATTCACATATCATGAAGAGTATGTGATTAGGTTAATTACTCTTTGGTATAAGACATTATGATTAGTTGGTGTCGTTTGAAGATAAATTTTCGTTTATATCATGGAATAATATTTTATCAAATCATTTTAAATATTTGGTTTCAATCATAGTTTATATTATTTTAATTTACATTAAGGATGTGTTTTTTTCAATGTTCTATGTTGATATTTGGGGTTTATTATTGAATTTTGGAGATTAAAAATAGTTTTTCTTCATCCAATAGTTTATTCTTTTTGGTGTATTATTTTATATTATAATTATTATATGTGATTTGGCCAATGTTAAATAATATATTAAATAGGAAGTTATTCATTTGTGGATTATGTGAATCTCTAGAAGTTTATTCTTTTGATAATGTCATGAAAAATTCAACATTAATACCCATCTGTAAGAGAAAAATAAGAGTTTATGGTGGAATTTTATTAATTGATGAATCTATAAATTTCCAGTAGTTATAATTCCTTATGTTATTATTCTAATTAATAAAATAATTCCACAATTTTATGAAATAAATATTATAACAAAAGCATTACTTGTTTACATTTCCTGATAGGAAACAAAATAACCTTTAACCTATCAATATTATGTGGTTTTCTGAATTTTATCTTTCTCTTAATCATGATTTCTGTAACACTCCACCATAAAATGATTGTTAGTTCTTTTTTACATATCGATGTTTTATTTTATGTAAACCTGGTATCTGTTATATTGTGTTACCTTTTTACTTCACGGTCTTTATTTTGAAGTTTATGTTTTCTTAACAATTTTTCCAATGTATAATTTCAATTTAGTAATTATGAAGATGAATCCTTAGTTTTAGATCCAAAATTTAAAATATTTTTGATGATATTTCCAATAATGTGGTAAGGATGTAATATCCTTGTAAATTAAAGAATAATTATTTTTATATAAAAACCTATTGAATATATTGAATATGTTGTTTTGAAAAACAATTTATTTGTGAATAATTGTGTTTATAAAATAATATTATCACCCATTAATATTTATTTTAATGAAATATAAAATAAATATGTTGTTTTATGTTCAACTTATATGTTATCTAGACATGATTTTATAACAAAATCATGTTTATACATAGAAGAATACTTTTTCAAAGAATCCATATTTACAGCCTTTTGATGGAGAACCCATTTTAATTCTAGTTTTTGACATTATAATAAATTATATTTAAAAAAATAATGTTCTTAATTTATAATAGGTTCCTTAAAATTTACTTAGCTTGTTATTTTGATATTTATTGATTATATTAGTATTTTAATGAATATTTAGAAATATTGTGTTTTTAAGTAAAAACATCTTTTTTGTTTAAATTTTTTTTTGTAAGAAGATACATTTAATTGGATTTATAGAATTTGTAGATTAATTTTTATCATTTAATACAATTTTTTATTTAGTAAAAAATTTCAAATATTAATTTTATATAAAAACACTTCATTCTTTTGAAAGTTTTACTTTAAAACCCTGATTTTTAGTTTTATGTGCAAAATAAATTTTAAATATAATTTTCCCAATTAAAGTAATTGAATTAGGTAAAATGAAATATAAATTTCGAATCAAAAGGACCAAATTAGTTTTTATAGTCAATTTTATTTTTATATAAAAAAATCACCATGGTAAAAAAGGTATTTACCGTAGTCAATGTAAAAATTTGACAACGGTAAAAATTAAATGTTAAAATTTTAACAAACCTAAAAACTAAATAATTTAAAGGGTGATTGAAAAGTTTCTAGACCCCAAAAATTGTATTAAAAATCATTACTATCCAATTTCATGGAATTTAATTCCACTTATATGTGGTTTGAATTTAATATAAAATAATCCATAAATTAATCAATTGAACCCACATCTCGTCAAGTATATATGAAAACCATCACCTCCCCATGTTGGCCCACAGTGCCTTATATATTCAAAAATATATTCCCAGTCCTCTATTACTCAATATACACATGATAATGTGAAACAAGTATGTCCAAATGTCAAAATACAATTTCTGGATGTCTCTTTCATGGAAGGGATATTCCAGAGGTAATTTTCTCGAAGTACTTATCCTAACATCTCTTCTATTCCTCCAATATACCCACCTTCATCGTCTATAAATGCATGAGAATTCCATAATGATTTAAATACTATAGTACTATGTTTATAATTAAATATCTCATATTCATTTCATTTATCACCTCATATTATTTAATGAAACAAAATTGTCTTCTATGTTATTTTGTTTAATCACCTACATGAATACTGTTTCTGTTAGTTTTAAAATACTTCCTTAATGAATGTTCTTAAAACCATTATTATGTAGGAAAAATATTTTAATATATATGTTAAAATTTATTAAAAATTAAGAAAATTTTATATTAAACATACCATCGCACATTCCAAAATGTGGTTATACGATAACTTCTTTTGTGGACATGTGGACTACCTTCTCTTCAGAATGATGTAATTCGTTCACACATCACATGGAATTTATGAAGGATTGTTTTAGTAAAAATATATTTTATAAATAACATATTAATGATACTATAATTATATTATATTTTTATATAAAATCTTATACATTTCTTTAATTGATTGTTCTTTCAATACGACATGAAAAACAAAAACGTCGTTCAAGAGTATGCACGACATACTGTCTACATGAATGGTGTTATTAGTGTGTCTTCAAATATTTTTATAAATAATTATATGTTCAATATATAATAGATTTATATCATGTTTTATATTCTTTAGATAATGGACTTATGACCACATGTACCATTAACATAATACCAAGTTCATTTTTGACATAAAAATCGAATATTGAAAAATGTCTGATATGAACTTAAATAATTCTGTAATTGTTATAACATTGTAATAATAGATATTAAATTAATGATAAACATGAAAAATGATCTCAATAGTTATAAATTAACCTATGTTTATTATTCATGATTATAATTAAAAAACATGATGAATCAGACTGGTTGTAATGGGCTTCGTCTCAATCTTCTTTTATTGAGGAATTTCTTGATAATATCTACCATTATTATTTTATTAGGTGAATATACAGCCATTATGACATTCCATATCCATAGTATTTCTTATTATAATGTTTACGTAATATTTTGGTTAATTTTTAAATTCGTGTAGATTATGATTTAAATGTTCAATGTGGTATGGGACACATTGATCATTAAAATATGTAATTATCAATTACTTTAATCAAGATACTAATTCAAATATTTATTTCTATAGATATAAAATGATTATACATGATTATTTTTTCCAAATATTAAATTTTTTTCATATTGAATATTTTTTTATGATGGTTTTACATTCTTCACAAAATTAAAAAAGAAGGATTTTTTAATATATGTGGCAACACCGAATTCTCTATCGTTGTAACCATTAAATGATACATAGATTTTTAAATAATTATTAGTGTTTCATAAAATTAAAATAAGTCCCATATTCAATTTTTAGTTGTATTGGTATTGAAAATGGTTTTGAAAGAGGATTTACTATTTCAATATCTTGAAATTATTTCTTAGGATTGAAAATTATTTTTTCTGAGTGAAATGTATATAATTTCAATCTTTTATGTTTTATGAATATATAATGGTACTAGGAATTTTGATGGTTGGTTACGTACCAAACCAAATATTGTTGAATACATGGTAAACGATAGATGGGTGGTTATGTGATTTACTAATAAAGACCGGTTCTTTAATAAACCTTAGATGAGTGGTAACTTTATAACCTCTAATGAATTAGATATAGATGTTGGCTGTATGCCTATATCTTTTAGTAATTTGTGTGGAAGTCAACCATATGGATATTCAGTTTACGTATGATTATGTCCCATGATTCCTTTATATGTTAAATATTTATTTTTATCAGTTTTTTGTTAATATTTTTTTTTCAAAAAGGTTAAGTAATGAGCTTATATTCAATGAAGTGTTTATACTACATATAAACTATGACAAGTATTACATTATGTTAAACTATTCATGGTTTACATGTTTTTACAAGTCTTATATTTTTTCTTATTTTTTATACCATACTTAGATTTTATGCTCATACAAATTTTTTAATGGTTTTTCCCTAGATTTGATGAATAATAGAGTCAATGATGAGAACATGGAAAATTTATGATGTTTAAAAACGAAAACAAACCATGTTTGATTTTAAAATTTTCTTATCTTATAAAAAATGGATAGAGTATAACTGCCTGAATTTTAATATTTATGTTTCTATACACGATTTATGTCCAAATTTTATAAAGCTCTAAACATGGAATGATCCCCTATATTAAAATAAAGTTGAATTAATCACATAACTCATCATTAAGTAAATTTTACGGATGTATCCTTATAGTTGATATCATAATATGGTGTAGGAACTTTATAAGATATGGTGTTATTTATGCATATGATACAATTTATATATAACAACAATTGTTAGAATTAAATAAATATTCATAGTAATTTTAGACAAATTGAACGAGTTTCAAATTACCTGAATAAGTAAATCTTAGTGTTTATATTCCTCATAAGATAGTATATGATGATTTAATTGATATAATCACACTATCCTTTTTTATTTTAGTAAATGGATCGATCCATCAGCAACTGATGCAACAATGGATGTAAAGGAATATGTTGTGGTTCCCAAAATATCTAGACAAATGACATAGGATTTGTAATGAAAACTCTCATGGTTATTCAAAAACAACAATTTGGATTTCAGATTCACCACATCATCCATAGTGATTTTTCTAATGCATCATATATGAGAGAAACAAATCTATATAGATTTTTGGTTGATTATCATAAAGGAAATAATATTAAATGACATTTGTGTCAAGGGGGTAGAAATAAAAAGCTAGGAATGTTTGTAAATGGAAAGTAAGATGTTATAGATTGGGTAATGAAGGGTATAAATCAATAACCTGCGAAGAAAAAAAAGGATGTTTCGAGTTGACTAAATTAAATGGAAATAGTTTATTCCAGATTTATTATTTTAATGTTTTATGTGTGGGGAGTATGGTTGTTATGAATATCAATGTCCTATGAAGACGGTTCCTAAATGGAATTAAGAGGACCATATAAATATATTTTTGTAATACCTAATTCCATTCCAATTGATGATTTGGAAACTAAAAATGATATATGAAATATATGTATTGTTTTTTGTCTCTTGTTTTGACATTATTGAATATTAAGTCATGATTTGTGTTTTTTTAGGAATGATGTCTTATGAAATAATATGGAAAACACTATTAAAGGATCATAAAGTGCATTGAATCATTAAATAGTCTGCAATAATATTATTTACGAATTCGGGTATACTATAGGATTATGAAGTGTTTAATATTATTAGTGCTCTTTTTAGGAAAAAATTACATTGGAAGACTTTTTTATAGTATGTTTAGCCCTAAAATGCGTTATCTAAAAAAAATTAATGAGGAATAATATTTACATATGGGGAAGTAATTAAAAAGTCTTTTATAAAATTTATGGTTTGTAAAATCATTGCTTTTGTGGTAATTATGGGTTATTATAATTTGGGTTTCAAAATGAAAGGGATGAGATAAAATTTGAGGATAAACTATATTGTGATTATTTTTTAGGATTATATCTCTTTCTAGGATGTTATAAGAATTATATAGTTTTATAAAAAAGGAAAAACCAATGGATCGGTGACAACTCATTATGTCTTGTAAGGCTGCAGGGATCAACCCTACAACTAAAGGGAAACAAGGGTGAATCACCTACCACTGGCCTATCGAAATTCCCTAGTTATTATTATTATTTTAGTCAAATGATTTGATGGAATAATAATAATATAATTCTTAGAACATATGGTTTATCAAATTGATATCCTTAGTATTGGAAAATTATTATAGAAAAAGTAATAAATGTTTTTTTGGAATATCTTCGTCATTTTGGGAACATTATGTTATTACAGTAAATACCATACCATGTGATTCAAATTAAGGAGTAAAGTTTAATTTAAAATTCAAAAAAATATATGATTTTTGTTGTTGACATATGAATATTTGGGTTATTTATGGGAATGAGTATCCTATATAGGATAATATTTCATTAGGATGATTAATTTTTCATATAAGACATTAAGAGTGGTTGACTTTATTTGGAGATAAATGAAAAATTTATCGTGGAAGACTATGTTATCAAATCCTTCTAAATGTTGGGTTTTAAAATTATTTCTAATTATTTTATGTAATTTTGAGGTGAGTTATTTCATTATTGGTCTATGTTTAACATTTTATTTTAGGGTTGAAATTTGGATATTAAAAATAAGTTTATCATCATATAATGGTTTATTATTTTTGTATAATTATATTATCTTATCGTAACCATATTTCTTTTGGTTAATGTTTCATGAAAGGATAAATAGGTAGTTAATATTTAATGGATTATTTCACCATCTAGATGATGATTCAAAGTTATTCTGACATGAAAATTTCAACATGAATACTAATTTTTTATAGAAAAATACAAAATTGTAGTTGAATTCAATTATTTTCTAAAACTATACATTTCATATAAGTATACTTTCTTATTTTCTTATTATATGTAATAAAAAAATTCAATAACTAGATGAAAATTATCATTGATACAAAACGTCTTCCATGTAATTTTCCTCTAATTAAATCATTGACTATTTAACAAACCACGGGTTTATGGACTTCTGATTGTTAAATTTCTCCTGATCTTATTTTTATAAATCTCATTCAAAACATGATTTTTAGTTTTTCTTCTATATCCATGTTTTCATAGATTGAATCCCAGTATGTGTTTTCTTGGGTTTCATTATTTACAATACTTTCATTCAATTAATTTGAAAGTTTTATTAACTCTTTCCATTGTGGGATTTCAATGATGTAATTTTTAAAATTGAATCCTTAGTTATCAAGCCCAAATTTAAAATTAAGAGGACACACATTTTAAAAAGGTTGAGGATGTAATATCCAAGGTAATAATAAATGTATAATTCTTCAGATTTATTAATATTTATTAACTAGATATATCTTTTAAAAAAAATCTGAATCTATGTATGATAGCATGACCGACACACAATAATGAGTTTCTCTAAAATATTATGTTTCACACCAGACTGAGTTATAACAAAAACTAATATATTATTAATATTATTATTTTAAGTTATATTTATCACATAAAAATTACGGTGGTGGTAACTAATGATATTAACTAAATTATGAAAATATCGTTTACATATGTTTATAAAATGCTTCATTGTTTACAAAATTAATTGGGAAATAAAATAAAACCCTATTTAAAAAAAGGATGGTTTTTTATGAATTAAATATTGTAAATGAGAATAATTATGGTTGTAAAATAATAACATCACCCTTCTGAATTTTATTAATGACACATAAATAGAATATAATGTTTAATTTTTATCTTATATTTTTTCTAGACATGATATAAGAATAAATTAATTTTACGCTTAAAAGGGGTATTTTTAAAAAAAAGGCATTTTTATTACCTTTTGATGTATAACCCATTTTATGTATATTTTTAAAACATTTAAATGTTATTTTTTAAAAACTAAACTTATTATTTGGACATAGGTTATCAAAATTTACAATGGTTGAACTGAATGTATCTATCTAGTAATATTAGTATTTTAATGATTATTGAGAAATAAGACTTTTTAATTAAAAACTAATTTTTTTCTAATTTATTTCCATTGATATGAAATATATTTAAAAGGTTTAAATAAATATTTATATTATATTATTGTTTTTTAATACAAATTTTTTCAATGTAATTAATTTGAATTGGAATGTAGTTATAAAAATATTCCAAACTTTTGAACATTTCCGTTTTAGAACCCACTTTTAAGTATTGTCAACAAGAATTAATTTTAAAAACAATTTTACCAAATATTTCAAATTATCTAAATAATATGGATTCCTAACCATCCTACCAAATATTAATTACAAGAAAATGTCATTTAATTTAATTCAACCTCTAAATGGTAAGCTTTTAACAGAAAATAATAAATAAATTAATCACTTATACCCACCTCTCCTAAAGTATAAATAACAACCCGCACCTCCCCATCTTGAACAAAGAAGCCTTATATCAATGAAATTCTCACCCAAAAACTCTCATAAAAAATCTTTCAAAGTACATGTTCTTCTAGTCTCACCAAAAGACCAAATCCAAGGTCCTCTAGTGTCTTTCAATGAGAATATATTCATGAGGTAATTTTCTAAAAGTACCTCTTATAATTTCTTTACATTTCATACATTCTCCAAAATAATTCAACATAGATAAATTATAACTATGTAATCATTTAAATAATATATGTCAAATTTTTTTATTTAATAACTCATATTAATTTAATTTATCATCTCCCTTTATTTAATAAAATGAATTTCTTCCAAGTTTAACTGGTTAATCACCTCTGTGAATAATGTTCCTGTTTTTTTTTCAATACCTCCTTCGTGGATGGTCATAAATCAATTATTTCAGCAAAATAATATTTTAATATATATTTTATAACATAATTAATATTATTTAAATTTAATATTAAACATTCCTTCATGAATTCTTAATTTTTTTAAATGATAAATTCGTTTGGAGATGTGTGGAAAACCACATCCTCAAAATGTTGTAATTCATTCACACATCACATGAAATGTATTAAGGATTGATTATGTAAAAATATATTATATAAATTATATACTAATTATATAGTAATTCTATTATTTATTTATGAATATTTAAATATTTTTTTATATAGTGTTTGTTCTTTCAATACAATAGGAAATGAAAAATTAATGTTAATTCATTCGTACGACCTGCTGTCTACAAGAATGGTATTTTTATTTTGTCAAAAATGAAATTTATGAATAATTATATAAATAATATAGAAGATATTAATATAATCTTTTATATTCTAGAGCTGATTGTCTTATGATGACATAGACTGTTGGAATCATACCAACTTCATTTTCGATTCACGAACCGAATAATGAAAAAACATCAAATATGAACTATAATAATTTTGAAATTATTATAACATGGTAATAAATAATATAAAAATAATAATAAACAATAAATACTTGAAAATAGGTCTATACTAACGATTTTTCAAAAAATTGTGTGTATATGGTACCCCTATACCCACAGTTTTCCAAAACCGTGGGTATAGGGCTAATATGTGAACTTATACCCACAATTTTCCCAAACTGTGGGTATAGGCCACCTATAACAACTGTTGTGACAAAACATTGTGTGTAATGTTTTTTTAAGACCTATACCCATGGTTTTGGAGAAAACCACAGGTATAGGGTATTTTCCAGATACCTATACCGATGGTTCTTCAAAACCGTGGTTATTGGGGTATTTTGTGAAGACCTATACCCACGGTTCACCAGAACCATGGGTATAGATTTCCCGAATTATGGAGGGGAAACAAGATTAAGCGGGACTTGAATAATTTTTGGCGGGAAAACATTTTTTCATGGTTTATACTAATATAATTACACAAATATAAATATATAATTTCAAAAATTCATTAGCTCGGTTGGTAAACCCTTCACCGCGGATGCTACATGTCATTGGTTCAATTTCCGTAGTTTACATTTTTTGAAACTAGGATCATATTAATATATATACGCAGATGTATGTACATATATAAAATAAAATTGATAGCTTGTTAGGTCCCTTGGGGAGGCGCGGTCGTGAGGCTTATTGTGAGACGCAGTCGTTAGGCTTATTGTGAGGCGCAACACAAGGTGCGGGTTCAAATCCCCCATGAGTGTATTTTTTGAAATTAAATACCCAATGATTATCAAACTGTTGGGTCTGTTGTGTGCCACACTGGAATCGTGTAGTGCCACATTTGACTCCCCTATACACTCGGTTCTCCAAAACTATGGGTATAGGCTGAGACCCCTATACCAACCCTTTCTAGCCCACGGTTCCTAAAACCATGGGTATAGGCTATACCCACGATTTTGGGGGCTATACCCATGGTTTTGAACCTTGGGTATAGTTCGTTTATCCAGTTTTGAAGAATAATTTTCTATGTGAAGTATAAATTAACGTACTTTAGTTATTCTCTAATATAAATAATACATGTAAAGAATCAACTCATGGTAAGGGACTTCGTATAAATCATCCTTCATTAAGGCCTTCCTTGATAATAATCACCTTTATTATTTTAATAGGGGTATATATAACCTATATGAAATTTCATATACATATTTAATTGATAATAATGTTAATTAATGTTTTTGTAAATTTATTTTTTCATGGTGATTAAAATTTAAATTTTCAAAGTGGTGTGATACACATTGAACCTTTAATGATTTAAATTTAATATCATTTTTCATGATATTAATTTACTTATTTATTTATATTGGAATAAAATGATTTCATGTGTTTTTTTATTTCTATATTTTAAAATTTCTCAACTGGAATATTTTTATATGAAAAATTTATCTTCATTTACATAATTACTAAAGAAATGTTTTTAAATATATGCAGTGAATGTGACTTCTCAGTTGTTGTATCTGTTATTTGAAATTTGTATTCCTCTATATGAATTAGTGTTTTTTAAAAGTAAATAAAAAATCTTACTCACTTTTTAGTTTTTTTTGTATTGGAAATGGATTTAAAAGAATATTTTCAATTTAAATATCTTAATATGATTTCATGAGATTGGAAATTAAATTTTCTGAGTGAAATTTTAATAATATTAATATTTAATGATATATAATTATATAATGGTCCTTGATTATTTGATGGGTGATTACAAGATAAACAAAATATGGGTGGTTACATGATAAAACTATATGGGTGGTTACATGATAAACCAAAGATGGCTGGATCCGTGATAAATCATGGAAGGGTAGCTCTGTTATAACATCCAATGTAATGGTTATAGAAGTCAGCTGCATGGCTATTCCATTTTTTGATGTGGGTGGAAGTTGAATGTATGGTAATTCCATTTAGGTATGATTATTTCCCATGTTACCATTATTTTTTATATATTAATTTCTACTTGTTTTAATGTAATCATTTGATTACAAAAATGGTAATAAATGAGAATATATTTGGTGAAGTGTATTTACTTCTTCTTAAATGTTAAATATATTAATTTATGATTAATCCTTATTGATTTAAATGTTTTTTTAAGACAAAAAATTATCTTTAGTATGTATACCTTACATAGATTTTATGGTCATCTAAAATTTTGAAATGTTTTTGAAATGATTTATCGGACAATAGAGTCAATGATGAGATCATGGAAAAGATATAATGTTTAACATGAAATGATACAAGGGTTCCTTTTAAATGTTTTTTTATTTATAAAAAAATGGATAGTGAGTAGAAGTGTATACCTTGTAATATTTAACTTGTTATCTATGAGCTATTTCACAATTATCTAAATCACTAAACATTAAAAGATCATAAATGTGAATGAAATTAAAATTATTAACATAACTTAATATTATGTATTTTTATGGTTGGATCCTTATACGTAACATCTATATGGAATTCCATTTCTGCTGTAATAGTTTTGGAAGATTTTCTCTTGTTCTGGTTAATCATGTTATATTGTTTTTAATTGGATAAAGTTTCATTTTTCTCCATTTTAATATTATTTTGAAACTGTTTACTTATTTCCACAATTGTCCCACTTATCTAAGAGGTTATAGTCATCACATGTTTTATATTATACCCTCATTGCTAGTTGGTACCCTATAGTGTATGAGGAACAACACATGAGTTTATTTTACCTGCTAAATTGGGGAACCAACATATTTTACTCAGTTGAGGATGTCACACATAGGAAAAATCATTTTAAATCCTATATATAATAGAAAAAAATTCCTCCACAACATTTTTACAAATAAGTAGATGGGAGAGGGATTTCCTAGTGAAGAGTGAGAGAGAGAGAGATTCAATTACTCATTAAAAAATTATTTTGAAACATGATTACATAAAGGGGATAAAATGATAGAAAATATTTATTATCCAAAAAAATCAAGAGGATAATTATATTTACATGTTTTATGAGATATATATATCATGATTACATCATAGAGAACATAATTATAATAAATAATTAAAACCAATAAGAATTTAATATAAAACTTGTACACATTGTTATCTTTTTAAATTCTAAGTCTTGTGAAATAAATGAAATTATATTAATTTTTTATTCCAATAATAACATGATAATAATAATAATATAAACATAGGGTAGTATATAAACCATTTAAAAGAAACTTGTGTTTATTATGTGATTTTTTTTAACAGAAGTAAATGTTGGAGTAAAATTCCTTATACAATATAGAAAATTATGATTCATAAGGTAAATGAAAGAATAAATATAAATGAAATATTAAATACAATAAAAATATCAATATCAATATATATAATGTTAATGGGTATTTATGTTCCCCCCATAGAATAATATAGGTTCATAATATAACAAATGTCCCAAAAAAGAAAAAATGAGATGAAATTCCATTACCTTAAGGTTTAACATCCTTTGTTCTCATTGAATCCAACTATATTATAAATATAGTATTGTTATATATATATTCATAAAAATTATTATATATAAACTACCATATATTATTTATTTTTAAACTTTTATTATACATTTATTAACAATTATTGGTTACAACCACTTTTGAGGTAATAACTGCTTTGTTTTTTACGAATATTTGGATTCGGTATTTGTTTTCCTTTTATATTGATCATAGTACCAATATTTACCAAATTGTTAACATTATATTAATATAAAAATTTTTATTTTTATAATTATTTATTTTGTTCCACAATTTTTAAATATAGAAAAATATTTACACTATTTAGAGTGATGACATTTGATATGAATATATCGACATTGTTTCCATTTCTTAAACATATGGAAAAAATGGAATATGAATAACATATAAAATTTTTAGGTTCATTGTGAGTTTTTATATATAGTCTTTTTTAATTAATTACATCTGTATGAAATTACATGTAAATAATATGTGAAAAAATAACATCATTTCATGAGGCGGTAGTCCACAATTGACACAAGCGACGTTATTGTATTTCCACATAATGGAATTTAAGATGTTATACATGAAATTAATGTTTTATAATTATAGATATTTCATAAAAATATTTAAAATATAACATTATAATAACCCATGAGAGGTGATGATGGAAGAATAAACAAATCAGTTATCAAGGCGATAGGTCGTCGTACAAATGATTGAAATTTTTATTTCAAACATGATGGAATAGGATATAGATGATGCTCATTCCAAAAAAATAAAAAATCTTAAATATATGGGTTATAGTGGTGTAATTATATCACAATGTTTACATAATATTGGAATTTTTAATTAGAAAAAATAACATGAAAATACATTATTCTATATTATACCTCTTCTTTAGAGATCCCCTTCATGTTAACACCTAAAGCTTTTGTTAGAGGGTTTCCAAATAAAAATGTGACATAAATGTTATGGGTGTGAATTAGTGAATATATATTTGATGTTATTTTTAGTTATATTGATTATTTGATGTTTGAAGAGGTTAGGACAATGGGTACACATTTATAAGTGTGAGAGAGGACACATTAGTAATTTTTTGAAAAAGGGTTTACCCATTTTTTTTATAAAATTAAAAAGGATCCAAAATATATAATTTTATAACTGTATATGATATAATGAAGATATATGTCTATTGAATTGGAATTTTAAATATTATAAATTCATTTGAACCATTGCATTTTTAGTTTAACCCATAGTGAATCTAGTTTCACCATAACCTCAATAATTAATTATTAACATTTTTTATATTAATTAAGGCAAAAATTAATTTTATAATATTTTATGAAATAAATTATAAGAATTATAAAAACAATATATATTTCCTAATTTCATTTAATGAATTGGAATATTTTAAGTTAAACTTAATCCTATAGACCCGGTGAAAAAATTGTGTTCCAAAATGGAAAATTTTCAAAAGTGAATAGTATTTCCATTTAGAAAGCCTTTATTTATTTGATTAAAATTTATTAAATTGATTTAATAATCATATAATTAATTTAATTTTACATTTATAACATTTTTAAATAATATATAACATTTTATCTTCTTTATTCTAAAATTCACCTTTTAATAAAAATCATCATTTTCCACAATTCAGTTAAAAATAAATATTTATTCAAAAATATAAAAAATTCACTATAAGAGAACCTTCAGATTTTGATCCGAAAAAATAAGATACATTTTTGAAATGAAAATGTTCATGTGTCAAAAAATAATTTAATTTTTTTTTTCACAAAAAGCAATACCAATTAGTTTCTTGAGTAAAAACATATTTTATATGAAAATGGGGAAATTACAAAAAACATTAAGTATTTATTTATATATTTTATTAATATATCATAATCATATATTCTCATTTTTTATATTTTTATTCAAACTTATAATAAAATGTTTAAAATTACGGTTAAAATAGTTAGTTATTAGTGATATTATAAATAGTATATCATGGTTAGTTTAAATAGTATGTGGCATCACAAGTTTTAAAAGAAATAAAATTATTGATAAATTATGTTTTATAAAAATTCAAGGTGTTACATTATGTATTTACAGATATGTTAATAGTGATTTATTAATTATTTATTACTATATTTTAAAGAAATTTGGTTTGTAATAAAATATATTTAATCTAAGGTATATTTGTTTTCAGAAGTTTTTTGATGTATTGAGAATACTTTTCCAAATCAATAACATTTTTGAGTGATTTTTTTTTATTTGGAAAAGGAATATATTATTAATTAAATGGATTAATGTGATTGTGATTTAATGTAGTGTTTTATTTTTTTCAATAGATAAATTATATTAATTCACATGTCATGTAAGGTTGTCAGTATGATTTTTTTTATTTCTATAATGTTTATCATGTTATGGAATGATTGATAAATGAATATCGTGTAACACCCCGGCCCCAGTTAACCAGCGTCGATGCATTATTACTTATCATTGGCATGATCACAAACGATAATGTCCCAAAAGACCAATTAGATTAGTAGCCTTGGAAGTACTAGATACATTCATAAGGTTTACATTACATCATAAAATGGAAAACTACAACCACATTATTTCCATAGACAACACAGATATTCCATAGACTATCCCTACAGGTTAGTCCTATTATACTTATTTGCATCCTAGGAAATATAAAATATAGAAAGTGGTGAGCTCAGATGCATAATTAGGATAACAATATAGCGGAAACTTTCATAGATATGAATAAACAATTTAGGTAACGAATACAACAAAAACAAAAGCCTTTTCAACATAAAATTATTCATAATATGGATAATAAAAATAAAAATAATGCCATTTACTTACTCACATGTATATTCTACTAGTAGAATAATCACATGCAATAAAATATCCACTTTAATAATGGTGGAATGCATAATGCCAGACATTCATAACCACATAGTTGAAGCATTATTACATTTATACAAATAATATTTCTTCAAGTCCTTGATCCAAACCACTAGTTTTTCTCATGAGACCAACCAATGAATTGAGAAGCTTTAGCGGGCTCCACCCATCACATACTAAGTCCAATGCATTCCTTATATGAAAAGGTTTAAATAAAACATAAAAATTCTTTTTAAAACTGGCATATGAAATTTCAATAATTTATCCATAAACCATGAATGGTATGAAATAACACATCCACATTCAGACATATCACAAAACCTTCAATACACTGTGTAAATTTTTTATCATAATAAATCAATTTCAAACAAACATAAAATCAATCAAAGGATGTTGACATTGATGAAATCAAAACCTTTTTAGAGAAATATAGTATTAAATTTTTAAAATATTTAAAATTCATGTAATTATAAAATAAAAAATTTGTATTTTAAAATATAATTATAACATTTTATGGGAATCTTTGAAGATGTTATAACGACGTAAAATAGCTACACCCGCCGTATAAGTTAAAAAAAGTCATTCTAACCTTAATTTTGTCGAAAAGGATATAAAAAACCTTGTTTGGAAAAGGACAGAAAGATTACTTTATAAACATCGTATAAAAGTCAAAAAAAATTATAAATGACTTTAACTCATAGTCTATAAAATATTAATAATGTATTGAAATACATTTTTTAGAAACATGGATGTGGATGATAAAGAGGTCCTAGTAGGTAATTACATATAAACATCCTCAGATAATGAATAGATTGTGAAATTAAACCATACCTTGTACATTTCCTTGGTCAAGGGTTGGCTAAACTCCTATATAATGGTGAAATAATTGTTATTAAATTATTCATGAATCATATAAATTAATATGATATCATATATGATCTTTTAACATTGCTTTGTTAATAATATCTTAGTATTATCGTGGTTTCGGGTGTTAACAGATTCATTTTCCTTTATATTAATTGTTATGTGATTCATATTTGTTATGCATGGGATGTATCGTATTAATATTTATAATTATATCATGTCTTTAAATATTATTTTTAATAATTGAATGAAAATTAGTCTTGAATTGATACGATGGGGAATGAATCTCATCGTGTTCGTGGAGACTGTAATCTGTACCTACGAACGAGGGAAAATATAATTCATAAAATAATATAAAATTAGATGTTATATCATATATAAAGAATCATTATAAAGTTATATTTCTTATTTTCATCAATTACACATCATTATTATACCCTCCCAAATAATAATTTATTGAATAACAATTACACCACGATGTGGAGACGGTAATCCATACGTACACAAGTATGGAGACATGTCATTCAAAGTATGTATTGAATAATGAATATGGTTGTACCATATTCATAATAACATAACATTATAAATAAGATACTTGATTTATTATTTTAGAATGGAATCAATAAAGAAAGAGGAAGTGGAAGAAGAAAGGAACTTGAAAGAGGTGACAAAATATGTACCACTTCTTTTGGTTCTTCCTTTTGATTTAATCAAAAAGGCTCCAAAGGTTGGATTTATGACTAAAGTTGGGAATCTAAGATGAATGGAGGACAAATTAGAGGGTGTTTGGGTAGGGTATGACAGATCCAAATGGCTCTGAATGTGTGAATTATAGAGAAGGGGGAGTTCCCTTTTATAAGAGGTGTGAGGGGAACCTTAGGAAAGGCTAAATATATTATTTTAAAATAAAATAATCATTGGTTTCTAATGGTTACACCGTGAATTGTTTAAAGGATACGGAGGTTATGGTTCAAAAACCACTCAAACAATTGGGTTTATATAGGTTTGGTTAACTATATTAACTTTATCTTTTAGATTTAACTCTTAGTTAAATAGTTTGACATTTAACATGTCTCTTTGTATTTTTTATATTATATGGTTAATAAACATAATATATATATCAATGAGAACCCCAAGTGGTTAAATAATGATACATTTATAATTATATAAGTCTTTTGGCTGATATATATATTTTTAGGTATATAATATCAATTAATAATATAATATTTTATATAAAAACACATTTATGTCCATTTTGACTCTATTTGGTAATTTGTTCTTGATAATTTACTAAAAGAAATTGTACTTAGAAAAAAGTCATCTACCCAACCCTAATATGTAATATTATCCTAGATTATGAATTTAATTCATATAAAGTCTCAAATTACATTTATTTGGATATTTATAATGTCAATTATTTTAATATTTCAATAAATAGGTAATTACTGCATCATCATTGTGTCATAAATAAATTAAATTATTTAATGTGTAATATATATATATATATAATACCATTATATAGGAATTATTTTTATATTTATAGTTAATATTTATAGTTGAATTTATCTTCGGTGTAACCCTATATTAAAATCTTTTTAGTTATTAAACATTGATTTTACCACTTTTAACTCTTCTTTGAATTAAATAATAATAAATGTCCTAATCTAATCCATGTGGACCAAAGAGGATCATATTTTATTCCTAACATTGTTTTTGGTTGAATTATACTTATCAAATAAAATTAGGACATGTGTTAGCGTAATAATAATATCATTTTTACCCTTAATTACCCTATTTAATTTTAACCTTGGTAAATAAAAGTAAAAGGTTACTATTCGCCGTAAATTATTTTCATCTTATTGAACACCATTTTACTTACTGATATCAACTGTGTCTCTCAGATTTATGAAATTCAACTCACGGAAGTGGTAAAATTATGTTTTATATAAATTTGCAAATACCCCTAGGAGGTGGGTAGAAGACGATGAAAAGTTCTATAAAATTTATATATATCTAAAATTATTATAAATTGACTCCAATGAATTAAGTTGAACTTATATAATTATTATGTATCTATTTTGCACTAAAATAAATTTAAATAAAATAAATAATTATTCAAATAAAAATTCGGTTTGAAACTATAACTTAGTGTTTTTCACTATTCATAAAAAATTGAAAATTTTCATAAAAATATCAAAAATTCACTGAAGGCTAATTTCGATATTCCAAATCCAAAAATGAAGTACATTTTGAAATAAATAAATATATAAAATTTTAATAAGGGGGTATTATTAATCGTAACGTCTAGTTTGATTTGTTGTGGTGTGTAAGAACTCGAAGTTGCGTAAAACAAACGCTACTCTATTATTCAAGGAGAAGAGTACCTTGGAAGATTAGGGTGGAACATTCTCCCCAATTTCAAATCATTTTGTCCTCAAAATTCCAATAATATTACTTCATAAAAAGACTCGTGTGGTTCTTCATCATATGTTCCTCAGGATCCCACAGTGCCTCTTCCATCTTATGGTTTCTCCATAGAACTTTTACCAGAAGTGTCATACTGTTTCTAAATAGTTGTTCCCTTCTACCAAGAACCATGATAGGATCTTCACAATAAGATAGATTGGGTTCCAGTTCTAATTCCTCATAGGTGAGTACATGCGTTGTGTCATGCATTTATTTTCTCAACAGTGATACGTGGAATACATCGTGAACTTTAGAGAGATTTGGAGGCACTTCCAAACGGTAAGCTACATCCCCAATTTGTTCTAGAATTTAGAAAGGTATGATATACATAGGACATAATTTTCCCTTCTTACCGAAACTTATAACACCCTTCCATGGAGACACCTCTAAAAAAACATGATCTCCTACCTGATTTTTCAAATTCTTCATTTGGTTATCAACACACCGCTTCTACCGACATTGATCTTCTTTGATGTGGTTTGGGATAACCTTCATCATTTCCATTGTTTCCTCCACATGTTCTGGGCCTATGAGTTTTCTTTCACCAACATCATCCCAACTAGTTGGTGTGCAACATATACTTCTGTATAACTCTTCATATAGTGCAATCTAAATATTTGAATGGAATCTATTGTTATAGGTGAATTCTCCCAGAGGTAAATATTGATCTCAGATATATTGAATGTCAAGTGAGCGTGATCTAAACATGTCTTCTGAGGTTTGAATAATCTGTTCTGATTGTCCATCAGTTTGGGGGTGGTAGGCAGTGCTCAAACGTAGTTCAGTATTCTGGGATTTCTAAACACTATTCCAGAATCATGATGTAAAACGTGGATCTTGATTATAAATAATTGATAGGGGGTACTAAATGAAGTCCCAAAACATCATTAATATATAGTCTTTCTAGTTGTTAAAGTGGTAAATATTCCCTTTTACTAATAAAATGTTCTTATATGGTAAGACGATCAACAATGACCCTATTTCATCGTTCCTTCTAGGAGTCGTTGGTAGTCCCATGAAAAAGTCCACCATGATATCATCCGATTTCTACTTATGTATGAGAAGAGGTTTATTGACACCTCCAGGTTGTTGTCTTCCAACATTAACTTGTTGAAAAACCATAAAAATTGACACAAAATCATAAATCTCCCTCTTCATGTTGTCCCACCAAAAATGTCCCTTCAAATATCTATACATCATAGTGCTACCAGGGTGTATAGAGAAATTGGAACTATGATCATCATCCAACAGTTCCATTTTTAGATCTTGTTTATTAGGAACACAAAGCCTCTTCCAAAATTTCAAAATTCCATATTCATACACAATGTCATTCAATCTCCCATCATTCACAGCTTTAATCTTCTTTTGAAACTCTTCATCATCGCCTTGATAATTTTTTATCCTTTCTAGTAAGGATGGCGTGGAAACATTTTGAAAAAGCATAGATGTTTCACCTTCCATGCTTATTCCCATATCTATATTTACATGATCCATTAAAATAGGATCTCTTTCATGTCTCATCTTGTTCAAAACTGCATGATCTTTTCTTCACAAAGAATCTATCAACTTATTTTTCTTCCCCGGGTGGTAGTGTATCATGCAATCATAATCCTTGAGTAGTTCAAGCCATCTCCTTTGTCTCATGTGGAGTTATTTCTATGATATAATATACTAAAAACTCTTGTGGTTAGTATAAATCGCTCAATATTCACCATAGAGATAGTGTCTTCAAATCATCAAAGGATGTATTATATCATCTAACTCAATATCATTAATATGATAGTTTTTATCGTGAGTTTTTAGCTGTCATGATGCATAGGAAATAACCCTATAATTCTGCATAAGGACACAACCATGACCTTTCTATGAAGCATTACTGTAAATAACAACCCCATCATTCCACAATGGTAGAATAAATATAGAATAATTGATGAATCTCCTATTCAGTTCTTCAAAACAATATTCACACTCTTGTGTCCAAAAACATAACAAATTTTCGTGTGAGCTTTGTTAATGGGTTAGCCAACTGGGAAAAATTCTGGACGAAACATCGATAATAACCCTCTAAATGAATAAAACATCGTACCTCAGTTATACTTGTCAATGATGGAAATTCTTGGATTTCACTTGTATTAGAAGGATCAAATGAGATTTTACCATTGGAGACAATATGGACAAGAAAAGAAATCTCTTGAACCAAGCATTCACACATTCTAAACATCCCATATAATTCATGTCTTTTAAGAGTCTTAAGGATAATGCGCAAGTGATTTTCATGATCTTCGTATCTTTTGGAGTATAAAAAGATATCATCAATAAATACCACTAAAAATTTATCAATATATTATTTGAAATACTTATTCATTTGATCCATGAAGGCAGAGGGTTCATTAGTCAATCCAAAAGACATTACTGTAAACTCGTAATGCTCGTATCTGGCTCGAAATGCTGTTTTTGTAATGTCTTTTTTATTCAAACACAACAGATGATATCTAGATCAGAGGTCAATCTTTGAAAAGTATTGAGCTCCATGAAGTTGGTTGGATAAATCATCAATGTGAGGTAGGGGATACTTGTTCTTTATTGTTATAGCATTGATCTCCCTATAATCAATGCACAACCTCATATAGCCATCATTCTTCTTAATAAAAAGGATAGTGGTTCCCCATGGAGAAACACTAGGGTGAATAAATCCATTATTACTCAATTACTCTAGTTGAATATTTAGTTCAACTAATTTCATAGTGGCCATAATATAATGGGTCTTTGATATGGGCCTTGATCAAGGAATTAAATCAATGGAAAACTCAATTTCTTATTCTAGAGTTTGTCCTTGTAAATATTCTTGAAAGGCATCAAAATATTCTTCCACAATTGGTACATCCTCTATTTGAACATTATTTTCCTCAACCAAAATTGTCTCATTCTATTCCTCCCCAATAATTGAATTTATTTGAGATACTTGGGGTGGATCTAGATAAGAATTAGGTGATGATGATTCTTTTCTAAAGATAAGATTTTCTTTACCATCATCTTCAAAAATAGTAACCCCCTTCTTCTTATAATACATTTTTGCATCATGGTCTAAATTCCAATCCATACCGAGGATTATATCAAATTAAAACATGGTTGTGATGATGAGATTAGAATATAAAGAACATTTTTATTCCCTAATGGGGAATTATTCACAAAACATTGTTTAAATGATATTTCCCTTAGGATATTTGACTGAAAACTCCCTTGTTCAATCAAATTGGAAATATGTAATTTTATTAGAAAACAGGGAATATATGAAACAACGTGATGATCCAGAATCTAATAAATAATTTTCTAATCTTGAGGAAACCATTAAATTACCTTCCACTCCATCGTTCGAAGCTTCAACCACAGCAGTAGTGATAGATTAATCATGGACTTGATCCCTTGGTATATTATGAGGAAACATACCTTCTTGCTTAGGAAATTCATTTTCACAATTCCCCCTTTCTCTACCATTGTTTCATTCAACATCAACATCCTCTTCCTTCCACTTGCAATCACAATCATGGTGGGCTTTTTCACCACATTTGTAACATAATTCCATTCCCTTCAAAAAAGTACCAGGGTGATTCTTCACACATTTACTACAGGATGGATATTCAACTTTTCCCTTCTTCCCCTTATTTCCATTTCCATAGTGTTCAGAAGATCTGTTCTTCTCTTTATTTCCTTTAATGTCGTATGGCTTAGAGAATTATTTTTCTGTCTTGATAGCACATGATACAATATCTTCGTACAACGAGAATGGTTGTGAGACTAATTCATGGCAGAGAAATGGGTTTAACCCATAAATGAAACAATCATTAATACTTCTTGGGTTACGTATATAATCTACAACATGCTTTTCTAACATTTTATAGTTTTCTTCATACTTTTTGATATTCTCATCCTTCTTTTTTCTTCAGACTCGAAAATTGTCTTTCTATATCCGCTCGATGGTCATGAGAAATTTATTTTTCTATGAAAATTTCTTCAAACTCCATCAATTCCATAGTAGATACTTCTTCATCTTCCTTTGTGTTTTGAATCAATGACCAACACAGTTCAGTATCTCCAGTGAGGTGATAACTGCCATGGAAACTTTTTCCCTTTCACTACTCCCCAAGGTGTGGAATATTTATCTATGTAATTTATCTGCTGCTCTCCTACTAATGGATTTCAAAAAAATTGAATGTTGTTTGTTGTTGCCTCATGAAGTGGTCTAACATTTATCCTCCACACTATGGATCAGGGTTCTACATACGGGCGAGGTTATTATTAATAACCTATGTGAGCTTTCCCAGTCTGGTGATAAGGTGATCAGCACCAGTTGTATCACCATCTCCACTATAATTATCTTGAGTAGGAGGTAAATCCCTACATGGAATGTGTGCATTGATACGGTTTCCATTCCTTCCACTAGGGTCCATTTCTAAACAATGGAATAATCTAGATTAGTTTATGAATCACAATACAGAAATCCAAACATGTAAAAAACTTAACATAAATTAAACTGTTTATGGAAATATTCCATAATCATAAAAATGTTTTCTTCGAGGATGTATATACTCATAAACACTTCATAATGGCTTTTAAATAAAATGGGAATTATCCTAAGCATATCCTCGGGTGGTGTCGTAACAAAGAGTTTAGAAAGGCCCATTTTCGTGCACCAGTTCCCATTCCAGCCTAGTTCAAAGTGGTGATTTCGGTTTTTATCCATATGTACATCTATTCTAGAGCCACCTCTACCTGCTACTATCCAGACAGGGAGGTATTGTTTTGAAAACCCACAAAATCTATATAATATATAAAATTCTACAAGTTCTTCTATATTAATCCTCAGTGTCTATCTTAGGGCTATGTCTCGAATCAAATTTTCTATAAATCTAGTTTCTAAGGATTTTACTAAACATCCTCTAATACCAACATTAATTCCCTGACCCCAATTACCCAGAGTCAGTGCATTATTATGTATCTTTGGCATGATCACAAAATATCATGTTACGAAAGACCGATTAGTTTAGTAGAGTTGGAAGTACTAGATACATTAACAAGGTTTAGATTACATCATAAAATAGAAAACTACAACAACACTGTTTCCATAGACAACACTGATATCCCATAGACTATTATTGTAGGTCAGTCATAATATACTTCTTCACATCCTAGGAAAAATAAAACATAGAAAGGGGTGAGCTTAGATTCTCAGTGAGGATAAAAATATAGAGGAATCTTTTATAAATAAGTATAAACATTTAAGGCAATGTATAAAACTAAAACATAAGCCTTTTCAACATAAACTTCACCATAATATGGAAAATATAAATCAAAATAATTCCATTTACTTACTCACATGGATTTTCTACTAGTTCAATAATCACATGCAATATCAATAGCCACATTCATAATTACGGAATGCATAATGCCAGACATTCATAACCACATAATAAAGGCCCCGTGTGATGTCTACAAATATGATTTTGTCAAGGCCTTGTTCCAAGAAACTAGTTTGTCTCATGAGACCTTCTAATGCATCGAGGAGATCTAGCGGGCTCCACCCATCACATACAATGTCCAATGCATTCCTCATATGAAAAGTTTTAAATATGACATAAACATTCATATTAAAACTGGAATAAGAAATGTCAATATTGTATCCATAAACCATGAATTGTATGAAATAACACATCCACAATCAAAGATACCACAAAACCATAAATACAATATTGATGTTTTGTTTCATAATAAATAAACTTCAAACAAACTTAAAATCCATCAAAGGATGTTGACATAGATGAAATGAAACCCATTTTAGAGAAATATCTCTTTCTACTTTGATATCATATAGAAGTCACGTAATTATAAAAGAAAATATTTATATTTGAAAATATTCATATAAGCTTGTATGGTTAGTTTCGATGATGTTATAACTGCGGAAAACAGCCGCACCCACCGTATAAGTAAGAAAAATTCTATCTTACGTTAATTTTTTCAAAAAGGTTATAAAGGACATTGTTTGGAAAATGACAGAAAGAATCCTTTATAAACATCTTATAAAATTCATAAAATGGTATAAATGAATTTAACCCATAGTCTATTAAATAGTAAGAATGTTTTGAAAAACATTTTTAAGAAACATGGATGTTGATGATAAAGAGTTCCTAATATATAATTACATATAAACTATAAGGCCCCAACCTTAAACTTTACCTAATTGTGAGTTACATCAAGAATACACGTTGAGGATCTTTTCAGGTTTAGAGTTTTAGAGAATTAGATCCTAAATCATGCATTACGATCCATATTTAAACAAAGTGGTTACATAAAATATAGTACTCATTTTTCCATCAACGAAAACATATTAAAAAAACATGGATTCTTTCTTGACACTTCCTTGACACTATCATCACATCGTGTAATATTCCCTTGACCTGTGAAAAAACATTTCAAAAACATGGGATGAGCATAAAAAGCTCAGTAATGGATATAAAAGTATGAAAGGAAAACATTAGTCCATGTATGATATCGTACATTACTCATAAAACACAAGAATTTTAACATACCTCTTCAAATCATGAATAAATCATAGAAATCATAAGACGTAAAGGTAGCTTGAGGAATTCATAACATTCTTACGTAGGGAGTAACCCTCATTGTTATGTTTGGAATACCCATCACATTATATTACCTAAATCTCTTTGGAGAAACCATAACGTTTAACCCCTTCACATTACCCAATTCATTGGAGAGCTAGATGTGGCTCACCTGCCCTTAGGTTATCACAGAACCACCCGTCTTCATAACAGTGCCCAAGAACCATAACATAATCATATCAAATAAAACATGCATAAAGGAAACATAGCATTTCCACATTTCATTCATAAGATATCTAAACAACACATTGATATAATAGAAACATTATGAAAACCATTTTCAATACCAAATTAAATTAAAAGTAAAACATGGTATTTATTTTTCATTAAGAAAAGTTATGGCTTGTAGAGGAAGCCGAAACTCAAATAATGGTCACGACGGTGGAGAAGTCTTTGTCACCGCATACATAAGAAAAAGAAACATTCCCTTTTGTCGTTTAGTAAACACTTCGTAAAAAAATATTCATTTTGAATAAACGTAAAAGTCAAAGGGGTTTATACACCGTATTAAATAAAGTTGTGTATAAAACAAAATACTCCTCAGTGAAAGGAGAATGAGATGAAGTCCCATACCTTAGGTCTGACTTGACTCGATCGTTATTTAATTACCTAAATAATAAACTTTGGTTAATTTATACTTGTTTAAAAACGTTTTACAAGTTCATTATTCCTTTTATATCACTTATTACCATGTTATGAACACTATGTAATTATTTAAGATAATAATGGTCATTTTGTCGATCATTGGTACTTGAGTCAGAAATAAACTCTTTATAATTAAAGTTGTTCATGTGGTAAAATATCCATTATATCCAGAATTATATTAATTATTTAGATATCATATAGGTCATATATATCCAGTATATGCATGAATTTACAATATTACATAACATTTAGAGGTATGAAATGAAATGCACCGTTCGTAGAGACGGTAAGCCGTACGTACGCATGAACGCTACATTCATTTCTATTTCATATTTTATGGAAGGGAATCATAATGATATAAAGTTATATTATAATTACATTATAATATAATATATAATATCATTAATTACATCCTTTATACATCCCACATATGGCATTAACGAATCAAATCACTTTGAGGGGGCGGTAGTCCGCACTTCCTGAAAAGAAGATATTGCGTATACCCATAATGGAAGCCATAAAGGTATACTATAAATTAAACGTACAGAAAATTAAGGAAAACATAAACATATTATATATCACATATAAATATAGTGACATCTTAATTTCCACCTTCGAATGTGTTATAAAAATATTGAACAATCATCGTTTCGTGAGGCAGAAATTCATCATCCACCGAAACAGTAAGTTCATTAACCATTAGATGTAGGTGTGTGTAAGTTTAGCTAGAATAATTATTATAACAACATCCTAGAATATTGAAAATAATTGTGTTGTTAGAAAATAAATGAATAAAAAGAGTTTAGGGGGTTGGAGAATCAAAATAAAACAAAAGAACATTAGAGAATTCTTTACCTTTAAATCGGGTAACTCCTCTTGGTTAGAACCAAAAGGTTTTATTGAAGAGATTTCTGCCTTAGTTAAGGGTTCTAGGGTGAAGATAGGGATGTGGAGAAATAAAATAATCAGATATTTTCTGAGCCAATGGCTTGAGAGGTGTGGGTAAGGAGGTACAGGTGGGGGTATTTTATAAGAGAAGAGGAGGGGCTCTCTTGGAAAGGTATAAAATGTTACTTTATTTTCAAATGAGTTTCGGTTTTTAAAGGTCCCACATTGATGTATATCAAGGATAAAATGATAAGAGTTCTAAATCCACCCATCCAATAGGTTTTTGAAATGTGTAGGTCTTAGATTTTACATTATCTTTTCATTTTATTTAAATCAATAAATAATGAGGTAATCGTTGCATCATCATGGTGTCATATATAATTTAATTTATTTAATGTATAAAAATTATAAAAAAAATACTATGATGTAGGAATGTATTTTATATTTAAAATTAATATTTATAGTCTAGGAGATAATTTATGTTTACCAAATTAAAAATGTTTTAATCAGGTGATACATTCTTTGTTATATTTACTTTCTTTAAAACAATAAAAAGATAAAAAGTCATTATTACATAAAAGTGATTCCATGGGGTCCCCAAGATTGGAACAAGGAATCCCATGGTCTGAAATGATAGAAAAAGTAGTATTAGAACACATTTTGGTGTCAATTTTTATTATTATGTTATTATTTTTTTATCCTTGACTACCCGATTACTAATTAATCAAGATAATTAACCATAATTACCGGTGTTACTATTCACAAAGTCCAAAAACAGAAGAGTCTTAATTAAATAATTTGGACCTTCTGATTCCAACTATAGATACCATTTTAAAAAATTCCAAACCCAGAAATTGCAATAATTAATTTAAAAATAATTCCCGTTGTCAAAACAAATAGCGGGTTTTTTTGAAACAATATTTATGAAAAGTTTGGCATTTGATTATGCCCAATTACAAAGTAAAATTAATTCTAATGACCACCATTGGATTAAATGGTAAAAATTTATTCTAATTAAACTTTAATACCAATTAGAAAGATATTATAACCACATAATTAAATTATATGAAAAAGAAGTTTTTATGTGAAATGCGGTATTTTTCACTATTCATTAAAAAATTAACATTGTCAGAAAAATACCAAAAATTATCCCAAGGTAAATTTAAATGACTCAATCATAAATAATAAGTTTATTTTTACCAATAGAGATTATAAAATTATAAAAAAATTTATTTAAAAATGGTTTTCCATCAAAAGGCAGTAAACAATCTTTTAAAAATATTAGTGTATTCCACGCTTAAGATTGGATTTATTCTCATTTTAAGCCTCTAAAACACTATCTAATTCATAAATATACATAGATAAGAATATCTATTATTCATTACTTACATGAGATGTTACATCCTTCCCCCCCTTTAGAAAACTGCGTCCCCGCAATTTATTTTCTTATCAAATAAGTGGGGGTATTTATCCTTAATTGCATTATCAGATTCCCATGGTGCCACTTCAATCATGTTGTTTTTCCATAAAACCTTTACATTATTAATCACCTTATTCAGCAACACTTGCTCCATGTGGCCAAGAATCTGGACTAGTTGTTCCTCAAAAGATAGGTTCTCTTCTAGCTGAACTATCTTTGAACTCAAAACATGAGATGGATCTGGCAGGTACTTCCTTACCATTGAAACATGAAAAACATTGTGTACCTGAGATAAAATCGAAGGTAAATCCACTCAGTATGCAACTGATCATATATATCCAGTATTTCATATGGTCTAATGAACCATGGACTCAACTTTCCTTTCTTATCTAATAACATCACACTATTCTAGGGTGATACTTTGAGAAAAACATGATCACCTACCTCAAAAGATAGATCCTTCCTCCTATTGTCCGCATAACTCTTCATCCTACTCTGAGCTGTTCTCATGTGTCTCTGTATTAGATGAACATTTCCTTCCAACTCTTCTACCAATTCCGGTCTCATCATCTTCCTTTCACCCACTTCATCCCAGAAAGCTGGAGTTGGACACCGCTTCCCATATAATGCCCCAAATGGTGCCATCTGTATACTATAATGAAAACTGTTATTATAAGAAAACTCAACCAATAAAGATGTTGGTCCCAACTTCCCTGTTAATCCATCAATCAAGAATGTAGCATATCCTCTAAATTCTCAATTGTTCGTTCTGACTGCCCATCTGATTGATGATGAAAAGCTGTACTAAAATTTAATTTTGTACCTAATTACTTTTGATGGCCATTCCAAAAGTTAGAAGTGAACCTCTGATCACGGTCAGATACAATGGAGAGAGGAACTCCATGTAACCTAACTATCTCTTTAAGATACAAATGGGAAAGTTGATCTAGGGAAAACGTATCTCACATAGCATCGAAATGAGCAAATTTTGTTATGCGATCAATAATAACCCAGATTGTATTATTACCTCGACGTGTCTTCGGAAATCCCACAACAAAGTCCATTAATATATTCTCCCATTTCCACTCTAGTACTGGTAATGGATGAAGCATCACTTTTGGTAACTTCCACTCTGCTTTAACCTGTTGACTAGTCAAACACTTCACAATAAAATCAGAAATGTCTTTTTTCATTCCGTCCCACCAGTAATACTCCTGAAGATCTATATAAATCCTAATACTGCCTAGATGAACTGAAAACGGAGAACTATGCATTTCACATAACAACTCTCTCTTCAACTGTGAATCACATGACACACACAATCTCCTCCCAAATATCAAAACACAATCATTATCATTGTTGAGTTCAGGCAACTGACCCTTCTATGCCAAATATCATCAAATCCTTAACCAAAGGATCACGTTTCAAATGCAACATTATTAATGAAGCATTAATTTTTCGACTCAAAGCATTCACCACATTATTTGCTTTCCCGGATGGTAATGAATTGTACAATTATAATCATTGATTAATTCTAAATATCTCCTCTGTCTCATGTTCAATTATTTCTGATTGAATATATACTTTAAACTTTTGTGATCGGTATATATTTCACACTTTACTCCATACAAATGATGCCTCCGAATTTTTAAAGCAAAAAAAACAGCAGCTAATTCCAAATCATGTGTAGGGTAATTTAACTCATGAGTTTTCAACTGACATGAAGCATAAGAAATTACCTGATCATTCTACATTAGGATGCAACCAAGTCCTTTCAATGAAGAATCATTGTAGATAATAAACACCCCATCCCTGGAAGGTAGTGCCAAAACTAGAGCATTCAACAATATTCTTTTCAGTTCCTGAAAAATATCATCAAATTCATTTTTCCAGATAAACATAACACCCTTCCGAGTTAGCTTAGTCATTGGACTAGATAACCGTGAAACATTTCTAACAAACCTTTGTTAATATCCTTCCAAACCAAGAAACCTACGAATCTTGGTTACATTTTTGGGTCTTTTCCATTCTCCAATAACCTTTTTTTTGAATGGTCCATAGTTATTCCATCATTAGAAACAATATGACCAAGGAATGAAATTTGTTGCAACCAAAACTCACATTTGCTGAATTTCCCACACAATTTCTTTTCTTTTAAGGTTTGAAAAATAACCCTTAAATGTATTTTATGCTCCTCTTTACTTTTAGAAAACACCAAAATATCATCAATAACAACAACCACAAACTTATCCAAGAACTCATGGAAAATTCTATTCATAAGGTCCACGAATACTGCTGGTTCATTGGTTAGCCCAATAGGCATAACTACAAATTTATAATGGCCATATCTTATACGAAACGTGGTCTTCAAAATAATAGCTTCCTTTACCTTCAACTGATGGTACCCTGATCTTAGGTCAATCTTTGAAAAATACTAAGCTCTCTAGAGCTGATCAAACAAATCATCGATATGAGGAAAAGGATATTTGTTCTTAATAGTGATGTTATTCAAGGCTCTATAATCAATGAAAACTCTCATAGAACCATCTTTCTTTTTAACAAATAAAACAGGAGCACCCCATTGTGATGTGCTAGGTCGAATGAAACCTTTCTATAATAAATCTTGAAATTCCTCCTTCAACTCTAAAAGTTCAATTTGAGCCATTCGATAAGGGGGTTTTGAAATCGGCTTAGCATCAAGAACTATGTCAACAGTAAATTCAACCTCCCGATCTGGTATTATTCCAGGTAACTCATAAGGAAAAACATCAGGATACTCCTTTACAACTGGCACATCATTAATCTAAACAGTTCATTTTTTTCAACAATATGTGCAAGGTATCATTCATTTCCATCTTTTACATGTTTCTCAGCCTCTTGATATGTTTTCAACAATAAAGTTTCATTCTTGTACACAAACAGAATGTCTTTATAAAAAGTATCTTCTTTAGATCTACAGTCAATCTTAGCAAGGTAAATAGAGATCCAATCCATACCTAGGATAACATCAAACTCTACTAGAGGTAAAAAAATAAGGTTTTTCAAGTAGGTTCTTTCCACAGATAAGGATAGGAAGATTCTTAAAAATTCTTTTTGCCTCAAAATTTCACCAAGGTGTTTTGTCCACAAGTTCATGAGTCATTTCATGATGTGTTATTCCCATTTTACTATAAATGTTTTCAGAGATAAATTAATGTGTAGACCCTGAATCAAACAACACACTGGCATAATCTGAAAAAACAATTAAAGTACCTGATACCACATCAGTTGATGGCCCAACATCTGATAAAGTAGTTTAAAAGGATTGCACCACCCCTTTCTGCTTGTAGTCTAACTGCTTCCCATCACTCGAGCTCTTTTTCGTATACTCGTTTTCATAATGACCCATCTCATTGCACTTAGAAAATTTCACTAACTGTAAATCAAATTTGGTCTTACCGTCACCCTGATGTTTTTCAGTGCAATCACGAGCCTTGTGTCCCATCTTACCACATCTGTAGAACTTCCTAGAATTTAGAAGACATTCTCGAGCTTTCCTTTTACCACATTTATCACAAACTGGAAACATAGTTTTCTTACCATCAGACCATTTTGAAGAATTATTCCCTTTATCCTTCCACCTCGATCACTTCTTCTGCTTGTTGTAATAGAACACTTGATCATTGGAAAACTCCATTTCAACCTTCTCATCACATCGAACAAGCTTTTCATAACTCTTGAACTCGCGAGATGCTAAATCCCTTCGATATTTTGGCTTTAACCCTGAGTAAAAACGATTGATTTTACTATCAAGGTCTCAGATAAAATTTGGAGCATACCTTGCCAATCGAGTGAACCTCTCTTCATAAGCAGCCACTGAGTCATCCTCTTGCCTCAATTCCAAGAATTGTTTTTCCATCCTAAGTCGAACAGCCTTAGGAAAATATTTATCATGAAAAATACCTTTGAATTCGTCCCAGTCGAGAGCATCAATCTCATCAGTATCCCTGATATTTTTAACCATCGACTACCTCTGATCTGCTTCACCCTTCAAACGGTAAATTTCCAGACTAACCTTTTGATTTTATGGACACCCATTGACATTGAAAATCTTCTGCAGTGCTTTAATCCACCCTTTAGCTAGCATAGGTTTAGATGATCCTATGAATGATGGGGGATGATGCCTCATGAAATGTTCCACCACTAACATGTTCCTAAATGGTTTATCTGGCTGATCTCGTGCATGGATACCACCACCATTTATCACATGAGTCAATTTTTCCATTAATACAACAAACTGTTCAGTTCCAATTCCGACCATCTCATGATGTTGATTCAGAAGGCCATTTCCTTCTGTATGCCTTCCTAGCATCGCTTCCCTGTTTCCTCTACGGAAAACCATTCTAAACAAACATGTCTTATATGAAGCAACATTGTAATCTTCAAATACTATATCATTAAAATTTGACCATAATAAAAAAACTCTTTTTGGATAATCATTTAATATAATTGTAACTCTTAAAGTTATCTAAACTGACCTTTGATACCAAATATAAAGACCCAACCTTAAACAATACTTAATCTTGAGTTACGTCAATAATACACGTTGAGGATCTATTCAGGTTTAGAGTTTTGGAGAATTAGATCATAAATCATGCATTACATTCCACATTTAAACAAACTTGTTACATAAAAGATAGTACTCATTTTTCCATCAATGGAAATATATTTTAAAATAAAACATGGATTCTTTCTTGACGCTTCCTTGATATTTATCATCACATCATGTAACTTTCCCTTGACCTGTGAAAAAACCTTTCAAAAACATGGGATGATCATAAGAAGCTGAGTAAGGGATATAAAAGTTCGAAATGAAAACATTAGTCCATGTAATAAATCATACTTTACTCATAAAACATAATAATTTTAACATACTTCATCAAATCATGAATAAATCATAGAAATCATAATACATAAAGGTTACTTGATGCATTCATAACATTCTTACGTAGAGAGTAACCCTCATGGTTACGTTTGGAATACCCATCACAGTATATTCTCTAAATCTCTTCGGAGAAACCTTAATGTTTAACCCCTTCGTGTTACCCAATGCATTGGAGAGCTATATCGGGCTCACCCGCCCTTAGTTTATCACAGAACCACCCGTCGTCATAACAATTCCCAAGAACCATAATAGAATCGTATCACATAAAACATGCATAATGAAAACAAACAATTTCCACATTTCAATCACATGATATCAATAAAACACATTGATATAATAAAAACATTACTAAAATCATTTTCATTACCAAAATAAAAGAAAAGTAAAACATGGTATTTATTTTTCATTAAAAAATGTTATGGCTTGTAGAGGAAGCTGAAACTCAAATAATGGTCAAAGCGGTGGATAAGTCATAGTCACCGCTTACGTATGACAAAAAAACATTCCCTTTATTCATTTAGTAAATGATTCATAAAAAAATATTCCTTTAAGTAAAAGTAAAAGTCAAAGGGGTGTATACATCGTATAAAAGAATTTTGTGTATAAAACAAAATATTCCTCAACGAAAGGAGATTGAGACGAAGTCCCATACCTATGGTCTGACGTGACTCAATCATTCTTTAATATCCTAAATAAAAAAATTGAGTTAATTTAAACTTGCTTAAGAACCTTTTCCAAGTTCATTATTCCTTTTATATCACTTATTACCATTTTATGAACACTATGTAATTATTTATGTTAATTATGGTCGTTTTGTCGATCATTGGTACTTGATTCAAAAATAAACTCTTTATAATTACAAGTTGTTCATGTGGTTAAATATCCATTATATCCATAATTATATTCATGATTTAGATATCATATATTTCATATATATCCAGTATATACATGAATTAAAAATATTACATAACATTTAGAGGTAATAAATGCAATTCACCGTTCATGGAGACGGTAAGTCGTACGTACGCATGAACGCTAGTTTCATTTCTATTTCGTATTTTATGGAATGGAATCAAAATGATATAAAGTTATATTATAATTCCAGTATAATATAATTTATAATATCATTAATTCTATCCTTTATACATCCCACATATGGCATTAACGAATCCAATCACTTTGTGGGGGCGGTAGTCCGCACTTCCTAAAATGACGATATCACGTATACCCATAATGGAAGCCATAAAGGTATGCCATAAATGAAAAATACAGAAGCATAAAGAAAAAATAAAAATATTATATATCATATATAAATATAGTGACATATTAATGTCCACCATTGAAGGTGTTATAAGAATATTGAACAATCATCATTTCGTGAGGTAGAAATTCTCCATCCACGGAAACAGTATGTTCTTTAAAAATTAGAAGTAGGTGTGTGTAATTTTAGATAGAATAAATCTTCTAACAACATCTTATTATATTGAACATAATTTTTTTGTTACAAAAGAAATGAATAAAAAGTTTTTAGGGGGTTGGAGAAGCAAAATAAAACAAAAGAACATTAGAGAAGTTGTTACCTTTAAATCGGGTAACTCCTCTTGGTTAGAACCAAAATGGTTTTTTGAAGAGCTTTCTGCCTAAGGTAAGGCTTCTAGGATGAATAGAGGGATGTGGAGAGATAAAATGAGAAGGGATTGGCCGAGACAAAGGCTTGAGATGTGTGGGTAAGGAGGTATAGGTGGGGGCCTTTTATAAGAGGAGAGGAGAGGCACTCTTCGAAAGGTATAAAATGTTACTTTATTTTCAAATGAGTTTCAGATTTTAAAGGATCCAAATTGAGTTATTTTGAGGATAAGGTGATAAGAGTTTGAATTCTACCCATCCAATAGGTTTTTGACATGTTTAGGTTTTAGATTTTACATTATCTTTTCATTTTATTTAAATTGTTGAATAATGAGTTAATCGCTGTATCATCATGGTGTCATATATAATTTAATTTATTTAATTCCTAAAAATTATAAAAATATTACTATAATGTAAGAAATATTTTTATATTTTTAATGAATATTTATAGTCCAAGAGATAATTTAGGTACACAAAATTAGAAATGTTTTACTCATGTGATACATTCTTCGTTATATTTACTTTCTTTAATGAAATAAAAAGATAAAAAGTCATTATCACATAAAAGTGAATCCATGGGGTCCCCAAGTTTGGCACAAGTCCTCACATGGTCACCCATGACACAAACAGTAGTATTAGGCTACATGTTAGTGTGATTTTTTATTATTATGATATTATTTTATTATCCTTAACTACCTGATTACTAATTAATCAAGACTATTAACGATAATTACCGTTGTTAGTATTCACAAAGTCAAATAAAAGAGACTTAATTAAATAATTTGGACCTTCTGATTCCAAATATGGAATATATTTTACCAAATTATAAACACAGAAATTGAAATAATTAATTTATAAATAATTACTGTTGTCAAACAAATAGCGGGTTTTTATGAAACAATATCTATGAAAAGTTTGGCATTTGTTTATGACCAATTACAAAGTAAAATTAATTCTAATGACCACCATTGTATTGAATGGTTAAAATATTTTCTAATTACACATTAAAACCAATTAAAAAGATAATCTAACCATATAATTAAATCAGATGAAAAAGCAGTTTTGCTGTAAAATGCAGAATTTTTCACTATTCATTAAAAAATGAACATTGTCATAAAAATATAAAAAATTAACCCAAGGTAAATTTCAATGTCCCAATAATTAAGATAATGTTTATTTTGACAAATAGCTCTTATAAAATTGTCTAATGTTTGATTTAAAAAAAAATTTCCATCAAAAGGGAGTAAAACAATCTTTTAAAAATATTAGTGTATTACATGCTTAAGATTGTATTTATTCTCATTTTAATCCTCTAAAACGCTATCTAATTCATAAATATAGATATATAAGAATATATATTATTAATTACTTACTTTGGATGTTACATAAACAACCTAGGATAATGAATAGATTGTAAAATTAACCCTTACCTTGTACTTTTCCTTGGTTGATGGTTGGTTAACCTCCTGTATAATGGTGAAATAATTTTTTTAAAAATTATGCAAGAATCATATAAATTACAATGAAATCATATATGATCTTTTACCATTCCTTTGTTAATAATATCTTAGTATTATCATCGTTTCGGGTGTAAATGTAATCGTTTTCCATTATATAAGTTATTATGTGAGTCAAATTTGTTATGGATGGGATGTACCTTATTCATATCCTGAATGATATCTAGAATTTAAACATTATTTTTAATCATCCAATAAAAATTAGTCTTGAAGGGATATTATGGGGAATGAATCTCAACGCGTTCGTGGTGACGGTAATCTGTACGTACGCACGAGTGACAATAGCATTCTTAAAATAATATATAATTAAAAGTTATATCATATATATACAGAATAATTACCATTTTATATTTTTTATTTATTTCAATTACATATCATTATTATACACATCCAAATAATAATGTATTGAATAACAATTACACCACAGTGTGGAGACAGTAATCTATACGTACGCATGTATAGTGACATGTCATTCAAAAGAAGGATAGAATAATGAATGTGGTTATACCATATTCATTATAACATCATAGTATATAGAATATACGGGTGTTATTATATTATAATGGGAACAAAAAAGAAAGAGGATGTGGAAGAAGAAAGGAACTTGAATGAGGTGTTGAAATATTTACCTCTTCTTCGGGTTCTTCCTTTTGATTTGATCAAAAGGGCTCCATATGTTAGATTTTTTACTAAAGGAGGGCCTCTATGATAAATGGAGGACTGTTGAGAGGGTATTTGGGAAGGGGTTGTCTAATCCAAATTTCATTGAAGGTGTTAATTAGAGAGAATGGCGGTGCCGTTTTATTAGAGGGGTGAGGGTTATCTTAGGAAAAGCTAGAAATATTATTTTATAATAAAATCATTTTATATTTTTAATTGTTAAAAAATTAATTATTTAATGTCTATGGTCAGGATTGGTCGAAAACCACACAAAAAATAGGTTTTAGGCATGTTTGGGTCACTATATTAACTTTATCATTTAGATTTAACTCTTAGTTAAATAGTTTGACATTTACCATGTCTCTTTGTATTTTTGTATTATATGGTTATTAAATATACTATATACATCAAAGAGAACCCCAAGTTGTTAATTAATAATACACCTATAATTATATATATCTTTTGTACTATCTTTATATTTTTATGAATATAATATCATTTAATAATATAATATTTGTTTTATAAACACTTTTATGTCAAATTTGTCACTATTCGGTATTTTGTTTTTTCTAAATTCATAAAAGCATTATTACTTCGAAAATAATTCTTCTAACTAACCCTAATATGACATATTAACCTAAAATATTAGTTTAATTCATATAAAGCCTCAAAATTACATTTATTGGTATATTCATAAACTCTATTATTTTAATGTTTCATTAATTAGGTAATTTCTGCATCATCAGTCTGTCATAAATAAATTAAATTATATCATGTACAAAAAATATAAATAAAATTACATTATTTTTTAAAGATTATTATTTTTCTAAAGAATATTTATAGTCAAATTTATCTTATTTGTAACCCTATATAAAAAATGTTTTAGTTATTAAACATTGATTTTAACTCTTTTAAATATTATTTGAATTAAATAATAATAAATGTCTTAATCTAATCCAAAAGAACCAAAGAGGATAATATTTTATTACTAATATTTTTTTCATCTAATTATACTTATCACATAAAATTAATACATGTGTTAGGGTAATAATAATATCATTTTTACCTTTAATTACCCTTTTTAATTTTAAGCATGGTAAATAAAAGTAAAAACGTACTATTCACCAAAAATTATTATTATATTATTGAACCAAATTTTACTTACAGATATCTACCGTGACTCTCTAATTTTTGAAATTAAACTCACAGAAGTGGTAAAATTATGTTTTATGTAAATTTTTAAAAGCTTCTAGGATGTGGGTAAAAGATAGTGAAATGTTATATAAAATTTTTATTAATCTAAAATTTTTATAAATTGATTCCAATGAATAACATCGAATTTATATAGGTATTATGTATCTATTTTGACCTAAAATAAATTTAACAAAATTAATAATTATTTTAAAAAAAATTGATTTTAAACTATAACTTAGTGTTTTTGACTATTCATCAAAAAAATGATCTTTTTTAGAAAAACACCAAAAAATCACCCTATGCTAATTTCAATATTCCGAATCCATAAATGATGACTACTTTGAGTGATAAAATTTATAATATTCTAAAAAGTGGGTATTACTATTCATAACGGCTAGTATGATTTGTTGTGGTTTGTTAGATCTTGATGTTTCATAAAACACACTCAACTATATTTTTCAAAGAGAAACGTATCGTGGAAGCTTGGGCTATTACATAATGTAACATTGACTGATTATATAAGGTGATCATATTTGTTTTGGAAATAACTCATCATCACATTTAGTATGTTACATCATGTTGACTTTCTAAAAAAACAAATTGTTTAAATGTTTGGGTTAAATAAGAATAGTGCTTACTATATTTTTCATCAATAATAAAAATATTTCATAAACCACATATGGAATATAACTAAATCAAAGTTTTCTATTTTTATTCAATTTCATAGAATAAATAATCATTGGTGAAGGGGAAAAAATTTATACAATGAAAAATTAAATAAATATTGGATGTTATGAGGTATCCCTATTTATGAATAAAATATTATCACATTCCAACATAATCATGTAATTTTTGAGAATATTCATTTCATCTGGATTTTAAATTTATTTAAAAAATATGAAAATTATGAAATTGATTCCTATAGTTAATGTAAAATTAATGAATATAAATTATATATATTGTATAAGTTGGTTGGGGTCCTAAAATTAGATGTATCAATTAAAAGGAATTTGTATGATTAATGGGAAAAATTATGGTTTACCTTACTATATGATGGTTTAACAAGCCTAATATTTCTAGTGTATTTTAAGTCATACGTCAATTAGTTACATGACTTTTTTAAACTCATCCCTGTGAATATTATGATTCATATCTATTATCAAATGATTGAATTCAATGATATTTTGTCTCCAATATAATTATAGAGTTCATGTCAATATTGAAAAATTAAATTTCCTTCAAATTTTTATATCATATTTGAATATTTATGAAGAAAACTATTGAATTAGAAAAAATTAGAATAGATTAATTATAGGAATTGAAGTGAAAAAAATAGAGATGAAAAAGATGTTTTGATAATATGCAAAATGCCCAGGAGAAAGTTAGGCCCACTCATACAAAAAATTTATTAATAAATTTAAAATAAAAAAATCAAAACATCAAAAGGGAGATTTACATATCCTTTTAAAAAAAGTTCCATGTACATCAAGCTCAAAAAAAGTGAAAAAAAATTCTGAGGCCAAGAAAGACAACTATGAACATGATTCCACAATGAACTTCATTGAAAATGCTTCAGTAACATGATTAGCCTTCTTGTAAACATATAACACAATAAGGTTGAGACCAAAAAAGAGCTGCAGACATTGAATCCAAGAAGGAAAAATCACCCATGGGACATTCTGTGATTGTATTTAAAGAATTTCAAAAGCCACCATTGTATAAAATTACTCCCATTGAAATATCCAACCATGATGAACTTCATAGGTGATAGCTTTTATCATCTCCCAAAGCTCATCTATAATGTATGCTCCATCTCTAATATAATGATAAATATATCCTTTAACTAACCCTGACAGGTAAGGAAAAACCCCCCACATCCCAACGGCCTGGGTGCACCTGAGGCTGTGCCATCAACGTTGATATTCACTAAAGAAGGATTGAGAGGAATCCAGTTAATCGATTTCCACAAAAATAGGTTTTTTTTATTATTCCATAGACACCAAAGCACCTCAAATTTACAAGATCACCAAATTAATTATTCATTTATCCAACTTGTACTTTGGATTCAATGTATACTTATATGGTATTGTTCATAACACCGGACTAAAATGTTGTCCTGATATAATCAAAGACTATGACATTTTATGCCTTACAGGTGAATCAAATGGTGGAAGTTGTACAACCATATATACATTTCAGGCATGGTCAGTTCTCTTTATAGTAGCAACAGAGGCATGTAGGTTCTCGAAGCTCTGCATCTCTAGGAGACACCTAGTAGCATCTTATATGTATCTCTTGAAACAGTAAGTAAAAGCATAAGGAAGAAAAACATGCTCAATTGGATTCTCTACTTCATAACACAATGGACAGTAAGATGAATGTCAAATTCAAACCTTTTTGAGAATATTCTTTACTAAAATCCTACATTTCCTTATCCTTTAAAACTACTGATAGTTATCGAGATGAATAAAGTGAGTGTGTAAAACCAACATCCCCCTAGGGGTGATGATCTTCCCATCACATATGTACTGATACAGTGTTATGGTATTTAAAACACCAGTGAAGCCCTTTTTCCAAAAAAGAGTGTCTCTATTAATATAATTGTATCATTTAATTTCAGTTTGAATCTGAGAAAGAATAAAATCATAGGTACCCAATGTTGCAGTCTGAATAGAGTCAATCAATGTATGTTGCAGGTCAGGTGGAATTTCAACACCATCTTGTATTGGTCTAGATAAACAGGGGGTCCTCCATGAATTCAAAAATGAATCACTACAAACAAACCATTTGTAAAAAAGAATACTCCCATTAATAGTGGACATCAGAGTAGTCCAGATTGATGAATAAATATAGTAAGAGTATCTATACAGTAGTTTGGGAATGAATCTAGGTGAAATAAACTCAATTGAACTGTCATTGGAAGTGAACATACTCCATATAAACATTTTGACCAATGAATCCTTGAAAAGACCCAAATATTTTATTCCTTATGCCCCCATATAAGTTGGCTTGGTACATTACCTCCATTCCATAACAATGAAATTCTTCACATTAATGGATCAAATTTATATGATGTTCATGAATAGCCTATAGAGATCCTTGATGAGACCCTTGGGGCACCTGTATATAGAGAACCCAAAAACAACATATACGTAATCACCGAATTATCAAGGCATATTATCTCAGCATGTGACATAGCATTCCCTTTCCAAGATTCCACTTGATCCATAAAATAAGAGAAAATAGAATCAAAGTGTCATTTATTTACTCTACCCAAAAATAAAGGAACTCTAAGATAATTATGGAAAGTAATCCATTATTAACCCTAGGATACCTTGTGATCTTATACTGTTTATTAATGGTCACTCCCTCCATAAAAACCACAAAAGATTTTGGACAACTGTTGGCCTATCCAGCCACATCCACATAATGCTTAATGAGGGCCTTTATCAAAGACACAATCCTTTTATTGGCCTATCCAAAAGAGATAATATGATCTGCATAAAAAATATGGGTAGGAGTATTAAGATCCCATCCAGTAGTAATCTGACTATACAACCATCCTGAACAAAACAATTAAGGCATAGACTTATAATCCAAATATTAAATTATAATTATATTTAGGTTTTTTATAAAAACATAAGATGATGTAAATAGTATATTTTAATAAAATGTAATAATTCACATGCAATTATAATCATATAGACATATATATTAAAAATTAAAATGAATTATTTTTTATTTTCTTTTAAAAATATGAAATCATGATATTAATGTATGAGAGACTTCATCCAAATTATTGATAATACCTTTACTGAAATGGTATGAATTAAAAAGCAACAAAATTAAGAATTCATGGGTTGAGTTTTCCTAACACCCACTCTTTCCCTCATACATATACTAGGTTGATAATAATGAGAATGAGTGACCCCTAAGGACCACCTCACACAGGCCTTGGGTTGATGATTACAATTGACTGTATAAAACATAAGACTGTAATAATTACATTTAATAATATAATTAAGGACAAGTGATATAATTAGAATCAAAGACCAATTCCATACAAGTTAAATATAAAAAATAACAAACATATCACAATGAATTATAAGAGTTAAAAATAAAATTAAAATATAAAACATTACTAAGGGAGATACGTTGGACGAAACATTACAAAAACTCTATCATCATATCAATTTTTTAAAACTCATTCATTGATTAACTCCAAGAAATTTGAAAATTATTATATATATATATATATGTGGTGAGTATAATTTGTATGTTTGTTTGGGACATACCAAATTTCTATTGTGAAAATGTGATAAAATAATATTGAATCACTATTGAATAAAAAATATAATTAATATTCCCCTAAATAGGTCATTATAACATCCTAGCATCACTATGTCTTTCCCACAAAATAATGCATAATTGCTTTAATTTAATATTAATTAATATAAGAAAATGGAACTACACAACCATTTCAAATATATTGTATTCCCCCACACCACATCCTCAAACATCCTATGCTACAATAAATTCCTTACTTATCAAATAACATCAAAAAATCTAATTACGATGTGGTTTTTCTAAATACCCAATTTAAAGAGGCATTAAAATACCAAAAACATATGGCGGCATAAGTTAATGAATATAAGTAACATAATATCATTGTTTTATTACTAATAAAAAAATAACCATACTTAACATCAATATCAATGCAATTATTTATCATGAACATGAAGGAATTCAAACTCAGTTTTTCCCTCTTCTATAAACATCCTCAAACTCATGTCCTATCATCTTACAATTAGAAATCACCACGAACTATGAAGTCATCAACTAGTAATCGCCATAAAATTTTTAGCACCTTTGAATGTTAATATCAAATGTAGAGTAAAGAAAAGGGGGTATTTGGAATACCACTCCCACAATATACTATGTGTGGTGGTAATCACCACCCACCAATTCTTGTTTCAGTACATAGTACTCAATATGGGTGGGGTGTGTATTGAAGTAAAATGAACATATTAGGATAATATATATTTCATTATACACAACCTAAGGGTTCACATCAAATGAAATTAGGATATACCACACTACTATAAAATCACCTCACATCAACCATATCCAACCAATACCACAATTTAATTAAACCCACACATGAAAGAGTGATAAACAACCAATCATTAATTTATTATCTATATGTTTAACTAATTTAACTATTTATTAAATTTAAAATATGATTCATTTTTTAATCTTTTTATCGAAATATTTAATATAAAACTACCATATCCCTCACCACCTTATATTCAAATTCATTTAATATTCTTCAATTGTTGAATCAATTTCAACAAATCTTAGTCCCACTACATTATAATTAAAATTAATTTCATAGATAAGATAATATGTTATAACCATCATGAAAATATAAAATGTTTACAAAAAATATCACAACAATCTAATCAAAAACACCACTAATACACACCATTAACATGGTCTCAACACCCCCATTTTTAATAATACACGATAATGCTTCCCATCACATTTCTCATATTAAAAAGTTACCACTATCCTGTTATAAACCACAAAAGAATCACTCATGAAACATATTAATATAAATATGAAAAAATTGTACAATAGAATATTTGCATCCCAAAAAATTATAACAATTAAATTTTAGTATTAATTTGGCATAGTATAGAATTTCATCAACTCCTCAATGATTATTTTTTAAAATAATTAATATTCATAAAAAAAATCTTACAAAAAAATAAAATGTTATACATTTTTGAATAATTAATTAGGGGTTCCTAATTGAAATTGAAGAAAACATGGAATTAATTAATGTTTTTATAATTATAAAAGAATCATGAATCAGTGAAAGATATAGAATATATAAAAGTTACTAGATAAATAATTTCAAACACATAACCTGTTCCATTCAATATTAAATTGAACAATTTCATTTTCTTGTTCATTAATATTTTTTTTCACTAAAAGGAAAAAAATCATGTAATTCCAATAGTTTCAAAAAATAAGTTATGAATAATGACCCCTACCTTTATTAGAAGCTAAAATTTCTTCTTGAACGAATGGATTATACTGGATATATCCATATTGAAGGAAACATTAACAAAAAAATAGAGAATAAACATAACTTATCCCTATCCAGGTTAAAGTGAGTTTAGTTTTTCCATCATAAAATAGGGGACCCCATAAAAATGATGTTTTTAATCGCGAAAAACATGGGGAACAATGTTGATATGTGAGGAGAGTGTATCTTGATTCCAGAGACATTGATCCATATTAAGAAATTTGTTTATATTCTCAATGGGTAATATGGAGAGTAGTAAGAGGATTCAAGATTATATGTGGTTAGATAGAATAATATAAAATATATACCAATGTAGATAGGATTATATATTTATGTGTGATGTTTGAAAGCATCCACTATGTAATAGTGAATCACACAATGCCCATAATATATGAGTTAAAAGATAATAACCAAAATTTGATAATTTTAAATCTTGAATTAACCAAATTCTAAAACTCACATTTTTCTATTTTTACTTCCATAATTGATTGGGATAGAAAACTTCACATTATCTTTAGACCTCCAAATATCCATTATGACCAAAAAATATGGAATTGCAAAATGATCCTCCATGTTTCTACTTATAAGGCTATAAAATATGGAATGGTGATCTCATAGAAAATATTTACCAACTCCTCACTCTCCGAGAATTTATCTAATACCTCTCACACCACCAAATATATCCCTACGGAGTGGTGGTTTTCACAGATAAAATTTCTCATAGGGAGACTAGGAGAGTTCTATGGCTATCCATCCTATTATAAATTTTAAAAATATTGGTATTTTAGATAACTATTACACATATGATTGTTCCAAATATGATAAATAAATTGAAACAGTTGAACATGCAATTTCAATCAACATGTTTCTCTCCAAAACCATAGAATGATGTCCACAACTAACCTCAAAGATCCCAATTCCAAAATATAATTCCCCATGAGCATGACTCCAAGAGGGAATTGAAGTAGTAATAAATAATCCCTCACCACAATGTTGGGATCATTTTAATTAAAAGAAACACATCTCTAGCCACAAAAAGTTTTCTAAACCTCTTATTCACAACTCCAAGCACTGAAAAAACTGAATACGGGACTGAAAAAATGGAATGTTACATATGACACCTCATAAAAACCTCTCACCCATTATAATTTAAAAACAATATATATGGATTTAAAATGTTTCTTAACAACTAATATACATAGATATCTCAGATAAATTTTCATAACATATCAAAAAAACACAAGGAATGATAAAAAAACAAGTTAAATCATCAATATTTTTATAAAAATGGACAAGTATTATGACGTAATCAACAAAACCCAACATAGAATCAAAATAACATAGTATATTGAGCTCGAATATTTGAATTATAGTCTAAATAATTCTCCAATGGACATATAAGACACCATTTATCCCAAAAAAGGGGAATGATATTACCATGATTGACTTTCTCCTTATTTTCATGGATCTCAGCTGAACAATTAACAAAAAACACATCATTCATAACATCTAACTATCCCAATTTTTTGACATGAGAGACATCACAAAGATACATATGATGATGTTAATTGTTTTTTATTATTTTCTATAGAAGTGGGAGTTCAATTTAACATGACACCTTTTATATTCTCAACAACTCCATGATGGTCCCCCAATATCATTCAGAGGGTGTTCCTCCCTGAGAAAACATTTTCTACCCTTCTGAGTGGACACCCTCAAGAACATATTTTCTCTATCCTCAAACTCCCTATATCTCGACCTCCAAATATGATGATTATTTTCGTATTCGTTTACCACCTATAACAATTTATAAATAATCTTTATAGTTCCACAAACTTTTCCACATATAATTATATAATTTTTATCATAATCACCAATTAATTATAATTCAATGATCATGATTTCCTGTTTATTTGGAATATTATTATAATATCACATAAAATGTAATGAAAAAATGTTTCTCATTTTTATTTTCCAATGTGATGTCCTAAAGACATTTTGTATCCTAAAACATCATAGCATACATATAGGAATGCATATAAGAAATGGGTGAGTTATTAATGATAGCAAAGACCAGAAAATTTATAAGATAACATAACATGTGACTCAATTATTTAACATAATATCACTAAAGAAAACACATATGAGTAATCACATAAGAAACATGGTATCATAAGATCATCGTTACATAGAAAGCATCATTTCAACAAAAACAAATGATTAAATAGGTATCAAGTAGAGCATCCTAGAAAATATAAAATGAATAAAAGATTCATAAAAAGGATTAGGGTTACTCTTTGTTCGTTATATTACAAATAATGCGGCTAAAGATGTACCCAATGTATTAGATTTCAATATAGGAACAAACATAATAACATGTTCATGATCTATGTGTTCCACATAAATGAAATAAATTGTAAAGAATAAAATCATAATTTCCTTGGAATAAAAGTGGGTATCATAATCTGTCTTCATATTAAAATCAATTAAAATTTTATAGTTAATGAATTTGAGAAATGATCATAAGTAATTATCCAACCCATCGATTGAAGGGAGAATAATCATGGTATATATATGGGATTTATATATATTGAATATATAAATATTCTATAACATTATTGGTGTATTATTTTTTAAATATAGGTAATTTTTAAAATAATAAAAACAACCTTCAAGAAGGTAAACTTTCTACTTTGGAAATCAATTTTGAAAAAAATAATTTAAAATATTATGTAAATAATTTTCATTAGAAATGAACATTGATAATAAATAATTATTGTTGAAGGGAAATAATGAAAATTATAGGGGAAAATACCATTCATTAAATTCATGTTGAAATAAGATTTCCATTTACTTTTTGGGTTAAAAGTAACAAAGTACCTCATTTTGAAAACCACATCAATATCCCCTTTAAAATTGTTCATAAAATTTCGAAATGTGTGAAAATTGAATTAGAAAAAAATAATTAATAAAATTGAAAAATTACATTAAATAAAATATGAATCAGGATGAGGAAGGGGTTTCCACTAAAGAGGGAAATAAAGTCAATTTTTATAGAAGAATTTTATCAATATTGTTTACTACCAATGAGTGGAAAATGGTATTTTAATTTGAATTTTATTTATATCTAAATTAAAATTAAATAAAATTTATTTATTATGAAATGAAAATATAATTTCAAATAACAAAAATTCATGAATAAATAATTATGATTAAAATTATATTGAATTATAAACCCATACCACTTTCATACATTCTGAATCATAATCACCATGAATAAACGAAATTAATTGTAATTTAATATATCATTAATTATAATGTATTGATAACATAATATGTAAAGGGGAAAGATATACATTTATAAATGAAACAAGGTTCATAAAAGAAAATGCGTCTTAATAAATGACTTTTAAAAACAAAACCTTTACCTTCAACCCATAGTTATACTTATGTTTCTTATATTCATGAATAATAAACATATGTAAATTTTTAAAATTATTAGGTTTGTTTATCAAGTTTCTTATTTATTTTAATTTAATTACTACCATGTAATATTCCATTACTTAACCAGCTAATTTCATGTCGGGCGTTATATTAGTTAAAAAATTCATTTCTCTGAACATTTATAAGTTGAATATAATTAAAAATAATATTAATTAATCATAGAAAAAAATTAACAGTGAAATATTTATAATTTTAATACATATATTATAAATCTGGAAAATCAGAAAATATGGTTATAAAAAATGAACTACATTATAATCAGAGAAATAATCAGTCGAACTTTCACATGAGAAGAGTTTCTATTTTTTAAAGGTCACGATTGAAATAAAAATTTAAAGTTTACCATTTTCAAAAGACAATTATATAAAATATATATTAATTTATCATTTAATACACTAAAAATTTCATTAAATTTTAACAATTAATGATAAAATAAAATAATGAATCACATCGCTTCAAGAGACGACAGTCTGACATTCAAAGGAAGGGAGTTATCATATCCAAGGAATCATAATGTAAAAAATTATTGGATATATTAATTTTAAATAATTTTTAATTCTTAATTATTATCATATATAAGAATAAAATTATTCATTATTACCATCCATGAAAATAACAGTTGAATAATGGGTAAAATCGTTTTGGTTGGGGGGGTCTGCCTTACAAACATGAGACGATATTGTATTCCCTAAGGAATTAAAATTAAAATTTTAATTATATATTTTTATTAAATATGTATAATTGTATCATAAGTATCATATATTTATATAAATATACATTAAATTAATCATTATATTCATCTTTGGGAATTGGTGATGGAAGACAAATGTTGGTTCGTGAGGTTGTATTCTATAACACACACGATCAACAGTTTTGTTTCCTATCTAATGGAAAAGAAGAATGTTTTAGTTAATAAAATTTGAATAGAAAAATTATTAAATGGATTATATTGAGGTTATTATAGAAATATGTTCGAATAAAATTCTATTTATTTAGAAGATGAAATTAAATATAAATCTTGATAAAAAAATTACGATATTTTATAACAACTTCATTAGTTTTTCAACAATATCCTTACTATAATGGATTTATGGAAAAATAATGTATTAAAAATATTTTTTTAGGGAATTAATAAAGTTATCTATGAATTTATTTGGTGCACCAATGGGTTTTTAAGTGTAATGAGGAGAGTATAGGTGGTGGCCTTCCATAAGTTGGGGAGAGGACACACATTGATTTTTTAAAATGAATGAATTACTGAAAATTTTTACTCATGAATAAATGTTTGCAAAAAAATAATTAAAAAACCTTATAATAAATGTGGTTGAAATATAAAAATAAATTACAAATTATAAATGTTTTGTGAAATTTTCAAGCATGTTGTTTTATTGTAAACCCCATAGAAACTGGTTTTTACTGTAACAACATTAATTAATTTTACTGTATTCAGTATTAATTATTTTATAATGTTATTATTAAATTATTATGAAAAAATTATTCTTTTTATTCCATATATTGGTTAAATATCACAGAAATTATACTCATAGATTTGGAAGAATTTAATTAAAAATATAACTCGTAGATGTCTCGAAGGTACGAGTTTCTGTAAGATATATTTTAAAGAACAAGATGAACTTATAATGACTATTCGAAATTGAAAAACAACAGAATTAAAATAAAATCATGTTTTTAAATATATATTCAATATAATCTATTTAAATTAATTACAACTAAGGATTCTTTTAATTAATATAAATGTAGAATCATCACCAACATAAACTAGTCATATGGAATGAAATTTTTTTATTGCTAATAATAAAACTATAGAAAAATATAGTGTAAGGAAAAAATAATGTAAATAATTAAATTTAATATTACTAAATAATACTTATACTAAATTTAAATTAAATTAAATTAATAATATTATATAATTTTTAAAAATTAAATTATATTTTTCTATGAATTTGTAATTATAATTATACGCAAAAAATTATTTTTTTCCTTATAAATCACAGAATTTCACCATAGGATTATATTGATATAATAATTTCATAAATAATTTTTATTTTATCAAATCCATTTTATAATAGTGGAATAGAATAATTAAATTATTTTCTAAATGTAATCATTTTATGAAAATAACATACATTCAATGAATAAAATGAATTTTCATAAAATATAGTAGATATGTAATTATAAAAAATAATATATTTAGTTAGACCTTAATATAAGTTTCATAAATAATTTTATAATATTATAATCCACCAATTTAATATATTTTATAAAATGAACATATTTAAATTATAATATATCAATAATATGGAGTAGTTGGATTAATATAAGTGTTTTTTTGTTGAATAAAATATCAAACATAATGTTTTTTTAAATCGTAATTTGTTAAATTCAATAACCAATTAATAATTTACATCATCGTAATTTTATATTCATCACAGTAATGACGGTTTTTAAATATTAAAATTTTGTTGTCGAAAACCTTACATCATACAAAGTTTCAATAAATCCTTCACATAAAAACATGGGAATGGAAATATGGAGATCATATGAAATATCACATAACATGGGATTCCTATTTTAGAAAATTGTCCAATGTAAAAATATTTTCATAAAAGAAATGATTTTGTAATTATAGTGTGTGTTGGAGGTCATTGATCACAAGAAATTGAATGATAAAGTATATGTTAACGACTAAAAAACCATAAATATGTGATGTATTAAATGACCATTGGATCCTCAACCATCTTGGTAATAGACTAATTTTTTTATTTCAATATCATTTCCCATGAGTTGTGGGATTAATTTACAATTATGAAATTTATATAAAAAACTATCACTTGATATTTTTTTTCATAAACCCAATTTTTTCATTTGATTTTGATTTAATCAATTTGAATTTCACCTATTATTATGTGACATAAATAACTAATAATAATTTTTTATTAATGGGGAACTAAAAATAACTTTTAATGGATCATTATTTCCAAAAATATTGACATTATATTACTCATATATTTATTAAAACCAAAAATTGAAATCACAATGTAATAAAATTACCAATGTTATTATATTTATATAAGTAAATTTAATTTTAAAACTGAAGGATTTAGATAGATAATTCCTCAAATAATTAATACTATATCCCATATGACCTAAATGACCCCATCATTAATGATGGTTTTAACCGTAGTGTCTAACTTATACCCATGGATATAAATCTAAAAAATTATAATATTATTCATAATTAATATTTTACATTAACACTTTAGGTTATATACATAAAAAATTATACATTTACTAAACATACATAAACATCCAAAATATAATTTTAATAATCAAATCGATTTATCCAATAATGTTTTCTATATAACATATTTTTTCCAATATAAATTATAATCTTACTTGAAAATAATTACCTCAATAAAAGTACATATCAATGATTAGTTTTCCTCTATCATGTGTTTTCCTATAAAATATCAATTTAACATTATATCACCATTATATGTGAATAATAACAATAAAATTATTCGATCAAATCCAAAAAAAACAACCATAGAATGATCCTTATATAGTTCAAGATACTATTAACAAAAACACATCAAAAAATGATTCTTTATTTCAAAAACCTAAACAATTCAATGATGATTATTTAATTTTCCTCATAGTATATGAACAAAAATATTAATCCTAATATTATATAATTGGCTCAGATAATGATAATTTTTACCACAACTATTCCATTTAATTGGTAGTGGTGCCTTCGTATGGACGTCATATCTATGAGAATTATTATAATGAATATTTATTATTATATGAAATTAATCTATAATGTACTCTCATTATACAAACATATATCACATTTTATTTCCATTATTGTAGTTAACATAGTACCTCTTCAAACATTTCTCACATATATGAAATTGAATATTCATTTCTTTTTAATCATTAACACTTTTACATAAATGAGACATCAGCCTTTTCTTCATTGTTGTGTTTGGATATACATTCATATTGAACATTTTCATAGAATTTTAGTATTACTCATTTATAGTGATCAAAATTTATATTACTAATTTTATAATAATATTAGGTGTGTCATTTGGGAAATAAATATATTTCCACTCACATTGGTTTTGACATTATTTCTATTATTTACCACCACAAATAAAATTATTAGAAGAAATAAGATGATTATTCATTTATATGAAAAAGGGAATCATATAAACCTCGAAGGAATAAATAATAAATAATTATTATTTGATAACTTTTGAGATTCTATGATTGAATATACATTATCCATTGTAATGAGGATTATTTTGGTTTTCAAACTAACAATTAATTAATGTCCATTAAAATGTAACATAAAGAGTAAAGTAATTATGAATCAAATCCCATATGAGTGTCAAAATAAGTGTCCAGTAATTTGTGTTATCATGTAACAATTTATGATTGATTCATTCCCAACACATATTTGTACATTTATTACTAATATATATATATATATATATATATATATATTACAAATCCATTACCACTTTTATTATTCATACACGGACATAATTTTTTCACAACCACTCTACACTTCAACAATATTATATGATATTATATATATATATAATTATCCTTATACTTATACCTATGTTTCTCACTAATGTCTTCATATCATAGTTTCTAATGTATTACTAATCCTTTTCTCTAAAACCATCCATAGAGGCCCAAACATTTACAAATATTATTACATAATACTTAACACAGTCACCCATTAATTACATCATAAAGATAGTGATTACAAGTGTATTTGTAATATGAGGATCATAATACATAAATGGAAACATAAACATGGAATATTAGTTTTTTTACATCCATAGTGAGATACTAAATCAATTTGAGATTCTAATATAGCATATCAATACTAGGGGAATCCATATAAAGAAAGGGTGTTCTAGATATATTTTCAAGGGAATAAACATGACAGTGAAACATACCATGTGTGTAAAATATATAAAATGATGTCATAAAGTTGAAGGTGAATGATTAATCAAAAAGATAAATAACATTAATAATATTATATAATACGATTATCATAACATAGTAAATGCTAATAATGGAAAAAAAACAAAAGATAACCAAGGCCAACTAAATAGACAGTGTCACATGGTGGGAAAAATCACCTAATAGATTAGGTATACTCCCTAGTAATATATATGATGAGTCATCAGTGTTCATCCATAATCAAAGAATTAGAGTGATATCATTGTGCACCCATAACAACATTTTCATTACAAATGAGATCAAAATATATGAGATAAATCACAAGGAATAATATAGGAATTACCCATTGAATGAAAATGGGTTGAATTATCATTCATAATATCATAAGAAAATGAAAGTTTATACTCAATTAATTTTATAAAGGGATATATGGAATGTATTACCACATAACAATGTGTGAATATGGTATGAAAATATTTTATATACATATATACGTTATTTAGATGCAATATATATAAATTTTTATCTTTTATATGTGAATTTAATAGATAAAAATGTATTTGAAACATTCATCAGAAAAATTAACCTTATACTTTGAAGTAAACTATTAAAAACTAAAAATCATAAAATATTTTGTTAATTAATTTATTTAAAAATAAAAATGGAAAAATATTTGAACATTATTGAAACATAAAAAACAATATGATATAAAATATTATTCCTCCCATACTTGTTAAAAAAACCACATTCATATTTTTAGTTAAAATTAATGAAGTAACCCAGTTTGAAAAAGAAAATAATAATCATTTTAAACTATTTTATAATTGTTTATAATTTTTTCAAATAATGATATAACAACATGAAATATTTTTTTAATGAAAAAAGTATGTAAAAGGCACATATTGAAGAGAAATGAGTTTTTAATTAAGATATAAAAAATGTTTATATGACTTAAGAAAATTTTGTCAATATTTTTAATAAATAATATGAGGAAAATTAATATATTAATATAAAAGTTAACTTAAAACAAAAGGATAATAAAATGAATTTTTTTATGAAATGATCAACTTATTCCAAATAATTTATTTTCAGGATTATAATCCTAGTTGAAATTAGATTGAAATATAAACCCTTATTAAATTTTAATTTTTTAATCATAACACTAATTAATGAATAAAATGAATTTTATCATAAAAGAAAATTAGTGATTTGTTATTAATAATATATTATAGGTATGGGAATTATATACACTATATAGAAGAATATAGGATCAAAAAAGAACATGTGTCTTAATGATGTATGCATTGGGACATAATCCATTCCTAGAGAATAAATCAGAACGTGCATTAATTATCTTCTAAAATATTAATATTATGTTAATTATTTATAATAATAACACCGTCTTTCAATTTTATTTATTTTTTTATTTTTTTTATTTTGTATTCAATGACACTTCCAATTAATATTATGCCATACATTTTATTGATATGCATTTCATATCTCCAAAATGAATTTTCTATGTTTAATAGTTAATAGATATTATTATTTGCAAATATCTATAATTTTAATCATGAAAAAATAATTTTTTTATAACTAAACTATACTTTAAAAACAAAATACAGAATATTTTTATGAAAAATGATATGTGTTGCAATCATAGAGATAGTAGTCTATATGTACACACGAGTAAAAAAAAATTGATGATCATGTTGGACAAAAGGTATGTGTAATTTTTTGTTTATTTAGTTATAGTAATAATATAAATATAATATTATTTCCATAAATAACCATATATATAATTTTAATGTAAATTGATAATAATTTATTTAAAAAATTGATCAGATCACACCGTGAGGTGGTAGTCCACCAAACACACAAATAATGTTATCATTTAAAATGGATTATATTGATTGAAATTATTTGGTATATTAATATCCTAGAATAGTTATGTTTTTATTATTATCACATATAGTCATTAAATTAACATGTATTACCTTTTATTTAATGTGTAAGTGAAAAATGAATCATATCACTTCATTTGATGTTATTACATCACACACACATCTGGAATTATCATATTATATATGGAATGGATATTAAGAAGGAAAATGTGATATTATAATTATATAATTATAATAAAATTAAAAATGAAATATATAAAAATAAAATATATCTTTATATCTATTCATAAGAAGTAGTATTGGAAAATAATAATGATGTTCTTTTTCTAGGCCGTAGTCTTCTGTGTAAATGATGAAAAGTATAATTTCCCATTTTACAGAGGAGTAAGTTTTTGTTAGTCATGAAAAGAATAATGTGAAATAACAATTTATGAAATACAATGTGTCTAATTTATCATCATTCATTAAAGATATTTTAAATATGTGGACGGATAAATTAAATAAAATGCTTGTATAAGTACCAAACATTTTCATTAGAAAAAAATGATAGATTTTCACCAAAACCCTACATATGTTGGATTTATGATAAAAACTTGTCTAGAATAATGGTAGTCAATTTTTATGTTATTGACAAATAAAATTATTTTTGCAAGTGTAACTATGATAGTATAGGGAGTATCCTTTCATAAGTGGTGGCAAGGAGCCGCTTAAATGTTTTTAAATGAATGAATTAAACACATGATTTCATCCTGATAAAAATGTAGAAAAGTATATCATTATTTATCTTTATATGATATAATCTAAAATTATCACCAGATTATATGAATGAATAAAAATTCAGATCATTTGTTACCCTTAACGTTTTTCTTTAACCCTACCCCATATATTAATCCATTTTTACCTTAACTATAGTAATTAATTTTTATTTTTCCACAATTTAGTGTGATAAGAAATTAGCATACAAATATTAGATAATTTAAAATATTATTATTCTAAATATTTAATCCAATTCTCCAGAATCAACTTAAAGAATTATTATAATTTATTTTAATATTAACTCTATAAATGGGTAGAATTTTTGAATTCAGGGAATTCCATTTTTAAGAATTAAATGATCATGTAATACCTATATAAAAAGAGATAATAAATAATTGTACTTAAATTAAAATATTTTAATTTATATAATCAAAAAATTTAATTTAAATCAATCCAATATAGGTATTATTTTAATTACTTTCTGTAAATGATCATTATGCAGTGTAAAATAGTTTTCAGAAAAAATATGTGTTATATATGTCTTGGAGTAAACTAATAATAAATTATACTATACAATTATTCAAATGTAATTACTTTTATTTTCTACAAATATATAATAGTGATATTAATTTTAAATTAAAGTTATATGATAATTTTTTTATTTATCCAAAATAAGTGAAAATTTATATAAACCCTATAATTTTAACTATTCACTGAATAATTAATATTTCATAAAAAATAAATAATAATCAACATATTTTAATATTTTTATGACAAGTTAAAAAAATAGTTTCATTTTTTGATATAAGTATTCAAAAATTTCAAGAAGATAATCATATTAATTTATTATTGAAATCTATTTTTGTAAAGGATTTTCAATTTATGACATGAACTTTTATAAATTAGACAGATTTGTTAATATGATTTTATTTGTAAATTTCTATTAACAATTGAATTAATATAAATTTAATGGAATAGTTAGTTCTATTTATTCCTTCAAATTTAAAATAATTTTTATAAGATTATATTTAGAATGAAATTTAATATTATTTTTCGTTCTTTCAAACTGAATGTTACATATTGAATACGCTATTTGGGAGTAATATTTTTCTAAAATATTGGGTAGTTACAATCTATATCATCTTATTTATACTTTACACAACATTTGGGAAATTTATTTTTCAATCCCCAATGATAAAATATGTCAACGGTTCAGCTTATATAGCTCTTAAAGACAAATATGTGTGTAATATCAAGCATGTCTCAACAAATCCATATTGAGGTGAAGAACCTGTACCGTTTTTGTAATATTTAAACCAAATACTCAAGAAATAGAAAAAATCATATGGATTTAAAATACTAATAATTTTCATAAAAGTCGACATGAAATACATTCATGGTTATTATATACACAACACATTGATAATAGGTGGTGAATTTCACATATTGTTCAGATAAATAAATGTGAGATAGGAAACCATGACTTCAATATACTCTATCATTATAATTGTTCTAAATTTTGAAAAATATAATAAAAAGTAATTAAATTATAATTTTGAATAATTTAAACTATTATAATATTATATAAAATCTTCTATTACAATTGGAAATTTATTTGATAATATTGTCTTAGTAAAATATTCAATTTTATGTAATAACTATTAAATTTTTCTTTTTAATTATAGTTTGGTAGTTATGATAAATTTATTTTGATCATGGATTCCCCTTTTTTATAATGTAATCCATGATATAAATATCATATATCGTAATTATAAAATTATTTATACTCTTCCATAAAAGGATGTGAAAAGAAAATTATATACACTATTCTTAGAGATGATAGGTTGTACGTACACATGAATTGTTTTCCAATTTTGTAGATTTATATTAAATAAATATAAATAATAACTGAATAGAAATAAATATTTAATAAATCATATAAATAATATATATTTATTTAATATATAATTAAAACTATTTAAGTAAATCCGGAATTACAAATGAATTACATAGCTTTGTGGAGGAGGTAGCCCACACATACATATGAGTGATACATTCACATCCCATTTGATGGAATATAGGGGGAAATTGGTTGTTCTAAATTCATAATAAAATTTTATTATATTAAGGATCCCATATTTATTAATTTGTGATGAATAATTCAGATTTATATATTGTATAAGAACAAATAAACTGAATGCTATTGGTTATACTAATATTATATTCTTCAATAGGACAAATATAAGTCAGTTATTAGGAAAAGCTTTAATGGTTCATTATGAATAAAAAACCAATAATTCATGGATATAAAATAATAAAAGATAAATATTATGGGTGTTTCGACCTATATTTCTTAATTCGGTGTGAAGAAAAGACGAGACATGTGTCCTTTTATAATTCGGGGAGATGACACAATTTATTTTAAAAAAAAATTTACAATTAAATATAAAAATTTAGAAAAAATTATTCCAATCAACTTGAACATATAATGTGGGAATATATACTATTTGAAAATTTCCATAACATAATTTTTTGGTAAATTAAATTGTAAATACAATACTTATGATTTGGTTTTAGTCATGGTAAACACACTTATTGAATATGAATGGAAATAAATTTTAATCGTAGTTACATAGGATGATCATTTAAAATTAGATTAAATTTAATATATAATATTAATTATAACAATTAAAAATATGTAATACTTTTTTATGAAGGCCAACTTACAAAACTTATTGAATTTAAATTTTTAAACTCAATAAACATGATGAATAGAAATATTCCCAAAAAATGTAGTATTAAAAGATTTCATATAACATTTTACCTGAAATTGATTCTGATGACCTAAATAAGATTATTCATATATATATTTTATATAATCATTCCTCTAAATTATTTTTAAATAAAATCTTATCTTTAAAAAAATTAATGAGAAAACCATTTTTCTTTAAAAAAAGGTATTTTTATAATTCATCCATAAACGGATATTATTAGAGGATTGTAAAAATTTCACTGCAAGATAATTTAAACATGAATATTTCAAAGTAGATATTATATTTTTAATAAATATTTTATAAATAATAAAAATAATTTATTTAATAAAAATTAAAATAAATAAATTAAAATAAATTTGTAGACTAATGTATTTTTAAGAAGAAAAAATAAATTAGTTTAGAATCATGAATATTTCTATATAAAATGTGATATATTAGAATATAAAAAAAGGATAATATTAAACATAATTATAAAATAAAAATAGAATGTTAATTTTAAAATAAATAGTTTGATGAAATTAAATGTGGTTATTTTTATATTAACTAAAAATCAAAAAATTTAGAAAAAGAAAAAAAATATCAAAAAAATTATTATTTAAATGATGTCATAAAAAATAAATATAATTTTATAGTATACTTTATATACTTTGGATGATGTTAATTATAAATTCCTTCGACCAAAATAATGAAAAATATTACTTTAATACAATTCATTTTTGATCTCTAAATGAAATCATTAAAACTGAGCGCTTATTTCAGGACAATTAATCAATAACACTATTTTGATTAGGGATGTTATACAAACATTTCCTAATGTCATCACACATATCCATACCCATTAATTTGATATCTACCATAATACTATATAATGTATTAACGTTTATTTATTCTTGGGGTTATGGGTATTTCAAATTATAGAAGAAATTAAATTTCTTTTTAGGGAGATAAATCATTAAAAATATAGTCATCAGATAATCCCCTCTAACATAAATTTCACCCAGAGAGATTTGTCTTTTTTCTAAAAAGGTCATTCTTTAAAATTATCTTTAATGAAAACCCACATATTATATAGGGATTATAAATATTCGATTGCAATGGAATGTGGGAAAGAAAATGGTAAATAGTATTAATACATAGCCGTATTAGTATATTAGGAGATCAAATATTGGTACATAAAATTAGTACAAGGAGGAGAGAGACTTTATCCAAGAACTACTAGAGAGTTATATATTACATACTTATGATTAATTTGATGTCCTAAAAATGATAAATGATTTAAGATTCAATCTAATAATGATTCATCATAATAAGTCTAAAAGTATTACATGTTTAGGAAAAAATACTTTTCCTAACACTGAGAGAGTATTTTACTATCATGATAGAGAATATATAAAAATAAAAATAAAAGATATATTTTTCTTTAATAAGAAAATTTTCATCATTTGGTTGTGGTTTGATCAATTTTCACGTCATCTCTTACCCTAATAAATGAATATTCATGAGGCATTTTTCATCTATGACCCATTAAAATTAACTACTGATGAATCAAAAGAGTCATAAATGAATGAAACATAAAAAATTGTATCATTAGATATTTTATGAAATATTTATTAGCATAGGTTATCCAATATGGATAAATATAATACCTTACTATATTCAATTTCAACAATATCCCCTAATGATAAACATAACACATTCAGAAAGAAGTAATCCTTAAAACTATTTTGATATATATTTATTCAAATTTAAAATCAATAAAATTATAAATGTGTTAACCAAAATTTAAAATCAACTCATTCTTGATGCATGAATCAACATAATGAGGCTCTCAATGTCAAATACCAAATATATTAATACATTATTCAAATATTCCCTAAAAACATGTTTGCTATCCAAAATAACTATTAAACTTCAATAAAGAAATAAATATTTAAAAAACAAAGTCCAACAAAAATAACAGATTATAAAATATATTCCAACAATTAAAAAATGAATCCAAATTCATCCATGATAATAGAGGCAGATATTTCATAAAATTTCTTGCCAGTTCCATGGTAACTAATACTATCGTATTTACATAATCAACACAAATCATCTGTTTATATCAACTAAAATTTTCAATTACAATATTGGGATCAAATCATGGTTTATCCTTACATTAATAATTTTTTTTTTCATTAATATATCACCATAACATTAAATTAAGTTCCATAGTTACTGGTCCCAGTCATGTAATTCCAAGAAATAGATTTTGATAAACTTCCACCATAAAATCCATAAGGGTTTCATGATTCTTGTAACAGGAATACCAATAATATAAAATATTTATAAATTTAAAATAAATAAACACATAAATTATTCTGTTTTGGAACTTCATATAGAATATATTATTCATTGTTCAATGATTTAACAAATATATTAGGGAATTTAATTGTATAATGTTAATATTCACCACATAAAATTCATTACTCTATAAATTTATAATTTTGATTAAATTTATATCCATTCAATAAAATTTAACATATTTATTTAGTAATTATATGTTATAATACTTTATTTTCTATATTTAAATCTAATTGTGGCTCCACTAAGAAATTTCTAGTTTGATTTTCCCACAAACATGAAATGTTTGAAATTGAATCTTATTCACAACATAGTACTCAGGAATCATTTATCTTACTTTATTATGTTTCCTATGAAACAATTCGAAGTTGCTTTTCATTATAATTTATTGGAATTTTTTGTTATGAATAATGAAAATGTATCAATCTACATTCATTTTAATATATGGTCTATCAAAAGGAATATCAGTAAAATATTTTTCACATTCAACACTAACACAATTACACTTTATTCCTACAATTGACTAAAACCAAAAATATTTGTGTGGGAAATAATAATCATAGTTGGAAAACAAATAATGTTGAGAAATAATTTCTAACCTTTATAAATAAAATTACCTTCATTTCATTTTATGACACATTATGTTTTTCATAGATCATCAATGGATATCATATGTTCAAATATATAATAAGGTTTTTTAAAGAAAATATGAATTTACCCATGATTATCGTCTGGGAGATTTATTATATGCTTTCATTAAGGGAACTATAATCTAAAAAAATAATCATAATTAATATATTCTTGAAAAAATATCTTTAGGGTTATTACTGATTCATTCATATATTCAATAACCACATCCAACTGTAGTATCCAGATAGTGATGTTTTTCTTTGAAATCTAAACTACGTTATTCATTATATTATTGTATGTTCTCATATAATATTTATTACAACAATTGTTCCCAATAATGTTTTATCATCATAGTTTTCAAATGTAAATAAATCCAAATTTGATAATAACAATAGAAAAAAATATATATTCAACTTTTATAATAATTCATATTAGATGAATACTCAAAAATGTTATGTTATGATCCACCATAGAATCTTATAGGTTTTGTGTCTTTAGGAATATGAATACATTAAACACTATTTGAAAATATATCTTCCTCATCTTCCATTATTTTCTTCAAAACTAGATCCATTCTTAGACATATCATATTAAAAAACTCTCTATGTAACTAATGAAAATGAAATATTTAATAGATCAGATTTTCCCAGTTTAATATTTAAAAACATTCATAGAAAATTCCAAGTCTAGGAAGTGAGACGGTGTGAGATTAAAAGATCTGTTGTTTTTGGAATGGTCCGTCAAAAATGTTTATGTTTTTAAATTTCACACATGAATGATTTTTCTAAAAAATATGAATATCTCTTAAATGTTTTCTCAGATTAGATATTAATGGAACCGTTGCATTCAGGATGGTGGGTTGACCATTGGAGAGACTTAATATTAATTAATGTTGGCCTCTAGTTAGAAAACTCAAAAATGGCATAACCGTAAATAAATATAATTAAAAAGTTTTTTATTGAATCCTTATATCTCGTGAACAGTGATTAAGATTTAAAATATGAGAATATAGTTTTGTTTTAAAGGGGGTGTTTTCATTATCTAGATCCAAACATTGGCCAGTTCAGTTCAACTGTGGAAAGTATTTTTGGGGAAGTGACTATAAATTAAATAATAATAAAAATATTATTTTAGTTTCAAATCCTATAACTCATAAACGGTAACTTCGATTAGAAATCTGGGAGTACAACTGACTATGTTAGGGTGTTCTTTCCTTATATAGGTCATATCCTCGACCGCCACGGGTCGAGGGTGAATGTTTTTCTTCGTAATTTTAATGAATAATAGAATAAAAATAAGAACGTTTATTATACTGAAAAACGAGTCACTGAAATTCCATTTCTAGCCACCTATTTCATTTGATAAATGAAAACGCATCATGATTTGGTGACTCAACACAACAAAAATGCTAAAACATGGTTCATATATTATGTCTAATAATAAATAAATGGGATCAAGTGAGGATCTTAGAGTTTTCTCTAAATATTTGGAGGAAATTATTTGGCGAAATGAGCATAGTCGAACAAAGAATGATGTCAGATCAACAAACCGATTTAGATTAGTTGTCGATGGATTGATGAATGACAAACCCATGATTCACCCATTATTAGTGATTTTTCCATATCTATTTACGTAATTTTTTTTTCATGTTTGATTTCCTTAATAACCCATTCTTATTTTCCAAATGATGATCATAGATCATCTCCCAAAAACGTTAACATGTATATCATTCGTTCATAGGGGATGATAATTTTTATGTTGGGATTAATGAAAGAGGATTATCTCTTAGTGAATGTTCGAATGCCTCCATTTTTTAATGTGAATAACAAAATCCAAAAAAATAACGCCGAAATTCATTGTTTTGGGTTTTCATTGTGATCTCTATCTCCCTCTCTCTCCATGTGTTCCTCACTGATGGACCCTTATGTTATAATCATATTCCTTCCAATAGGTTCTGAGCATGTCTAGAACATCAGATCTATGGTGAGATGGCTTGGACTACACAATACTGGTGGAGACTTCCTATGGATAGTGACAGTTTTCCTAGATCAAAAAATTGACCACTAGAGAAATTTTTATGGCTTGTAGAAGAAATTGGTCCCATGTCATGACAGTGGAGGAAACTCACGGCAGTGCTGCCAGGGGAAAGAAAGGGATTTCGGCCGGCCGACCATATAGTATTGGGAAGGTGACACATGGAAGATGTTGTAGGCGAGTCGTGTCACATGGCAAGATGTTGTAGTCATGTTAGACCATAGAGGCGGCCCACTTCTCCCACCGCATCCTGGGGGGAGCAGACGAGCTTGATCAATCTGTTCAACACAGAATACCAGGCCTGACTGAACGGTCTGGGTTGGGTCAACAGACTCGGGTCAGGTCATCACAGCTGGGTCTGGTCAGCAGACCCTTGGGCTGGGTCAGGTTGGGTCATCCAATGGGGTCATCCCAAACCCGGACCCCAAATTTACCTTTTCCCTAAAAAGATCATAATTTATACACTATATGTTCAGTTGAAGTAAAGATTTCGGTGTTGGGACCCTCACGACATGACAATATTTTTGATATACTATAAGAGAGTTTTCATAAATTTGAGATATATCTCATTTCTTGAGGAGTATACTCTCTCATATTCAAAGGAATAATTAGCAATAATCTAGGGGCTAGCTACAACTAGAATACTGTGGAGAGTTGGTGTACATGACCTAGTAGGCCTAAGTGATGATTGGGTCTTGGTGACCAACAATTCCTACGTACCGAGCAGGTCTTGTTTTCCCCATATCCCTAAGTGATGAGTGTGTCTAGGTAACCCAACAAGCCTAAGTGACTTATTGGGGATGAGTGCCTCAACATAGTAAGGTGTTTTTTATGTATATGACTGATAGTTTTGTTTTTCATATTTTAGATTATACATATGTGAGCTTATTCTAGTGACTATCTTTACTATACTTCTTAGAGGCTACACTTTGTGTACCTCTTTGGTGGTTTTCCTTGTGTATTGAATTGTGGTATAATTTTGTGGTTTGGGGTCCCTATGGAATATTGTTTTAATCACCCAATCATATACTTCCTTTATACATGTTGTGTCAAGTGATGTTGATTGACGCCTTGATGGAGTCCTTGGTGGACTGGGTCAAGATGGTTCTTAGAGTGATTCGATAGACGAGATGAGCTTCCACAACATTAGAAAACATTTTCTGTACCGAACCTTCATGTAGGTTTTTGTGTGGAAGAGTACCAAATACTTGTACTTTACATTTATATTTCTGTTGGGCTTGAATTATGGACACATTTACCTTCAGTTTTCTAATAGCGTACATTTTTTTTGTTTACTAAGTTTTTTCACCTTCCAACATCTGTGGCTTGGAGTTGAGTGTGTCTGTACATGTACATAGAAAAATTCTGCCCATTTGTTTGGGTTATTCCATCTCAGCACTTGTTGGATACACATGGCCTATGTGAGGTGGTCTTGGGGATGTCACAACACGGGCCTCAGGGGATGGGTCAAGAACTAGTGGATTCAAAGGATAGTTATTTTTACTCTAGCTTTGCGGTAACATTGTTATTTGTTTTTAGTTCGGTTTCCAGGCCTCAGAACCCATTATCGGTGAAATGGTTGACATATCCATACACCAACCCCTTTAATTATATAATCCAACTTAATACATGAAAATTATACCTTCATGAGAATTCAATGATTCATGCATTATATAGGAGTTGATTGCGTTATGATGTTTGTATTCATCCAGAGTCAGCTTCCGAGGTATAATATTTTGACTGTGGTACATCTTGTTTTACTTATATTGCTTCCACATAGGCACTATCCATGATTCCACCGTGTCTTCACAAGGATGAACTATGGGGTAATGAAATATTTTTACATTGATTTGTACTAGAGACAGAACCATGAGTGGTGTACTAGTTATGCCAACACCTACAGTGTCACACATGGTACACATAGTACCAGAAGATGAGATGTGTATGATGAGTTCATTTCATGAGTTTTAGCGATATAGTCCCCACATGTTCCTAAATATTCCTGACTTATATGAAGATATTGACTGGATTACAGTGGTTACCAAGTTTTCCATCCAGTCAATCCTCCATTAGATCAGATGGTGGTCCTAATGGTGAGCCTTCCACGCAAATCAACAGTACGATGGTGGGGCTTTGATTATCCGATCATACGATGAGGTGAATTTTTCTTGGATTTATTTTGAGATCCTTTCTCAGGAATGTAGGTCACATTATAAAAGATAAGGCATATGTGTTCCCAAGAGATTCAGTATCTTTATAAGGATGACATTTCAGTAGTTGATTATTCATCGAGGTATAACCACAATTCAAGGTACTCGATGTATATGATGTGATGAGTGCTTCAGGGCCCGGACCTCTGAGCATGGTGTTTTTGGGGACATTTGAGTGAGATATATTCCTCTATGAATTCCTACAAATTCTACGGTGTTAATGAGAACAGTTGTGGTTGAATTTGTTTTTTCTGAGTGGGTATAGATAGTGGATACTAGTAGCGAGAAAGCAGGAGTAGAGACCTCAGGAGTAGGAAGTTGACATTAGTCTCATAAACATGGATGTGCGAGATGTTCTTAGAGGAGGAACCATGATAGGGCATATACAACTCAGTGATCATTGGTTGAGTCCCCAAATTATAGATAGAGACAATGATTTTAATGAGACAGCAAGGGCTATATCTCTTGTGAATTTACATCCCATCGTGTTTCTAAAATGGAAATGGTGGATAGGCCACCAAGAGACGGAGATAGGAACAAATGTAACTGTAGGGTGGTCAAAGTTGTGGAGGATTTGGGAGAACAAAAGTGGGTGGCATATATTTCAACATGCTAACAGCACCACCCCCATGTGGTCCGCACTAGTTCAGGGAGCTAAAGTATAGGGTAAGGGTAAGTTTTATGAGGTCAAGGAATATGAATTTAGGGCTATAAGAATGATTTGATATACAATCGTTGTCTACTTCTAGTTACAAAATTATTAGAAACGAGTTATATTTATTCATCTTTGTCACAAATATCATTCGATTCCATGAGTTTATGGTTAAACTATTGACCTGACCCTTACGTTAGGATACACCTGTAAAACGATACTATAAAATCACACTTATGTCGATGGTGTTATGTAACCCTAAAGGTGAGTGTTTAAGTGGGAACCTCTTTGTGGTAGTTTCAAGGCTATATGATATTAATTAGGGTGTACACTGGTTATCCACTGTTCATGCTCAGATTGACTATTTTATGAAAAAGGATGTGCTATGTCCGTAGGGTCGGAGTGGGGTTTTCCTTGGTCAGTGAAAAAAGTAATACCAGGAAGCACGAGATAATATCATGCATTGGAGGGTATATTTGATCACTCTTGAGTCAGCCATACTTAATCTTGTATCATTGAATGTTTGGTGTTTTTAGTTCCCAGTAGTAGTGGTGGAGTATGAGAAGGTCCTTCCAGAAGACGTTTCTAGGTTTACCTACCCTTTGGGAGATGTACTTCTACATCATTCTGAATTTCAACATGAAATAGGTATCAACATTAGTATAACTGATGAATTTTGTAGAGCATTGTTAGATGATGGAGTAGGTGGATTACTTTCATAATTAGGGCTTAGTAAGTCCCAGGGTTCATGGTTATGTTTGGATTACCAGAACATTTACAGAGTGGCCATGGAGAATGATTATAAACTACCAAAGGGTTGATGAAAAAATCGATAAGTTGAAGTGGGTATCCTTTCATGTGGACGGAAATGTTCTAGAATGATTTTTAGTAATCATGGATAATTTTGTCGAGCACTCTGATTGTGAGTTGTCCAAAGGAGTTTGTTGAGTACGTAGAGTTGTACGCTTTTTTAGGGACTAGACATGGATATTCCCTGATGGAGAGGAATGATGTGGTTGTATATGGTTTACATCAGTTTAGACCATAGGAGTAGAACTATGCGACACACTAGATTGAGTTTGAAATAGTATAATTCGCATTGACCATATAGAAACACTACCTGATGGGTGGGTAGTTTGTTGACCACTCATACCATTAGAGTCTTAGGAATAACTTCTCTCAAATGGTTACAATCATGAGGTAGGGTAATCAGCTAGAGTACCTCAACAACTCTTACTATGAGAGAGTCTGTATTCCTCATAAGGGAAACATGGTAGATGATTCTATTAGAATGAGATCTAGTGTGTAGTTACCGAGCTAGTAAATGAATCATTTTTCCTCGTTATAGTTTCCCGTTATTGATAGAGATGACAAAGATTAACTCTAGTTAGTGGGTTTTACATCTCTACACTTACATCGAGTCTAGAAGGCATGATTCGGTGGTACCAATAGTTTGATTTTACATGCTTAGAAGTCCACGGGGAATACCCTTTATGCATATTTGAAATGTATGGAGCAAGTTTACCCTTTCAGAGGATGAAAAATAGTAGTATTGGATGCCTATAGAGATGAGATTCAAGAGGATATACATATGGGTGTCAAAGAGAACATCGAAGACAATGGAATAGGCTGAAGACGGGCTTACCAATTGATATAAAAGTCGTTCACTTGTTTAATCAGTTTCTTGGCTTTTCAACTCACCGGGTTGAGACCCTGTGCTTGAAAAGGGTTTCTTTTTTATTCCTCGTTGTTCCTAGAAGGGAGTTAGTAAGGTTATATATTGACTTATTGATGGGTTCATCACATATTTCCATGGGGCATGATACCATATAGGTGATCCTTGACTAACTCACCCAGTTGGCCACTTCATAGTTTATTGGGAACATAGCCATGTAGAGTGATTAGGAAGCCTCTACATGACATAGATAGTACAACTCCATTGAGTACCATCAACGATAGTCTCTAAACGAGTTGTTTGATTTACATCCTAGTTGTGGAAGGGATTATAGGAGGTATTGGGACTCATATACACTTGAGCACAATAGTACACCTGAAGACATATGGCCAGATGGAGAAAACCATTCTGGTCTTAGAGGACATTCTATGGTATTACATACTCGATATGGCCATGGTTGGGTGGATCACGTACCTATGATAGAGGTTTCATACAACAACAGATACCACTCCACCTTTGGTATAGCACCGTTCGAGCACTTATACATATGATCATATAAGTCTCCAAATTACTGGATTAACCCCTGTAGGTCAAAGATAATTGGCCTGGAGTTGGTGATGGATATTATAACCAATGTAAAGTGCATCCCAGAGCAGATGATGACTACACAGATCTGTCAGATGTTATATACTAATAGGTCAAAAGGACCCTTGGATTTCATGGAGGGAAACTACGTGTTTCTTTGTGTATCATTTAAATGTGGGATACCATGATTTGGCTGGTGCTGTATGTTATCTATGAGGATCATCAGACCACTTTTGATAATGCATTGAGTGGGCATGGCGACGTATCTTCTGGATGTACAATCATAGTTTGAGCGGGTCCACAACGTATTCCCTATATCTTAGCTGAGGAGATATGTACACGACCCATCACTAGTCATTTATTGGTGCGAGAAAGATATTGTTGGTGTGGTGACTTTTACAGAGTTTCCGGTGGACATTGAGGATGAATAAGAAAGGAACCTCGGTGGGAAATCAATTCCTCTAGTGCTTGTATTGTGGCAGAATAGAAATATATTAGAGAGAACGTATGTGTGGGATGCTTAGGATCAAGCACATACACTAATTTGTTTCGTAATCCCTTGGTTTGGATTTCACAGACATAAATCCTTGATATGGGGAAAATATAATGACTCATGTTTTTTACTATTATTTTTATAAGATTTATTGGAAAATTTTGTGACCAGGTGTTGAGACTATGTGCGATTCTTAGACCTCGTGTTCCAGGAATGGTCCGTTGAAACTGTTCTTTTTTTAAATTGTGTGTGTGACCAGTTTTCCTGATTAAATTGAAACAACTCTAAAATCGGTGCTTATATCAGAAATATGAGGTTACTATTGAATTAAGGATTGTGGATTTACCCAAGGCACGACATAAAATTAATCAGCATGGGACTCTATAGAGAAAATACAAAAATTAAATATCAGTAAATAAAATTATTAAATAAAATAATTTTGGTTCTTAATTCCTTATAAATAATTAATGGTGACTCAGATTGAATATTTGATTCTGGTACTCTTTCCATAATTGGTTGTCTTCCATAGGTCGATCCGAACAATGGTCGATGCAGGTAAACAGTGGAAAGAAGTTTCTTTTGGAGGTGAATGTAAATAAAATAATAAAATAATGATTATTTTTTTTAAAATTCTATAATCTCCTAAATGGTAAATATCATTTAAAATCAGTGAGTATGGATGAGATCGTGAGGGTTTTCTTTCATTATGTGGGGGCTAACCTCAACCAGCGCTGGTTGAGGGTAAATTATTGTCTCAGGCATTTTATCAAAAATAAAATAATCATAATAATTTTTATTTTATTCAATAATGTTTCAAAACAATGACACATCAAGACAAATATTTAATTTATTAAATTAAATAGTGTATCAAGTCAATGACTCATCATTACAGAAATATGAAAACATATTTCCTATATTGATATGATTAAAATTGATATGGTATCAAGGGAAGGTCTAGGAATTTTTTTAGAATACTTGGAAGAAATTCATTGGACAATGACACGAGACAACGAACAAGGAATGATGATGGATCAATGAACATATTCATATAATAGATCTATAGATTGATGAATGATGAATGAAACATTCACCATTTGTCATCGATAGATTCTAACCATGATAGGGGTTTTGTACATTCTATGTGATTGTCGTAATCCCTCATTCTTCTTTTCTGAAAGTCAATCAAAGATCAACTCAAAATCAAGCTGACTCGCAGATCAGTCATTCATACAGGATTTGAATTTTTATACGAGTATTAACATAAGGGGATTATATATTAGGGATTATTAGAATTTCACTCTTTTTATAATGTGATGAACATAATCCAAAAAAAAATGATGTCGTTCATTGTTTTGGTTTTTCGTTGTGACCCCTCTCTCTCTCCCAAAATTTCACGACAGAGAACCCCCATGGTTGTGTCATAATATTTTCAGGAGGTTCCAAATGTGACCAGACCACCTGATTGATAGTTAGACGGCTTGTAGTACATAATAGTGGAGGTGATGACCCAAGGAACCGATGGTTCTCCCGTATCAAAAAACGGACCACCGGAGTGAGTTTGGTGGACTGCGGAAGAATCTGTTGGTGTAGTGGTGCTGACGGTGGTGGCAGAGTAATCATGTGGGAGTGCCGCAAGCAATAATTAGGGGTCGCAGGTAGGTTCTTGATGGCATGCCGCGGCAAAGGCAAATTGAGGATGTGGACCAGCTGGACTATGGAGGAAACCCAAAACATCCGTTGTGAGTGGGATTTGGTACCTACTAAATCCCAAGTGGAGCGGATTGGAATCAATCTATGGCCAGCAGTCCGGGTCAACCCAACGGTTTGGGCCCATTAGACCTAGTGGGACATGACCCGGACCTGAACCCCACCATCCCCTTTTCACTAAAAGGATCATAACATCTGAACAATATGTCTGATTGATTAGCAATTTGTGGCTTTGGGACCCTCTTGAAGAAAAGTTCATTTTGATTTAAATGGGATTTAGTTCTATTTGGGATTTTACCATTGGATTAATGATTAGATTATACCAGAATGAAGCATGCTATGAGCAAGAATAATGCGGCTGACTATGGCTAGAAGACTGTTAGGAGAGGATCTATGTGTCCCATAAATACAAAGTGAATAATGTTACATGGTGAACCAATAATCTTAGGTGATGAGAAGGTCTGGGATACCCAGCATGCCTATGAGATGAGCGGGTCTATGTTACCCAGTGGCCCTAAGTCATATATTTGGGATGAGTTCCTCCACAGTACAAGGTTTTCATTATATAAAAAATAATAATGTTTTAGTACATTAGATTATACCTATGTGAGATGACTCTAGCGACTCTCTTGGTTATTCTTCTTAGAGGTTACAATTTGTGTACCTATTTGTTTTTCTTCCTTCTGTTGTTATTTATTGTATACCTATGGGGTTTGATCTCCCTACAAATTATTATTTTACTGACTCATGCACGGTCTAAGACCACAAATATTGTGTCTTGTTCACATGATCGATTCTCTGGAAGAGTCATTGGAGGAACGGTCCAGGTGGTGATCAGAGTGACCCGATAGACAACATGTGCTTTTGAGGCTTCATACACGGGTTTTTGTACCTACAATTAAGTTAGGGTTTTCTGTGGAGGTGTACCAAAGACATCTAATTTTACTATACAGTTTCAATTTGGCTTATATTCTAGCCCCATTTACCTTCTGTTTTCTACAACTGGTGTTAGCATTTTTTTACTTAGTTTTTTCACCTTCCAACATTTGTGGCTTGGTGTTTTGTGTATGTGTTTATGAACATAGGAAAATGATTCACATTTTTTAGTTATATTCCTACTCATTTATAGTCTTCAACCCTTGATTTATGGGAGGTGAGAGTGAGGTTGTCATGACATGTGCCCTAGGTGATTGTTCATGACAAATCATATGAAAGGGTGAGCATAGATGCCCTGTATGATAAACAAAGGAGATATCAGGGATTTAATAAACATGACAACAGAATGAGGGTCTGAGATCATGATATTATCGATTTGAAATCAAACCCTACATATAAAATTTCATTATCATGACTCATGGAATATATCTTTATAGTTAATAAGACATGAATAATTAACTAATCAATGAACAGTATCCATGAGAGAATAACATTATCATTAGAATTATGTATGTTTCATACCCATTATGATGCGAAATAATTTGTTTAGTAAGGATTCACTCTAGATGATATAAATGTATATTATGTTCAATAAATATTAAAAAATATCATTAGGCAAGGATCAATCCCATGTTTATAAAAGTGGATATAGTTCCATTAAGAATTCGGTTCACTCAACATCTTATTCCTTATAATCTAATGATATTTCCATCACTACCCCACTCATTAGAGGAATATATAAATTATAGTCCACCCATCCCACAATAAAAATAATATATATGTGTGTAAAATATCATAAAAAAATCATTGTAGGAAAACACATATAATTGAAATGGGGTTTTCAAGCATTTTATCATTACCTCATAATAGAACCCATCAAAATGAAATTGATTTAATACAGTTTACTCCATAAAAATAATCCAATGAGAATGAAATGTGTTTTATATAATCATTAATTAATAATCAGAATCATAATCCATAAAACTAATGCAAATGGGTATTATCATTTAATAATATCACAAAAAGGTATAAGTAAGTTCAAGGATGTCATCATATATTAAAATATCTTTTAAATGAAAAATTTAACATTTCATGAGAAAAATAAACTTATCATATTGAAATAAATTGTATAAAATCTATTTATGTTAAAATTTAAAGCAATTTTTTGAAAAGGTATCATCAAGGGTAATATGTAATTGAATAAAATAGGGAAATCAGAAAAAAAAAATTATTGACAAAATTATAATGAAACAAGGACATGGATGAAAAATAATCCCGAAACAAAGGCAATATGGTATCATTTTATTAATGCAATTTTCAGAATATTTTTATATAACAATGAGTTGAAAATTTTGTTATTACATTAAAATTCCATATATAAGAATAGGAGTATAAATTTAAATTAATATTTAATATTTAATCATTAAATTTTATAATTGAAAACATAATGAAAAATTTTTTAGATAAAAAATGTGATTAATTTTTAGAATTAGGAATCATAATCCTTATGGATGAAAAATGTCAAATTAATCATTAAAAAACATGAAATTCAGAATTACGATGATATAAAATAAAAATACTGAATTATATACACCATATAAACTTATATATAGGTCATAATAAAAAATCATCAATGAAAAAAATTTAAGACAATAAACCATTACAATTTTAATAATATTATAATAAAAAATTCATGAATGAGGAAATATTACATGGTTTTATAAATCAATATTATTTTCAATAAATTAATCATAAATTATATTCATTGGAATTATGTACACCGCACAATGGATAAAAGTGGTTAATATGGCATAGGTCTAAAAGAAATAAAAGTGAGAAGAAAACCCCATACCTCATGTTAGACTTCCTTAAAAAAAACTCTTACATATATTATATTAATTTTAATTTTATATACATATTTTAATGAATATTTTACAAAATTATAATTTAAAATATGAATAAATAAAAACATTACAAATTATATTTTACAATAACTATTTATTAAAATCACCAATTCTAGATGTGTACTACTTATTATTTAGGATAATTTTAGTTTGACGGTACAAATCCTTATAATTTGATCATAGTTAAATAATATATAGAGTTTTAATGAGTATGTAAACATAATATATATAAATAATGTATTTATTTTGTTTCATCCATAAATGGTGTAGATAGAAAAATGATTTTCTCTATTCATGGAGTACATAGGTCTTACCTACATAGAAAAACTGATTTCACTTTTCAATGCAAGTAATGAAAGGAAGAAAAAATATAATTAAATTATAATGAAATATTTTTATATCATATATATGTATATCATATATTTTCATTTAACATATAATTACATCCATCCTATTAATGTGGGAAATACAAAAAATCACATCACATTGTAGAGGCAGTGGTCCACGCATATTCTTGATAGAGACTTTCACTCCCATTTAATGGATTAGAATGTGGCTAATTGTGGATCTCTAATAGTAATATAATTATTTTATATTTAGGACAGTTAATTTATAATTTTAAGTCAATTAAAATAGATTTACGTGACGAATACCATGAAATAAATTGTAAAAGTCTAGTTAAGATGATTACTTCTCCTATATGTGACCTCAATTATATCCATATTAAGGAAATATATAATTGTATTTCAAGAAGAAAAGAAACATTAACTCATAGAGATGGATTTTTTTAGTTGAATTGGGTGTTTTTTAGATGAGATTGATTTATCAATGTGGTCTAAGGATGAGAAAAGAGGATTTTCCTTCAATAAGTTGGGAGAGGAAACACATTGAATACGCAAAATGATTAAAATATTATAAGATAATTCACCAGAAAAATGATAAAAATGGTCAGATATTTGATGTTAGGATATAATAATATTAAATATATAGAAATTCATTAGGATTTAGGGATGGTTAATTGGAAATATTAACCTTCAATCATGGATTAAACCCTGATAAACTAGTTTTAACCCTAACGGTGGAAATGACCTTTTTATTATTCACTATTCATGATGAACAAAATTAAATAAAACATATTATATAATGTTAATTTTATCATTATAAATATGTAATGCATTTTGTATAATTATTTCTATAGAATTGGTATAATTTAATAATAAATTAAAGTATAAAAATATGATGACAAGCTGTTTTCAAAAAACAAAAGTAAGTATAAAATATTTATATATCAAAAATAAACCATAATGTAAATTAAAAAGACCTTAATTTTATTCATGATAATATAATTTAATTATGTTTACTTTTAAATCCATTTTACAAAAAATATAACACTATAAATGTTTTAAACGAAAATGATCTTTAAAAAAATTAGTATTATTCTCTATTTATTAGAAAATATATATTAATAAAAAAATTTCATAAATTCACTATATGAAATATGGAAAACAATTATGTTCTTTTATTCAATTATATTTTTTAAAAAATTATTAATTTTATTTTAGTATATATTCTCAAAGCATAAATTACTACATTGTTTACATTGATTTCATGAATAATAATAAACATATATCGAAATAATTATCATTTGTAAATAAAATGCATTTAATTATATTATTTCATCGAATGTATCATATATAAATTTATTACGACATTAATAATATAGTTTTCATTTATAATTACATGATTTAATGATACAAAATGAGATTATTTGAATGAAATAATATTTTTCAGTATTCTTTAAAAAATTATTCTTTTCAAATTAATCCAAAAATTTCACCCTACGTATATATTGATATGATAAATAAAAAATTTCATTTTATTTTATAAAATAAAGAATTTATAGGTGACCAAACATAATTATAACATTCATGCAATAATATTATTATGAAAATTTTCTAAATATAAATTCATTTTTAAAGATAAAATTAAATTATGAAATTGAAGTGGTAATTCGATAATAAATAACAAATATCACTATATTGGGTAATAGAATTATAAATTTATTTCATAAAATCTTTACTCATGTCCAAATAGTCTAATTTGAGAACTTTGTTTTTAATATTTTACGATATTATATTTCATTTAGACATGGGGTGGTAGGTATCACATTCCATTTGGGAAATTAAAAATATACTAAAGATAAATATATCATAAAATATTGGGGTGTTAAAGATATATGACTAACCATATACAAAATACCTAAAATGAGTCCACACTTTTGGATTAGTGATAGATTTTATTGAATGAAAACTAAACTAGGGGTATATGGGTCACCCATAATCAAATAATATCAAATATAATAGCCAATAACATATCCTATTATGTTGGGATGGTATATTACATCTACCCATTCATATAAAGAAAATAAGTAGTATTAATGAAAACTTATGAGTTATACTAATGTTGCAATCACATTTTGATTGAAAATATGAATCTAGGAACCTAATCACATAAGATGGTCCTTTATACCCTATTGAGTCTCACCAATTATTCCATATTCTTCCACACCAATGAATCCATATAACTACACTACCAAGTCTCCAAAAAATGGGCCAACATTTCCAATCGATCAATAAAAACCAAAACAAAGTCAAATCATCCATGAGCCTAGGGTATCCTGATTATGAAATACATAGATATTTCTTCCCTCGTTCACATTGGTATATCCAAAAGAATTAGCATCCATACTTTAATGTTGCGTTCTACATTCATCTACTGAAATACCAAACATAATTCATCAACTTCCACCACCTTTTGTATCATCCTAAGATAAAACGTTGCCTCCCTATAATGAAATATATCATATAGATACCCAAATGAATCATTAAGAATAATATTTAAGATTAATAGTGATATCCTTCATGTGTGTAATGAAAAATTATCCTAACATAAAAACATTTTTTGAAGACCATCCTCTAACTATCCTCTAACAAACCCTTTGGATAATTTTCTTGATCCACACAGTCTTGCAAAGATCTCTACATACATCTTCCTCTATCGATAGTCTTCTAACAACTATAAAATTAATATTTTACTATAATATGGAATAATAAATATGTACCACTGACCTAAAACATAAAATATGTATGTATATTAATTATTTAACAATACTATAGGAATCTTCATACCGTTGAAAGTCATTGTCTTATGACATTCTGCTCAATGATTCTTCTAGTGAAAACAATTTTACCATGGTTTAGGTGGTATCAAAATTATTATACGAATGAATTTATTTTCTATTTTTATGAGACATATTTATATCCAACCAAGTGAAATTGTTAATTCAATTATTACATTCTTTGAAGACCATAATGTCATTTCCAGTTATTTAATGTAGCTGTTACGTTAAATAAAAAATCCACTACCACAAAATTTATTGAATGGATTGGGTAGGTGTTCATATGGAGAAATAACTTCATAAATCTGTTAGATATCTATACTATTTTATACATAAAAATCCACATTCTAAGATAAGAAGTATTGAAAAATTCCCCAGACATTTAATACTTTATAGAAAATTTATTAACATTAGAAACTGAATAAATGAATCTTCTATAGGTACAATAAAACTTTCTAATAAAGATAAATCAAGTTAAAAACATGTTCCTTACAATAAAAGGTCAATAATGAATCAAAAATCACAAATAAATATGTTTCAAACCTCTGATATTATCCCACAAAACTAAGGAAACTATAATTAACAACAATGGTTTCAATTTCCACCCATTAATTTTATTTCCCTAATATATTATGTTTATATACAAATATCTAGTGGATACATCACATTATCATGGAGGTGTATAAATTCTATCAAAATTTTTTACATGTATAGTTTTCCACACACCTGATTGAGTCAAAGAACCTATAGTAAAATGCTATCGTGTATGGAATACTCCTCATCATTAATTATCCATATTTAGATTTCATTAATGAATATGACATTGAATTAGTCTTGAAACTCATATAACATTATTTTCATGATATATTTGTTATTATATCACGTTTTTATTATAATTAATGGAATTATTATGATGTAATTATTCTCATTACTACAAAAAATGTATCCTTCAGTATATTCCCATTCGTTTCCATCATCTGGAGATATCCTATCCATAAATCATCCTTCAATAACCTACTAGATCTTATTATATTCACAAACAATTTCCCTATAAACATAAGTGGATAATTGTTAGTGAGTATAACCTAGATCGACGTTCTATATTATTCAAATGGAATAATATTACAATGATCCTTTCTAGTGAAAAACATTGCTTCTCCCCAATGAGATGCATTGCAAAACCCTAAGGAGAGGATATCGGTTACAGACTACCCCAACTATCACTCTTTCCCATATATTATCTCACATTAATGGTTTAGTGTCACAACCTCATCTGAGATGACATATTGAAATTCCTCCACAAATCTGGTTTCCTTCAAGAAATTATATTCTCATATTAACTCATTAAATTTAGATAATGAGGTTCTTAATATGTATCCCCCATTTTATAATTCATCTCGTTAAAGATAACCACTAAATAGACTACCAAGTTAGAGAACGTGACCCACTTATGGGATTAATAAAGAATTTAATATATATAATTAAACCAATATGATCCCAATATTACATCATTTCGATAAATATTCAACAAGAAGAAAACGTCATTGACCAATTCTATTACATCATCCTTATACACCTCTTGAACCGATCAAAATACATATCCTCATCGCTATCTACTATCAATATAATTGTGAGAACTAGAATTATATCCACCTCTTGTACTCATGTGTATACTAAAATAGGTATAATGACGAATTTTGATGATCCATAATAAAAATGTAAGATAATAAGTTCAGTGATAATCTAATGATAAAATGAATAGACTTTGGTCAATCTATTAATAGTGACTCCATATCATGCTATTTTATATTCCATGATCTTTTACTAGAATTATGGTAACCTCCCTATCCAAACTAATTTATATGTCAAAAATATATAGGTTGTCAGTGGTATTACATATATAGATACATCCACTCTTATTGTAGAACAATCCCTGTAACCAGGATATTCAAACGACACCAGTAATCCCAATTATAGATATATTGTCAGGGGAATTTCATTCTAGTATAACTAGAAATAAACATTACAACCCATATCATGTTGACATCCCAAAATAGCCAAGAACTGATACCACTAATTACGAATTAGACTACAAAAAATCAGACTATCAGAGTTATTGATATAGATTCCTTGGAATATTTGTTCCGAAAAAAATATACTATTTTGGTCAATTATATATTGAATGCAACAATGAATACCCTTAAATTTTCTTCCTCAATCTAAATATGTGTTCCTCAAAAATTATCTCCTAACCACATTATCAGGGTAAATTTCACTATAACATATCTATTTGATCACTTCTATATTCCTTTTTATATCCAAATATGTAGAAATCATTCCCAGGGTAATTGATACTTAGGTATTTGGACAATGTCCTACTCAATAGACCATTCTAAAGGGTTACCATACAATAAAAGGTTAAGTGAAAAAAATATGAACATCCTCAAGACATCATGATCAAGAATTCTATTACTTATTAACTATCAAAAACATAGCAGAGTGATCAATTATAACATAAATAAAAAAAATTGGATATCTCAAGATCCTTCAACCAATTCTAATACATTTTCATAGAGAAACTTCTCTCAGTATATTTGAAACACTCTCACTAATAATACTGAATCATTTTCCAAGTAAACAGATCTTCTTAAGTTAGATTAATACTCTAATAAACCGAAATTTAATTTTGTTTAATCCATCCATCATTTAAAATATTATAATGATGACCATGTAAATTTTCTGAAAAGGAAAAAAGAGGAACCAAATTCCATTAAACATGATATTTATTTATATTCATTTATTAAATCCATTTCTATTTTCGCAAAATTTCCTTATTCAATAACAATAGAAATTCAAAAGGATTCATGTATACATCTCAGGGCTCAATCATACATGCCATGTAAATTCTCATCATGTTCAACAATAATTAATTCCATGTGTCTGACCTTTGGGTGCCCTAAAATAATGTTTCCAATAGTTCACCCACTTTTATAATAGTATATGAGATCACGAGATATTCTATCCCTACTAACTCATACAAGACTCATATATTCCATACCCTAAGATCAATCCCATATCTAAACCAAATTATTTGATAAACCTCTGTCATGAATCCCCCTATTGGCACCCCTCTAGGGACAAAAACGGTGATAAAGAGTGGGAAAAAATCAACCTTCAATTTGTGTAAGGTGGTTTATTAGTATCAGGGTATAATTAATATGATGTGAAGAATTATACATAAAAATTGAAATGGGAAAAGATATAAGATGATGACCACTGACTAATACTGTAGTGTAAAAAAATAAAAATAACCAGCATCTCACAATGTATAACAAGTGATACAAATAAAAATACAATTAAATAATTAACAATGAAGAATATAATTATTAAAATATAGAATTAGTCAAATCCCCATGCTTTATGATGTCCATTTTGGTCTCTAAAGAACTTATAGAAAGCTAAAAATTGATTATATATATATATATGGGGTGATAATAACATATATACTCAGAAGAATCATACTCGGGGTGTTTTATTGAAGTGTTTGATGAGAGTAGCAAAAAACTATTTAACAAAAATTTAAACTATCATGCTCCAAAAATTGGTCAGCTGACTATCATAGCATTATCAAGTCGTAGTCACAAAATAATGCATCATAGGTGATGAAGTAATAATAAAATAAATTAGATAATATTACATGATATCCACTTGTCCTCTAAATTACTTATCCCACATCCCTATGTAAAATTTCATATACTCTGATCCTTTATATATGTAATATCAATCATATATTAATATGATTCTGATGTTGGACTGGTTACGATCCGAAAATACCATTCTCTCCAAATGTCCCACAATATTATGCATGCAGCCATCATTATAAACATGACACTTATTATCTCTGTATAATTATATGCACTAACTAGTATTCTTTTGGATGCTTATTAACCAGAAATTAGGGTATTTGATAGATAATGAATATCAAAATTATTCCCTCATCATATCATGTAAGATCACCATTACATGTCATATACTCTCATCAATATGTATTTCCATAAAATAAATCCTTGAGGTCTAGTACATACAACCAAATGGGTGCCTCTTCAATTTACTACACTCAAAGGGATATAGGAGAAGAGGAGGTAATAAAACATTATTCCCCGGACCATCAGAGATGGCAGGGTAAAATTCTCCCCCAAAAAATATTTGGTTTTCATTACATCACACCAAATATAGGTGGGGATAGTATATTACTATATTTAATAGACTAATATATTATATAGTACATAATTCCCACCCAACATGATAATCTTCAGACAACTCTAGAAGATTACACTTGATTGTATCATTACCTTTGATAACAATACATAACATCTATAAACACAAAAAAAACTAAGCACATTAATCAGATGTACACATTGAAGAAAATTATATATTTATCAAAAATTTACCCAATGTAGAAAGTTACCATCTTATCAAAGAATATTTATTTATTACATTTAAATATGTATTTAATTGAATATTTCTTTACCCTTCCCAATATTGTATCTCATTTATTTATCATCATTTAATTTATTAACCAATATACTTGCATCAAATTCCCTACCCATACCTAACAAATTCCATTTCAATATTATTCGAGGATTGACTAACCATGGGGAGTCAACAACAGTTATAAATCAAATCCACTCAAAAATATCATTATAATAACCCAAAGTCATCCACCACAAACTATACATAATATCAGACCCTACAAACCAACCACATCGACAATGAACATCACATTACACACCAGAAGAAGTCACTACAATTACCATAAAAACCACACATGATCTCCAAAAGAACAAGATTAATAAAAACCAAAAAAATGAACAAAATATTATTTTTATCTAAAAAAACTCCTCGAAAAATTTAATCTATAATGATGGATAAAATTAAATTTCATCCAATCATTCTTATCTATTTTTATAGAAAATCATGATTCAGGATCATAAATATTTTAGGTGTATATACGAGTGTATCCATTACATAATTTTATGTTTAGATAATCTACCACAAAAAGGATTCACAATTCATAGTGAAACACACATGTAATAGTATGAATCATTTATAATCATTGGTGTGTCAGGTTTTAATGAAATGTCAATACACAATTAAAGGACCTAGATAAACACATGAAAAAAATATATATTTAGCTTCAATGAAAAATTAATACTATTCATTTTTTTAATAAGAAAATCCAAACAATGCGGCCAAAGTGTAATATAAGAATTAGAATCCCACATTTTTATAAAACATGGATTGATAAATGATCCACATCCACAACTCTAAGATGTAAATTATATCAATAAGAAAATTTGATCAAGGATTAACCACCACTGAAGAACCCAACACTAAAACGAAAGGGATAAACATCAAAAGGATTTCAAAAAATGTTACGAATATTTAATTAATTATATTAATCCCAAATAGTGGGCTCTCACGAAAATTAAATTCTGTAAACAAGAAAAAAAGGATAATAATTTTTTTTTGAGAAGAGAAATTACCCTTTATTATGAGACATCAATACTGATGAAAAAATGAATTTTGACTATCATGAGTGATTCTATTGAATTGAAAGAGATGTACAATATGGATGTAGTTTGAAAAAATAACCATGAATAAAAATAAAAGGATCCTTGGAATCCCAATTTATAGAGATGGTCATATAGCTTCAACCATAGCCTAGTAAATCATAATAATTCTGTAGTGAATCCATTCAAAGAGAAGATATGTAAATAAAGATTTCGTATAGTAATGTTTTATATAGTATAAAACCTATATTGATATATTTTGACCACTAATATGTCTTGGGAAATGATGTGGTTTTGATTTTCTATGTAAATAGATATCTCCCATGAATGGACGGTATAGGAGAACCACATTCTCCGGGTCTTCTCACAACACTAAACACAAAATTGTAGTGTGGGGAGCTCTGGATCGCCTTTTTTTGAAGCTCCATTATCAAAAAGAATCTTCCTAGAACCTTAGCAACACACCCATCCCTATAGCAAAGTTGTATTCACACTACCCATTTCACAAAAGGAATCTATGTGAGTGAAATTTAATTATCACAACTACAAAAATAGTTAGTATATAAGATTTTCATGGTATTGTATCACATAATTGGAATTACCATGGAAATATCCATTTGAAATATCTTTCTCGCCCATTTCCCTAATTGTGGTGCACTAGATAGAATCCCAGACAGCTCCTTGGCCCACCTTCATTCTCCAAAAGAAAAAACATCATTCCCCATGCTCTTGATTTTTTTCGAGCTTCAAATCATCAAACACATAACCCTCCACATAGTATTGGTGACCCTATTAATGATAAAAAACTCACATATAGCATAAAAAAATATTTAAATTCCCCAAAAACCTACAGTAATATGGAAAATACTAAGGAGGGAGTTCAGAAAAATAGTACCTTACAAAAGCTCAAACATTTCAATTCTAAATTTAAATCATATAATATATAATCCAAATTTTAAATGATAAGATAGTTTTTTATATGGTTTGAATAATCCTATAAGAGAACCCATTTTTTACTATTTTAATATATTTCAATAAAATAAACTAATATATTGAAATGATAAAATTTAAATTAATAGTTCCGTAGATATTTATTCTTGAAAATATTTACCTATATTTTTTTCATTTAATATTTTATAAATCATCTTCTCAATTATATTTACTCATTCATTTATTTCCTTTTACGTCATGGCATTAAAATTCATTATGTTTAGAAAAAAACATAGACATATTTTTTCCCGTCATGTAAACAAAATAGTGAAGACATGTACCTAAAAAAATAAGGATGTAAAATATGTATTAACATAATATAAATTAATTTTACTCTACTCATCCTATATAATAATCCTAATTACTATTCATCCCACTAGATTAATATATGGCCTATAAAAAAATCTATTTGAACGTTGAAAAAAGAAATAAGATGACTACATTTAATGTTATACCCTGTATGGGTAAGGTGACTGAGAAATAATATATCTTTTTTCTATTATTGATCAAATAATTCTCACGACAGTTCATCAAAAGATCATCAAAATCAGTTTTATTTGATGTGTTAATTATATTATTTGTGGTTATATATTTTACCATTTATAAAATTTTGGTGTGTAATTATATTTTAATTTCTAGTATTAGTTAACAAATAGTATTATAACACAAGATGGATTATTCCCCTAGTATCCAATATATATGGATACACAACAAATCTATGAAATTTCAAATATTAATATTTTTAAAGGGCTAAAATTACATAATATTATCTTCATAAAAATATTTTTAATTTATCAAGAGTCCCACTAGGAGATCCATGTTTTCTCATATCATTAATTTTTTTTAAAAAATAGATCTATAACTTTAATATTTTATATTGTTTCTAAATTTATAAGAAATTAATATATCATTTTGGGATAATTAAATTACCCTGAAAATACTAATGCAAAATAAAACACATAGTTCATGTACTGATAAAATATATATTGTATTAGAGCTATAACGTTTTGACTATAAATTACTTCATGAAATAAGAAAAAAAAATTGTTCCCCGCACAACTCAAACCCACTATATTAACCATAATTTTTTTAAACATATATATATAAATTAATATATTATATGAATTATGTTTAATTTTTTTTACTTTGGGTAATAAAAATTTCAACAAATATATATATATATATATATATATATATATATTGACATATAAATTTTTTTATGAGATAATAATTATTTTAAAAACTCATATGTGGTAAATTTTTTATTCTTTACATTTATTTTATTAGGAGTCTCACTATCACATGCAGACCCCATCGAAAAGAACATGTAGATTATGTAAAAAAAATCATGGTAAATGATATTATGTTTAATCTAATGGGCTTGATATGTAAATAATTTTATTGGTAAAAAATACTCTTTGGAAAACAATTTAATGTGTATAAACTCAACATAACAAATAAATCTGTAAAAATCTATTATAGCATTTTTGGATCACAAAATAATGGTTCGAGATAATATAGGTTGAGATAACATCAAAATTGTTACTAAAAATCATAAAATTGTAATTAATGGAATGATTATGCCGCAATATACAATATGGTCCTCCTTATAAACCATTATTATAATTTTTATGAATGATATTAATGAATCATATAATTATATAGAAAAATAGATCAACATTCCATTATATAGGTATATCCAAAAAATATGATCCCTCTGTAAGAAAACTCTCATAAAAATTAATATGTATATGTTTTTATTAACACCTCATAATATTAATAATAATTAAATTATGTAAAACATACGTTATATCATCGAAAGTCTCTCTCATATCGAATACAACATATCTAGTTAATAAAAAGTCATATCAGAAAATATATATCAATCGAATACATTATTTTAATGGAAAATAAAACAAAATATTGAATTAAAATAAATTAAACAAGATATTCATATTCCAAAATACATAATTTAAATAACCTAAAAATTAAAACATCATCATTATTTTTATATAATACTATATCTTTTTACATCAGTCAGATTAAATTATTACATTATTCAAACTAAATATCTCATTTAGTTACAAATACTTCCATATAAAATAAAAATATTGTTAATTACAAAATTCAATGTCAAATAAAAAGTCTTGTTATCAAATCAGTCACATCAACTTCAATATCAACTATATATACAAATTAATCTATACACCGACATGTAAAAAATCATGATAAATAAATATACACAAAAAAAATAGAATTTTTTCAAATCCACCTACAATGAATTATTTTATTCCATTAAGATATATTTAAAAAATATATGATGATCAATAAAAAATAAACTCCCAAACCACTCTGTATAATTTTATATGTTTTCTCAATATGTCATAATTGAAATCATTTTGGAGTGCCTATATGGATGCACTATTTTTAGATTAATGATAAATGAGATATTATAAGGAAAAAAAGAAGTATTTAGGCCCCCCCCAACACATTTCAATAAATATTTAAGGTATTATAAAAATATATAGGGAATTATATTCTTTTCATTTCACATAATACATTTTTATATAAAATTAAATAAATAATTATTTTTGTGTAAGTTTCTTTGAAAATATTTGACTTAGGTTTCAGTAATGACTTTTGTATGATGTATATTGGTCTTATATGAGAATTATTAAACATCACCATAATAATTATATATAAATAATTATCATATATTTACATTAATAAAACATTTTGGACAAATAATAAATGGTTTTGATGAAAAAGGAATTACTTTACCATTGTTGAGATTGTAGGTCATATGAATGAAAGAGTAATGTATCCATTTTACAATGATTAATATTAAAAAATGGTATTTAATATTTTCTATTTAATTATTATAATAATATGATAAATAAAATATTATTTATTTAAATATTCATAAATATGTCTTTAGTGTGGTTTTGTGATGAAAAGAGAGTCACATCACATTAAGAAGGTGGTAGTTCACATGTACATGAATGATGTTATCATTTTCTCAGTGATAAAAATGGGTGGAAATAAAATTATATATCATCATTTAATATTGATAAAAATTTCTTTATTATAAATACTATTTCATATATATCACATATATTTAATTAACTTTTTTATTACCTTCCATGTAATGTTTTATTCAAAAACGAATCCCATCACTTTGTGAGAATGTAGTCCTCTCTACACATGTGCAGTGTTGTTATATTACATATATAATTGAAAGTAATATATATATATATATATAATATATTTATAAGAATAATTATGTTATAAATATCATATATATAATTTATATCCATAATCATTACCAACCGTGATAGGTGTTGATGGAAAACATGTCACATCGATTCAGGAGGTGGTAGTCTGTCGTACACTTGAGCGACACTGTGATTTCATATTTGTAGGAAGTGGATGTGGATATTGGTAAATAAAATTAAAAAATAATATCCCATTATATGTTATATATCATTTTCATTATATAATAAATGTAATAATATTTTAAGGACGTAGAAGAATAAATAATAATAAAAATTTGTTATGAATTTTATCTCTTCTCAGACCACCTATTAAAATATATATAATGTATTCAGAGAATATATTTATGAAAAAAAAATTCTTCATGGTTGAGTATATTGATTATTTATGTTATTTTGTTTTTTATTTTCCCTACTAAAATGTTTTGATGGTTTGAATAAGGGATGAGAGTCGTTGGCCTTTTATAAAAGACATGAGTAGCACATTTGTAATTTTTGAATCTAAAATGGTGTACCCATATTTCTAACATAACAAAAGGTTAAATAATTATAATATTATTTTTATTTAGAAAAAATATGTAATTAATATTTCCATAAAATATTTTCTGGACATGTTTTTTGGATATTTTGTTACTTATATTTTTAGATTGACATCTGGTAAAACAATTTTTATCTTACCAGTTGACATTATATTTTATTATTGACACTATAGAATATGGTAAAATATTAATTTTACATAATTAGTAAATTTAAATTAATATTATTTTATGTATGAAAAAAATTACTCAAAATTAAATTATTATAATTGGAAATATTAAATTTAGAAAACCTACATGCACGACAAAAATGAGGGTTTCTAAAAATAATATTATCACAAGTAATTAATGTTTTAATATCAAAATTTAATTATAAATTTATATCAATTACATAAATGTAATTTATGGTAACATAAATGATGTAGTTATACATTTAATAAAAATTTTAATTTAATGTAACTTTGATAATAATTTAAATGAATAGGTTGTTTCAAAATTAAAAAATATTATTAACTAATCTATGAAAACATAAATATGTCAAAAAAATAAAAACAAATATCCTAAGATAATTCTTATATAATAAATTAAAAAAATATCTGCGTCTTATCATATACAATTAATAGTGGTTGCAAAAAACAATTTTTCATTATGTTTACAAAGCATGAATAAATCATCATTTGGAAAAAAATGTATTATCCCAAACACATTTGTGTCTCTTTTAAACAAAAAATATTAATTTTCTAATCAATATATAATCAATGTTTTTTTATTTTAATTTTTTAGTTGTTACTATTCACACCCATAAACTTAATAGAAATACTATAATTATATTATATATTAATGATCATTTAGAATCAAGGTTACATTCTTTTAAAACTATCAATTTGAAAAAATTTAAAAACTTATATTTCAGTGGGATTTTATTATCAGTGTATCATGTATCATATGGTATAGAAAAAAATTATTCTTCGATAAATTTAGGTGTAACATTATACTAATTTTATATAAATTGAATCCTAAGAATTTTATTTTGTGCTCTGAAATGAAGGGTTTTCGTTTTGATATGTCCATTGTTCAAAACCTGCAATATAAAAAATGTTAACTAAACATCCTCATGATAAGAAAGTTATATATATATGAAGGTAACGTATAATAATAAATAAATATTTTTATAAGTAAGATAAATTTTGTGGGATTTCAATATGTATACATGGAAGGATAATGTAAAATATTATAGTGTAAGATAGATTTCCTTGATCAGAATAACGTGAATGATTAATGGATTTGAAAGGAAAAAAACCTATATAACCATGATTATTTAAAATACCAAAGGATTAATGGTATATGATGTTAATATTAATTTTGAGGACAATCAAACAATATATATTTGAATATTCGTACTAAATACATTCCTATTTTTTAAGGACAATATCATCATTTATTTATGATTCAGTCAATTACCAATTCATCCATTACTAAAATAAATAAATAGAAAATTTTTTATTCCTTATATATAAATCATTAAAATTAACTTTTAATATATATTATAGTCTATAAAAGTGTGTCAATTCATTCCAAGAATCTATAATTAATTTCCAAAAAAATGTGGTTTTCCTAAATTATCCAATATAATACATTAATCCTTAAACCACTATGGAAACACCACTAGTTCATCAATAATATTTTTTTTTCAATCATTTTAACTAAAAATTACACATTTAACAATGCAATCCATCGTATAAAATTAGGTAATAAGCCCTTACCATCCTTCAGTTGTGGGTTCCATCCCCACAACCATTACAAGTTGCAAGACATTTTACTTTTCTCAAAAAATTATTAAAATGATTCTTATAATTTTCAAAATTTTGATGACCCAAAATGAATATAACATAAAATAACATATAATCCTTATTGGTTAAAAATACCTCTATAATTATACCCAAAAATATTGAAAAAAAATTATTCCACAAATCTTATTTTCATATTATAATCTAATAGATTGTATTGACATATATTGTTTTCCAAAAAAATATCCTTAATCATGTTACATTATGACCACAATAAAAATTATAAATGGGGGTTGAAGACATTTAAATTCTGATCTAAATTACACTAATAAACCTATGATGGTATCTATAACTGTTATGTTAATGAAGAAATATATACATAAATTTTAACACAATCATTATCTCATTAATGATTTTTATTGAAAATACCATCAGTATACAAAATAATTAAATTTAATTATAGATTCCAAATACTCACATTCATATACAATTTTAATTAAGGATATATCATTTTCTGGTCTATGAGTTATCCATTACATGATGTCATTGACGTGGATAATGCATAGGTTTCCCGCATTAAAACTATGAACCATAAATGGATCCATATTATTTGATTTATTTCCTTCCATCTTACACATCATTATTCCTCATTAATTATTTTATTTATTCCATTTTTTTCAACACATAATCAGTTCCACCACTCATTTAAGATGTTATCCATGGTCTATCAATGCATATTTATTTGATCATAGATATTGATCCATGATTTATTACTAGAATAAACCACTCAATTTCATAGAAACCTATATCCTTATTTTATTTGGTGAATCTGAGAGATGGTTAATGTATAGTTTTGTAATCATAGTTTGGGAAATATTATTAGGAAAAATATTTTTATATTTACTTCCTATTATCATCAATTTTTTTTATCATAGTAACCACCTTTTTCATGATTTTAAATTCAAATAGGATTCCATCAGGGTCCATACATTGACTAAAACTAAAACGTTTTTTAAGAAAAATTAGTCATAGTTTCCCAACTGTATAATCATTTATAAGTTTCCTAAATCATGACACCATTATCAAATCTATGATATCGTATCTTTAATGTAGTTCATTCATTATCACCATTTATTGAAATCCATAATAACATTTTCCAATGAAAATGTGAATTATCCTATGAATATCCCTTGGGAGTTTCAAAACTGGAGTGTAGTAAGGTCGTTGTCATGAAACAATTGTTGATCGAGTCAATCCCAATAAAACTGTTTCATGGTTTTTTAGCCATAGATACAATTGTTCCCCATCCACACCCACATATAGAATCCACACAGGGATGTATCTCTATGGATAACAGCATAGTATATTCCATACCATGGATTTGGAATATTCTTCTATATTTATCATCTAATAATATAACAGGATTATAATCCCATTTCTATTTTTTATCTAATATAATTTACATGGTTTCTACAAAACATCCTCTGATACCAACTATAGTATCCCTGAAGATTGTCTACGAGAACTGGTGGTTACGTTACTACATAGTATTATGATACAAGGAGTAACTGCATGAATTATCAAATATTTTATCATTCTCAGTAAAATAGAGTCCCACATGAGTTCAATAAATGTTTTGAAAACATAAATATTATTATACTAGAGAATAACATTATTTCCTCTAGTATATAATTTAATATTATTCTCAGTAAAATTCTGGTGTTCTTGGGAATGTAATAGAAATATGGTGATCTCAAATGATTAGTATGTGTTAAGCACATGGGTAGATATAATGAAAAAAACTCCTATTAACGAAGAATATTTCATAACAGACCTCAAATGTAATTTATATAGTTTCACAACCAAAATCAATATATTAAGGTAAATAATTGAAAAAAAATTCCATTTATCAAATTTGAATACTATAATCAACACCGGAAACAAATAACAGAAAAAATATTATATTTAATAGATAATATTATAAATAAATACATCCATTGATAATATAATAAAAAAACTCGTGGATATTTATTTAAGGAAAAAACATTATGGAAAGATGACTTAAAATATATTAATGTTAATTAATAATAATGTTTTGAAATGATTTCAGAGATAATATCAGTATTAAAATGCAATGTATAGAAATAGTTGAATAATTATTGATGGAAATTCTAAATTAGTAGACATCATTTTCTCATTAACATGAAACCATTAATGTCAAGACCTTTCACAATAATGTTACTTTTTCTAAATATAAACGCATTTAATTCAAGATCACTGATTCACAAATTGATATTAATGATCCATCAGGGGATACTGATTCTTGGACCTCTACTTCATTGAATGTCAAAAAAATCATGATGTATCACATAATCAATATAATTTATAATGAATTTCTCTTAACATCATACAAACATGTTGATTTATAAAAACTGGTTTATTAATAATTCCTTAGATAAAATATAACATAAATTATAGAACACCATGTATAGGGATGATATATAGATTATGAAATAAATATATCCATGAAAAATAATATTGAATTTTAGGGGAAATTTAATGTCTAATGGTCACATGGATGTAAATATTTCTAATGAATATTAATGAATACAAAAACTAATTATGAAAGATTATTTCAATATAATCATTGCTAAAAATGACCATTAAACATTCATGAAAAGATTATGTCTTGTATTAATATAAAACATCCCTTGTGGAGTCTAAATATAATAATTTTTTGTTTTCATTGAGGAATATAGATGTTATAAAAATATTTTAAAAACATTCTTTTGGAAAATATAATTTTCATTTTTAAAATCCCCTTTCAAAAAAAATATTTCAAAAAAACATTATCAAAATAATTTTATATTCAAATAACCTCTTAAAATTAAAAAGGATTTATCGAAACATTGATTTCTCATATGGTAGGAGAGATCATTCATTAAGTGAAAATTAACAAAATGTTTCTGGTCACATTATCTATAAAAAATTATGAATTATTTTAAAAAATAAACATATATTGCATTAAAATAATTTTAAAAAATAAAATCAATGATAAAATTTTATTTTATAAAATAATAATAATTCTAATACATATTTGAAAAATTTTATAGAAAACATGGTTTTAGAATAATATTGTTTAATGACTGTGGGGAAAATAATTTTGGATTTTTTTTAAAAAAAATCACATTTATTTTATTTAACACGTTGTTTAAAACAATTTCTATTAAATTAAATGATAATTATAACTAATGCTAGAATCAAATTAAATATATTCTTCAAATACTGATCTAATAATATCCTTTAATATAATTTCAAGAATAAAATATCTCGATTTGAATGATATTTTGAAAAAATCCCAATCAATGATAATAATGTTGACCTGATAATTAATTAATGAATAAATTATTTTTATCAAATGTATATCCACAGAAAGAAATTAGATATAAAGTAGTAGATTACCAGATGTCATTAAACACATAATCTAAGAACATCAAATATAATGAAGATTTAACATAATGAAATGAAATGAAATTATGTTATTAAATTATTTAACACCTCAAATCTTTTATTTGAAATCTTATAGATGAAATAGATAATATTAAAACAAAAAATAAAATAAATTTTTTATTATTCATTATATTAATAAAAAATGAGAATTATATATGCCATATTAATAAAATTAAATGCATCACATTATATTATGAATCAATGAAGAGAAATTGGGGTGAATACCCTTGCCTTGAGTTTGACTCATCACATAACTTCCTTTTATTCATAGATAAAATAAATTGAATATTTTTTATTTTTTTAATCATTTTTAAAATTTTATCTTTCATTTAATTACACTTATAACCATGTTTTATAGAATTACCTATTCAAATATTTATATGTATAGTATTTTGAAAAATTTAGACATCGATGTCATAAAATCACTACAATAGGGTGAATAATGGTCTAAGATGACATTTTTTCATTATATCTATAACAAATATAATGAAATATATTTAATTTCATAAAGTAAATAAAAGTTTAATATAAAAATTGAATGTTATATTTTGGAAATGAAGTTAGTAATATTCATAGATAATGTAGTTCTGCTTCACACATGAGCAATGTTTGAAATTTTCAACGATCACAATGAAAATAAGGTATGTAATATTGTTTCACTATAGTGTTTTCATTATATCATATATAAAATTTTATTTCTTCTAAAATAATTATATATATATCATCTTTATGGTTTGGTAATGATAATAGAGTAACATAGCTTTGTAAAGGTGGTAGTCAACATGTTAATGAATGATGTTTTTATCATTCATTGACTAGAAATGTAATACATAAATTGATTTTTTATTATTGAATAATGACATATATTTCAAAAATTTCATATTTATTTAAAATATATCACATATATTAATAAAATTATCTTTATTAATTTACTTTTAAATCATTAATGAAAAAATAATATCCTCACTTCATGAGTAGGTAGTCTACTGTACACCTGAATGATGTTGTCATATCAAAAACATAAAGGAAAGTAAAAAAATATCCATAAGATTTAATGAATAGAGATTTATTTTAATTTTATAAATTAATATATATAATTTTTATCCATCATCATTTACAAGAATGATACATGTTGATAGAAAACATGTCAATTCAGTTCGTAAGGCAGTAGTCTTCCACACAATAGAGGGGCTTTATCATTTATGATTTTATGGATGAAGATATTGGTATAGTATATTAGAAAAAAAAAACACATCAATATATGGTAGATAATATTGTTTTTATATAATTATAAATTAATTATATTTTAAGGAGGTAAAAGAATAACGAATAAAAAATGTAGTTTTAGACATTTTAACTCTTCTCAAACCACCTCTTTGGAATTTTATATAAATTATTCATATAATATATTTATAAAAATCCATATAATATGAGTTTATAAATTTATTTAAATGATTTTTTCCGGGAACTTATAAATCAAAATGGTGTTTATATATGAATTATAGATGATAGGGGTGTCCTTTATAATTTAAATGAGTGGCATACATGTAATTTTGGAAACAGAATAGTGTACCCACATTTATCATATTCTAAAAGTGTCTAAAAATTGATTATTATCACGAATAGACAATAATGTTGTATAAATACGGGCATAAAATATATTATATTCATATTTTTCAGTCATTATACCCCATATATTTTCACTTTATACCCCAGGTAAATTTACCAATACCTTAGATTTTGAAAATATTTTTTACTATTTTTAATATAGAATATGGTAAAAAAATTTAGTTGAACTTATTTGAAAATAGCAATATTAAAATTTCAAAATATGAAATCGAATTTATGAAAATTAAATTCAATATGATTCAAAATTAAATTCTATAAACAACACAAATATGGATTGAAAAAGTAGTATTTGAAGAAACAAAATATCATGATTTTGGATTTTTAATAAAAATTGAAATATATTCCAATGATATAAATTGTAAAGATTAAAATATAATTCAACTAATGTTAATATAAATAATAAAATTTCAATTAAAAATAAATTTTTAAATAATATCTTTGAAGAGGATGTTTTAAAATAAAAGTCAGTAATTTTCATTATTAATTGATAAATATATCATTTATGGAAGATAAAAAAACATAATTGTATTATAATTTTTATATTTTAATTTCAAAAATTAATTTAATTTATGTAAATGAATTTTAAAAACATGTAAAAATAAATTTTATATTATTTCTACAAAGCATGACTAGAACATCTTTTAGAAAATGATGAATTTTTCAAAAAAACATATATTTTTATTTTAAAATATTCTATGATTATTTCAAACGAATAGACAAAAATTGAAATTTTCATTTAAAAATTTAGTTAGATCAATTTTTACCCTCTAACTTAATGAATATGTTATAAACTTATATTATATTATGGTTCATTTAGACATGGGGTTGTTTATTTCGCATGTTATCGAAGTGATTACATTTAAAAAATTATTTAATTGGTTGATTAAGATCATTTTTCCAAATCTCATATGTTATTGTATACAATAGTATTATTTTATATTTATGGGGTGTTACATTAAATGAACAACGATTTATTTTATATTAAATAAATCTTCCTCAAATAATATCAATCAACCAGGATGTATCTTACTAGAAATAACATATTGAAAAAAACTATACAGTGGATCAAAAGTTATGTTGACAAGATAATTATTTAAAATAAGTCACAAAAAATCTATTAAAACATTACTATAGTCATCATCATTATATATTGATCACAATATATTATATATCAACGACTAGTTTTTTTTTGAATCATTTTTATTTTTTTCAAAAAGAAAACATCTTACATCCCATTTACTACATCATCATTATCATATTTCATAAATTAATATACATTAAAACACAATCCTATACATTTGATAAATAATAAATTATTTTTATTCATTTAAGAATATAAATAATAATTTTAAATGAAATAAGTAATAATAAATAATACCAACCTGTCCATGAGATATATCTTAATTTATATTTTACTAATAAATAAAAAATTACATTCAAAATTACAATTCGATCCTCCTCTTCATGCTAAAATAATAAATTAGGAAAATAATTGTACGTATTCTACATTAATCAGTGACTCCCACTACTAAGGATATATTGATATGACACCATAAATCCAAAAATATATGCTAATGTAATGATCATTTCCCAGGGAACAATATATATATGGTTATGAATTTACAAAAGTCACTAGGAAAAAAATCACATATTCCGCAACATATAGATAAAAATAATCAATTAGATAAGGAAAATGTCAATAATGATTATATTGGTCTAAATTATAGAAAAAATACTGAATTTATTTCAACTTCTGCAGAAGTGAAAAATGGTACTGATTTCCACTAAACTGTTAGAACACTATGAATCGTTAGTGAAACATATAATTTTCATTCTTTTGTGGAACCTATTAGAATAATAGATGATGACATAAAATTACATTTTTGACCTCCACTATTTTGTATTTGAGTTTTGATAATAATAAAAAATACTCATCACACCTTATTCATTTGAACAATTCGTATCACCACCATCATCAAATATAGTCTCATAACCATTTCCTACCTAGTTTTTTCCTATTATACTAGTACGAAAAGTCCACCATCAAATATCAAAAAATTCATTTTCTAATTAACAATGGTATTTTGTATAATAAAATAATGGAAAATATCATACATTAAGATATAAATTAGTGAACAACCATTTAATATATATTTTACATAACTATCAACAAGTTTGATATATTATTCAAGGAATATATATTAATATATAGATATAACCACACATAAAAAAATATGTAAGCATAAAAAAAATTAGAAAATTGTTTTTTCCTTATAAAAGTACCTAATCTCGATAACTATATAAAATATCCTTCTCCTACCTAAAATATATTATAACATTAATATTTGGATTTTTGCATAGACAAAAGAGAGAATATCACATGAGTTTAAAGGTTGGTGAGGGAATTAAAATTTATTATGGAAATCCATAGATGTGAGTTGATCAAAAGAACATATATTCTATTTCTATATTAGTAAAAAATAAATTGTAAAAAATTTAACATCAAAACACATTATCATCGATTATAGTTATTTTATTGATCAATTAATATCATGATACATAAACATACTTCTAGCACACTCAAAAAATAACAATATTAATATTGTGTTTATATATATATATATATCGATTTTTTAAATATAAGAATAAGATAAGTCCATAATAGAATATATCATATTTTAGTGTCAACTATTTCTAGTTTCTCAATTTAGTATCCTTCCATTGGATGGTGAGGCCCAAGGTATGGCCATATACATTCCTTCCAGCTACTTAATGGATGGTACATATCTTCTACATCATATGTACATGGTTGTCATGACATATAAAATACCTATTGGAAAATAATATTATATCACATCCATTGAATTTTTTCCTAACAAAACCATCACCTTATATTCACTATCCTAAGACAATGATGGAAAATAAAACTCCACATATCTCATGTTAGTGTTATTGGGGGAATACATATTTCTCTTATCTTATTCATAAAATACAAGAATAATAATCATCTCTACAGATCATATAATAAATATATTGTATACCTTAACCTATTTTTTTAGTATAAATCTCTAAATATATAGTGTATCATTATTTCCCTTGATAATACATTTTGTAAGATAATGAGAGTAAGAAATATGCTAAAACATTACCTAACTACATCTTGGGTATTTTCAATAATCCCCTAACAAAAAAAAAATTTATGAATGAAGATAAACTCATCTATTTATCACCAGTAATCATTAATAATAACTCAATATGGTAAGGGTGAAGTATATCATCACAAACTAACATTGTTTGGTTAACGAGATATTTGAAATAACTTTCGAATCCCATATCTTCAAATATATTTTAATAATAGGGCCTCATCAAAAAAAAATATGTTATAACTACATGATTCCATGAATAAAAATAGGGGACTACATTTCAATCAAATGGGACCACATTCATGACAATCTAGAGCTGCTACATCGTCCACAATATATCCCCACAGCCCTTGCTCCTTGTTTTTTTTGGAAATTCATTTACAATTTAGTGTTTTCTGATTAAATATTCAAGTAAACACATTATTTCATAACCATTATCATAATGAAAATGTTGAGACACTACAATTTCATGTAATGAGACACACAATATGATAACTTTATACCATACTAGTCTCGTATATTTTCACTGTATTTATTAAATCCATTCATCCAAATTGCACTAAAATCATCATGTCATAATTATTTATTTAGATTATATTAAATATAAATAATTAATTATGAAATCAACTCTCCATAAATATGATATTTCATTATCAGGGATATATTCCTCTATCATTCGTTACACTATTTTTTCATTTTCAGTAATCGCTAACATCATTAGTCATTTTTATCATTTTTATCATCTTTATATAATAAATAATTTTGATCCACATTTGTTGAACTAAATAAATATCAATACTTGATATATATATATATATATATATATATATATATATATTCAAAAACAGATTTTATTTATCTCCATATATTCTTAACCTTGAATAAATAATTATAAAGACAGTAGGTTCATCTCCACCATTTTTCACTCCGTTCAGGAATTAACAAGCACCAATACTATACCAATCATAAATTTTGATATATAATTATAAAAATAAGATATTCCAATTATTTTTTTATTTTTATCATTTCAATTTACATGGTAAAATCATAAAAAATTTATTTAATTCAAAATGAATTTGTCAAACTCTTTTAGTATGATCAAAATATTAATTGTAAAATGATTCTTTACAATGATGATTATACATCCCTTACAGTAATTAAACGAATTTATAAAATGGGATCATCATGAATCTTAAATTTTTTCACATTAAACATTGATTAAATATTTGAACATATTCATACTATTATACTCATTTTCCATAAATTATCATCAAATTATCATCATAAATTATTCAGGGTTTTTCATTATATAATATTTTAACAAATTAATTATAATACGTTATATAAATATCATTTTATTATTTTTGTATTATAGTAATAATCATTCATCCCATATATTTATTCTCATTAAATTCATTAAAATGACATTGAATGATATCAATATGTTTTCCTGTATCACCGCCTACTTATACCATAACAAAAGTGTAATAATAATAATAATAATTTATTTTGATTTCATAACCTAATATAACTATTAATTATTTATAAAATTTTTATATAATGTTTCAATATAATGATGATGTATAGGTGAGTCCAATGAATTTTTTATGTAGAAATCATACCCCCAAATGAAAACACACATTCTCATCTCCCTCAACATTTCAGCGGTTCCACTTCTGGTAATGTGTCAACAAAAATATTTCATTCATATTTAATCTTTTGTGAAATATTGAATTAGTAGAATCTACATATATAAAAAAGGATAATTAAAATTTTTGAGGTCATAAAATAGAATTTGGAATACTTTCATCTATGTCATAGCCATAAAAAACAACTAAATTACAAAATCCCACCCCTAACAAATAATGAAAATATATGAAATATTAATAAAACAATTCTATAACTGAATTAAATATGGTTGTACAATCATATATCCGAACTGGTCACCCAACTTAGTAATCATATTTGAATAAAATAAAAAATAAAAAATAATAATATAATACCATCCTCAAGCCCAAACACCAAACTATATTCAGATTTATATCGATATTCTTCAACTTTTTCCACAACACTACTGATTCTTAGTCTTCATTAACATAAACAATTTCATTACAAGCACTAGTTTTCCCATTAAAGGCTTGAAAAATTCATCTCAGTAGGTTTATATTAACATCATAAAATATAAAATATCATATAAATTTTTATTCATTAGGAATTTATATAATAAAAACATCAATGCATATATGAAAGACCTTCGATTTATCATGTACTAACCATAATAATCTGAAACAAAACAATAAATGATCATCCAACATTGAAATAATAACTACCCTTGTTCCATAAATTATAATCAATAACTAAATATTAAATTTTGTGTTTCATTAAATATATTGAAGATTTCTATATTACTAAGGGTAGGTTTCATTCCATCTATGAACTATATCACTCTAACCATTGGCCATTTCTCTATTACTCGGGGTAATGTCCCATAACCACATGTTTGATTAATTGCTCTTCTCCAATGTATTACATTCTAGCACTATATCAATCAATATGATTTGATACATCCTTCTAATTAAACATCACATAAACCTCTTATATCCCAGTAAATATGTGGTGCACAAAATGCAGCATATCATAAAATATCCTCATCCATATCCTTTTCAGTTGGGGTTTTCTCTTAAAAATCATTAAAAATCATGGAGAGGCCCAATCTAATGTATTGTACTACTTAAAAACCTAGATAAAAACCCTTTCACACTTTATGATAATGTATAATATTTTCTCAGTCTTGTTGGGGCCTATAAAAACTACATGTCATCAACTAAGTCAAACTATTCCCTCCAGCCTCACAGTTTGGGACGTATAAGTAATACATTGTGAAATATTCTATCATGAAACATGTCGAATTATTATAACCTAAATCTCAATATAATTCCCAACATAAATCAAATCATCAATAATACACAGATATAATCAGATAATCCCCACAAAAAATACTGCAACCCAATTTATATCATAGGATCAAAAAATCTTACAAATTTAGGACCTAAATCTCAGATATAATATCATTTAATCATCATGTATTTCACCAATATCGAATTATAGTAGAATCTCTTCATGTACAACTTGATATAAAAATAAAAATTGAACATATCAGTATTCATATCTCAGCTATAAAGACATATTATGGTTTATTTTTAAAAAATTGGTTTCTATTTTCTGATACCCACCTAGATCTGCCTCCCCATAGTTACACCATAGCCCTTATTGGTTATATCTTCATATAGATAATGTCCCAGTCTATATAATATTCCAATAACCAGCTTATAAATCTAATCCCACTACCAAAGTTTTTTTTAGAGACAATTATACTGAAACCCCTATTAAACTTATCACAATTCTATAAGCACATGTATACTAGAAAAAAAATAAAAATGTCTCATTTAAATTATTTTTAAGATAGATATCAGTAACATAATTCTTATAAAACCCACCACAATACATCATATGCATTTCCCAGGGACATATCACTTTTATATAATGCACTAACACTATAATCACCATTTAAGAGTGTATTCCCTAGAAATAGTAGGATATTTGAATGTCTCATCCATTTACATTATTTCTAATCCTGTCAAGTAAACAAAAAAACCCCTAATAATCAATCATAATCTATAGATATATCATATAAACCTCAATGGTTTTACTCATTCCCATTATATGACCCATCACAATCCTATCCCATTTGCGATTTAATCACTCGGATATACTAAGATACCAAAAAATGAAATTGATTTGTCACACTATATCTTGGAGGCTCAATGCCAACCTGCTTTTTTATATAGGTAACTATTGGTCCATAATTACTTTACCTATTAAATATAATTATAATGGAGTGAAAAATAGTTCATCATAAATAATATTATTTAATATATTGAGACCCCAACCTCTAAAATGGAGCTTCAAACATCAAGGATTTCTCAACACTTCCATACAAACTCAGGATATGATCCACCATGATGTTATTATCTAAAAGGCCTCCCATATTTAAATACACGTGGGAAAAATTTCCATCATATTGTTTTATGATACTAAAACCCTTTCGAAAAAGACCAAAATGACATGAAATCGAATTAGAAACCGAACCTATATAAAGATTATGAATCAAATGGAATGTATTATATGATTTACCACAAATATAATGAAGATAATAAATAGTATATACCATCATTTGACATCTAAAAGAAACCTAAACATGAATCCCCATCATGAATTAATGATTTGACCATAGTCTATTGGAACCATCACCAACACCGTGGACATAAACACCCAAATTTAATGAATAATGGGATGAAGAATAAATAAAATAGATTTTTAGGAAAAAGTAGCACCATCATACGAAAAAATCATATAAATCATAAATCATGGGAATATAGATTGCATACAAGATAATAAAAATTTATGTAGATGATGATGGTAAAATGGTCTCTTGTGTATACCTATTTAGTTGAAGAAGGTATGGGACCATCCAAAAAATTATAGGTGTTACCCTACTTTGAAGAAAACTAGGGGAGTTGAAGATCGTGTTGTTACACTAATGATCAGAATAAGACATCATTACTCGAGGTCATATTATAGGATCACCCATATGACATGATGAAATGAAACACCTATGTTCACCGCTAACATCTACATATTTCCCCAGGGTAAATTCAATATTTCGTTCTCAATGTTATCATAGTGTTTCCATTCTTTTCCCAATTTGGTGAACAACATCTAGATTGAACAAAAACACTCAAATCATATACATTAATATTGTTTCCTCCTCCATTATGTGAACATGGCCTCTCATTGACTAGTATCCCTAGTATGATCCTCATCCTTATATCATAATGCAACCCACTGGATTTTCCATGATGGGAATCAAATTTCACCAAGACCTGTATCATGATGTAACCGTAGGTTTCACTACATAACCTTATGTACCAATATTAAATATAATAAAGGCATAAATTTTGATATTATGTGATAAATATTATATTTAAATGACCCCTAATGATTCCACATACCCATGAATGAACATTATTCATAAGGAATTACATTTTCAAAACACCCAATATGTAATGGTTATCCTCACAACATGACACCCAAAATAACCTAGTGATCCACATACATGTAGATCTATCATACCCAACCATATAACTCAGTGAAACCTGACCATGATATGTTGGGATAGTTTCTACATGGACCTTCTGATGAGATGTCCCTCAACAGGCCTAGACTTACAATCCAAATTCATAATAAAATCTACCTATCACTCAAATAACTCCTCCATCATCGACACGATTCCCCTAGGTCCGACCAAACTAATTCTATTCATGTAAAAATATATACATTAGATATTCCATCTCATAGTATTTGAATAAAAATATCAGTTAGAAAAAATACCATGATCTGGATGTCCAAAAATAATATTTCTTCTAAATTTCACAATATTCCATGATTCTTGTCATTACAATCCACCACCCAAGTTTTATCATCACCGAGAATAACATTACAATGTATCTTAACATCCAATCCATAAAAAATATTTAAAAATATTTATCCTGAAATATTTTTAACTAAACTAAGAATTCCCCCAATTTACAGAAATTGAATTCATAAAAATTCGTAATTCCCCGAATAGTTCCAATTTAATCATTTTAACAATACTATTTCACTCGATTAGATGCACTATAAGTAGATATCACCTCACCTCAATAAAGTTTCGGTGAAAAATGTCAAACCACATAATTCATTCCATTACATAAAACCCCTAACCTCTCTCACCAATGGATCATCTTGTTACACTAATAATTATTCCTTGATTATCTAATGAATACTATGAACATCCAAATGAACAGATGAATTTCTAAACATATAACTTGGTGTTAATCCATGGTTAGATCCTCAACAAAGAAAATTAAACAAACTCTACCCATGTGAACCAATATATTTCCCATCAAATTCACTCTCAAATCATCAAATTCAATTCCAATAGTTTGGTAAAAACACACACACATTCCAACAATGTATCAAAATTATAATTTTGTATATTCCCACTATAAAAAATAATATCATTATATAGACATATATACATATTTATTCCATATCATCCTCCTTATATCTATTCTCACCGTCTATATGTCCCTTATGACACGAGAGTCACAAACCTCTGACCGATTTGATGCTCCCCACTATAGTAGTATAATCATCATCATTCTATTGATCCAAAATACATTAAATTAAAAACTCATGATACATATATTAACGAATATATTTACGGGAGATAACCCCTTTATCATACCTAAGATCCAACATAAATGATATATTTCTTCCAATTCTTTCGTCATCATGAATTTCAGGATAGTTTTCTTTAAATATAGTCACCATATGACATACCTTAAACTTATTTCCATGTTCTAAAAGGAATGTGTTATATCATCATACATGGGTAGATTTTATAAATAAATACATAAATAGTCCCTAAAAACCCTTGTCATGGGACAATATCATATTGTTAATTCTATAGTACATCTATAAATATCCAATGTTACCTCATTCTATAGTGTAAACATTTTCCCTTCTCATCAAACCATTATGAAACTATGAAAACAAGGGTCTCACCAATCACCCTAGAAACATCATTCCATGTGTGACCCCCTTAACTAAATCAAACTAAAGAACCATAGATCCTATATATGAAATTATGATTATTAAGAATGCATCACCACACCATCATTAAAAAATCTCTCATGAAAACAAAAAACCCAAAAAAATCAACAGACCATACCTAGTCAAAATATCAAAATATAAAATGAAAATAAATATTTGAGTAATAATTTAAAACATACCATATATCATCATGTATTTTCTAAAAAATATTTATATCATCCCTTATTATTCCATCCTGGAGAATAGAAAACTTATAAGGACCCTCTCCCTAGTTCATTACCACCGTACATCTAAATCTCATCTAATCACAATGGTCATATTCTCTCATACTACCCAATCTTAAAAAAAGACTCATTTTATACTGTCTTTAATTTAATTTGCCTTTTTCTGAATGATATTAATTAATTACCTTTCTTACATTGAATTTCAACACTCAATATTAATATCACTCTTAGTTAATCCTTTCTGTTGATACAATTGATTGTCACCCATTTCAAGGCCAACAACATTATTACACTCCTAATTTCATAATATTTATACCCATTATCTACCATTCGTATAACTAAATATATAGTATCAATATCCACTGTCACATTAAAACCAATTCCAAAACATATAAGGCTTAAAATCCAAGACATCACACGTTTTGAACCGTACGAAAAATGGGAAATTCATATTATTTTGTCATCTCAAATAAATAAGGTATCTGAAATGACGTTTTTTCATTCCATAGAATAATATCTTGAATAGAAAGGTATCATATTCCCATTCTATACCATCTATCAATAATAACTACCAAAAATCTAACCATCCCCATGGTATCCAATCCTCAAAAAATCCCACCAAGAGTTATTATACAACAATTTCACCATGACTATATACATTCATCTTCAAATAACATATTGTGATAGTATATACATAAATTTTCATCATAAAGATATTAACCGTAAAAAAATGGTCGGGGTGTGTATAATTCTGCCAATATGTTCTATAGGAAAACATTGTGTACACAATTTCTGAAACCCTAAATAATTAAACATTTTTTAGTCACCAAGATCCACGTATGGAATCAATCATATATCTTAAATATAATACATACCCAATATGATGTGTTTAATTAAAACCAAAATACAATAGTCAAGACCAAAAATAATGATATGAAATTATATCATATAACCTGAATTAATATATTAATAGTTATTCTTAAAACCAATAACAATATTCTCTTAACCCGGTAAACAAGGGCTTCACATAAGGAATGTATTCATGAATCACCAACCATATTTTTTTAATAGTATCTCAAAAATATTATAACACCCTACTATTCATCAAATAGAAATAAAAAAGTATTGATTTTATGATATAAGATTATAATTAAAATATGAAAATAACTCATTAGTATATTTTTCAAGATGTTATATAACATCAATCATTCCTCAATTTATTCTAGAGGCTGATATCAAGTGCAGATTTCTTAAATTATACAGTAGGATGAATATTACACTAATATCATTACTAGTAATAATGAATAAATAAAAAAATGTTAGCTAAAATTTATATATAAAATATTAATAATATTATATCAACCATTAATAAGAAAAATATAGTAATATAATCTTATTTTGAAACTAATATCCCACAGAGATGATCACATTAGGATGATAAGGAAAATAATAATAAAAAATAGATAATGTAATTCCATCGCTGACCCTCACCACATTCCACCACCAAATCCATGTTTATATTCTTTATCCTAATAAAATAAAATAAATTTTATTTGACATTATTAATAGACATAATGATTTCAAAAACACCAATGTGTCAGTTTAGGGTGTGAGAATGCATCTCAGTTGGTTCTAACCATGTTTCCAATAATAATACACCATATATAGTTATATCGAGGAAGAAATTAAATAATTGAAATTAATCTACAGTTAAGAGATACTTTTATGTAATCTTGTGGTATCCATTCCACTATGACACTTGAAAAATCCTTCTAGGACAATTCTAGAAGAAGAATCCACCAAATACTTCAAAAAAATCCATTATTGAAGTTATATGTTACGGTGTCATAAAATACCATGAAAAATCTCATATTACCATTGGTAGGGCTCACCAAAAATAAAAATCATATAATAAAATTCCATGACCTCCACCCTATTACTCATGGTTGAGTCCCACAAACACAACCTGAAATAATACCCTATCACAAAGCGTGGCCCTAACTGGTAATCAATCTATTAAGGATATGGTATCAATGTTATTGTATGCCTCTTCATATCAAAAAAATACACTTTGAATTACAGAGTTTCAAATTCCACATGTCATAGACAAAACAACCTGTATCAATTCCCTCTTAGTAATTCAAATCCATTTCATCACCTAATTCCTTAATGTGACACCTCACATCAAGTCTCATATTTCATCACAATCTACAAAAATACAAACTCACACTTGGTAGATTCTTCATGAACCTCTCACTTATAGATAGTCCATTAATTATGTATTTTAATAAATAACATCAAATTGAATACATAATATATTATGTTGTGTCTCATATATACAACCTGGAACAATACCCTAACACTATTTATGTCCTATAAGAATTTCCTCACTATTTTTATGAACCTATATTGATTCCCTTAATTAATCATACCCACATTGTGGAATTTTAACCCAATAAAAATATTACATCAAAACCTATGTCACATGATTTTCATGGATCACATATCTTGTAATTATGTTTTAGCTTGCATCTTAGACCATAATAATATTTCATTCTTATCAAAACTCACAGTCCAATTTCCTCGAGAATTTATCGATCAAACATGTACAATAAAATTATAATTTAAATATTGAAATCAATACCATACAGTAACATACTAGTTTCTATAAAACCAACCCACTCACTAATAATTTATAGTATCTTGAATTGGTTACCCCCTAGTAATCCAAAATCATGTAGGACTTATCAAATTCTATCCTTATGTGGATAGTCCATTTCCTATTACAATTCAATCATCAATATTCTAATACTATGTCCCATTAATCATTCATAACCAAATCCATAGAAAATCCTCTAGAAACTCACAACCATGAAAGAGGAACAAATTCTCCATGATCCATTCTTGGGTCCCATTTCATAAATCATATAATAGATATATTTATCAAATAATCTAGTGTAAATAGTCTATGGAACACTATATATTGTCCATGAGGTCTTATCACACTCATACATATTCAATTAAACTACATTCCACCATCATGAAGGTATTCCAAATCATACAACGGATGTACGACTATGTGAATTATAAGCACAAGGCCATATCACATAACTCATGCTCAAACTGACATAGGAATTCATCATAGGATATTCATGTCCAACATCAATCCCAAGTGAATCCCAGGTCCCCTTTCATGATCAATTTTATTTATGCAAAACATATGGAATTTATCATTTTCCCTTGCCAGATTGAATATGGGGGGGGGGTTGCATGTTTCCCCATCATTTACATGATGTTCACCAATTCAATATAGTCTCCACCCGGATTTGTTTGTGGATCCAGAAACACAAAATAGTCTCATATCCTTGACATCTCAAGGACCGAATTTCCAAAGTTTGTCATTCAATTAGAAAAAATGTCCAACAATAACTAGGATCGCACATTGGTAGAGATTATTAAATATTTCTCTCTCTCTCATCCTTTTGGAGGGAACTATTTTCTACATCAGGATTCCCTTATAGAATTGATCCATATTTATGAATCATTTATTAATCCCCATGTATTACATGGTTTTACCAATGGATAACATTAAATTATTAGAATTCGTGGAATTTAGAATCAATTGTATGAATATGAGGTTCTTCATAAATGATTACAAATGTATGTATATGTGGTTCTCACATAATAATATCTATTTATGGGAGAATTAAAGATTATTCAATCATTTAGAATTTTGATTCATGTTTCAATCTATACATTTGGGTTATCTGATACTTATAATCATCAAGGGAGATGGTATTTGTCTTCATTTTAGTAATTATCCCATAATTTGGGCTTTTTAGGTAACCTCGTAAATGGAATCCAAACCCATATAATTCCTCACCAAAGAGTGGGACACATCATACATTTTATGTTCATATGATTAGGATTAGACCATGTAGTTTAACCTTATATATAATGGAGTCCTATTTAAAAGGTTACTAGAAGTGTATTTGGTGGTATATACGTTGACGCGGCCTCAGGTGCATGGAAGAGATGTTGACTCCTGGGCGGGTAAATGATATTACCATGAACATGACCCCATAAGAATGGTAATTACTGGAGTTCAAAAGCAATATATCCTTATATGATTAGTTTATACACACTAGTATCATGGAATAAAACAATATTAGGTTGATTTTGGGGTGTTGGGGTTGGAAGTCATGGAGGATTCATACATATCATAGATGGTTGGTAATCAAAACCAATAGTGTTTTATTTAGGATGTGGATTAAAACTCGTAGGAGAACCATGGTTACTTCATTAATGATTTTGACCTTTGATGGTTTTTCATTTTGTGAATATGGTCCTCTTGAGATCTTAGTGACTTTCATTTGAGGCATACATCTACGAGAAATATCTTTTAGAAGATATGGTTGGGGACTGCACCATATAGTTGGCCCATATAAGTTTGGTTGTGGTCGGGTATTACACATCAAAGGAATGCCATGGATTGTGGGGCTTATAAATATGTAGGAAGATCATTTTAGTTGATATGGATGGTGAATAAAAACTATAGGATTCCCATATGAGCTTCGATATGGTCGGATATTACACTTTAGAGGATTCTCAAGGCTGTTTGTGGCATAAATCTATGGAGGATACCCTTTTGAGTGAATATGATTATGTCTTACACCATATAAGAGGCCCAACTGAGTTTTTCTATGGTTGGGGATTACAATTAAGAGGATTCCCATGACTAGTAGGGTCGTACACATATATAAGTGCCATGTTTTATATGATGTGGTCAATGGTTGCACCTTATTGGAGGCCCATATGTGTTTGTGTATTGTCAGTGATTTCAATTTTTAGGATTTATATGATTGTATGGTGAATACACCTATATATGTGGAAAATTTGGGTGGATATGTCTTGGTTTACAATTTATATAATGCCCATATGCGTTTGGGTAAGGATGGCGATTACAGTGATGAGGGTTCACATGAAAATTTACTTATTACACCAATAGGGGAGACCCATTTTTTTGGAATCATGAGGATTCCATGATTATCATTAAAGACTAGTGCAATTTAAGTCTTTTTTTGTTTTATAAAGAAGAAAAAATATATAATTTTTGAGAACGAAACACTATTATTTTGTTTGATGTTGTATAAGGTCCACACCCAAAGGTTTAGGGAAAGTGAGTGTGCTCTAATGGGCACATCCCCTCATGTAATTATACCCATGAACTGTGAAGATGATAATTAGTTAAATATCCATCAATAATGGACATGGTTCTTCCCCTTGTTGGATTTCCTTCTGACTAGTTTCTAGGTAATAGTGGATTAGAACAGAATATGTCTCAGAGTGAAAGACAATAATGATATGCACCCTCCCTACATAGAACAGGGAGGTCCATGTGAGGACCTCCCATATAGAGACCCTTATTTTCATGGGAATTTATGCATGATAGAATTTCAAAGGTCCAGCATTTTAATGATGTTATCAATATAACCTCATTTACAACATGTATGTACACACGATATAACACACTATTGTTCAATGTGATTTGATTGTAAACAATATGTGAATATGGGAGATGCCATGGTCTGATTCCTACTAAGGGGAACCACTTAGGAGTTAGGGATTCGCAAACATTGGTTAGATAAATAGGTACATTAGCATATTTCATTATGATCCCAAGGGTAGGCAGATGGTTCATTGCATGGGAGATATGTGAGTGATAAATAAATACATCAGAGTATTCCCAGTTTTGTATAGAAGGTTAGAATACATGGTGGGTTTCTCTTCACATGGAATTTTTATACATTGTCATGGGTTCAACCTATGTAGTGATTTGCTACGTCTAATTGGATTCTTATCACATAGCCCTTTTCTATATGTGGATGATTCATGTTCACATAGTTCTCTTAAAAATGATATTGAGTTCCCCCCTTTACGAATTTTATTATTTTATAAATTTATTCCTACAAATATATTTTTTCTACACATGTTGAGGTTTCATAATAATTCCATAGACTTCTTCTTTGTAGGATGTCATCTATAATGGGGTCTCATATTTTAGATGTCTATGTTAATAAACATTATCCCATAATATTTTTTTGGTATGATTTACCTTTTCCATTTTTATGTCTATCATATTTTATTTCAATTACATTCCATCACATTCATATGATTCTCTACCTTTTTGCCTCCGGAGTTTTTGTATTTATAAAGGGGAGTAGAAACTAACTACTGGGATGTTTAGTCATCCATGTTGGGATGTAGAGCCTTCGTATTTGGGGGCCAAGGAAATAATCCTAGGTCAAAACATGATTTTTTATATAGGGGATGAAAATCAATATTTCAACCATAAAAGAAATTCTCATTTTTAGGGGATGGAAAACATCACACATGTTCGCAAATAAAAGCATGTCCCACTATGTATTTCATTTTTGTGATGTCATGAGAATCAACGACATGAGTAATGAGTTTTTATATATGGTCCCTCATACTCCATTATTGATTGGAGTCACAAAACCATTTTTCATCAAACTGTTGTTTATGCTTATTTTTTACACAGAAATTTATCAATGTTTGATTATCTTGTATTAGTATTTTTTTGGACCAAAAAAATTTCCCCATTAGAATATTATTTTATCATGTGGAAGATTTGGTGATTATTATGAATATATTAGAAATATTTGGAATAAGGTTTTGGTATTAATGTGGATCTTTAGAGGGGACCATAGCTATAATAATGAAGATTGACCAATTTTTCCGTTACTGATCCTAGTTGTGGATTGATTTTCTAGAAAATTATCATCCACTTACATTATTCCATGTATAATTCTCCATTTTGGGTGAATTTTAGCATTTTAAATATCAATTTTAAGAGAACTATAATTCATTTCATCCACATAATGAATCTATTTTTTCACATGGTTTCATTATTTTTCATTGTTTAATTATTCATTACCCCCAACATCATGGGAAAACGCTTCAAATGAAAATAGTTTACATCCTAATAGATCAATGGATATGAATATATTTTTTTCCATGAAAATAGTTTACATCCATATAGATGTTTCGTATCATTATAAATCAACTTCATATAAGCTTAAAATCCATCAATGGATGTTGACATAGATTAAATCAAAACTCTTCTTAGAGAAATATCTCTTTCTATTTTGAAATAATTTAAGAGTCATATATCTATAAAATAAAACATTTTCTTTGAAAATATTCTTATAACCTTGTAAGGGAAGCTTCAATGATTTTATAACGGCGGAAAATTGCTGCACCCGCCATATAAGTTAAAAAAACATTCTTACCTTAATTCTGTCAAAAAGGTTAAAAAGGACCTTGTTTGGAAAACGACGGAAATATATCATTATAAACCACTTATAAAAGTCAAAAATGGTATAAATGACTTTAACCAATATTATATTAAATAGTAAAAAAATGGTTTTTAAATACATTTTTATGTAACATGGATGTGGATGATAAAGAAATCCCAGTAGATTATTACGTATAAACAGCCTCAGATAATGAAGAGACTGCGAAATAAACCCTTACCATGTATTTTTCCTTGGTTGAGGGTAGTTTAACCTCCTTTATAATTGGTGAAATAATTGTTATTTCATTATAAAAGAATCGTATAAATTAATATGATATCATATATGAACGTTTAACATTGATTTGTTAATAATATCATAGTATTATCATTGTTTCGGGTGTTAACTTACACGTTTTTTATATATTTTGTTATGTAAGCCGTGTTTTTCATGGATAGGTTCTATCTTAATCATATCCAGAATGATATCAAGTCCTTAGATACTATTATTAATCATCAAATGATAATTATACTTGAATGTATACGATGAAGAATGAATCTCATCACGTTCGTGGAGAGAGTAGTCCATACGTACGCACGAGTGACAATATCATTCTTTTGATATTAAAATAATATATAACTGGATGGTATATCATATATACAGAATCATTATCATGTTATATTTATTATTTACATGAATTACACTTCATTATTACACACATCCAAATAATAATTTATTGAAAAACAATTACACCACGGCGTGGAGATGGTAAGCCGTACGTACGCACGTATGGTGACATCTCATTCAAAAGATTGATAAATTAATGAATATGGTTGTACCGTATTTATAATAATATCAAATTATATAGTAGATACCGGATTCATTATTTTAGAATGGTAATACTAGAAAAGCCGTCAGAGGATAACCCTCTGACCATTTGTTAAAAAGAGAAAGAAAACCGGTTTAAGGGTTGCCGGTACCCATTACAAAACATCCCCGCGCCATACATTTCAAAACAACTTTCAAATTTCGAACTCAAAAAACCATCCAACTATCCTCGATCAGCATTCCACAAAACCCAAACCGCTTTCCATTTTTCCTGACCGTGTGTCCCCCTTCATCATTTCCAAGAGCCACCTCGAGACGCGAGCGTGGAAATCGTCACCCACCGCAGATCAAGTCGACGTCGAAATCCCCATCCAGTCTCCAACCAGTCAACATCAGCATTAGTATCTCGGAACTACCACTGTCATCGTCGCCGGGGCACCTCACCGTCGTCGCCAAAACACCATCACCAGAGCACCTCCCCGTCGTCACCTCCGTCGTCACCGCCGTCGTCACCTTCCCAACATCCCACCGGTCGCCGGAAAAAACCAATCCGACACCGTCGTCACCACCGTCATCACTCAGAAAATAATCCATTCGCAAAATCACAAAAAAAAACAACAAAAAAAACACGCAAACCAAACAACCACACCGCCACACAGAGTGAAGAACGTCAAATCCAGCAGGGAAAAGACAAAACCCTAAAATGGAAACCCCGCCACCACCGACTAGATCGACCACATCAGACGCAACAGAGCCCCCCCTCACTCACCTGAGAAGAGTCAGAGCCCCCAAAACACCGACGCATGAGCGTAGACCTCAAACGCTGAGAAACACCCCAGAGGATGACAGCGAGCTGCATAGAATCAGAACCAAAGGCGCTCCGAAGAGTTTGCCGTCAACGGAGACCGGTCTTACACCTGCAGATCTGAACCCGAAACCATCGCCGTCCTTAGTGCATCTCCACAGCCAGCGAGGAACCACGAAACACAAACCAGTAGCTGGAAACCTCCACCAGCCCACCAAGATCAAGAAGGAGCGTCGTGCCCTCCGCCGCGGAGGAGCCTGTGGCGGCGAGAGGGAAACCTAGAGAGAGATCCTCTTACGGGCTCATCTCCTCCTTTGGATCTTAGAATGGTAATAACAAAGAAAGAAGATGTTGAAGAAAAAAAAAATTGAAAAAGGGTGGTGAAAACATTACCTCTTCTTCGGGTTCTTCCTTTTGATTTGATCAAAAGGGATCCTTAGGTTGTCTTTCTGATCATACTAAGGCCTATAAGATGTAGTGAGTGAAGTTAATAGAGTATTTGGGCAGGGGTTGGCCGAACAAATAGTGTTTGAAGGTGTGAATTCATGAGAATGGGAAGTGCCCTTTTATAAAGGGGTTGAGGGCACATTTGGAAAAGTTAGAAATATTATTTTATAAGAAATTCAAATTAGTTTAATAATGGCTCCAAAGTGGATTATTTAAAGTTTAAGGTTGGTATGGGTCGAAAACCACTCAACCAATATAATCTAGACAGGTTTGGGTCATTATATTAACCTTATCCATTAGTTTTAACTCTTAGTTAATTAGTTTGACACTTACCATGTCACTTTGTATTTTTATATTATATAGTTAATAAAAATACTATATACCTTTAAGAGACCCCCCAAGTGGTCCATTAATGATACATATATCATGATATAAGTCTGTTAGACGAACCTTATATTTTTAGGAATTGAATATCAATTAATAATATAATATTTGTTTTAAAAACACTTTTATGTCAATTTTGACACTATTTGGAAAATTGATTTTTGTGAAAATGATAACAGAATGATTGCTTCAAAAAATGTTAATTAAATAAATCCTAACATGTCATATTAACCGATAAAATTAGTTTAATTCATAAATAGTCTCAAATTATATTTATTTGGGTATTTATGATATCAATTGTTTTAATTTTTCACTATTATGGTAATTATTGCATCATCATTATGTCATAAATAAATTAAATTATTTATTGTCTACAAATTATAAAGAAAATATCATTAATTTTTAAATCTGTTTATCTTTCTAATGAATATTTTCAATCTAATTTACCTTATTTATAACCCTATATTAATAATGTTTTAGTAAATAAACATTGATTTTAACTCTTTTAACTCTTCTTTGAATTAAATAATAATAAATATTCTAATCTAATCCAAGTGGACCTAAATGATAATATTTTATTCCTAAGATTGTTTTTGGTTGAGATACACTTGTCCAATAGAATTAGGTCATGTGTTAAGGTAATATTAATATCATTTTTACCCTTAATTACCCAATATTCATTTAACCGTGGTAAATAAAAGTAAAAAGTTACTATTCACAAAAAATTATTTTCATCTCATTGAACCACATTTTACTCCTTGATATTAACCGTGTCTCTTTGATTTTTAAAATTCCACTCACATAAGCGGTAAAATTATGTTTTATGGAAAATTCAGATTTTTTAACTACCACTTAGTGGTTTCACTATTCATCAAAAAATGAAGTTTTTCAGAAAAATACCAAAAATTCACCCTAGGCTAATTTCGATATTTTTAATCATAATATGATGTCCATTTTGAAAAATAAAATTTATAAATTTAAAAAATTCGCTGTTACTATTCCTAATGGCTAGTTTGATTGGTTGTGGTGTGTTAGAACTCGATGTTGTCTACAACACACGCTATTGCATTATTCAAAGAGAAGCGTACCATAGAAGCTTATGGTGTTACATTCTCCCCTCCTTCAAATAATTTTTTCCTTGAAATTTCTAGAATCCTACCACATGAAAAGACTCGGGTGGTTCTTCATCATAAGTTTCTCAGGTTCCCACATTGCCTCTTCCATCCTATGGTTTTTCCACAAGACTTTTATCAGACAAGTCGTCCGGTTTCTCAGTAAATGTTCTCTCGTATCAAGAATCTTGACGGGCTCTTCGCAATAAGAAAGATAGGTTTCTAGTTCTAATTCCTCATAGCTGAGTACATGCGTTTGGCCAGGCATATATTTCCTCAATAGTGATACGTGGAACACATTGTGAACTTTGGATAGATTTGGCGGCATTGCCAAAAAGTAAGCTACAACCCCAATTCGTTCTAGAATTTCGATAGATCCGATGTACCTGTGACTCAATTTACCTTTCTTACCAAAACGTATGACTCCCTTCCATGGAGATACATTCAGGAAAACATGATCACCGACTTGAAATTCCAAATCCTTCCATCGATTATCAGCATAGCTCTTCTCCATACATTGAGCTACTTTGATAAGGTTTTGGATTACCTTCACCTTTTCCATCGTTTCCTCCACCAGTTCTAGGCCTACAAGTTTTCTTTCACCAACCTCATCTGAACTGGTTGGTGTGCGACATCTCTTTCCATATAATGCTTCATATGGTGCCATCTAAATACTCGAATAGAAGCTATTGTTTTAAGAAAATTCTACCAGAGTTAAATATTGACCCCACATACCCTGAAAGTCAAGTGATCAGGATCTCAACATGTCTTCTATGGTTTGAATAGTTCATTCTGATTGTCCATCTGTTTGATGGTGGAAGGCAGTGCTCAAATGAAGTTCAGTATCCAAGGGTTTCTGAAGACTTTTCTAGAATCTTGAAGTAAAATGGGGATCACGATCAGAAACAATCGATAGGGGTACTCCATGAAGTCTCACAACTTCATTAATATATAGTCTTGCTAGACGTTCTAGTGGTAGATATTCTATTATAGCAAGAAAATGTGCTGACTTGGTAAGACGATCATCAATAACCCATATTGCATTGTTCCTTCTAGTAGTCTTTGGTAGTCCCATGACAATGTCCACCGTGATATTATCCCATTTCCACTCCGGTATGGGAAGAGGTTGCATGAATCCTCCATGATGTTGCCTTCCAGCTTTCACTTGTTGACAAACCATACATCTTGACACAAAATCAGTAATCTCCCTCTTCATGTTGTCCCACCAAAAATGTTCCTTCAAATCTCTATACATTTTGGTTCTACCATGGTGTATAGAGAAATTGGAACTATGAGAATCATCCAGAAATTCCCTTTTTAGATCAGGTATATCGGGAACACAAAGCCTCATCCCAAATTTCAAAATTCCTTCTTCATACTCAAAGTCTCTCAATCTCCTATCATTCACAACTTTAATCTTCTTTTGAAATTCTTCATCATTGGTCTGAGAACTCTTAATCCTTTCTTTTAAATATGGTTTGGAAACATTTTGAAAAATCATTGATGTTTCACCTTCCCTATTTATTTCCATGTCCATCTTCACTAGATCCATGAAAATTGGATCCCTTTCAATTATCATATTTTTCAAAACTCCATGATCTTTTCTGCTCAAAGCATCTGCCACCTTGTTTTCTTTCCCCAGGTCGTAATGTATCGTACAATCATAATCCTCGAGTAATTCAAGCCATCTCCTTTGCCTCATGTTGAGTTCTTTTTGTGAGAAAATATACTTCAAACTCTTGGTATTAGTATTAATCTCACATTTTTCACCAAAGAGGTAGTGCCTCCAGATCGTCAAAGCAAAGATCACAGCTGCTAACTCGAGATAATGAGTAGGATCATTTTGTTCATTAATTATCAACTGTCGTGGTGCATATGCAATAATCTTATCATTCTGCATAAGTACACAACCAAGTCCTTTCATCGATGCATCACTATAAATAACAAACCCATCATTCTCCAATGGTAGAGTCAACATAGGAGCATTGACTAATCTTATCTTCAGTTCATTGAAACATTTGTCACACTCTTTTGTCCAATCAAATTTAACCCCATTACATGTGCGCTTTTTTAATGAGTTAGACAACAGGGAAAAATTCTGGATGAAACATCAATAATAACCTGCCAAACCAATAAAATTGTGTACCTCAGTTATATTCGCAGGTGTTGGACATTCTTGGATTGCCTTGGTCATAGAAGGATCAATAGAGATTCCATCTTTAGAGACAATATGGCCATGAAAAGAAATCTCATGAATCCATAATTCACACTTGCTAAACTTCCCATATAATTCTTGTCTTCTCATAGTATTCAGGATAATGCGCAAGTGATATTCATGATCTTCGTAGCTTTTAATGTATACCAAGATATCATCAATAAAAACCACAACAAATTCATTGAGATATTCCATGAAAACTCTATTCATCAGATCCATGAATACAATAGGCGCATTAGTAAATCCAAAATGCATTACTGTAAACTCGTAATGCCCGTACCTGGTTCGAAATGTTGTCTTCTGAATGTATTCCTTCTTCACACACAACTGATGGTATCCAGATCGAAGGTCAATCTTTGAGAAGTATTGAGATCCATGTAGTTGGTCAAATAAATCATCAATGTGAGGCAGTGGATACTTGTTCATTATTGTTATAGAATTTTTCTCACTATAGTCGATACATAACCTCATAGATCCATCTTTATTTTTATCAAAAAGAATAGGTTCTCCCCATGGAGAAACACTAGGGAGAATAAATCCCTTATTAATCAATTCCTTTAGTTTTTTCATTAGTTCAACTAATTCTACAGTGTCCATTATATAAGGAGTCTTCGATATAGGCCTTGATCCATGAATTAAATCAATGGAAAATTCATCTTCTCGTTCTGGAGGATGTCCAGGTAAATCTTTTGGAAATACATCTACATATTCATTCACAACAGGTACATCCTCTATTTGAATATTCTTTTCCTAACCCAAAGTCATTTCATTCTCTTCCTCCCCAATAATTGAATTTAGTTGAGCTATTGGAGGTGGATCTAGATAAGAATTAGGTGGTGGTGATTCGGCTCTAAAGATAAGGTGTTCCTTATCATCATTATAAAAAAATCATAACCTCCTTATTCTTACAGTAAATATTCGCATCATGGTCCAAAAACCAGTCCTCACCGAGGATTATATCAAACTCAATCATAGGTATGATGATTAGATCAGTAGATAAATATCATTTATGTGCTCTAATGGGGACTGATTCACAAAACTTTGTTGCAATGTTACTTCCCGTTGGAGTTTTAACTAAAAACTCCCTTGTTAAATCAAATTGGAAATATCAAATTTTGTTAGAAAACTAGGAAGATATGAATCAATGTGATGATCCAGAATCAAATAATGCATTTTCTAAACATGAGGAAACCATTAAATTACCTACCACCACGTATTTCGGAGCTTCTACCTCAGCAGTAGTGATAGCATAAGCTTGGCCTTGATCCCTTGGCCTTTTCTGAGGTAAGTTCCCCTGATTCTTAGGACATTCAATTGCATAATGTCCCATCTCCCTACAATTGTAGCACTGAGCATCAGTATCTTCCTTATTCCCTTTGTAGTCACGAGCTTGGTGGTCTTTTTCACCACACTTATAATAGACACCCATTCCCTTCAAGAAAGTACCAGGGTGTTTCTTCCGACATTTACCACAGGATGGATATTCAAACATTCCCTTCTTCCCCTTATTTCCATTCCCAAATTGATCTGTAGATCTCTTATTCTCTTTCTTTTCATTAATGTCATAATACATAGAGAATTTCTTTTCTATCTTGATAGCACATGAGACAATGTCTTCGTATGATGAAAAGGATTGTGAGACTAATGGTCGACAGAGAAATGGTTTTAACCCATCAAAGAAATGATCAATATTACTTCTTGGGTTACATATATATTCTCCAACATACCTTGCTAACCTTGTAATGTTAGCCTCATACTTTGCGACATTCTCATCCTACTTTTGTCTCAGACTCAGAAATTTCCCTTCCATATCTGCTCGATGGTCATGAAGAAAGTATTTTTCTAATAACAGATCGTTGAACTCCCTCCATTCCATTTTTGATACTTCATCATCTTCCTTCGTGTTTTGAATCAATGACCACCATTGATCAGCATCTCCAGTGAGGCGGTAAACTGCCATGATAAGTTTTTCCCTTTCAATACATCCCAAACCCTGAAATATTTTCTCTAGGGAAATTATCCATTGCTCAGCTACTAATGGATTTGTACTCCCATTGAATGATGGTGGTTGCTTCCTCATAAAGCGATCTAACATTGATCCTCCGCGATGTGGATCAGGGTGCTCCATACAGGTAAGGTTATTATTCATAACCTGAGTGAGTTGTCCCGATATGGTGATTAGTTGATTAGCACCAGTTGCATCCCCAGCTCCACTATAATTATCTTGAGTAGGAGGGAAATCCCTACATGGAGTGTGTGCATTGATATAGTTTCCATTTCTTCCACCAAGATCCATTTCTAAACAATGGAATAAACTAGATTACTTTATAAATCAAAATACATAATTCCATATTTATAAAACACATAACATAAATTAAACTATTTATGGATATAATCCATAATCATAAAAAAAAATTCTTTGAGGATGTATATACTCATAAACCCTTCATAATGATTTGTAATGAAAATGAGAGTTATCTTAAGCATCTCCCCGGGAGTGTTGTAACCAAGAGTGCATCAAGGCCCGTTGTCGTGCACCAGTTCCCGTTTGAGTCTAGCTCAAAGTGCTGTTTTCGGGTTTTACCCCTAGGTATATCTGTGCCAAAGCCGCCTCTACCAGCTCGTATCCAGACATGGATGTATTGCTCAGAAAACTCAAAAAATCTCTACAATACCAAAATTCTAGGAAGTTCTTCTATACTAATCCTCATAGTCCATCTTAAATCTATGTTCTCTAATCAAAGTTTATCTAAATATAGCTTCCAAGGTTTGTACTAAACCTCCCTCTGATACCAACTATAACGCCCTAACCCTAGATACCCAGAGTTGGTGCATTATTACATAACATTGGCATGATCACAAGAAAGATCAAGTCTTGAAAGACCGAATAGTTTAGTATCCTTGGAATAAATAGATACATTAATAAAGGTTACATTACATCATAAAATGAAAACTACAAAAATATAGTCTCTATAGTACACACTCTTATCCACTCATATTATCCCTGCAGGTCATTCATAAATTACTTCTTCACATCTTGGGAAAAATAAAACATAGAAAAGGGGTGAGATCAAATGCCCAGTAAGGAAAACAATATAGCCGAATCTTTCATAAATAAGAATTAACATTTAAAGCAATGCATAAATAAAACAAGAGCCTTTTAAACTTGAACTTCAACATAGTATGGAAAAAATAAAATGAAATAATGCCATTTACTTATTCACATGGTAGTTCTACTAGTCAAATAATCACATGAAATATCAATAACCACTTTCATAATGATTGAATGCATAATTCCTGACTATCATAACCACCTAGCCAAGGCCTCATGCCAAGACTACAAATAATATTTTTCCAAGGCCTTGTTCCAAAACACTAGTTTGTCTCATGAGACCTACCTATGCATCGAGGAGCTATAGCGGGCTCCACCAGTAACATATTAAGTCCAATGCATTCCCATATGAAAATGTTTAAACATAACATAAACATTCGTATTAAAACTAGAATACGAAATGTAAATACTTCATCCATAAAAAAAGAATGGTATAAAAATAACACATCCACAGTCAAACATATCACAAAACCTTCAATACAATATATAAGTTTTGTATCATAATAAATCAAAATCAAATAAGCTTAAAATCCATCAAAGGATGTTGTCATATATGTAATCAAAACTCTTCTTAGATAAATATCTATTTCTATTTTGAAATAATTTAAGATTCATATATCTATAAACTAAAACAATTTCTTTGAGAATATTCTTATAAGCTTGTAAGGGAAGCGTTGATGATTTTATAACGGTGGAAAATAGCTGCACCCGCCATATAAGTTAAAAAACATTCTTACATTAATTCTTTCGAAAAGGATTAAAAGGACCTTGTTTGAAAATGACAGAAAGATTCTTTTATAAACCACTTTTAAAAGTAAACAAGGGTATAAATGACTTTAACCCATATTCTAGTAAATAGTAAAAAAAATGTTTTCGAAAGACATTTTTTAGAAACATGGATGTGGATGATAAAGAAATCCCAGTAGATTATTATGTATAAACAACCTCGGATAATGAAGAGATTGTGAAATAAACTATTACCTTATAATTTTCTTCGGTTGAGGGTAGGTTAAAATCCTGTATAATGGTTAAATAATTGTTATTAAATTATTCAAGAATCATATACATTAATATTATATCATTTATGATCTTTTAACATTGATTTTTTAATAATATCTTAGTATTATCGTTGTTTCGGGTGTTAACATACTCGTTTTCTTTTATATGTTTTGTTACGTATGCTGTGTTTTTCAGGGATAGGATGTATATTAATCATATATGGAATGATACGAAGTTCTTAGATACTATTACTAATCATCAAATGAGAGTTAGACTTGAATGGATACGATGGATAATGAATCTCGTCGCGTTCGTGGAGACGGTAGTCCGTACGTACGCACGAGCGACAATATCAATCTTTTGATATTAAAATAATATATAATTGGATCGTATATCATATATACATAATGATTATCATGTTATATTTGTTATTTAAATTAATTACACGTCATTATTATACCCATCCAAATAATAATTTATTGAATAACAATTACACCACGACGTGGAGACGGTATGTCGTATGTATGCATGTATGGGGACATGTCATTAAAAAGATGGATAGAATACTGAATATGTTTGTACCATATTTATAAAAATATTACAGTATATAGTAGATACTGGATTAATTATTTTATAATGGGAATAACAAAGAAAGAAGAAGTTGAAGAAGAAATTAATTTGAAAAAGGGTGGTGAAAACATTACCTCTTCTTCGGGTTCTTCCTTTTAATTTGATCAAAAGGGCTCCTTAGGTTGGCATTATGATCAAAATAATATGTCTATGTTGTATTGAGGGAAGTGGAGAGTGTATTTGGGCAGGGTTTTTCCGAACCAAAATGCTTTGAATGTGTGAATTAATGAGAACGGGGAGATCCCTTTTATAAGAGGGGTGAGGGGAACCTTTTGAAAAGATAGAAATATTACTTTATAATAAATTCATATTCGGTTTATAATTGCTCCAAAGTGGATTATTTAAATATTATGGTGGGGATGTGTCTAAAATCAGTCAACCAATAGAATTTAGACAGTTTTGGGTCATTATATTATCCTTATCTTTTAGTTTTAACTCTTAGTTAATTAGTTTCACACTTACCATGTATCTTTGTATTTTTATATTATATAGTTAATAAACATACTATATACCTCCAAGAGACCCCCCAAGTGGTCCATTAATAATAAAAATATCATTATATAAGTCTTTTGGTCGAACCTTAGATTTTTAGGAATTGAATATCAATTAATAATAAAATATTGGTTTTAAAAACTCTTTTATGTTAATTTTGACACTATTTTGAAAATTGATTTTTTTGAAAATCATAACAGAATTATTACTTCACACAAAGTTAATTAAATCATTCCTAACATGTCATCTTAACGTATAAAATTAGTGTAATTCATAAAAAGTCTCAAAAAATATTTATTTGGGTTTCTATGATATCAATTATTTTAATTTTTCACTATTATGGTAATTACTACATCATCATTGTGTCATAAATAAATTAACATATTTATTTTCTAAAAATTATAAAAAAAATATGATTATGTAGGAAATATTTTTAGAATTATAATTAATATTTACAATCGAATTTACTTTATGTATAACCCTATATTAAATTTTTTTACTAAATAAACATTGCTTTTAACACTTTTAACTCTTCTTTGAATTAAATAATAATAAATGTCCTAATCTAATCCAAGTTAACCTAAATGATAATATTTTATTCCTAAGGTTGTTTTTGGTAGACATACATTTGTCCAATAGATTTAGGACATGTTTTAGGGTAATTTTAATATCATTTTTACCCTTAATTACCCTATTTACTTTTAACCATGGTAAATAATAGTAGACAGTTACTATTCACCAAAAATTATTTTCATCATATTGAACCACATTTTACTCATTGATTCTAACCATGTCTCTCGGATTTTTGAATTTCCACTCATAGAAGCGGTAAAATTATGTTTTATGAAAACTTCTGTTTCTTTTACTACCACTAAGGGGATTCAGTATTCATCAAAAAATGATGTTTTTCAGAAAAATACCAAAAATTCAGCCTAAGATAATTTCGATATTCCGAATCAAAAAATGAAGACCATTTTGAAAAATAATATCTATAAATTTCAAAAAGTGGGCATTACTATTCATAACAGCTAGTTTGATTGGTTGTGGTGTGTTAGAACTCGATGTTGCGTACAACACACGCTGCTGCATTATTCAAAGAGAAGCGTACCGTATAAGCTTGCGGTGTTACATTAGATATCCTCATGACATGCTCCTGATATTTTATATGAAGGTGGGGAGAACATCATCATCTTTAGGAGACGTTCTATGTTACCAATGACGCTTCAAGAGGCGGTGTTGAGGGGGTTCCATAAATCCCCTTTAGTGGTTCATCATGTTGGTGAGAAGATGTACCAAGACCTCTGAGGTCAGTACGGGTGGTCGAGGATGAAGAATGTAGTGGTGAAGAGTGTTTCTCAATGCCTCACATGTCAACAATTGATGTCTATACATCAGGTACTGGAATTCTTATCTCATCCAATTGATTTACTAAAGTGGAAGTGGGAGGGTATCTCAATGGACTTCTTTACAGGGTACTACATACATTCAGGGGCCACAATTCGATCTGGGTGATTATTGACCGACTAACCAAGTCAGCCCACGTCCTACCAATCCGAGAGTAGGGATCAATAGATAGTTTGGGATGTCACTATGTACAGAAGATTGTATGATTTCAATGGGTTCTATCGACAATCATCCTTGATTGTGACACTCGTTTTAAATCTAGATTGTGGTGGGGATTATTGGAGGTATTTGAGACATAATAACATTTTAGAACTGCCTTTTTTCCTCAGATAGTTGTTCATAATGATTGGACCATATAGATCCTAAAAGTTATGATTCGTGCATCTATCCTTGATTTTGATTACAATTCAGATGACCACCTGGCACCGGTGGAGTTTTCTTACAAAAACAGTTATCACTCCACCTTTGGAATGGCTCTGTTTGAGGCCCTGCATGAGTGACCATGCAGATCACATGTATTCTAGATAGACCTAGGGGAGTCACCAATTATGGGTCCATAGATTGTACATGCTACCCTGGAGAAGGTGTTGATCATCCCGGAGAGGATTAAGACTGCACAATGCCGTCCGAATTGCTATGATGATATGAGACACTTCTAAAAATGTTATCTTTACCAACAGTTTAAAACAATTAGAAAAGGCTGGACAAATTTTGGAATAAACTATACCAAAAATTGTCCAAACTGATGGGTCTTTAGCCATTGGGATATGAGTAAAAATGATATTTACCAACGGTTCATTGAAATTATTGTTATAAATGTTTACAAATGGTTTAAAATGATTGGTAATATAAAAATCATCTCTATAATAATGGTTTAAAAAACATTGGTATAGACTTATACCAATGGTTTCCCACAAACATTTGGTAAATATCAGATAAATATAACTATAACAATTGTTTTTAAACCATGAGTATATCATTTTACCAAGAGTTTACAAACAATCGTTGGTATAATATTAATTTTTACATATATGCCAATGGTTTTAAACCATTGGCATACTCTTTATGTACCCGCAACTGTAATATGACCTCCCCCTATGAACCTACAACAATTCCACCAGATTCTACTAGCAGGCCTGTAGATTTCGTACAAAATTATAAATACCTACAGAATACATACTGGGGGTCAGGGAGGTCAATATAGAATACCTGTACAATTCTGAATACCTACACAATTCATACACAATTCTGAATAACATCACAATTCTCAATACCCAAAATACATAAAAATTTTGTATGAATTTACACACAATTCATACAACACATAATTCATACATAATTTAGAATACCTCCAATTCTGTATATAATTACCCTTACACACATACAGAATTAACACGTAATTTATATGGTAATTACACCAAGTATACACATACAACATGCATACCCATAAATTGTTAACACATAATTCATAAGCTAATTAAATACATAATGAATTCAATTCCAAATTCAAGTGTTTGGGGGGATGTTTAGGGGGGTGGGGATATTTAGATGTTTGGGGTGGTTGTCCAAGGGGGTTTGGGGTGTCCACGGGGTGGGGGTGTCTGGGAAGGGGGGGCTGTCCATTGGGGTGTTAAGGGGGTGGGGTGGTGTCCAGGGGTTTGGGGGAATTCCAAGGGGGTAGGTGGTTTCCAGAGGGTTGGGGTGTCCAAGAGGTGTCCAGGAGGGGGGGTCATGTGATTGGGGGTGGTCTAGGGGGTGGGGGGCTATGCAAGGGGGGTGGTGTGGTGTCTAATTGGGGATTTCTAGGGGTGGGGGTTGCCCATGGATGTGGGGGTGTCTAGGGGTGGGGGTGTCCAAGTGGTGGGGTGGTTCCTAGGAGGGGTGGGGGGTCGTCTATTGGTTTGGGGTGGCCTTGGGGGTAGGGGGTCTATCCATGGGGGTGTGGGTGGCCAGGGGGTGGGGGAGGGGGTGTCTAGGTGGTGGGGTGGTGTCTGGAGGGGTGGGGGCCGTCCAATGGGTTGGGGCTATCTAGTGGTAGGGGGTTGTCAATGGGGATGGGGGTGTCTAGGTGGGTGTTGTGTCAAGGCGGCGGGGCAGTCTCTAGGGTGGTGGCGGCTGTCCAGGGGGTTGGGGGTGTCCAGGGGTGGGGTGTCTAGGGGGATTCTCCGTATGGGTGGGGGCTGTCCATTGGAGTGGGGGTGTCTAGGGGTGGGGGTCCAGTGGGTCGGGGCATCCAGGGGGTTGGGGGTGTCTAGGGGGTGGGGAGATTGTCTATGGGGGAGGGGTGTCCAAAGGGGGGGGTGTCCAGGGGGGTGTCCAGGGGGTTGGGTGGTTGTCCAAGGGGTCGGGGGTGTCTGGGGGTGTCATGGGAGATGGTGGTGTTTGAGGGTGGTGGGGTTACCAGGGGTGGGAATGCTATCCATGGGGGTGGGGTGGGGTTGTCCAGGGGTATGAGGTTTTGAGGGGGGTGGGATATCCATGAGGTTTGGTGGGGTTATGCAGGGGGTAGGGTGTCCAGGTGGTGGGCGGGTTGTCTACTAGGGGGTGTAGGGTGTGTCCACCGAGGAGGGGTTGTCCATAGGGGGTTGGGGCTGTCCGCGAGGGTGACAGGCCTGTTCTGGTGGTAGGGGTGTCTAGTGGGGTGGGGGGGGGGGGGCTGTAATCATTTTAATGTAATTAATTTCATGGATTTTAAGGACATTGTTATTTTTAAAATGTTTTTTGAATACAGTTCATTTCAATAGTATTTTGTTTTTTAGGAATAAAATGAATGATTTTGGTGTGTATGGTAGGAAGGGGGATTGGTTTATTAAGGAATGGATTACATTTTTATTATGGTACGAAAATACAATATGATTTTTGAAATGGAACCATAAAAGGTTTTTTATAAACCATTGGGTTTTTATAAATAGAAACAAGACTAAATTTTTTGATTTTGAAATGGTTTTATGAAGAATTATTTATTATGTATCTTTAGGGGATTTACGAATTTTTGTCCCTTGTTTTAAAAAAATATTATTTTACTAATTTTTTGGTTTTTTATAATTATTGAGAATGTTACCACTATAAATGAATAAAAAAGTCGATAAGGGGATATCTTAATTATTCATTCTTGAGATCCAGCTATTGTCTTCGTAGTGTTGGTCTCTACTCAAACTCTTGTGGAACTAGAATTGTAATGTTCTTCTCAGATCATTTATTATTCTATGATGTTTCTAATATAGAATCCACTATTTTTTGTTGTTGTTTAATGATCCCTGGAGGGAACAAAGTGTTTATTTATTATTAATGGGATCTTCGAGTTGTTAGAAACCCTATAATCCATGGGGGTGGGTGCTGTCTAGGGGGGATGAGGGATATCAATGGGGATGGAGGGGTTGTCCAGGGGGTAGGGGTGTCCTCGGTGTGGGTGGGGCTGTCCACAGTGGTGGGGCTGTCCAATGGGGTAACAGGAGTCTAGGGGAGTGGGTGGGGTGTCTATGGGGGGTATGGGGGGGGGGGGGGGGGGGGGTTGTCCACGGTGGTGGAGGGGTTGTCCAAGGGTAGAGGGTGTCCTAGGGGGTGGGAGGGTTGTCCACGGGGGTGGGGAGATTTCCACGAGGGGAGGGGTGTCCATGGGGTGTGTGGGATATCCACAGGGGAGGATGGGCTCTCGAGGGGGGGGGGGGGGTTGGTGTTGTTTAGGGGTGAGCAAGATATCTACGGGGGTGGGTGGCCAATCCACTAGGGGGCTCTGTAGGGTGTACGGGGTGTCCAGTGGGTGGGCGGGCTGTTTATGAGGGTGGACGGGTTGTCCAAGGGGTACGAGGTATCCAAGGGGATGTGAGGAGTTCCACGAGGGTGGGCATGCAGTCCTTATGGGTGGTGGTTATCCAGGGGGACATGGGGTGTTTAGGGGGTGGGGCTATCTGGGGGGTACGATGTGTCGAGGGGGGGTGTCCAGTCTATCTATGGGGGTGGTGGGGCTTCCAGGGGTATGGGTGTCCTGGGAGGGGGGGGGGCTCTCTATGGGGCTTGGGGATATCTACAGGAGGTGGGGCTGTCCATGGGATGGGAAAGCTATCCACGGGGGTAGCAGGGCTTTCTAGGGATATCAGGGGTGTGCAGGTGGGTGGGGGAGCTTTCCAAGGGGTGGGGGCTGTCTAGGGGGTATGAGGTGTCCATGGGGTGGACATTATATCTAGGGGATGGTTGGGGCTGTCCAAAGGGTTACAGGGTGTCTAGGGGTTGGGCGAGGTTTCCACGGGGGTGGTCGTGCTATTTAGGAGTGTATAGGATGTCTAAGTTGGTGGGAGGGCTATCCATTGGGTGGGGAGTTATACACAGGGGGCGACGAGCTGTCCAGGGGATGGGCGGGCTATCCAGGAGGTTGGCGGAGCTATCCCAGGGGTGGGAGTGTCAGTCCGGGGGGGGTATGGGGTGTCCAAGGTCATGGGTGTGGTGGTCCAGGGGGTACGGGGTGTCCATGGTTTGGCGGGCGGTCTAGGGGTGTGGGGTTGTCCAGGGGTGGTTTTCCAATGGGGGAGGGGCTATCTATGAGGTGGGAGGGCTGTCCACAGGGGTGGTGGTGCTGTCCAAGGAGGTATGGGGTGTCCAGGGGGTGGGGTGGGTGGGTGGTCCATGTTGGTAGGGTGGCTATCAATGGGAGGGTTGAATCAGTCTAAAACAAATAATCATTCCATGTTTTATTGTTTATTTAAAAAACAATGCAGATAATGTGACCTACCTAATCTCACAAATTTTCTGGTACACCAAATCAATTAACATCATTGGTCACTAATACCAATAAAAAATGTAATGAATCCATCTATCCATCATCAACATCATTATCTTCACTGTCATCATTAGCCTCACCCTCATCCTCATTGGCATCCCCATCATCATCAATTCCCTCCTCAATGCCCTCCTCCTCACCCTCATACTCATATTTTTCCTCCTCATCACCCTCCTCCACATCGCCCTCCTCCACACCCTCTTCCTCCTCATCGGCCTCCTCCTCGGCATCATCCTCCACCGCATCGGTCTCCTCATCTCCATCGTCACAACCACCACTTGATCTCCCACCTAGTGCAGTATATATAGAACACATCGTTGAAATATATTTATCACAAACTGTGCTATCCTCCGGTGTAAGTGTTGGATGTAAAACATCCATCATTTTCATAAATGCAGTATTTTCCCTAAAAGACATTTATGCCATCTCTGTGGCCCTTTTTCTGCCTGTTCTTCATGTTCCTTAACCTACTAGAACTCAGTCACACTAAAACATGTACCCAAGGAAGGAAAATACCTTGTCAGAACTATACTCTTCCCAGGTCGGCAGTGTACTCTACGTGGGTGCTAATCTCCCAACACCTGATGTAAGTGATTGTTTTTTATAAACGTTTTTGGTTCCTGAGCATCTACGGCCTCTAAAGAAGCCTGTTAAAAATATAAATATATTATTAAGTTACAAAATATAGAATAATATTTTATATCTAAAATTTAAAATAAATAATCTTCTTCTGAGTCGGTTCAATAATTGCACTTCCATTTTTCTTCCTTCTACTCAAGAAAAACAGTTTTTCTCGAGGCACCGATCCTTCAATATTCAATTTATTCACCTATAATGACATTTAATTTAGGAAAACATAATTAAAAATAGGATTCCAATAATTAATTTCATAACTAATATTATATAACTACTTTAGCAAGTGAATAAATTATGGAGGAATCAATAGAAAGGGAAAGTCGTAAAGAAAAAATTAAAATATCATATCGGATGCCTCTCATGAACAGGCATCATAGTACGTCCCAATGTGTGGAGGTATTTTTTATCATCAATGTTTTTTTATTTCTTCTGGATGATTACAAAATAAAATTCAATAATTAGTATTAACAAAAAATATGAAAATTTAAAATTAAATAACTCTAATGTGATTAATACCTTAAATTGGCTAGTTATACAATGAGTAATAATATGTTGATAATATTATAACAGAAAATAATCCATGACAGGGACCTCCTCTAACTCTGTTCCCACTCTAGTACTCCAAAAAACATACAACTCATGCTTATAAGATCTCCAAAGATCACCTAAATCCTTTATAAGTTTGGGTCGTGCACCCTCACTATCGGGGAAATTAAACCAAAACTGACACCAAAATATTAATTCATATAAATACAAAAATTAATATATTGCCTCAAATACAACAGATTTTTTACCCATATCTCTACCCAAGCTTTATCCTTGACTTCATTAGGCAACTGTCTCCATGAGAGCGGGCTGAGAGAAATGATGTTGGAGTATTTGGAAACTGCTGCAAAAAAACCCCCACATTGCTACCCTATTTTTTCAATCATTTTACTATCTTCAATGAAGTCCACCATCAATTGCGTGTGTCGGTTCTACACTGCAGTATTGCGTGTAAACCCCCGCACTCACCTCTTATCATTATATGTATCGGTTTTGCAATAAAAACAAATATTTTTTTCAATACATGTAATATTTAAAATATTTGATGGTGTAAAAATTTCTTAGGGTTTTATAAGTATACCTACATTAGTCTGCTATAAGGGTTCTACTGGATCCAAATAAACTGAAGGAAAACCCTGTACAGGTGGAGTGGGTCTCAATGTATGCTCTGCAGGGAAAGACTATAGAAGAGCAGGTGTTAAAGAAGATAGAATATTAAATCCCGAAGAGAAGAAATCAAAAGTAAAAGAAGAGGAAAATGATGGATGGTCGAATACCGAATAGATATTAGAATCATCATCAGATAGGGTGAAGATGGGTGAAGATGATCAGATTTAAAGGGTGGTGAAAACATGGGAGGCCTAAATATCATGTGTGTCCCTAATGACACACCGAGATCATAATGTGGTATGGATGATATTTCAATGAGAGTGGCATGGTCTAATTAGGTACGCCAACCAGATCTTCTAGCTCTCGTACCACCCCCTCATACGAACACCCTGAGAAATGGGACCACTACTAGGCTCCTCATCAAATAATTGTTTCCTAATAGATGGATCCTGTAAAAATATTGAAAATAAAATTATTAACATGACATTATATATTTTTTAAATATATATATTTGAAATAAAATACTCACTAAATGCACTAGTGGTGGAATGCCAATCTCAGTGATGCTACTATTGTTGCCCATAAACTGTTTCTTCCGCCTTTCTTTAATTAGTTGAATTTCCCACATTTGAAAACAAATATGGTAGTAATTATAAATGGATAACTAATGTGTAACTGAAAAAACAAAATAAATGAGCATGAATATATATATAAAGAAGTCTATAAATTATACAATATGTAATAATGAAATTTAATTTTTAGTATGATGTTTATTTAATATGTTTCATCAGTCTATTAAAATCATGGAGCATTTATTCTACCAGATTCATAAGGGGTAAAGAGGTTATCGAAAATAAAGAAAAAATAAATTTCTTAATGGTTGGTAGATGATGTAGGTTTCTATAAATATTTTTCAGATGAATACAAATCATCATATTCATTACTTGGTAAACTTTTAATGAGTGCTATTAGAGTTATACTAATTTTATACAAAGCATAGTTGAAGCATTGAAATGTTCACCAATATAGAAAAGGTGGTTTTAGAGTATTCAATACAGTTTAATTCCTAATTAGAAAAATGAAATTCAAGTAAAATTGAAACCAAAGTTACATTACGGTATATTCCGATACAACATATTTGTAATCAATATTAAATTGATTTGAATAGTACCAACTTTATAAACCCATGTCGAGGTAAACCCAATGAATTGAGAATATGAATGGATGATTTTATATATTTTCCGCTACGACATCAGGTTCATAGTCAACTTTGACAATTGACCTATTGGAGTCATAAAAAGTAATAAAGTGATCTTTTCCAATGGTAGTAGGGATGGTTTCAATTCTATCTTCATGAACACCATAAATATTTCTTGGAATTACTTCAATAAAGAATCCAAATTCATTTCGAAGATGGTATTTGAGATAAAAAACATGTTTCACCATTGATGCCAACACATATTGTTCATTGGTACAATGCGTATGAGGCATATCAATTACTCAAAATAAAAAAATTTCAATAAATGTTTCCTTCCTCTTCATCGAATCAAAACACTTCCATTTCATCATCGTGACTCGTTCATGAGAATAATACTCCAAAATTATTATTTTTTCAAGAACTCCATAAAAACAAACATTTTCATATCGTGATCTACTATCTGATTATCTATCATAATAGTATGTGGTGGTAGTAACCATTACACCATCATGTTTTTTATCCTACTCTTTTCTCATTCAGTGATAACAAATCTGTACCCATTGATAACAATTGATTTACAGCCCTAAACCACGGTATTAAGTCAAAAATCCAATGCTCTTATTTCCAAAGAGACAGAGCCATCCAGAAAACTCAATACCTGAAATATAATTAAATATTAAACTTAATTAAATATTTTTTTAATTATTTTAAACCTTATAATTATTACCTTAAATTTTATGAAACATGAAAACTCTTTTCTATGAAAAGTATCTATCCTTATCAAAGATAAATAATGATGATTTCTATTTATCATCTCATGATGTTACCTATAGATAAAAATAGGAATAGATTAACAGATATATATAATATACATATTGAATTTACATACAATGTGTACTCATTGATCTAATCACAGTTATACAAAATTGTTCGATGTTCCATCTACAACTCTTCAAGGCGTACTGTCGTCATTGTATAAGATCTAAGAATTTTTCCTGTTTGAGGAAGTGATGGAAAATAGGGATCAATTTTCTCATAATTTTCATCTTCATTTCTCCTTGGTAAGATCATTCTTATTGTAAGATAATAAAAATACATAGATCGAAAACCCATACATTCTGGAGACAAGTTACTGTTCACGTTAGAACCTTCGAGATGATTCATGTTACCAAAATAAGACTTTAATGTGTACTATTTTTCTTTAGTGGAATATATCCAATGAAAAGAAATATGTACTCTAAGAATTATTTCAGTTGGAATATGGACAATTAGATTATGCCTTCACGTGAAAAATGATAGAGGAAATATTTTCTCTAACTCACAATAAAATAATGGGGAATATGCCAAAAAAAATTCAAGAAATACTTGTAAAACTTATTAGCACAATGATCTATAAATAAATGGAAAAACTGAATAACAGATGCCCATAAATTATTGGACAAGAGATGACTAATTTCTATTAGAATCAACTGACGTAGAAGGATATGACAATCATGAGTCTTTAACGATTTTACCTTCAACTCTCTTCTGGTAACCCATTTAGATACATTGCTTAAATATCCATTAGGAACATTAATAGTATCCAGTACTTCATGAAATTGATTTTTTTGTAGGTTTCATCATATAATAAGTACATGGAACTTTCCATTTATTTTCCCTAATATGCACAGGATGCAATTCTAGTCTAATGTCCCAATCAACCAAGTCACGCTGAGACTGTAAATAATATTATTTCTTTCCCTTAACATTTATATGAATCTAAAGCAACATTTAACATATATTTTTTCAATTTGAATAATTTCTAAGCAATGACGTAAAAAATTGGTTGACCAATATGATAAATAAAAGAAGATACTTCTCTTCTTCCAATTGTAAAAGGCTTCAGTGGAATCATTTTTTCTCTTTCCAGATTTCATTTGACCCTTCCTAAATAAAAAAATGGAATCCTACAATTTATTAATCACATCAGTTCCAGACATATTCTAAGGTGGATCATCATTCTCCATGGTATTTTCAAATCTTCAATGATTATTTCTATATGGATTTCCATTGGAATGAATCATCGATGTCCAATAAAACTAAACCTACTATGATGATTAAATCTTTTTGATAGTTTATTCTTCATGAAAAAAGTACATAATAGTTTTCCCTTTGTTCCCCATCCAGAAATCATTTCATAAGCAGGTAAATCATTGATCATCTACATAAGTGATGCACACATATGAAATATGTCTTTAGAACATGCATCGTATGTGGAGACACCCACATCACAAATAAGATTAAACTCTTTTATAAAAGGTTTCATTTATATGGCTATATCATTTACAAGATCAGAAGGGCCATATATGAGTATTCTCAAGAAAGTGAAATGATTTTTCATAAAAGACCATGGGGGAAGCTGATAAATGTGTATAAAAATCGACCATGTGTTGTGCGATGTAAGAATCTTCCCAAGTGGATTAAAATAGTCACATGAAAGACCAAAACTCACATTATGCACGTCAGCTGAAAAATCATGATATTGAGCATCAAATATATGCCATTAAAATACACTTTTCGGGTGAACCAACTCATCATTAGTCTTATGTCTCTCAATATCAATCAATCACATTTATATTGATATTGTATCATACATAAATCGATTCTTGAGTCTGTGGATCAATGGAATGTGCCACATAACATTCTTTGGAACATGGGATGGTGTTCCATCTGGTTTTGTCTTCGATCATGTTGTTCGACATTTTATTCAATCATTTCGTTCAGCAGTTTCTCCAAAAATAAACTGTAATCATTCGGGCATGCATGAACTGTGATTCTTAAAAATCTATGTTCCTCAACTAACATCCTTGCCATATAGTGTTTTGAGGTAATATCTGCATTATCTAGAAGTAAGTCCTTATATAAGGTAAAAATGTAATCAATGGTAGTATTAGAAATCCCATACCTAGATTTCCCATGAAACAATCAGATTAAAAATTCCAGCGTTTTCATTTTACTGCATTGTCGATATACTGGAGTCGTGGTAGCATGATTCAATTTTTTCACCCTTACAACATCATCATTTACATTAGACAAATCCAGAGTGATCATATTAAAATCATCTTGTGTTCGAATCCTGTCATTTTCATGATGAAAAATTAACAAAACATGTCATATAAAAAATTATCCAATATATTCCTCTCATTTGGATCATCAGCAATTTGAGATTTCATTTTCTCCCCGTTATGATACCACAAAAAGTAGTTTTCCTGAAAACCATATTTGGCTATGTGGTATCTGAAATCTTCACAGCTCAACCAAGGTCTTCCAACACAATTTTAACTTGGGTAGTGTATGTGACCACTATATGAAGCATTGTGAAATGAAAAATCTAAAAATTATCTCCAAATTGTGTTGAAAATATATTGAGATCTGATCGGTATGATGCATCCATCTTCTATAAATTTTTGTAAAAAAAATTATAAGTCATTTAGTAAAAAGAAATTCAATAAGATTTATGTTTCATCGAAAATATATTTATGTAAACAAGAATTTTTAACTTCATATTAAACCATAACTGACACACCACTCTATATGAGAATCATAGTAAAAAATACCATATTTAAAACAAAATATAATTGAAGAACATTACGTGAGTGTAAAAGATCATGTATGATTTTGGAGGATAATTATTCTAGAGAAGAGTAAATTTTAGATTGAGGAAATTTAATATTTTATTATATTATTTGAGTGATCACATACACTTCCCCTGGGGGTGTGGGTGTGTAGGGGGTGGGGGTATCCAGGGGTGGGGGTTATCCCGGGTGGTGGGGGGATATCCACAGGGTTCATGGGTCTCTAGGGGGTTGGTGGGCTGTTCATGGGGGTTGCAGTGTTTTCTGAGGGGTCGGGGGGCTTTCTAGGGGTGGGGGCTGTCCGGGGGGTGGTATTAGGTGTCTAGGGGGGTTGGTGGGCTGTCCATGGGAGTGGAAGGGTGGTCCAAGTGGTAGGAGGGCTGTCCATGGGGTGGTCCGGGTGTCCATGTAACATCCCAAGTAAGTAATGAATAATATATATTTTAATATATGTCTATTAGTGAATTATATAGTGTTTTAGAGGCTTAAAATGAGAATAAATCCAATCTTAAGCATGGAATACAATAATATTTTTAAAAGATTGTTTTACTGCCTTTTAATGGAAAACCAATTTTAAATCTATCTTTTGAAAATTTTATAAGCTATGTTTGTCAAAATAAACTTATTATTTATGATTGGTACATCAAAATTTACTTTGTGTTAATTTTTGATATTTTTCAGATACAGTTCATTTTTTAATGAATAGTGAAAATGTTGTATTTTAATTCAAAACCTATTTTTAATCAAATTTATTTATATGATTAGATTATCTTTAGAATTGGGTTTGAAGTGAAATTAGAATATATTTTTACCATTTAATCCAATGGTGGTCATTGGAATCAATTTCACTTTAAAATTGGACTTAAACTGGTGTCAATCTTTTGATACTTATTGTTTCATAAAAACACACTATTTTTCATGACAGCGGGAATTAATTATTAAATTAATTAATGTAACTTATATTATTTGAATTTTGTAAAATAGACATCATTTGTGAATTCAGAATATCAAATATATCTTAGGGTAATGTTTTGTTATTTTTCTGAAAAACATCAATTTTTGATGAATAGTGAAACCACTAAGTGGTTGTTAAAGAAACTGATTTTTTGTTTAAATGAAACTTTTCCACTTCTATGATTTCTTTTTCAAAAATCTGACATAAATGGTTGTAATTAAGAAGTAAAATGTGGTTCAATGATATTAAAATAATTTTTTTTGGTGAATAGTAACTTTTATGTTTTTAATCGCGATTAGAGGTAATTAATGCAATTTAAGGCAAAAATGATATTATAGTAAAATGAAAATACCTAGACACATGTCCTACCATTATTTAATGTGTCATGGCCGACCAAGACAAGCCATGGGTAAACTTGGGGACCCCATGGAGCTACTTTGGTAGGAAAATGACATTAATATCTTTTTATTTAATGTTAAAATTAAAATGACACAAACATGAGTTGTTTTACTAAAACAATTTTTAAATGGGGTTATACAAGTCAGATTTTTGACTATAAATATTCATTAAAAATATAAATATATTTCCTACATCATGATAGTTTTTTTATAATTTTTAGACATTAAATAAATTAAATTATTTATGACATCAGGATGATGCAGTGATTACCTCATTAATAAAGGATTTAAATAAAATGAAACAAAAATGTAAAATATATGACCTACACATGTCCAAAACCTATTGGAGGGGTGGATTGCGAACCCTTATCACCTTACCCTATAATTATATCAATGTGGGACCTTTTTAATCCGAAAATCATTCTAAAATAAAGTAACATTTCTTTACTTTCCAAGAGTGCCCCTCCTCTCCTCTTATAAACGGCCCCCACCTCTACCTCCGTACCCACACTTCCAAAGAATTTGGCTCGGCCATCCCCTGCCCATTTTGTCTCTCCACTTATTTATCTTACTCCTTGAATCCTCACTTTGGTCATAAGTCTTCCCATGGAATCCTTTGATCTCAAACCAAAGGGAGTTACCCGATTTTAAGGTAATGTCTTCACTTCTGTTCTTTTGTTTTATTTTTCTTCTCCAACACTCTAAACTCTTTTTATTAATTTATTTTGTAACAAAACCAGTATCTGACATATACTAGGATGTTTTTATAAGAAGTATTCGAGCTAAAATTACACACACCTACATCTAATGGTTAAATAACATAATGTTTCCGTGGATGGCGAATTTCTGCCTCCCGAAACGATGATTTTTCAACATTCATTTAACACCTTCATAGGTGGCCATTAAGATGAAACTATATTTATATATGATATATAATAGGTTTATGTTTTCCTTAAGATTATTTATTTCTCATTTTGGGCATACCTTTATGGTTTCCATTATGGGTAAATGTGATATCTTCATTTAAGGAAGTGCGGACTACCGCCCCCTCAAAGTAATTTGATTCGTTAATACCATATTTGGGACGTATAAATGATGGACTTATGATATTATATATGATATTACACTGTAATTATAATATACCTTTATATAATTATGATTCCATTTCATAAAATATGATATAGAAATGGAAGCATCTTTCATGCATACGTACGGCTTACCGTCTCCATGAACGGTGCATTTCATTTCTTACCTCTAAATGTAATATAATATTATAAATGCATGCATGTACTGGATATATATGATATATATGATATCTAAATCATGAATACCATTATGGATATAATAGATACATGAACAACTTGTAATTATAAAGGGTTTATTTTTGACTCAAGTACAAATGATCGTTAAAACGACCGTTATTAACTTAAATAATTACATAGTGTTCATGACATGGAAATAAGTGATATAAACGGAATAATGAACTTGAAAAAGGTTCTTAAATATGTAGAAATTAACTCAAGTTTATTATTCAGGAGATTAATGAATGACCAAGTCAATTCGGACCTGAGGTATGGGACTTCGTCTCAATCTCCATTCATTGAGGCATATTTTGTTTTATACACAACCTTATTTTATACGGTGTATAAACCCCTTTTACTTTATTGTTTATCCAAAAAGAATCTTTTTTATCCGAATCATTTTACTAAATGATAGAAGGGAATGTTTTTGTCGTACGTATGCGACGACAATGACATCTCTGCCGCCGTGACCATTATTTGAGTTTTGGCTTCCTCTACAAGGCATACCATTTTTTTAAATGAAAAATAAATACCATGTTTTATGTTTTTTTATTTTGGTATTGGAAATGGTTTTCATAATGTTTTTATATCATTGTGTTTTATTGATATCTTGTGATTGAAAAGTAGAAATGTTATGTTTCCTTTATGCATGTTTTATGTGATACGATTATGTTATGGTTATTGGGAATTGTTATGAAGACGGGTGGTTCTGTGATAAACTAAGGGCGGGTGAGCCCGATATAGCTCTCCAATGCATTGGGTAACGTGAAGGAGTGAATCTTTAAGGGTTCCCCGAAGTGATTTAGGGACGATACTGTGATGGGTATTCCAAACGTAACCAAGGGGGTTACTCCCTACGTAAGAATGTTATTAATGCCTCAAGTTACCTTTATGTCTTATGATTTCTATGATTTATTCATGATTTTATGAGGTATGTTAAAGTGACTATGTTTTATGGGTAAAGTATGATTTCATTATTATGTATATATGAACTCAGGTTTCCTTTCCATATTTTTATAACCCTTACTAAGCTTTTTATGCTCATCCCAAGTTTTTGAAATGTTTTTCACAGGTCAAGGGAAAGGTACATGATATGATGATAGTCTCAAGGAAGTGTCAAGAAAGAATCCATGTTTTATTTTTAATATGATTCCATTTATGGGAAAAATTAATACTATCTTTTATGTAACCGCTTTGTTTAAATGTGGAATGTAATGAATGTTTTATGATCTAATTCTCTAAAAATATAAACCAGAAATGATCCTCAAGGTGTATTCTTGAAATATCTCATGATTAAGTAATGTTTATGGTCGGGGCCTAATAGTTGGTATCAAAGGGTCGGTTTAGATAACTTTAGGAGTTAGAATTATATTAAATGATTATCCAAATATATATATATATATATATATATATATATATATATATTGAAATGATATAGCATTTAAAGATTATCATGTTGCTTCATCTAAGACATGTTTGTTCAGAATGGTTTTCCGCAGAGGAAATAGGGAAGCAGTGCTAGGAAGGCATACAGAAGGAAATAACCTTCTGAATCAGCATCATGATATGGTTGGAATTGGAACTGAATAGTTTGTTGCATTAATGGAACAATTGACTCAAGCGATAAATGGTGGTGGTATCCATGCACGAGATCACCCAGATCAACCACAGAAGAACATGTCAGTGGTGGAACATTTCATGAGGCAACATCCCCCATAATTCAGAGGATCATCTGACCCTGTGTTAGCTGAAGTGTGGATTAATGCACTGGAGATGATTTTTGATTTCATTGGGTGTTCAGACAATCAAAAGTTTAGTATTTCTATTTACCGTTTGGAGGGTGAGGTATATCAGTGGTGGTCGATGGTTAAAAATATCAAGGACGCTGATGAGATTTATGCTCTTGACTGGGATGAATTCAAAGGTATGTTTCTTGAGAAGTATTTTCCTAAGGCTGTTCATCTTAGGATGGATAAAAAATTCTTGGAATTGAGGCAAGAGGAATACTCAGTGGCTGCCTATGAAGAGAGGTTCACTCGATTGGAAAGGTATGCCGTAAATTTTATCTGAGACCTTGATAGTAAAATCAATCATTTTTACTCCGGATTAAAACCAAAATATCAATGGGAATTAGCTTCTCATGAGTTTAAATGTTATGATAAGCTTTTTCGATGTGCCGAGAAGGTGGAAATGATGTTTTCCAATGATCAAGTGTTCTATAAAAACCAGCAGAAGAAGAGATCGAGGTGGCAGGAGAAAGGGAAGAATTATTAAAAAAGTTCTGATGGTAAGAAAACTATGTTTCCAGTTTGTGATAAATGTGGTAAAAGGCATGCTGGGGAATGTCTTCTAAATTCCGGAAAGTGCTACCGATGTGGTAAGATGGGACAAAAGGCTCGTGATTGCACTGAAAAAGATCAAGGTGATGGTAAGTCCAAATTTTATTTAGAGTTAGTGAAATGTTTTAAGTGCAATGTGATGGATCACTATGCAAACGAGTGTCCGACAAAGAGCTTGAGTGATGGGAAGCAGTTAGACTACAAGCAGAAAGGGGAGGTTAAATCCTTTGCAACTACTTCAGTAGATGTCGGGCCATCAAATGAAGTTGTATTAGGTACTTTTTTTTTTCAGATTATTCCAGTGTGTTGTTTGATTCGGGGTCCACACATTCTTTCATCTCTGAAACCTTTTCTAGTAAAATGGGAATACCATCCCAAGAAATGACTCCTGAACATGTGGTAAACACACCTGGGGGAAATGTTGAGGTAAAAAGAATTTATAAGAATCTTCATATCCTTATCTGTGGAAAGAACTTACTTGCAAACCTTATTGTTCTACCTCTAGTAGAGTTTGATGTTATCCTTGGTATAGATTGGTTCTCTATTTACCATGCTAAGATTGACGGTAGAGCTAAAGAAGTTTATTTTCAGAAATACTTTCAGTTTTTGTACAAGAATGAACCCTTACTATTGATAACATATCAGGAGGCTGAGAAACATGTAAAAGATGGAAATGAATGTTACCTTGCACGTATTGGTGAAAATAAGGGAACTGTTCAGATTAATGATGTGCCAATGGTAAATGAGTATCCTGATGTTTTTCCTGATGAGTCTCCTGGAATAATACCAGATCGGGATGTTGAATTTAGTGTTGAATTAGTTCATCATGCTAAGACAATTTCAAACCCCCCTTATCGAATGGCTCAAATTGATCTTTTAGAGTTGAAGGAGCAATTGTATGATTTATTAGAGAAAGGTTTCATTCGACCTAGCACATCACCATGGGGTGCTCCTGTTTTATTTGTTAAAAATAAAGATGGTTCTATGAGTCTTTGCATTGATTATAGAGCCTTGAATAACATCACTGTAAAGAAAAAATATCCTTTGCCTCATATCGATGATTTGTTTGATCAGCTCCAGGGAGCTCAGTTTTTTTCAATGATTGACCTGAGATCGGGGTACCATCAGCTGAAGGTAAAGGATGAAGATGTTCCGAAGACTGTGTTTCATACAAGATATGGCCATTATGAGTTTGTAGTAATGCCTTTTGGGCTATCCAATTCACCTTCTGTATTCATGGACTTAATGAATAGAATTTTCCATGAGTTCTTGGATAAGTATGTGGTGGTATTCATTGATGATATTTTGGTTTTTTCTAAAAGTAAAGAGGAGCATGAAAGACATTTAAGGGTTATTTTGCAAACCTTAAAAGAAACAAAATTGTATAGGAAATTCAGAATGTGTGAGTTTTGGTTGCAATATATTTCTTTCCTTGGTCACATTGTTTCTAAATATAGGATAACCGTTGATCCTACAAAAACAAAGGTTGATGAAGAATGGCCAAGACCCACAAATGTAATAGAGATTCGTAGTTTCCTTGGTTTGGAAGGCTATTACCGAAGGTTTTTTAGAAATTTTTCACGGTTATCTAGTCCAATGACTAATCTATCTCGGAAGGGTGTTATGTTTATCTGGACAAAACAATGTGATGATTGTTTTCAGGAATTGAAAAGAAGATTGGTGAATGCTCCAGTTTTGGCACTACCTTCCAGGAATCGAGAGTTTGTTATCTACAATGATGCTTCATTGAAAGGACTTGGTTGTGTCCTAATGCAGAATGATCAGGTAATTTCTTATGCTTCACGACAGTTGGAAACTCATGAGGTAAATTACCCTACACATGATTTGGAATTAGCTGCTGATGTTTTTTCTCTAAAAATTTGGAGCCATCATTTGTATGGAGTAATGTGTGAAATATATACCAATCACAAAAGTTTAAAGTATATATTCACTCAGAATGAATTGAACATGAGATAGAGGAGATTTCTAGGATTAATCAAGGATTATGATTGTACAATTCATTAGCATATGGGAAAAGCAAATAAAGTGGATGATGCTTTGAGTCAAAAAAGTAATGCTTCATTAGCAATGTTGCGTTTGGAACGTGATCCTTTGGTTAAGGATTTTATGAAATTTGGCATAGATGTTGTTTGTATAGGATGTTCTTATGTTTTGTTTCAGGTATCAGTGAAATCTTCTCTATCAGATAGAATCAAGCAAGCACAGAATCAAGACAGTGAGTTGCAGAAAGAGGTAGAGCTGGTTCAGAAAGGTAAGTTTCCTGAATTCAACAGTGATAGTGATTGAATTTTGAGATTTGGGAAGATATTGTGTGTGCCTTGTGATTCACAGTTGAAGAGAAAGTTGTTATGTGAAGCTCATAGTTCTCTATTTTCTATTCATCATGACAGTACTAAGATGCACAGAGATCTGCGGGAGTATTACTGATGGGATGGAATGAAAAGAGATATTGCTGATTTTACTGTGAAGTGTTTGACATGTCAACAGGTTAAAGCAGAGCGGTAGTTACAGAAAGGGATGCTTCAGCCTTTACCAGTGCCAGAGTTGAAATGGGAGAATATATCCATGGACTTCATTGTGGGATTGTCGAAGACCCCTCAAGGTAATAATGCAATCTGGGTTATTGTTGATCGTTTGAATAAATCGGATCATTTCCTTGATATACGAGATAATTTTTCCCTAGATCAACATTCCCGTTTGTATCTTAAGGAGATAGTCAGGTTACATGGAGTTCCCCTCTCCATTGAATCTGGCCGTGATCCCAGGTTCACTTCTATCTTTTGGAAAGGCCTTTAGAAGTCTTTGGGTACTGAATTAAATTTTAGTACAGCTTTTCATCCTCAATCAGATGGGCAGTTAGAACAAAAAATTCAGACATTAGAGGATATGCTACGTTCTTGCTCTATGGATTATTATGGAAGTTGGGACCAACATATTTCTTTGGTGAAATTTTCATATAATAACAATTTTCATTCCAGTATTCAGATGGCACCATTTGAGGCGTTATATGGGAAGCGGTGTCGAACTCTAGCTTTTTGGGATGAAGTGGGTGAAAGAAAGCTGATGGGACCGGAATTGGTAGAAGAGTTGGCAGAAAATGTTCAGCTAATATATAAACACTTGAGAACAGCTCAGAGCAGGTAGAAGAGTTATGCTGACAACAGGAGGAAGGATATATCTTTTGATGTAGGTGATCATGTTTTTCTCAAAGTCTCACCATGGAAAAGTGTGATGCGATTTGGTAAGAAAGGAAAGCTGAGCCCAAGGTTCATTGAACCATATGGAATTCTGGAGAGAGTTGGATCAGTTGCATACCGGGTGGATTTACCTCCGAGTTTATCTCAGGTACACAATATTTTTCTTGTTTCAATGCTGAGAAAGTACATGCCAGATCCATCTCATGTTTTGAGTCTAGAGGTAGTTTAGCTGGAAGAGAACATATCTTATTAGGAACAACTGGTCCAGATTCATGACCATAGGGAGCAATTGTTACGGAATAAGGTGATTAATCAGGTAAAGGTTTTGTGGAAAAACCACAAGATAGAAGAGGCAACATGGGAATCAGAAAATGCAATGAGGGATAAATACCCCCACTTATTCGATAAGTAAATAAATTGCGGGAGGCAATTTTCTAAAGGGGGGAAGGATGTAACATCCCAAGTAAGTAATGAATAATAGATATTCTTATATATGTCTATTAGTGAATTATATAGTGTTTTAGAGGCTTAAAATGAGAATAAATCCAATCTTAAGCATGGAATACACTAATATTTTTAAAAGATTGTTTTACTGCCTTTTGATGGAAAACCATTTTTAAATCTATCTTCTTGAAATTTTTATAAGCTAAGTTTCTAAAAATAAAATTATTCTTTATGATTGGGACATCAAAATTTACATTGTGTGAATTTTTGGAATTTTTCAGATAAAATTCATTTTTAATGAATAGTGGAAAATGATGTATTTTAATTCAAAACATCTTTTTAATCTAATTTAATTATATTATTATATTATCTTTTGAATTGTTTTTGAAGTTAAATTAGTATATATTTTTACCATTTAATCCAATGGTGGTCATTGGAATCAATTTTACTTTGAAATTGGACTTAAACTGGTGTCAATCTTTGGATACTTATTGTTTCATAAAAACATGCTATTTGTCATGACAGTGGAAATTAATTATTAAATTAATTAATTTAACTTATATGATTTAAGTTTTGTAAAATAGACATCATTTTTGAATTCAGAATATCCAATATAGCTTAGGGTGAAGTTTTGGTATTTTTCTGAAAAACATCAATTTTTGATGAATAGTGATACCACTAAGTGGTAGTTAATGAAACTGATTTTTCATTTAAATGAAAATTTTCCACTTATGTGATTTGATTTTCAAAAATCTGACATACATGGTAGTCATTATGTAGTAAAATGTGGTTCAATGAGATTAAAATAATTTTTTTTGGTGAATAGTAACTTTTATGTTTTTAATAGTGATTAGAGGTAATTAGTGCAATTTAAGGAAAAATGATATTATAGTAAAATGAAAATACCTAGACACATGTCCTACCCTTATTGGATGTGTCATGGCCGACCATGACAAGCCATGGGTCAACTTGGGGACCCCATGGAGCCTACGTTGGTGGGAAAATGACATTAATATCTTTTTATTTAATGTTAAAATTAAAATGACACAAACATGAGTTGTTTTACTAAAACAATTTTTAAATGAGGTTATATAAGTCAGATTTTTTACTATAAATATTCATTAGAAATATATATAGATTTTCTACATCATGATCTTTGTTTTATAATTTTTATAAATTAGATAAAATAAATTATTTATGACATCATGATGATGGAGTGGTTACCTCATTAATAACAGATTTAAATAAAATGAAAAGATAATATCAAATATATGACCTTCACATGTCCAAAACCAATTTTATGGGTGTATTTCTAACCCTTATCAGCTTAAACTCTAATTATATCAATTTGGGACCTTTTGAATCCGAAACTCATTTTAAAATAAAGTAACATTTCTTTACTTTCCAAGAGTGCCCCTCCTCTCCTCTTATAAAAGGCCCCCACCTCTACCTCCTTACACACACTTCCAAAGCCTTTGGTTCGGCCAAACCCTTCCCATTTTGTCTCTCAACTTCCCTATCTTACTCCTTGAAGCCTCACTTTGGGCAGAAGTCTTCCCAGGGAAGCCTTTGAGCTCAAACCAAAGGGAGTTACCCGATTTTAAGGTAATGTCTTCACTTGTGTTCTTTTGTTTTATTTTGCTTCTCCAAACCCAAAAACTATTTTTATTAATTTATTTTGTAACAAAACCAGTATCTTCCATATACTATGATGTATTTATAAGAAGGATTCGAGCTACACTTACACACACCTACATCTAATGGTTAAGGAACATACTGTTTCTGTGGATGGCGAATTTCTGCCTCTCGAAACGATGATTGTTCAACATTCTTTTAACACCTTCAAAGGTGGCCATTAAGATGAAACTATATTTATATATGATATATAATATGTTTATGTTTTCTTAAAGGTTATGTATTTCTCATTTTGGGAATACCTTTATGGTTTCCATTATGGGTAAACGCGATGTCTTCATTTTAGGAAGTGCGGACTACCGCCCCCTCAAAGTGATTTGATTCATTAATACCATATGTGGGATGTATAAAGGATGGATTTATGATATTATATATGATATTACAATGGAATTATAATATACAATTTATATCATTATGATTCCATTTCATAAAATACGAAATAGAAATGGAAGTAGCGTTCATGCGTACGTACGGCTTACCATCATCATGAACGGTTCATTTCATTTCATAACTCTAAATGTAATATAATATTATAAATGCATGCATGTACTGGATATATATGATATATATTATATCTACATCATGAATATCATTCTGGATATAATGGATACATGAACAACTTGTAATTATAAAGGGTTTATTTTTTACTCAAGTACCAATGATCGTTAAAACGACCATTATTACCATAAATAATTACATAGTGTTCATGACATGGTAATAAGTGATTTAAAAGGAATAATGAACTTGAAAAAGGTTCTTAAACAAGTAGAAATTAACTCAAGTTTATTATTCAGGAGATTGAAGAATGACCGAGTCAAGTCGGACCCGAGGTATGGGACTTCGTCTCAATCTCCATTCGTTGAGGCATATTTTGTTTTATACACAACCTTATATTATACGGTTTATAAACCCCATTGACTTTTACGTTTATCCAAAAATAAAATTTTTTATACGAAGAGTTTTATTAAACGACAAAAGGGAATATTTTTGTTGTTTGTATGCGGCGACAACGACTTCTCTGCCGCCGTGACCATTATTTGAGTTTTGACTTCCTCTACAAGCCATACCTGTTTTTTAAATGAAAATTAAATACCATGTTTTACTTTTTTTGATTTTGGTATTGGAAATGGTTTTCATAATGTTTTTATATCAATGTGTTGTATTGATATCTTGAGATTTAAAAGTGGAAATGTTATGTTTCCTTTATGCATGTTTTCTGTGATACGATTATGTTATGGTTCTTGGGCATTGTTATGAAGACGGGTGGTTCCGTGATAAACTAAGGGCGGGTGAGCCCGATATAGCTCTCCAATGCATTGGGTAACACGAAAGAGTGAAACGTTAAGGTTTCTCCGAAGATATTTAGGGAATATACTGTGATGGGTATTCCAAACGTAACCAAGAGGGTTACTCCCTACGTAAAAATGTTATGAATTCCTCAAGTTATCTTCATGTATTATGATTTCTATGATTTATTCATGATTTGATGAGGTATTTTAAAGTGCCTATGTTTTATGGGTAATGTATGATTTCATTCTTATGTATATATGAAATCATGTTTCCTTTCCATATTTTTATAAATTTTATTGAGCTTTTTACGCTTATCCTAAGTTTTTGAAATGTTTTTCACAGGTCAAGGGAAAGGTACATGATCTGTTGATAGTGTCAAGTAAGTGTAAAGAACGAATTCATGTTTTATTTTAAATATGTTTCCACTAATGGGAAAAATGAATACTATCTTTTATGTAATCACTTTGTTTAAATGTGGAATGTAATTCATGTTTTATGATCTAATTCTCTAAAACTCTAAACCTAAAAAGATCCTCATGGTGTATTCTTGAAATATCTCATGATTAAATAATGTTTAAGGCTGAGGCCTTATAGTCCACAAGGGTGGGGGCTGTTCAGGGAGTTATGTGGTATCCAGATGGGTTGGCGGGATGTCCATGGGGGTGGATGGGCTATCAAGGGGGTTTGCGGGATTTCGGAGGGTGGGGTATGTCTAGGGAGTACGCATAATCTAGTGGTGGGCAGGCTATTCATATGGGTGGTGGGCTGTCCAGGGGGTCTGTGGTGTCCATGTGGTGGGGGGGTTATCCACAGGGGTGGGGGGCTATCCAGGGTAGTATGAGGTGTCTAGGGAATTGGAGTGCTGTCGATAGGGGTGACATGGTTGTCCGGGGGGGGGGGTCGGGGGGATGTCCAGGGGGATGGGGTATCCTCAGGTGGGTGTTGACCACCAGGGTGGGGGATTTTTAGTGGTTATGGGGTGTCTAGGGGGTCGGCGGGCTGTCCCCAGGGGTGGTGGCGCTGTCTAGGGGGTCAGGGGGGCTTTCCAGGGGTGGGGTGTCCAGGGGGTACGAGGTGTCCAGGGGGTGGAGGGCTATCCACAGGGGTGGCATGGCTATCTAGGGGGTACAGGGTGTATAGGGGGTGAGAGAGCTATCCATGGGGGGTGGTTGGGCTGTCCATGGAGGTACGAGGTGACCCGGGGTGGGCGTGCTGTCCACGGTGGTGGTGGGGCTGTCTAGGGGGTACGGGGTGTCCATAGGGGGTGGCGGGCTTTCCACGGTAGTGGGGAGGCTGTACAGGTGTTAAGGGGTGTCCAAGGGGTTGGAGGGCTATCCAAGGGGGTGGAAGGGCTTTCCAGGGGGTTGGGGGTGACCATGGTGGTGGGTGAGGCTAACCAGGGGGTAGGGGTTGTACATGGGGTGTGCAGGTTGTCCACAGGTGTGGCGGGGCTACCAAAGGGTGTATAAGTTTTCCATTGGTGGGAGGGTTGTCCACGGGGGTGTCAGGGATTTCCAGTGGTGAATGGTGTGTCTAGGGGGGTGGGAGTACCATCCATGGGGGTGGGGGCTATCCACGGAGGTAGTTGGTGTCCAGGGGCTGTGGGGGTTGATATCCACGAGGGTGGGGTGGATATCCAGGGGTAGGGTGTGTCGAAGGGGTGGGATGGTTTTCTACAGGGGTGGCGGGGCTGTCCAGGGGGTTAGGGGTGCACACGGGGGAGGGCTGGGCTATCCAGGGGTCGGGGGTCTCCAGGGGTGGGCGGGAAATCCACTATGGTGGCGAGGCTGTCCAGGAGGTACGAGGTGTCCAAGGGGGTGGGTAGGCTGTACATGGGGGTGGTAGGGCTGTCTAGTGGGGATTGCGGTGTCCAGGTTTGGGTGAACTGTCCATGGTGCGGGATGGGTTTCTAGGGGATGGGGGTATCCCGGGGAGTGGGGTGGTGTTCAGGGGTTGGGGGCGTCCCATGGGTTTGGATGCTGTCCAGGAGGGTGGGGTGGTGTCTAGGGGGTGGGGGTGTTTGTGGGCTTGGGGGGGCTCTCTAGGAGGATGGGATGGCTATCCAAGGGGATGGGGGTGTCCAGGGGGTGGGGGGTTTTCCAGGGTGGGGGTGTCTAGGGGTTGGGGGTTTTCCAAGGTGTGGGTGTGTCCACGGGGTTGGGGGTGTTGTCCAAGGGGTAGGGGGTGTCCAGGTAACATTGATAATAAATAAGTTCAATTTCATAATCCTATTAACCTATAATTACCACTGGATATTGGTTCATGAATCAGATGACCAACACCAACCTATCACTATATAATTATTCATAATTATTAAGAAAAATAAAAAAATCTAATATTGATTCCACATACCCGTATTTGAAGTAAAAAATATGATCAAAGCAAGTGCAGAACAACACTTCAGGTGCACCTCCACCTACATCCAATACTATCAACTAGAAGTGAATAATTTAATTCACATGAGAATGATATTTTGTGTTGTGAGATATTTATTAGAGAGTAAATAATGTCTAGGCATGGAAAACATTGGTGAGTTCTATGGTGGTAATACTCCATTATTATGGGTGCCATACTATGATATAAAATGATATAAATACATTAATAATTCTTTATAACTACCTATGAAAATTGTGACATGAATTCCATAAAGTCATTTTAAATTTTTAAAAAATTTACAAGGGTATGACCGAAACACTTGATGGAGTAGGAATAAATGATAATGAAATACAGAAAATATTGGTTCTATGACCATTCAAATATAAAAATAACCCCAAACCCACTCTAGTTGTTCAATTGGATGTGCCACTTCATTGAATGACTTATATTATCAGTATCATCATCTTAAAGATAGATCGTGATATTTCAAAGACAACATTTAGGGGTACATTCATAATGCATGAGTATCTTATCATTCCAATTAAGATAAAAAATTATATAGTTGTATTTATTTCTAAAAAAATGAAATCATGTGAATAGATCTTAAATTTAAAATAAACCAAGGATAAAATAACTTGGGATCATATTGACCTCTTCCTTATCATCCCAAATTATTCTTTATAGATAAATCACAACAAAACTGCAAACTAAAATGATATATTTCTAGTGTTCATAATGGGATCATAATACACAGTACATTTATGTGAAATGGAAAGAAAAAATATAAACTATATGAAGGCATGCATACTGATTTAAAATGAGAGAACACAAATTAATTCAATAAAAGATAAATGATTGGTTGGAAATTAGAGTTATCATCCTCGAGAGTAAGTTTGGAAGTATGGTTTAAACCATAACCTAAAATGATATATGCCTTCTGTTCATAATGAAATCATAATAAACACTACATTACATAAAAATGGAATGACAAAATCTGAAATAAATGAAATCACACATTCCGATTTGAATAGTAAGAACAATTAATTTGAAGCCAGACCTGTTGTGCAAGGAAGTAGCGTTCTGGTCGAGATTTAGTGAGAAGAATTCAAGATTTTTGAGGTTTAGGGAAACATAATCAAGATGGTGTGTCAAACTCTCATTTAGGGAAAAACATTCGAGATCTCTCGAGTTAGAGATCCCTGGAGGCAACGCTATTTTGGTATTTTATCTCCCAATGGTTTTTTAAAACCGTTGGGAAAGTAATGTTATCCCAACGGTTTACAACAGTTGGGAAAATATTCTCAGAATAATACTCAATGATTTAAACAAACCATAAGAAAAAACCTCTTAATCATCACTATACACAACGGTTTCTTTAATCTATTGGGAAAAATACCAAATGAATATACAAATCGTTCTATAAAACTGTTTCTACAATATCCTATTCCAAATGGTTTTTTAATCCTTTTGGAATATTGTGTTGCTATAGGTGGGATTTCCACCAATGAGATGAAGACCCTTAGAGGTCGAGGTGGGAGACCATGTCTTCCTATGGGTCTCACCATGATGAGGGTTTCTTAGATATTTTTGGGTCCGAAATCTATATCTGAGGTTCATCCATCAATTCCATATACTAAACATAGTAGATGAGGTGTCATACCATTTATCTCTTCCCCCATAGATGCAGCGAGTGCATAATGTTTTCAATGTGTCACAGCCAAGGATGTACGTGCACGATCCATATCACATTATCAATTGGGAGAGCTACAAATATGTGATGGGGAAACATTATTGGAGTTATGTGAAGATAGTGGGTCGAAAGGAGTGGGTCCTTCATGGGTGGTCGATTCATCTGGAGCGAGTTCATTGGTAGCACATGAATCTCTTAGAGAGAACAATAGTGTGGGAGGCTCAGTTGTGTTCTCAGTACCCCCATATGTTCCCTTAGTTTTATTGTAGTTTTTGGGGACTACAATCCCTAATTTGGGTTAAATTTAATGACACTTAAATTCCATAATTGTTTATGTTATTTTGTATTATTATAAGTCTGTGAAAATTGACGACACATGATTCTGAGCCATGGTGTTCCTGAAACAAAAATTTGGACATTTTAAAGGTAAATTCAGTTAACATTCAAGTGAAATTTTATTTTATTTTAACTGTTACTCAGAATTGGAATTTGAGGGAACAGTTGAATATGTAGCACCAGGATTGACTTAAGGGAGGCTTAACATTGACAACAGTAGGTCATGAGAAAAAGTTATATTAGCAGACTTTTTTAATAATAGTAAAATAACTTATAAATATTATTTTATTTTTCTACCAACTATTGAGCGGTGGTGGTGGGACCGTTGGGTTTTCAAGACATTTAGTGGCTTCACACTTAAATTTCATAAGAACACCATTGACAGTTAAGAGGTTCATTAATTAAAACTCATTAATGATCCTCATTAATTCTTAATATGTGTTAATATTTCTTCCACTTTATTTAAATGAAGCTTGTTCTTGGGTTCTTGACACAGAAGTGAGGAGCCTCTGATGAATTACTGTGGCATCTTCCACTAATGAAGAACAAAGGCTTGGATTGAAATGATAGTGGAAACGATCTGGGATTGAAGAATGCTGACAGCCTCATCAATTGTGGATTGTTCTTCCAAAACTGTGATGCCTCCTCTAAATATGAGGTAGGGGACATTGTTTAAATTCAAGCGAATTGAATTTGAACTATTATTCTTGAAAAAAATGATGAAAGCAGATACAGCAAAATTGAGTTAATCTGCGATTTGTAAATAATTATGGGTGGTTCATGTGGGAATTATTACGAACGGGATTTTAATTTATCCTTTAATTTCCACACCCTTGTTTAATTGCTAACACAGAGGGCGCATTCCAACTGAACAAGGCTTGGAACCTCTACTGCTTTGTTTTTGTCACGTTATTTGGGAGAATGATTTTTAACATGACAAAATCTAGAATAATGGTGCCACACAGTGACGGCTTCATCCCAAGAGGATTGTAGGTGCAAACATAATGAAAAAATCGACCACTGGAGCTCACTTGATGGCCAGTAGAAGTTCCACTAGCGACCGGTGGCGGCCGTCTGTCGCCATCTGGGTATGAGAGGCACCTCCCAGAGGTGGTCGGCGGATGAATGAGGAAACCCGTGCGTGCTGACCACAGTGGCAGCATGGCGGATCACCGTTGCCTATCCCGGGAGGCAATCTGTAGTTTTGAAGCCACAGTAGAGGGTTCCTGTGCACCATTGGTCCTACTGACATGAGGGAGGTTCCACAAGGCACTGCTAGTTGTTTAACCCGAACAAATTTGTCTTCCATGAAGTGGGGCGGCCTGCCATCTAGCGGACCATTCCAGCCACCTGGCCAGGTCGCCCGGTGGGCCGAACAAAGCCAAGGTGGGTCAGGACAGTCCAAATCCTAGCTAGTTTGGGCCTAACCGGGTCAGACCTAGACAGGGCTGGGTCAGTCTGACCATGGCAGACTGGACCCAGACCCTTTTCGATCTAGATAATTTTAAAAGGTTTTATCTCATACATTAGAATTCTATTCAAAAAATCGTCTATGACACTATAATCCTTCCAACAAGATGGATCTTTTTCGATTCTCCACCTACGTTTTGGATAACGATGGAGAACATCTAGGTTGGATCGAACCCGAATCCAACCGGGCCCTCAGTACTAAAATTTTTATAACTCATAGACCGAGAGTCCGATTAACGCACAGTCTGTCATGTTGGGACCCTTATGACATGGTGGTACACAAGTTTATTTATTTGAGGAACATAGTGGAAAGTGAGGAATGAAAAATATCTTGAGGATGAGATACTACGGAACTCAAGCACACTAGGAGTGGGGAATCATGTGGCTGGTTGTCAATCACAGTGACTTTGTGTGGATCAGCATCATAGAGACCCTATGTGGATCAGCAACATAGATACCCTGTGTGGATCATCATCATAGAGACCCTGTGTGGATCATAATCATAGATACCATGAGTGGATGAATATCATAGAGACCCTGTGTGGATTAGAATCATAGACACCATATGTGGATCATCCTCACAGTGATCCCGTGTGGATCAAAATCCCAGCCACCCTGTGTGGATCCGCATCATAGCAACCCTGTGTGGATGAGCGTCATAGCAACCCTCTGTCGATAAGAATCATAGAGAACCTATATGGATCAAAATCACAGCGACCCTATGTTGATCAACATCAGAGGAACCCTGTGTGAATTAGAATTATATCGACCTGCTGTGGATCTTCATTATAGCGACCCTGTGTAGATCAGCGGTGTGCGACCCGATGAGGACCTACCCTAGAGAATCCCCTCATGGATCATCGGCATACAAACCTGTGTGGATTGATAATGGAAAAATTCCTTCAAGGTTTAGTTTTGGAAACATCCTAACATAATAAAATGATATAGCTTAAGACTAATCATTCTAATTCATGAAATATGAGTTGAATACATGGTTTGAGCCTATTATATACATTTGTGCATCATGATTGATAAAATTCTTTGTGGATATCTATTGTGTAATTATGTGAGTACTTCGGGGGTCTCAGGGTCCCCAATGGGTATTGTTATACTCACCTTTGCAATGGCATCGCTCACACCTTGTTGTGTCTTGTGCAGATGATGAGCAGCTTGGATGAGACTTCAGGGAGCAAGGACCAAGCCGTACACGAAGGAGTATGGTTAACGTGGAGAGATGTTGAGATGAGTTTTACCTACCCTTCAGGTAGGATCCATGGAGCAAGATCTCAGAAGCTGTTTTCTTTTGTAGTTGTATCTTTTCAATTGGGTTTGTATTCTTTCCCCCTTTACATTATGTACAGACTTTACTATTTTAGTTTTACTATGTGGTTTGTGTCTTGTCATGTTCTTTGTTTGTGTGATTGAATGTTCAAAGGCAATGCCTTCTTTTTTATGGAAATTCTTTTTCGGTGATAGTCGTCAACCCCTAGAATATTGAAGGTGGGCTTGGGGTAGTCATGATATGGGCCCCGGGGGATGGGTTACGACACACTAAAACATTTTTAATATATGCATGGGATTTTGAAGTCATAATTTTATGATTTTAGAATCATATGAATGGTGAGAGAGAATTATTCGAAGTGTAACTACAATGAATGTTTGAATGATATCTATTAAATATGATGTTATAGGGGAATAAAAATATGGGAGAGGTGTATCCTGATAACAATGATACCATATGATGACATACCCTTTTTTTAGCAATTTATGAAAATAAAACTGGGTAGTATTTAGTAATTGTAATTCAAAGGGGTCCTTAAAACCCTAAACAACTATTTTGGATGGTCAGGTAGTTTGTGGATGTCTAGATATACCATGTATATGAAGAGTTATTTAACAATTTTTCTATCTAATAAAAACAAGTGAATCTATATTGGATATGGCCAGCATGAGTAACCATTAATTCACAATTTTGGATTGTGTAATGGAAGTTATAAAATAGTAAACTCTATTTTTTCGAGATTATAAAATATATAAAATATTTTAATGCCTTATAGAAAATTCATTCCATTCTTTTAAGCATCTTGTAGAGAGGATGATTTTGGGATATAATTTATAACCACAAAGATTTGAGTAAAAATTTTGTATCTGACCATTCCTTGGAAACATGAATGAGATTTTTCATCCGTCATCATGAATGAATTGGTGGTTGTAAGAAATAATATTGGGGTTTCTATATACGATGAGAGACATGGGATGAAAAATTCATTCATGATTATGTAGATAGAATATCTATTTCCTAATAATGATTTTTTTAGTTTAAAGTATTATTTTGTGTGAAATTTATTCAAATCACTATGAGGCATATAATGAATAATGACAGAAATGTTTTCTAAGGATGGTGATCCTCCATTTCTAATAGTCATAGAGAGATTATGGAGATTCAATCAAACCAATACATTGTGTTTGATCTTTTACGTATTGTTCTGAAATATGGAAGGACATTCTCTTATCAAAACTACATATGGATAGGTATAAGATATTTTCTCACATAGCTCTAATCCATACACAATAAAGGGTCATTAGATTTGTTATGGATTTTCCAACGAATTATGTTTTGGAGGGAACAATATATTTAGTAAAATTGAGAATCAATCCATTTAATTTTATAGTGATATGCCACCGCACATTGACATATCCTTTATAATGGAGGTAGTTCATTTTTTGAAAGTGAGATCATGAATGGGGTCTGAACCAAAATTGGACCATCATATGTGGACCTGGATCATACATATGAGAGTGGGTTCATCATTTCCTTTCATTTTTGTAATGGTTGGGTCTGGATATAAGATCAAGCTGTCACTACATATCATGTAATATCCAGTAGGAAATCACACATAGTTCTATTGTGAAAAATCCATGTTCATGAAAGATCCAAACCCTTGGTATCAATCAATTTTTTTAATGTCTCGGATGGAACTAGAATTGATCATTCGACAATCACAATGTCTAATTTAATAAAAAAATCAATAAAATTGTAGGTCATGGAAATTTTTCAATTTATTGTCCTATGATGATGATATAAGCTATGAAGTTGAACAAAATTCAGTAAGGATAAAGACGTATCATCATTAAAAAGATGACACAAACCCTTTAAATGAAATTTACTCATCCAAGGAAACAATTTACCATAGTAACGTCACATTTATTAAAATATTATTCATAATAATATTTCTCATGTCATCTTATGCTTGGAACCCATAAAAGTACTACATTTTGATGTCATGTGATGAGTATGTTGTCATACATTATAAAATCAAGTGACATGGAAGACATGATGTCTTATAGTTTTAGGTCAAATTTATAGGCAATATATCAGGAAAATGATGATCAATACAATGAAAACAGGCCCATTATGTTATGAAATGCATCAGAAATAAATATAATAAGTGTAAAATATGATTCTAGCTATTATTGGATAATGGGAAATGATATGATAATAACGATTACATTGGGTATTACAAATATAGAAGAGGACTCTTTGGGGAATTAATTTTCCTATAATTGAAAGCACATTTGGGATATTGATTTATCGAATTATAACTGAGGAAAATTGTTTATAGTCGAATAATGTTTTCCTAAGGAAAAAGTCCCTCTATTTTTTATTGGAATAGAATGATTATGGAGATTTGAAATTTCCCCACACATAGAGTATGAGAAGTTGAAGTAATGTGTGTGAGAATTTTTGATGAATTAATATCATAATTATTCATGGAGTGTGACATTCCTTAAATAGATCTGGGATTTCTGTAGTTGGGTAGATTTTAATTGATTCCATGATGGACGAAAGAATGAGGGAACCCAAATCAAATCCACTTACTTACAATTTTTTTACACGCAAGAGAGGGATACATTTTCTTATTTTCCCCATGTATGGGATATGGATATGTGTCCTAAGAATCAATATGTATCTCATTTAAGTGATAATAATTGAACATGTATTAATTGAGGAAATCATGCAGTTTAGTGTCAAATAGTGGGGAATTATAACATGCAGTTTAACATCATTGGTTAAGGATGAAGGTTCCCAGTAACGAAAAGAATATATCATGGATGTAACTAGGATTAATGAATTGGGTGACACTACATATCACATGATGGATGGAATCAGTTCAATCATTGTTATTCAACTAGTTCCAAAAGTATAGGTTATCTCCAAGCGGTAAGGACAAATGGTGTGCCTTTTTAGGTAATGCTACTAGCACTATAGTGGACCTAATGAGAATTTACATTCCTTGACCACAGGAGGAGTCCATTATGGAAACTCCCAACCCCTTGTGATAAATGAGCAATGTGGGAATGAATTTTTGGAAAATAATTATACCAGAACATAATGGTGAGAAAAATAAGGGAATTGGTATTTTTATTTTCGGGTGGATGGAACATGATGCAAGATCCTTATATCCCTATGTATCTAGTCAGTATGAGAATAAAAATTTTGTAGTCCATTGAAAAGATTAGTATTCAGTTATAACCCTTAAATAGTTAGGGGATTGTAATGTTGTAGCTAAAAAAATAATTGGATATTTGGGAGACACTATGTATCTCATTGGTATGAGAATAAAGACACACATAATTATTAAATAAAGGATGGTTGGAGACCAAAACCCAATGTTTTTATCCATCCTTGTATGGATGGGAATTTTTTGATTTATTTACTCATAATACATGGATGTTGACACTCCAGTTAAACATATTTTAGAGATGATGATGGTCTTCTATAGTTTAGGGTCATACGATTATGAACATAGTAATGGGTAATATGATTTTGGGGACCATATAGAAGAATAACATAATGAAAAGAGAGGAATGGAGGCCAAAGAATGGTAAAAACAATCACATGATTGGAAATAATTTATGAATGGGAATATTTCTAGTGTATCATGCATCACTATGTATCATGAAATGATTTTATTCAATCAAGAAAATATTTTTTGAAAAAATCACTATGTGTTGGTATCACCTATATATAAGGATGAGGGGTTTATATTATTTAAACTTGATATAAAATTAGGGATTTCAGCATCACTACATATCTCATTAGAATTATAATAAATCCACTTGTAGTTCACAAATGGATGTGATGTGGGAGACAAACACCAAGGGTATGTGTACCTTCAGGATAGATCCACAATAATGTGCACTTTTATGTCATGTAGGAGACAAAAACCATGGAGTTTAATGTCATGTGGTGAGGAACCCTAGTATAACGACCCACACATTACATAAATTGTTAATACTTCAAAATTGAAGCACACTTATTACAATATATAACATAACCATGAAAGGACTCTATAGGTATAGTGTCTTCAGAAACTGGGAAACATAAACAACTGGTTCAAAAAGCGTCTACATTGTCTCCCATTTATTTCATCATATCTAGAGTCCCTTTTGACATATCATACTTATTAACCTTATTCCTGACCTGGGGGAAAGAAAAAATACAAAAGGGTGAGCTCAGATTCATAGTAAGGGTAATCAAAAGAAATATCAATCACATCATATTCATAAGAACATAACATTTTGGAAAACTTACCCTGCAAAATAGATCATAATTTCATAACATGGGATAAATCATGGTAGTGAAATGTAATCACATTAATCATAACTTAAAACATCACTCTTTTGTGGAATACACACATAATCATAGAGAATAATTTCTTATTAGTCAAGACTCATTGTCAAGACTATCTTAGTGCCCAAAGTCCATTTCTGAACCGATTTCATTCCTCGTTTCAGTCCTCTTTCACTAAACCGGTTTAACCTGCCATTCCAGCCATGTCTATATCATGAGATATAAAATATTTACCCAATGCAATGCAGGGAGATATAGGTCCCACCCATCTCATAATGATACCATTCTTATGTGTGCCACAAAATCATAAACCATACATCATAGCATAACCCATGTAAAATAAACGGGATTCTTAAACATCATGTAATCATAAAAAATTTCATATAAGATAAAGGAATTTATAAAATAATTCAATCACAACATAATAAAATAAATGTAATAATATGGATAGAAACATAACCCTTTATTATCTTATATGGAAAATAATTTTGATAAAATACTTGAACTCCATTCATGAGGAAAATATCCATTCTAATTCAAATACACTTTTCATTTCATAACATGTCATACAATTCTAAACTAAAATAAGTTGATTAAAAATAAACTTTAGAACTTTTAAAGGAAGCGTCTTGGAAATAATGTTTTAAAAATACATGCATGCCATATAAGTTAAATAAAAAATTCTTCTCGTACTTTTGTCGGAAAAGTAAAAAAGTACATCCTACGAAAAACGACAAATGATTCCTTTCATATCTTTTAATAAAGACTCACCGAAGGGTAAAATTGGATATAAAATGTTGTATAAGGATATAAATATTACATATTGAGGAAAAAGTATGTGGATGATAAAATACACCCCAGTAAATTCCAAAGTATAAACAATCTCGGATAAAAATGAGATTGTTACATTTCCCTTACCTTAGGTCTGATTTGCTTCGTAAGTGTCTGAACCTCCTGTATAATGATTTAAATAATGTCATTGACTTATTCCATAATCTTACTCATTGTTATGATATCATATATTGTCATATTCATAGCTTATTATTAGTAATATTTCATTGCTACTTGTTATTCGGGTGTTTATTACTTTTTCTTCTTATGCGTGTTTTGTTGAATAAATTCTTATTCATCTTTTTAGGTTATTGATACCTCATTTAAAGAATAGTATTAGTGTAATATATATCATATTTATTCACTCAATTCGTTTATGTAATCTTTATGCAATGAAAATTATGTTGAACGAGTCGCATCACATCGTGGAGACGGTATTCCGTACGTACGCACGCGCGATGATATCGTTCCCATGATCATGGAATTGTATTGGAGTGTATGTATACTATTTCAGAATCAATATCACTTTAAAATAATAATATTTATTAATTATTTAATCCATTATACCAATACAAGTACGGTGGTGGTGGAAAATAGATTACACCACGGCGTGGAGACGGTATTCCGTACGTACGTACGCGCGGTGATTTCGTTTTCCGTAGGATGGACATATGGTGATATAGGGTTGTTTCATACTTATAATACAATATCATTATATTAGTTATTCTTATGTTATTAATTAATAACTAAACAAATATAGAAGAAGAAGTGGAAGAAGAAATAATGTTGAAAGAATCGGTAACGAACATTTCCTCTTCTCTGAAGCGCTTCTCTGAGACCTCCTTTTAGGGCACTAAAATTGGTCTTTGAAGAAGACCAGGACCACTAGGATGTTTCTAGGGAAGTATAGGGGAGAAATTGGTAGGGTTTGGCCGAGCTTGAAGTCTCAATGTGGTGTGAGGAAGAGAGGGTGGAGGTGCCCTTTTATAATGGAGGAGAGGGGCACCTTTGAAAAAACTAAAAATATTATTTTATTATAAAGTCATATTCGGTTTTGAATAGCCAAAAATTGATTTATTTCAATGATAAGGTAGGGAGGGGTATAAATCCTCTAATCCAATAGAATTTAGACAAGTTAACATTCCTATATTAACATTATCATTTAGATTTAACTTTATGCTAAATAATTTTACTTTTACTTTGTCTTCTTGTGTTCTTACATTATAAAGTTAATAAACATACTATTAAAAGCCAAACGAACCCCAAGATGTTTATTATTAATATATATGACCCTATCTAAGTCATTTTTCCGAACCATAGATTTTTAGGAATAAAAGTACAATTAATAATATAATATTTGTTTTAAAAACTATTTTATGTCAATTTTGATACTATTTGGTAATTGATTTTTGTGAAATTTATAACAGAATTAATAATTCGATAAAAGTCAATTAAATCAAGAATAACATGTCATATTAATCTATAAAATTAGTGGAATTCATAAAAAGTCTCAAAATACATTTATTTGGATATTTATAACATCAATTATGTCAATATTTCATTAATAAGATCATTACTGCATCATCATTGTGTCATAAATAAATTAAATTATTTAATGTCTAAAAATTACAAATAAAATAAAATTATGTAGTAAATCATGTTATATTTCTAATTAATATTAATAACCTAATTTATCTTTTGTATAACCCAATATTAAAAATTATTTACTTATTAAACATTGATTATATCTATTTTAACCCTTCTTTAAATAAATTAATAATAAATGTCCTAATCTAATCCAAGTGGGCATAAATGGTCATATATTATTCCTAAGGGTGTTTCTGGTCGAATTACACTTATCCAAAAGAATTATGACATGTGTTAGGGTAATAATAATATCATTTGTACCCTTAATTACCCTATTTACTTTTAACAGTGGTTAATAAAAGTAAAACGTTACTATTCACCAATAATTATTTTCATCTCATTGAACCATATTTTACTTACTGAAATTAACCGTCTCTCTCGGATTTTTGAAATTCCACTCACAGAAGTGGTAGAATTATGTTTTATGTAAATTTGAAAATTCTCCTAGGAGGTGGGTAAAAGACGGTTAAAAGTTCAATAAATTTTTTATATATCTAAAATTATTATAAAATTACTCCAATGAATTACATTGAACATATATAGGTATTATGTATCAATTTTGACCTAAAATAAATTTAAATAAAATAAATAATTATTTAAATAAAAATTCCGTTTTTAAATAGTAACCTAGAGTTTTCACTATTCATCCAAAATTGATAGTTTCCAGAAAAATACCAAAATTTCACCCTTGGATAATTTCGATATTCCGAATCCTAAAACGAAGTCCATTTTGAAAAATAAAATTTACAAAATTTCAAAAATTTATTATTACTATTCATAACAGCTAGTTTTAATAATATTTTAATAGCATATCGTTGTTTAGTGAAACTCGGTATTGCGTACGATGCAAGCTATCAAGGAAGGTCGTGACTGTGTGAAAATCAAGTCATGATAGTGTTGTGTGTAGTGAAAGATTCCTTTGATGATTTATATAAAATAAAAACAAAATATTTCTTATAAAAGACTCGGGTGTTATATTCTACCCCCCTTAAAATGAATTTCGCCCTCGAAATTCGCCACTTGTAACAAACAGATGAGGATACCTCTCCCTCATCATATCCTCAAGATCCCATGTAGCTTCTTCAAATTGGTGGTTCCTCTATAAATCTTTCACCAAGAAAGTGGTCTTGATCCGTAAGTTATTTCACTACGATCGAGAATCTATATCGTCTGTTCTTCATAAGAAAGATCTTGTTCCAGTGGTACTACTTCTGTGCTGAGTACATGTGAAGGATCAGGTATTTACTTCCTCCAGAGAGATACATGGAACACATTGTGAACATGAGAGAGATTCAGTGGAAGCTCCAATCGGTAAGCTACCTTCCAAACACGATCCTGTATTTCGAAAGGATCGATATACCTAGGGCTCCACATTCCCTTCATTCCAAATCCCATGACCCTCTTCCAGGGAGATATTCGTAAGAACACTTTATCACCAACTTCAAACTCTAACTCTTTTCTTCGGTTTTCGGCATAAATTTTTTGTCGACTCGGAGCTGCTCTTATGTGTTATTGAATAGATCTGACCTTTTCTGCCATCTCATCAACAACATCAGGTCCTAATAGCTTTCATTCACCAACATCATCCTAGAAAGTTGGAGTCCTGCATTTCATTCCATAGAGAGATTCATAAGGATCCATCTGAATACTGGAGTGAAATATATTATTATAAAGAAATTACACCAAAGGTAGGTGTTGATCCCAACCACATTTGAAATCCATAGAGAATGCTCTCAACATATCTTCTAGAGTTTGAATTGTCCTCTCAGACTGACCGTCTGTCTGAGGATGATAAGAAGTGCTAAAACTCAGCTCTGTATCCAGAGTATGATGAAGACATCGCCAGAACTTTGAGGTAATCCTCGGATCCCGACCAGATATAATAGAATGTGGTACTCCATGAAATCTTACCACTTCCTTTACATATATCATGGCAAGATGATCCAGAGAGAAATCCTCTCTAATAGCAATGAAGTGTGCGGACTTTGTAAGGTGATCAACAATGACCTAGATAGCATTATTGCCTTTGGATGTTTTAGGAAGTCCAGTGGAAAAGTCCATAGTGATGTTTTCTCATTTCCATTCGGGTATGGGTAATGGTTGTAACATCACCTTAGTCTTCTGTCTCTCAGCATTAACTTGCTGACAAACCAAGCATCGAGAGACATATTCAGCAACATCTCTTTTCATTCCATCCCACCAGAAGTACTCTTTCAGGTCCCTATACATCTTCGTGCTTCCAGGATGAATAGATAATGAAGAACTATGAGCCTCATCCAGCAGCTCCTTTTTAATTCAGGGATGGGAGGAACACAAACACGATTCCTGAACTTTATTATCCCATCACAATCATGGTTGAATTCCGGAACATTTCTCACCTTCTTTTGTAACTCTAAATCTTCTTTTTGTGCCTCTTTAATCATCACATGTATATATGGTTGAACATTCATTTGAGAAAGATACTATTTTCCCCTTTCATTATAATTCCAAGATCCATCCTTTGTAAATCCATAAATATTGGATCATTTGGGATCCTCATCATGGATAAACTGGCATGGTCTTGTCGACATAGTGCATCTGCCACCTTGATTGCATTCCCAGGGTGGTAATGAATTGAGAAGTCGTAATCCTTAATCAGCTCCAACCATCTTTTGTGGCGCATATTCAGCTCCTTTTGTGTGAAAATATACTTTAAAAATTTATGATCAGTATAAATATCACACCTTTCTACATAATGATAATTCCTCCAAATCATTAACGCAATGATTACCGTAGCTAACTCCAAATCATGATTTGGGTAATTTTTCTCATGGATTTTCAACTGTCATGAGGCATAAGCTATCACCATATCATTTTTCATAAGAACACACCCCAATCCCTTCTTGGATGCATCACTGTAGATCCCAAACCTTTCTCCATTACAAGGAAGTGTGAGTATAGGTGCATAGGATAACATTCATTTCAACTCTTTGAAATTCTCTTCACATTCCTCCGTCCACACAAACTTATCTCCTTTTCGAGTCAACCTGGTGAGTGGATTAGATAATCATGAAACATACTTCACAAAACGTCGGTAATATCCAGCCAAACCAAGAAATCTTCGGATCTCATTTACTGTTGTTGGTCTTGACCATCATTCGATAACCTCTTTTTTTGATGGATCCACAGATATCCCCTCTGTTGAGATTATGTGACCCAAAAATGAATCTTTTTGATGCCAAAATTTACACATGGTAATTTTTTCATAAAGCTTCTCCTTTCTCAGGGTCTTCAATATAATTCTCATGTGATCTTCACGGTCTTCCTTGCTCTTTGAATAGCCAAGAATATAGTCTATAAAGACTACCACAAACTGATCAAGATAGTCTCTAAAGACTCTATTCATCAAATCCATGAGGATCGCAGGGGCATTAGAAAGACCAAATGGCATCACTATAAATTCATAGTGTCCATACCTTGTACGGAAAGCCGTCATTGGTATATCCTCCCTTTTGAACCTTAATTGATGATACCCTGAACAAAGAACAATCTTTGAAAAGTATTGAGCTTCGCATAGTTGGTCAAATAAGTCATCAATGTGTGGGAGAGGATATTTGTTCTTGATAGTGATCTTGTTAAGTTCTCGATAATCAATGCAGAGTCACATTGATCCATCTTTATTCTTAATAAATAGAACAGGTGCTCCGCAAGGTGATGCACATGGGCGTATGAATCCCTTATCAAGATTCTCTTGGAGTTGCTTCTTCAATTCCTGCAACTCAATTGGGGCCATTCTATAAGGTGTCTTTGAAATAGGTAAAGGACATGGTATGAGTTCTATTGAAAACTCAACTTCATGATTTGGTGGAAGACCTGGTAATTCCTCCGGAAAGACATTGTCAAACTCCCATACAATGGGAATATTCGTAATCGTGAGTTTATCACCAACCATTTGAGATAAATAACCTTCATTTAGTGGAATCAAGACCCATAAGATGGATGAAATTTCCACTGGAAGGATATGTTCATCCTTGCATCAATAGACGCTCATTGATTGATCTGGAATATGAAATGTGGCTACCCTTCATTGGAAATTGATATGTGCTCCATACAGGGAAAGCCAATCCATGCCAAGAATCACATCAAATTCTACTATAGGGAGGATCACAATATTTTCAGGAAGCACTTTCCCACAAACTTTAATCGGAGAAGAATTATAAACATTTGATGCAACTGTTGTTCCATTAGGGGTTTTCACAGCTAACTAAACATCTAATTTCTGAGGTAATACGGTGATACCCTTAGAAAATTCTTCAGAAATAAAAGAGTGGGTGGATCCAAAATAAAATAAAACATTTGCTACTATAGAGTGGATGGTAAGTGTACCTTTCACCACTTCGTTATCATACTCCACATCGCAGATAGAAATTGCATGTGACTTTCCTTTGTCTTTAGCATTAAGATTTTGTTGACATCGACCATCATCATCAACCCTTGTATTTGGGAATTTATTGGAATAATGCCCCATTTCCTTGCACTTGAAACATTGAAGTGTAGTATGTGCATTCTGTGTAACCCTTCTTTTTTTGCATCATTAGAAATCTTCTTCCCATCATTGCAGCATTCAAATTCCTGATGACCTTCCTTTCCACATTTGAAACATTTACCTGTCCCTTTAAGACAACACTCGCAATGTTTCTTTCCACACATTGAGCATAAGGGAAAGCTCATCTTCTTTTTTGGGTGCTCTTTAGATTTTCCTTTGAATTCCATTTTCCTCTTCTTATCAAACCCATATGACTGAAGGGTTACTCCAATATCCATCTCAACATTAAGAGCATATCGAATGATTTCCTCATAGCTATTGAAGTCCCTTATGGATAACGCCCTTCGATGACTTGGTTTTAATCCACTAAAAATCGATCGATCTTACTCTCAAGTTGGATAATAATCCCAGAAACGTACCATAAATGTCTTGTAAAATTTGATTCATAGGTACCAACAGATTAATCATCCTTTTTCTTTAGTTCAAGAAACTCCTTCTCCGTCTTTGTTCGGATAATACGAGAGAAGTACTTATTGAAAAATATATTCTTGAACTCATCCCATTCCATGGAATCAATTTCATCTCATGGCCTCGTATTCTTGATATGATTCCACCATTGATCAGCATCACCTTCCAAATGATACACTTCTATGATGACATTATCATGTTCAGAACATTGAATAACTGAAAATAACTTTTCAGTATTACTGATCCATTATTCAGCAACTAATGGTTCAGTAGACCCGCTGAATGAAGGTGGACGCTGTCTCATGAAGGATTCAACAGAATGTTTCCCCTTCCTATTCTCATTTGATAGTCCAGCATGATTCATAGCTTGAGAAAGTTGTGTGAGCATGGCTACAATATTTTTCATTCCAGCTCCCATAATGTTTGGATGCTCAGGAGGACAATCATTGCATTGCCCGTCGCATTCCGCATTAACAAAGTTCCTTCAGGTTCCATCCATTGACTAAAACCAACAAGAATAGTGTGAGAAACAGTAATTATAATAGGAGAACCACATAATCAAGAATAAAATTTCACAATTAAGGACTTATCCATGGTTATTCATAGCCATTTTTAAAACACTAAGATTGTGTTCTATGAATAGACTTATCCTTATTATTCTTACTAAGGCTTTCACATCCATGTTTCCAAAGGTTGAATATACCTTTCATGTGATACCAACTATAACGACCCATACTTTACATACATTATTAATACATAAAAATTGAAGCACACTTATTACAACATATAACAAAACCGTGAAAGGACCATATAGGTAATGTGTCTTTAGAAACAAGGAAACATAAACAACTGGTTCATAATGCGTCTACATTGTCTCCCATTTATTTAATTATATCTAGAGTCCCTTTTGGCATAGCCTACTTAATAACCTTATTCCTAACTTGGGGGAAAGAAAACATACAAAAGGGTGAGCTCAAATGCTCAGTAATGGTAAACAAAATAAATATCAATAACATCATATCCATAAGAACATAACATTTTGGAAATCTTACCCTGTAAAAGAGATCATAATTTCATAACATGGGATAAATCATGGTAGTGATATGTAATCAAAAAAATCATAACTGAATACATGAATCTTTGTGTCATATAAACATAATCATAGATAATCATTTCTTATTAGTCAAGACTCATCGTCAAGACTATATTAGTAGACAAAGTCCATTTCTAAACCGAGTTCATTCCTCGTTTCAGTCCTGTTTCATTGAACCAGTTTAACCTGTTGTTCCAGCCATGTCTATCTCATGAGATATAAAATCTTTACCAAATGAATTGGAGGGAGATATAGGTCCAACCCATCTCATAATGATACCATTCTTATGTGTGCCACAAAATCATAAAACAGACATCATAGAATAACCTATATAATAAAAATGGGATTCTTAAACATCATGACTTCATAAAACAATTCATATATGATAAAAGATTTCATAAAATAATTTCATCACAACATAATAAAATCGATGTAATAATAGGGATAGAAACATAACCCTTTATTATCATAGATGGAAAATAATTTTGTTAAAATACTTGAACTCCATTCTTGAGGAAAATATCATTTCTACTTCAAAAACACTTTTCATTTAATAACGTGTCATACAATTATAAAATAAAAGAAGTTGATTAAAAATAAACTTGAAAACATGTAAAGGAAGCTCCTAGTAAATAATGTTTTAAAAATCCATTCATGCCGTATAAGTTAAAAAACATTCTTCTCGTACTTTTGTCGGAAAAGTCAAAAAGTACCTCGTACGAAAAACGACAAAAGTTCCTTTCATATATTTTACTAAAAACTCACCGAAGGGTAAAATTGGATATAAACAATTGTAGAAGGATATAAATATTACATATTGATGAAAAATGGATGTGGATGATAAAAAAACCCCAGTAAATTCCAAAATATATACAATCTCGGATAAAAATGAGATTGTGATATTTCCCTTACCTTAGGTCTGATTTGCTTCGTAAGTGTCCAAACCTCCTGTATAATGATTTAAATAATGTCATTGACTTATTCCAGAATCATAATAATTGTTATGATATCATATATGGCCATATTCTTATCTTATTATTAGTAATATTTCATTGCTACTTGTTATTCGGGTGTTTATTACTTTTTGTTCTTATGCATGTTTTGTCGAATAAATTCTTATTCTTCTTTTTGGGATATAGATACCTCATTTCCATAATGGTATTAGTGTAATATATATCATATTTATTCACTCAATGCATTTATGTAATAATTATGCAATGAAAATCATGTTGAACGAGTCGCATCACATCGTTGAAACGGTATTCCGTATGTACGCACGAGCGATGATATCATTCCCAAGATCGTGGAATTGTATTGGAGTGTATTTATACTATTTAAGAATTAATATCACTTTATAATAATCATATATATTCATTCATTACACCATTATACCCCTCTAAGTAAGGTGGTGGTGGAAAATAGAATACACCACGGCGTGGAGACGGTATTCCGTACGTACGCACACGCGGTGATTTCTTTTTCTGTAGGATGAATATATGGTGAAATATGGATGTTTCATAATTATAATAACATATCCGTATATGAGTGATACTTATTTTATTAATTAATAATGAAACAAATAAAGATGAAGAAGTGGAAGAAGAAATAAAGTTGCAAGAATCGGTAATGGACATTACCTCTTCTTTAAAGCGCTTCATTGAGACCTCCTTTTAGGGCACTAGAATTGGCCTTTGAAGAAGACCAGGAATACTAGGATGTTTCTAGGGAAGTGGAGAGGAGAAATTGTCAGGGTTTTGCCGAGCATGAAGGATCAATGTGGTGTGAGTAAGAGAGGGAGGAGGTTCCCTTTTATAAGGGAGGAGAGGGGCACCTTTGGAAAAACTAAAAATATTATTTTATTATAAAGTCATATTCAGTGTTGAAAAGCTCCAAATTGATTTATTTCGAAGCTAATGTGTGGATGGGTAGAAATCCTCCCATCCAATAGAATTTAGACAAGTTTAGGTTCCTATTTTATCCTTATCATTTAGATTTAACATTAAGTTAAATAATTTTACTTTTACCCTGTCTTCATGTGTTCTTACACTATAATGTTAATAAACATACTATAATAAGCCAAACGAACCTCAAGTTGTTTATTATTAATATATAAAAACTTATCTAAGTAATTTTATTGAACCATATATTTTTAGGAATAAAATAACAATTAATAATATAATATATGTTTTAAAAAGTATTTTATGTAAATTTTGATACTATTTGGTAATTGATTTTTGTGAAAATCATAACAGAATGATTAATTCGAAAAAATTCAATTAAATAAATACTAACATGTCATATTAACCTAGAAAATTATTATAATTCATAAAAAGTCTCAAATTAACTTTATTTGGGTATTTATAATATCAATTATGTCAATGTTTCATTAATAAGATAATTACTGCATCATCGTTGTGTCATAAATAAATTATATTATTTAATGTCTAAAAATAACAAATAAAATACCATTATGTAGGAAATCTACGTAGATTTCTAATTAATATTTATAGTCTAATTTATCATATCTATAACCCTATATTAAAAATTATTTACTTATTAAACTTTGATTAGAACTATTTTAACCCTTCTTTAAATAAATTAATAATAAATGTCCTAATCTAATCCAAGTGGGACTAAATGGTCATATTTTATTCCTAAGGTTGTTTTCGGTCGAATTACACTTATCCAATAGAATTAGGACATGTTTTATGGTAATAATAATATCATTTTTACCCTTAATTACCCTATTTACTTTTAACCGTGGTAAATAAAAGTAAAAATTCACTATTCACCAAAAATTATTTTCATCTCATTGAACTACATTTTACTTTCTGACATCAACCGTGTCTCTCGGATTTTTGAAATTCCACTCACAGAAGCGGTAAATTTATGTTTTATGTAAATTTTCAAATTCTCCTAGGAGGTGGGTAAAAGACGGTGAATAGTTCAACAAAATTTATATATATCTAAAATTATTATAAATTTACTCTAATGAATTACATTGAACTAATATAGGTATAATGTATCAATTTTGACCTAAAATAAATTTAAATAAAATAAATAATTATTTAAATAAAAATTTGGTTTTTAAATAGTAACCTAGTGTTTTCACTATTCATCAAAAATTGAAAGATTCCTGAAAAATACCAAAATTTCACCCTAGGCTAATTTCGGTATTCCGAATCCTAAAATGAAGTCCATTTTGAAATATAAAATTTAAAAAATTTCACAAAGTGGTTATTACTATTCATAACGGCTAGTTTTAGTAATATTTTAATTGCATATAGTTGTTTAGTGAAACTCGGTATTGCGTACGACGCTACCTATCAAGGAAGGTCATGATTGCGTGAAAGGGAAGCCATGCTAGTGTTGTGTGTAGTAAGAGATTCGTTTGATGATTTATATAAAATAAAAACAAAATATTTCTTATAAAAGTATCATGTGTTACACCTTGTGTTATTAAATTTAAAGATTTACAATGAGGATTGTGTTGTAATACATTTAATATCTTAATACATGGTTGATGTCTCACACCTCATTTTTTCATGCAGCACAAACTGAATACTCAGTTTAATCTCATGCGGAAAAGATAAAATGTGATCTTTTGTCACATGAAATATTAATTGAGAAGTCAATCATTTGTAGGGGATGTAATGTTCTCTCCAACAATCAATATCAAATAATATTTACCATTGGTATATAATTTTCATATATAATAAGTTTCGTCCCACTTTTTATCCAATGTTGTAGGTTTCATTCTACGTATCATTGGATTCCTTATGACCAATATCATATATCCGTCATGCAATCTCCAAGGGATAATGTTCATAATGGCCCTCAAAATTCGATGGGAAATAAGAATCTTTCCCATATTTGAATAAGAACGAAATCACTTGTGTGGAGATGTGGGTTGTGGTCCACTAAGCCTATAAAGAATGAAAAACCTTATATAGAAATGAAATAATATTTATATCTAGAATATTTTATACTATATTTGATGTGATCAAGTTTACGGACTCTATCTATCCTTCAAAATCTACATGATAGCAGGAAGACTATTTTTATTTGATATTATACCGTTGATATATCTTCACTAACTCGAAAGAATAGAAATTGGTGCTATTATCCATCATTATTAAATAAGGGCCACCAAATATGGTAATTATTTTTATTTCATGAAGCTAAGAATATTTCATGCACCAACCTATTTTGGGAGTAAAAAATCTTCCCACATTGAGAAAAAGTCAGTTACAGTGAGAATGTACTGTAACACTATTAGTTGCAAGTGAATATGGACTTAGTATGTTCATTACCTATATGTAAAATAACCATGAATATTTTACATTATGAATCAAATTTTGGGGTTGATGAAAAATGTTGGCATTCACCTTAGAGAAATTTAACTTTCATTGAATTTTTTCTAATCATGTATCCTGGTATGAAAATTGAAACACCCTCAGGTTTTATGAGAAATATTTTTTTTATATCTTATGTTATACGCAACACCAAAGGAATATTTCACAACCCACAATTGTGACTTTTCTTTCATTACAAGCAATCACGACCTTCCTCGATAGCGTGTGTAATACGCAATACAGGGTTTCACTGAACAACGATATATTATTATGGATGAGCCGTTATGAATAGTATTAACTATATTTTTAATTTTACAACATTATTATTCATCATACACATTTTCTAGAACATGGTAAGAGAACAAAAAAAATTCTGGTAAAATAAGTATTTTTCACAAAATGCAGTTTTTCCGCCTTTTGATTGATCACCCACATTAAATCTAGTTTCTGACATGGTTATAAGTTCAATTTGACAAAAAAAAATTCTTCTTTGGAATCAGGATATAAAAATTTACTTTGGATAAATTTTTTAAGCTTTTCTAATAACGTTCATATTTTGATGAAGAGTAAAAATACACTAATTTTTAATTAAAAACATCCTTTTTCATTGAGATAATTTATATGGTTAAATTATAATATTGAATGGTTTTAAAGTATAAATAGAATATATTTTTACCATTTAATATAATTTATGTCATTAGCATTAATTTTACATTGAATTCATAGGTAAAAACATTTCAATCTTTGGCAATGTTTTAACCTCTAAAACCTGTTTTCTTAACAACATGATTAATTATAAATTAATTACTGCAACTTATGTGTTTTGAATTTTAAAAAATGGATTAAATAATCGGAATCAGAGGGTCCAAATTATGTTAATATGCTACCTTTTATTTTTGGGCATTATGAATAGTAACTACGGTAAATTTCATTTACCGTAGTTAATGGTAAATCGAGTAATTAAGGGTAAATATAAGATTATAAAATTACCCTAGCACCATCCAAAATCCCATTGGATGAATAAAATTAGACCCATATCACCTTAGAGCCGGACTATATTTATTTCATGGACTTTTGACCATGAAATAATATAATTATTATTAAATCCAAGGAAAGTGACAATATGTCACTCTCTTAAATATTATAAGTATAATAATTTTAATTTAGTGATAAACGTCATGAAAATTAGGATATAAATATTCTAAAGAAATATAATACAATTATCTACATTATATGTATTTATTTAGAATTATTAGGGATTAAATAATTATCATTAATTATGACAAAATAGTGATGTTGAAATTATTTTATTGATTAAAATATCAAATAAATGGAAATAAAAATATTAAAATAAATATTATATTAACTATTTAATGTGCTCAACTAATTATATAAATATATATGACATTTTATGAATCTATTAATGAATTTATTTCGAACATATATTTTGTGTATATTTTATTTAAATTAAAATAAATGAATAGTGTCAAAACTGACACTATTGATATTTTATAAAAATAACATATTATAAAATTGTTTAAAAATCAAAAAAATATTTAAAAATTATAAATTAAAATTTATATGGTCTAAAATGTCAAATTATGGATAATTCACAACACATATGTACTTTTTTATAATAATTTAAAATTTAGAATATTATTACCACATATAACATTAAATTGATAAATAAGGATAAATAAAGTTGATAATATTAAAAATAAATTCCTAACATGTATAAATTTTATTGTTTGATGATATTACAACCATATCTCATCTAATATTTGTATATGAGTTATTTTTTACGTTTTTAATTGGGGATGAGATTTAATATAAACTAATATTTCTTATATTTCCAAAGGTGCCCCTCTCCTCCATTATAAAAGTGCACCTCCTCCCTCTCCTCCTCACACAAATTTGAGCCTTCAAGAATGGACAACCCCTTCCCATTTCACTTCCCCACTTTCTTATAAACCTACTAGAGTTACTGGTCTTCTCAAAAGACCAACTCTAGTGCCCTAGGAGAATGTTTAAAGGAAGCACTTCGAGAAAGAGGTAATACCTTCTACCGTTTTCATCACGTCCCATTCTTCTTCTACTCACTCTTCATTAGTTGTTTAATTATGAAGTAATAACATTAGTATCCCTCATATAATTATATGTTATTATAAATATGAAAAAACCATATTTCACCGTCTATCGATCCTACGGAAAACGAAATCATCACACGTGCGTACGTACAGAATACTATCTCCACACCGTGGTGTAATATGTTTTCCACCACCAACATACTTGGATGGGTATAATTGTGTAAATAATAACCATTTATGATTATTTTAATGTGAATTTGATTCTGAAATAGTATACATACACTTCAATACAATTCCATGATCATGGGAATGATATCATCCCTCGTGTGTACGTACGGCCTACCGTCTCCACGATGTGATGTGAATCATTCAACATGATCATCAATGCGTAATGACTATATAAATAAATTGAATGAATAAATATGATATATATTACACTAATAAAATTATTTAAATTATATATATATAACCTATAATGAGTAATAAGAATTTATTCAACAAAACACGTATAAGAACAAAAAGTGATAAACACCCGAATAACAGGTATCAATGAAATATTACTACTAAGAAGATAAAAATATGACCATATATGATATCATAACAATGAATATGATTCTTTAATAAGTCAGTTGACATTATTTAAAAAATATTTCAGGAGGTTCAGATTCATACGAAGCATATCAGACCTAAGGTAAGGGAAAATCTCACAATCTTATTTTTATCTGATATTATTTATACTTCATAATTTACTGGGGAATATTTATCATACACCTCCATGATTCTTCAATATGTATTATTATTTCCATCCACCAACAGTTGTTTAAATCCAATTTTACACATTGGTGAGTTTTTAGTAAAGATATGAAAGGAATCTTTTGTCATTTTTAGTACAAGGTACTTTTTTACTTTTCCGACCAAAGTACGATAAGAATGTTTTTTTAACTTATACGGCATGAATGGATTCACAGAAAATTATTTCCATGAAGCTTAATTTAATAGTTTTTAATTTAATTATTAATCAAATTCTTTTTGTTTAAAATTGTATGACATGTTAAGAAAGGAAAAATGTTTTTGAAAAAGAAAGGATATTTTCCTCAAGAATGGAGTTCAAGTGTTTTATCAAAATTATATTTCATCTAAGATAATATAGGGTTCTGTATCTATCCCTATTTTTACATTGATTTTATTATGTTATGATGGAATTATTTTTATGATGTTGTTTTGTCTTATATGTATTATGTTATGATGACATGATGTTTAAGATTCCGATTTTTATTACTTGGGTTATGCTATGATGTATGATTTATGATTTTGTGGCACACATAAGAATGGTCTCATATGATATTGGTGGGACCTATATCTCCCTACAATGCATTGGGTAAAGACTTATATTTCATTAGATAGACATGGATGGAATGGCATGTTAAACCGGTTTAGTGAAACAGGACTGAAAGGGGGAGTGAACTCGGTTCAGGAATGGACTTTGTCCATTAAGATAGTCTTGGTAATGACTCGTGACTACTAAGAAATGATTTTCTATGATTATGTGTGTATGACACAATGCTTCATGTTTTATGTTATGATTATTGGGATTACATTTCACTTCTATGATTTATCCCATGTTATGATCTCTTTTGCAGGATAAGATTTTGAAAATGTCATGTTCTTATGAATATAATATGTTTGATATTTCATTTTTCTACCCTTACTGAGCATTTGAGCTCACCCTATTGCATTATTTATTTACCACGGGTCAAGATGAAGGATATTAAGTAGGATATGCCAAAAAGGGAATCTAGATATGAGGAAATAAATGGAAGGCAACGTAGATGATTTATGAACCTGTTGTTTATGTTTCCCAGTTTCAAATGACACTATACATATACGGTCCTTTCATGGTTTTGTTAAATTTTTTAATAAGTATGCTTAAATTTTGAATTAATAACCATGTATGTAAAGTATGGGTCATTATAGTTGGTATCATAGGAAAGGTATAGTCAACCTTTGGAAACTAGGATGTGAAAGCCTTAGTATGAATCCTAAGGATATGTCTAAGCATAGAACACAATCTTAGTGTTTTAGAAATGGCCATGAAAAACCTATGATAAGACCTTAAGAGTGAATTTTTATTCTTGATTATATGGTTGTCCTATTATAAATAGTGTTTCTCACACAATTCTTCTTGTTTTTAGTCAATAGATGGAACCCAAAGGAACCATGTTAATGCCAAATGCGACGAGCAATGCAATGATTATCCCCCTGAGCAACCAAACGTTTAGGGTTGGATGGACTGAACATGACTTCCTAACATTCTATAGTGATTGGGAACCTATTCCACATATTACTGATAAATGTCAATGGAAGGTCCGGGGATTATTTTGTCAAAATGGGATCTACCATTTACTTTTGGACTCCCAAATGTGATATTATTTGAGATTCTGAAAGACTAGAAGATTGAGTAGGTGTATATAAAAAATTTGGGCTCTTCAGTAACAAAATCTTCCCGCATACCCTCAGATCCTTTGGCATATTCCTCTAGTTCCCAAATTAGGTTCTAGGATCACAGGTTCATATCGTGACTCATCATCTATGAATTGATCATGTTTATGAATGATGTTAATTGTGATGATAAAAATTTCCATAATTGATAATGATTATTCCTAGACTACCCCTTCTATCACTATTATATGGAAGGGGCATGCCCATTTTTTCAAGAATAGAGGCATAATATCTAAGACATTCTAATCATAGTTTGACCTTATTAGAAGTTAAAATTCATGTATTTTATCCTCACCCATCTATCTAAATCATTACCTGAAAGAAAATATTTTGTATAACTATAGTGCATATGAACACAGATGTGGTGTAGAGGATGTATATGGGAGAGTAGTTAGTTATTTCATCACTTATTAGAAGATGTCATGAGTTCGATTGATTTACATTCAAATCATCCATTCACCAAATACATCACAACCTATTTCAGAAACACAATATCATCCACATCCTTCCCCATGATAAGTAACGGTTTCATATTCTAATTGTAATGGTGTTGTACCAACATTACCTGGGATGAATGTATAATTATTTCATGATTTCATTGCAAATGAATAATTCATTAATATTTTCCTCAGTCTCTAATGAGATGTGTAATAATATATCTGATTGATAAGAACAACTTTTCAAGGAATATTTAGGGCTAGCAGTTGGTGTATATATTTGGCCATTGATTTTATAAATTAAAAACAACATTTCTCATTTCGAAACAAATAAAATTTATTCATTCTATACTAAAATTTATTTCACATGGTCCCCTTCCACTCATCCTAATAAGGAAGATGTTTCTATTTATTCTAAAGGGGTTCCATGTGTTATGGTATGGGCTGTGGATAAATATTAAACATAGGGATGGCATATGTGTGATGAATATAACATCCTCTATTCCCTCTATTTTCCTCAGGGATGATTAAATCATAAGGTACACGAGATTAGTCCAGTTTATATAATTATAAATTAATTGAAAAATTATACGAAGTCATTTAATCATACAAGTATACTTGACTAGGATTATTCATTTTCCCGACCCTTTGAGAATGTACATTATAAAAAGACGTCTCAATTATTCATAGAAGAGTTTTAATCTCATGGAAAAGGTAAGTCCCCTACTTATGTAAATTAAGTATGATACACTATCATTATCCCATTATTTTAATTTTTAGAGTTTAAGGATCCTTTTTTTGAGATATATTGAATGAGACAATTCCAACATAGGTCTTTCGATATCATGATTGACTGTTCTGGAAAACTGGGGTATCATATTAATACCATCCATTTCAATTCTGGAATGAATCATTCAAAATTTACCACTTCATATTTTCAAGGGTTCCCTATCATGTGAATCTCAATGATATATAAAATGTGTCAGATGTCTTTTTAGGTCTTCTGATCCATTTCTTATCATCAATGTAGTACTCCCAAATTTGGCCGGTGTCGAATAATTAGTATACCATTAAACTTAAGGTAACTTTTATATATTATCTAGTCAATTCCATTCCTCCACATCTTCCAATCAAGATATAAATTATTTGATGGTGTCAATATTCACTTGATAAATGTTTGCTCGAATAAGAGCATGAAAAAGATAAGAAATTATCCGGGCATAATGCACTGAACATGATAACATTTGTGTCTGACAAGAATTAGGGGATATATTTTGAGGGTTTTCTAAAAACTATGAATTTTTTTTTAAAAAAATTGAACTCTTGAAATCATTACATAATCAGGTCGTGGTAAACTTCATGTCTCGACACAGGGATGGATAGATGTCCAGGAACATCTTCTATCACTAGGATGATGCCCTGTTGCTGAGGTGCACCTATTTTAAGTGAAAGTTGAGGCTATTTACAAGGGGTATACATAGTATGGATCTTACATCTATGAAATTCGGAATTGAGTGTCTTCATCTTTTTAATTTCATTCTCCTACAAAGAGAACCATTATTTATGTGTAGTTATTTTGACCACAAAAAGGGTTTCATCATTTTTAAAGTTTTACATATTTCATTGTGGAATATTCACATATGAGTCAATAATAGACATTTCTATGGAATTACCAAAATTTGTGAAACTCCCTGGACCCTAGTGCACACTTCCCCTTCATGTCTCATCATGGACCATTTTCCTAGAAGAGCCATCCTCTCCCTTCCTATTAGCATCTAAATCCCCTCTAGTTCACCCAAAGGATTGAAGCACAATATATTCACTGATTCATAATTCCTTTTAGTAATACTATTAGTTTTTAAATGATGTGACTAGTTTTTACCCTTTATTGGACATCTTCATACCATTCTGATATACTATTTGTGATTCTTGGGGATGAGTGACTTAGAGGAAACATCCACCCAACTTTTTCATATGTGTCACTTTTGTGGGATATAGAACATTATATGTGATGAATAGGGAGAACACATTTTTTACCCTCAAAATATAAAATAATAATTTCTATTGATAATGGGGTTCTGTTAAAAATTCCCATAGCCTCACAGGATAAAATTTATCTCATTCTTTCATTTCCATTACCTAGGACTATTGGTTTGGATTTTTAGGGGTATTTTGTTTTTAAAATTCCCCCAACTCTTGTGCATGGGGATAGTCCGATACTACAATGGGTTATACTACTTCTACAACTGTATTTATCTATAACATTGCGATTAGAGAATGAACCAGATGCACTTACCAATTTGTACACGAATCAATCTCTTCCGAAGACATAAATAATTCATGTTGATTAGGCTACCTTAAGCAGGAAACATTCTTTATGATCTCGATTTTTTGATTATATAATATTTTTATACTATGATATCATCGAGTCTGATGCATTTCAAACTAATTATGGGAAAATTAATATTGAATGTAGAACCTTTCCCATGTGAGGGTATTGCATATTAGTCACCATGGAGCACTGAAATTTTAGGATAGTGCCTATGGTATATTTTTATGACAAACGCTTGGGGTTAATTGAAAATCTCCATGCTCACCCCAACTTTTGATATGCACACTTGGAGTGTTATATATGATCATATTGAATAACATGTATATTTCATAGTGTCCTTCAATCTAACGATCATTATAACACTTATTTGATCGTGGTCCCCAACATATGAAAGGTATTCCATGTTGAGTTTTTGGTGATGACCTCAATATATATTAACATGACATGCATACCCATCTTAAGACACAAACATTATCTTCATATGTAAGAGAGTTATATCAGTATTTAAATAAATTATGGTTATGAATTCTTCTGATAATTTCTATGCAACATCTAATGAGGAGTGGATTAGTTACAAAACATGATAGGAATATTATCCCCAACCATATGACTTCTCATTATTTCATGTTTTATAATTGGGATTCCTCTACCTAGTCATCCCAAATTGAGTGTTTTTTGGGTATTTTTTCACATGAAGGGTCCTAGTAGGTATTTCATTAGTAAAAATGGTTTATAGGTGGTACAAAGGATAACTATTTTCTCAGATTGTCTTTTGATTGAGAAGGGGTGTCACCAATCATAGATAGAGTGTTAGACATCTGTAGCCCTATCTTTCTAGGAGGTTCAAGATATAAGGGACTTCTTGTATTTGGTTTGATATGTGGAGTACCCAATTGATGATTAATATTATGAACATGAGGAATAGTTTCATAGCTCTCATCACAAGATGATCTATCATTATTGATCAAAGTGTACTGACAGGTACTTCTTCCATCGTTATAATTCCGTGGAGGACCTCCGGAGATGCTAGTAGCAGTCCGAAAAAGAATACCTTCACAACTTATACCACCATTTTTTCAATTGGAGAACTATTCAAAAGGATCATGGAATACCACTGAAAAGATTTTAGTCACCATATGATCTCCATATTGTAATAGACCATAGTAATGAGTCTACATAAAAAAATTAATGTCCCCAAGTTAGATTTTTTTTGGAATATCACTAATAGGTTTCTAGAATCATGTACTATGAATAGAGATTCAGAAATATGGTAGTGGGTTCATGTGACCCAAGTGTTGTTTTCACAGCATGCCGACAAGCTTCTAAAATTTAAGCTGGGATATTTTCCTGCAATGTATGGGCCTATGAAATGGATGGTAATCCCTAGTTGGTGCATGTATTTGTTCCAGATGATGTTGTCCATTTATCATGGAGTAATTTCGATGACCCACATAGATGTGTGAATGAGTGTATTTCTAATCAAAATTGAACCTCTTATTGTATGGATGAGTCATCCCACATGAAGATTGAGTCACATTCCTTTCTCCTAACTATTATTGTGGACTAGATAACTCATTGGAATGTTTTCATTTTGTGGTCCAGAAATAATGGCTCACATTTCATATTTTTATGGGATTTATGAGAACCATATATAGAATGAATGAGAATATAAACTAATTACAGGTTTAGGGAATGAATATGGTCTTTACCTCTTCCCAATCTACTATGCATCGACTAGTTCCACCTTTTTCCATCTTATTTGACTAGTGGGAGTCATATGAGTAAGCACTAATTTTCAAATAGGATTTTCCCAAAACATTTTACGAATGGGATTGACATGCATTAGTAGGGAATTTGTTCTGCTAAAAATTTACCATTCTATTTTATTGACATGCTTGATATGAGTTATTATGGAATTTCATCTACTTATGGGGTGATTACATATTTTATTTATAGAAATGGTTTCAGTGGGTATGAGTTTTAATCTTCTAATTTTCCAATGTATATGACATAAATGATTTGTATTCCTAAAAATATGTTGTCATCTTCTCATTGTGTGATAGAATATTTGACAGATATGATATATACGAGTGATCATGGATTTTCATCTTCCGTTATTCACCATATTGGACTAATATGATTCATATTTCTATGCTAAAATTTTTATATTCTCATGGTGTGAAACTATATTTGATCGATTAGCATGGAATAAGGGATTTTTTATTTTTTTCTACTCATTTTCCACAATATTTTTCTAAATTGATTCATATATTTGAGCATGAATTTTCATCTAATAATGGTGAAATTTCATTTTTAACTGAACGTATTCTTTAATTGTGATAAGGATGATGACCTATCACATAATGTTATACCATTACCCCTATGAGGGACTCCATATGGTCCTTGATATTGATCACATTGGATGAGTTATAATGGGTTGTTTCAGATTCATAGGGAGGAATTAGGGACATATAGAGGTGGAGATATTGATTCCCAGTGGAAGCCCTAGGGTGGACTGATGAATTATGAGATAAAGTCACTAAATGAAACATACTCTACGTTTCAGAGGAATGGGAGGAATACATTATCATCTTTCGAGGATAGGATCCCAAAACTGATTGATATGTATATCAATTACATCTTGTTTTGAATAGACAAATGTCACTGACATTACAGTTGGAGGGGATTCATTAGATAGAGGGTCTGTCAGGATACCTCTAGTGTTGGGGGTTAAATATTTTTATTGTACTCTTGAACCAGATCATTTTAGACCCATTATTTAAGATGCTAGTTGTGTAACTGAATTCACTGTTTGGTTGAGGACACAATGTGGGTAGTAGATGATGTGAACATATGTGTGAACTAGTGAGATTCCAATCGTACTTAAGGATGTTTTGGTGTAGATTTATAATTTTATTTATGACATAAATGACCCAATTAACCTCATCAAATTATAGTCTCTAAAAATTTAGTGTCTTAAAAATTGATTGGGATATATGACTGTCATTTGTTCTGTATCTGATAGGGTTGTGATATGCAAGTGATTATACCATATCGACTAATTATTCAGGATAGGATCAGAAACTTTTATGATAGAAAATGTGATGATTTTTTTTATTTACATTTGAAAGAATGAATGTGGGGAACTTGAATGTTTTACAATCATTTATGTGAGGTTCCCCATTTCTAAATGGTATATTTAGGGTTCTATTTTTGGATCAAGAAATACCAAGAATAACTCATTTACATGATAAATCATGAGCATACATTCAAAAGATGGGCGTATTTTTTGGGTCCCGGCCTACAACACTGAATAACTCACATTGGACAAGAGGATGGGAGATCAGGCTCATCAAAACAATCTTGGGGGATTATTTCATACACCAAGACTATATTAAAGATTTATGTCATATTAATTTATCCTTGGTTCATCCCCATGTATTAAATTGTTCATACTAGGGGTAACAAAAAATTATAATAATGGAAAGAATTTAGAATTATCTTCATGTATCTTAGGATCTTCATCAATGGTGATATCAATATGTATCTCCTGTTAACCATCAAATGTATATGATTATGTATTAATTATAAGTTATTTGGTTGTTTATGATTATGATATTTGATTCAATCCACCTCGTGTGCTACTATAGATGTTAACATTATATAGGGAAACATGATTTATTCTGATTTTGGGATCAGACCCACAAGATGGATTCCAATGTATCATCATGGAATGAATCAGATCCCATGTAGTTCTGTTCCAATTAATTGAACATGGAATTCTAATTAATGCAAATTGATAAGGATCATACCCCATAGTTTTCCATTATCCGACAAGGATTTCTAGGAGGAAACTTCCTATGAATGGATGTTGTTCGACATACACCAACATGGATCTAGGTGCATGTGAGAGATGTTCCATACTAGTTGGGGATATGATCTTACTAGGAATATGGAAAAATATGGATGGTGATGAAATAAGATCATAAATAATATACCCATCCAATTTAAGGAGTGAACCCTGTATGAATATGGCCCAACGAAGATTATGATGAGGTTGGGGTGTTGGGTTTGTACCTTAGGGTGTATTCCTATATATCCAAGTTTCCTAAGAATTATTTTCTACATAGTTAATATTAGGATGGGGATTACACCTATGATGAGGAAAATAGTTGATTCATCAGAATTATGTCTTGATGAAGGTTAATATAAATTGGAATATGCCCCCATTGAAAGGATAATGACATTGTTTTGAGGCTTATCCCCAGTAGAAGAATTTTTTGAGAAGATATGGTTGTGGATTACACATTATAAATGGCCCATATATGTTTGGTTGTGGTCGTAGATTTCACTTTATTGGATTCCCCATACTGGTTGGGGATTACAACCATGGAAGGGAATCTTTTGAGTTGATATGGTGTAGTATTACACCTTATAAGAGGCTGGTTTTAGTTTGGGTATGGTTGGCGATAACACTTTAGAAGACATACATGACTAGTTGGTTCATAGACATAATGACAAGTAATGTTTTAGTATATATGGTTGGATATATCACAATATAAGAGTCCCATATGAGTTTATATCTAGTTGTGGATTAATCTTCTGGGGATTTCCATGATTGGTTGGTTATTACCACTATGGAAGTGGCCCATTTTAATGGATAAGATTAGGTAATAAATCATATAAGAGGCCCATATCAGTATGGGTTTGGTTGGGGAATACACTTAATAGGATTCCCTTGACTAGTTGATATAAAACCATTGGAGGAGGCCTATTTAAGAAGATATTGTTGAGTACAAGACGTTATATGAAGCCAATATGAGTTTGGTCATGGTTTGTGCCTACACATTTTAGGATAACCATGGCATTTTTTGGATTATAGATATGGTGGATTCCAATTCCAGTTTGGTATCACGAGGATTCCATGATCACCACTAACAACTCATCATATATGAATCCTCATCGCTCTGAGAAACAAGAGGAAGCAATCTATCTGGAGAAGCTGAAAATCTATTTTTTCTGCTACGGGCAGTGGTCTGGGACGAAAGGAAGAGGGAAAGATAGTTGTATTTGAGATTCGCATCCCCTCCAATCATTATACCAGGTTTAGAATAAGATTTGAAATAATGTAACCTCTACCAGGAAGCATTACGAGATTACATCAGGAGGGATTCCCTTTTGACAAGTTCATGGGGAAGAGATGACTATTATAGACTACTACTCAAAGAGGAAGGAAAGTGAAATCTCCTCCATTCCCACCCGGAACAGGTAGGTTTACATGATCGCATCCATGTTTGGGAAAATTGTTACCACGCACGATTTGTAATGACCTGAACTATTTACAATAACACACTGTTGATTTCTTTAAATATCTTAATATATAATTTGGTTATAGATAATACATGAACAATTTTTGTCTTATTGTAGCCATTGCATTTGAAATTCGGTTATGTATCATTACAATTGATAATATGTTTTTTTAATAGTTTTCACATGATTAGTATAAATATTTTGTTTTGTCAAATCCAAAAATAAACGAAAAAGGAATTGATGACCTCAACCTGTAGGGTCATACCGTATAAAGCCAATTTATTAGATCTTCTGAGGGAGATATTGCCTCCAGTCAATTTCCATGACTAATCCTAATATTAGATCAAACGTATTAATAATGAGATAATCTATTTACGTGAGATGTTAAATCACATCGAGATCATGACCCAAACCATTTTCATCGAACTTCCCATTAAAGTCCCACAATCACACACCTTAACCTTAGGGAGTTGGTTGGTGTATTAAAGGAATTTATAATAATATCCTAGAAATCTGTGTATGTATATATTTTTGTAGATTAATTAATATACTTCCATCACATTATCATTATTTTATAAATGATTTTTATTTTGATTCAATAAAATACATATAGTATTTTTTGGATAATATTCAAATACAAATAAAAAATAAATTTTGAAAAATTAATGGATCATTTAAATAAAAATTATATTAATAAATTATTATAATTATATTACTTTTATTAAATATAAATTATTTTTGATTTTATATAAAATCAAATATAATTTTAATAAGGGTTTAAAAAATGTTATTATAAAAAACATCTCCCTCTCAATATATTTTATTTAATTTGATAAGTGAAAACTCACATATTTTAAAAAAATAATTAGATATAATGATGAATATTGTTGGAATAATGATGTAAAAATTATCCAGTGGTTAATGTTTCATAATTTTTCCATGTAGTAAAATTTTCTAGAAAATATTAACGTCCTTATATATAAAAATTGTGTTTTTATCACATTGAAATGAACCAAAAGTTATGTAATGTTTAATATAAAGAGGATCCATGAACAAATATATGTTTTAACATTAAAATAATTTGATTTTATGATAATTATTTTTTTAATTCCATTATGAATCCTCAAAGGCTTATATAATATTTTAATATTTTAAATTAATTTATTTAAGAGTGAGACTAACCTCCACATCACAAAGGGTAATATTTTACTAAATTTAGAACATTATATTTTAAATAATAAAAACCACTCCCAATTGGAAGAATCCATGGGAACGAACAATGTCATGGTTTTTTGTGTTGGATATTTTAATATGTAGAGTCCAAACCCAAAATAAAAAAGAAATATCTATCATTTCCTAGATAAACATGCCAAAATCCCATTTATTTTCAATAAAAATCTTTTTAGAAGATCCTTAATCGTTTTATTACTCCCAAAAGTATTCCTAATGTTCCCCACATATTTCATGAATACCCTCCAAAACCTTGGGATTCACATATTCATTATTCAAGTTTCCCCTCCCAAAATCAATTTTTCAAGAATCCCCTCTAAACCTCGGGATTCACAATGGTAATATTCATTAAAAAATTTTATAATCAATATTTTTGTAAATATGAATTTTATTTTGTTTGGATAACACTTTTTTACAAAACATTTATATATCATTCATTTTTCACTCTTATTTTGCGCCTTACTCATAATAAGGTTCCCAAAAACATATGGATTCAATCATTTGTAATTCAGATTTACTCTAAATGTAGACTCTAAAATCATCATAGAAAAGATACTAATCATTTATATCATTATTGTACCATATATTCTACTCTTTAAGACTATATTTTTGACATTTTTGACTATATATGGTGGAATATTGTTGTCAACTCTCAATTAATGAAATGTGTAGATATGGAATGTCCTCATAAAATTACAAATATCTTCCTTGCTACATTTTCAAAAATTCATCATGTGATATAGTATGATAGAAATTATTTTATTTATAATAATTTGCAATTATAAAATAATGTTTCTTGTATGTGTATCCTTATTTCTATACATGAAGATGAATCGATGAAAAGGGTTATTGCAACAACACAGTGAGTGACTTTTTAATTCTACAACGCCTTCAGATTGATGTAATTTTTTCCAACCAAGATGTATAGTTGATGTGTTATAGAGATAAAATTTCTATGGTTGTATTAATGTAAATGTGTATGGTGTCTCCAAAGGAAATTTGGGTCCCACAGGTTGTGGCTTTATCTTTAGGAACCATCTTAGTCAGATCTTCCATTGCATTTTAGAAGCTTCGGCATTGCCTCTTCTCTGTAGGACTAAATGATAAGTATGATTCAATCTATTTAATTCGCAAAGCACTATGGTTGGAATAATCTATGAGTAGATGATGATTAAACTACCCTTGTTCAATTGATTTGGAATAACGTGACATGTCTTGTGTGGATAATTACTACCTGAAGGATGAATTTCAACCATTCACTTCTCTATATCAACTACATCATCAACCATATTTTTCATCAAGAAAACATGGCTACATATGGACTTAACAACATTGGAATAAACTAGGATATTTCCTGGCTTAATGATGTCCATGATGATTTACTCCCTCTTCATTATAATGATTGTAATATTATTTCATCTATTAGACTTATTTAACCACTATATTTTTTAATGTTTTTACTTTGGTCTTTTTGGACAATGCATTGTCCTCTATCTTTTTGTAATTTGTGAACTAGATAAATGTAATTTTTAATTTATCCCTATAATGTCATTATAATCCCCATTATGTGTTTAGTTTAAAAAAATATTCATCAATAATTATCCTATTGTTATAGATAATGCACGAAAATATGAGAAATCTTGTAAACAATCATTGTGACGGGAAATATGATGACTACCCTGACAAAATAACCAATCTAATCAAAGTATGAATCTCAAACCTTGTAACAACTCTCTTTAAGATGATTATGGTTATGTTGAGATACCTAGATCATGAGGAGTTCCCAAATACCCATAATAGTGAACAACCCACAATCAAGAGCAGCGTAAGACACAAGCCTCCTACAATCAATGGATCATTATATCCCTTAATCTTAAAAAATTTATCAACTCCACTTGTAATATCTTCTTCATCCTTCTATGTTCTGTGCAAGAGATGTTTATCCTAACTTTTTATCATATGGATGGAGAAAATTATCATTGTAGGACATTGATCAATAATATGAATCTTGGGGAAGAGATTGAATTGATGAAGTGGAATTAATTATGAATAATGTTTTTTATTAATACTTTCCTCATAGTCTACAATATATAATGGAAAGGGATTTCTTCTCCTCCAAGAAAAAAGGTGACAAATATATTAAGTTGGATGAGGAAAAAATCAGATGACTTCCTTGATAAACCTTTGGATTTATTTTAATCCCTCGAACGCATAGAGGATTTAGTCATTCATGGGATAAATTCTAGACTATGAAAAGTCCCAAAGATCCTTTATTTATATATATTTATTGAATTTTCTTAATTTTTCCTCAATATAAAACTAGAGATACGAGATTCAAAATTATAAAATTGGGATATTAAGTGAAAATTAGAGTTAAATTATGGGGTTTTATGAAGAAATATTATAGTGTAGAGTTATTTCAGCATCACACATGTCAATGTTGTGGAATGGTGCACCATGGAAATTTTCTAAGGGGGAAGAAATGCTCTAGGAGAAATAATGAAGTATACCTACCTATTAATTGTTGATAGGAGAAACCATCTAGTGATGTTGGAATGGAATAATCCAAATAAAAATCAGCATATTTTTCATTTCTACAAAATCAAAGAGACGAGGAACTTTGTAAATTGATGGAATATACTAATGGTTTTTATATGAAAACAACAACCTCCAAGATAGAATGGGTCAGATTTTTCCACCACTACTATTGAAGTGGTTTTTTGAAAAGGAAGTGGTGAATGAAAATCGCGTTATTCATACATGAATTGTGACCATACTTTTGATTCTGGTTCAAGGAATTCATTCATATCACACAATTTTTGAATAATTATTCAAACACCGCCACAAATAATAGATGTTGAGATGTTGATGAAATCTAAAAATGGGGAAATTATTATGTCTCGTGTATACCACTCCTGTCCTATCAAAATTTAATTGTTTATCATCAAAGAGATCCACATCATACTTCCTTTGATAAAATTTGATGAAATTTTGGGTAAGGATTGGATTCCCCTATATTGAGCTAACATAAATTTCTGTGAGAATGAAATCACTCTATATATGGAGAATTTATAGCTGATTCTGTACAAGTCCATGGAGGAGTATGAATCTTGTTTACCACCATCATCTCAAGAATGTAAATTATTTCCATATGAGAAATCATATTTATATCAAATGATTGAGTATATTTAAATGATAATCCTTGAAGTCATTAATATTGAGAGATAATATTCTGATAAGTATATTGAATCATTTTATAGTCTTCCTCTTAATAATGATGTGGAATTTTTAATCAAGCTTTCACCTGGGGCGTTGCCAATATCAAAAACTCTTTATAGGGTAAATATTTTGGGTTGTGAGGATATAAAGAGAAAGCTACTTAGAATGTTAATAAAAGGTTTTTAGGACCATGTTCTTTACCATATGGTGCGACAGTCCTCTTTATTAAGAAGAATAATTGGTCAATGCGCCTTTTCATTTTGTATCATGATAAAGAAAAAGTGTCCTATAACACAAATTGATGACTTGTTTTATTATATATATAGATAAAAATAATTATCATAGGTGTATATCATGTCGGGATATTATCAAGAAAGGGTGAAGAAGGAAGATATCCATAAGTCTTCTTTTCATACGATGTATGGGAACTATGAGTTCATATTCCATTTAGACCCACTAACTCTCCCTAAAACATCAATAATTTGATGAATTTAGTATTTATATACAACATATACAATATCTTCATAGTCTTTAGAGATGATATTCCAATGTAATCTATAATTAAGGAGGATCATGATAAGAATTTGAACACTGTGCTAATGACCTTATGAAAGGATGAGCTTTATGACAAGTACATCAACTGTGATTTATAGTTGATGTAAGTCTCATTATTGGGTTATATCATCACAATAAATTTCATATCTATAGATCATTCAAAAAAGGAATCAATTTAATGATATATGAGGACAACATCCCTCACAGATATCTATAGTTTCATTGGGTTAGTTGGATATTATTGTTTATTTGTGAGAAAATTCTCCCCCTTTTCAAACCCTCTAAGAAAGATAACATGGATGGTAGTCAAGATTTCTTGTAATTATGAATGTGGAGAAATATTAAATGTGTTTAAAATGAGGCTTATCACTACCCATGTACTCACTATACCCACAAGTGATGAAATATTTATAGTACCCAGCCAAGGATCAAAAAAGGGATTAGGTTGTGTGTTAATGAAAAATGAATATTTCAATGCCTATTCTTCAAGGAAGTTGGTGTTCAAGAATATAACTATCCAAAAAATTATATAGAGTTTGAATATATGATAATTTTAATGAAAATATTGAAAAAATATCCATATGGGGAGAAGTCTGATATATATACTAATCATAAGAGCCTTAAATATATTTTCACCTAGAAAGGGATTAATATTCTCCAATAAAGATAGATAGATCTGATCATAGAATATGAAATTTTAATTCACTACCATCATGGTAACACGAATAAAGTAGAAGATTATTCATGTGGAAAGGATATAGAAATTTTATCGTTGATGATTATATAGAATGATACAACCTTATTTGAATCTAAGAGTATGTACATGGGAATTATAATGGAAGGAACATCATCAATCCATTCATAAAGGATTTTTCAACCATCACATCTTTATATTTTAATGGTTTCTATGATAGATTAAATGGTAATTCAATAGAAAGTTTAATCTATAAAAAAGGAAGTCTATGTTGTTCAATTTAATTGATGGTGGAATTGTGAGATTTGGTTCTAGACAATGTGTTTCATAAAATCCTATGATATAGAAAGAAATACTAGACACCCCATACAGTTTTATATTCTACATTAAACAATGAATCATAAAGATGTTTTGGGATCTCTGAGAGTATTATTTGTGTGTCACCATAAATAAGCAGAATTTTGAATATAAGTCAATGTTCATGGAATGTCATAAATTGAATTCTTCAAGGATGAAGTCTAAGGGGATTATGCAACCATTACCCATACCAACATGGAAATAGGAAAATATCATAGTGGAATTTGTCACCAAACATCTAAGGACATCCAATGGAAAAAATGATATCTGGGTTGTTTTGGATCACCTAACACATACATCATAGTTCATTATGATTAAATAGGATTCATCACTGGGGAAAATTGAACTGATATACATCAAATAAGTATTTGGGCTTCAAGGGGTACCTCTATCAATTTTGTACGATCGAGAACCATGTTTCACCTATATTATTTGGAAAACTATCCAGAATTCTATAAATATAGAGCTAAAAATCAATATGGATTATCACCCGCAAACTAATTCCCAATCAGAGTAGACTATCCAAACACTTGAGGGAATTTTTACATAATGGTCAATTGAATTCAAATGTGTATGGGACCTTCATCATCTTATGGTCATGTTATTTTACAAAAATAGTTTCCCCATGAGCATCCAAATGGATCAATAGGGATCTATTTATGGGAAGAGGTTCAAAACACCTGTATATTGGGATGAAGTTGTAGAATACAAATTAATTTCTCTTAAAATGGTTATGGAAATGGGGGAGATGGTTGAAACAATTCAGAAATACATAAAATATACTCGGAGTATACACAATAGATATGTAGTCATTCATTGATGGGGCCTATAGTTCGATGATGAATACATGATATTCCTCAACATTAATCTGTGGATGTAATTGTTGATATTTTGGAAGTAGGGAATACAGTTTCTAGGTTACATTTACTCTATTTCGATTCTTTATCGCATCATAGCAGTGGTTTATCAACTATCACTACCACCAAACCTATCTCAAGTCCATGATGTATTCCAGGAATCCTTCTTGAAAAATTAAATCTTAAAACCCTCACATATACTCGATCGATATGCTATACCATTTTATAATGACCATTACTATGAGGATTTATGGTTTAATATCTTAGATCATAGAGAAAAAAATTTTGGAAATAAAAAAATCCCCCTAGTAAAATTGTTGTGGAGAAACAACATGTTTGAAGAACCAACATGGGAACATGAGGTAGTGATGAAGTAGAGTTACCATAAACTATTTTATTGTGGGAATTTTTTTGATGGATTCATTTCTATAAGGGGAAATATTTTAATGACATGAACTATTATAAATAAAAATCATGTTTCATTTTTAGTTAATATATTGTTAAATTATATGGTTTCAGAAAACACATGCTTGCGTTTTTTTCTTATTATTCCCATTAGTTCTAAAATAAAATTATTTATCATTAACATTTAAAATACAATCATTGAATTGTAACCCCATGACTATTATAAATATAGGGTTTTAACGAATCCCATTGTCACAGACAAAGGATGTGATGACCTTGACTAGTTGGATTGTACCCTAAGAATCCCATTTATCAAAACTTATAAGGGAGATAGAATTTATATGATCTCCCATTGAAACATTCCAAGATGAGATCCAAACATATAAGTGTGAGAGAATCAATTTATAGGATAAGTTAAAGATCACCAAGATTAGGACCCAAACTGTGTTCATCAAACCGCCCTAAGAAAATCCTGCCATTGTGCCCCTTTCCCTTAGTGAAGATAATAGTATATTATATAGATATGATATAGGACCATAAAAATATGAGTATGTATATTTTTTTGTATTTAATAATTAATATATTTGTATCCAATTTTTGTTACATTATAAATGAATTTTATTTTTCTTCAATAAAATGAAAATATTATTTTTGGTTACTAATCAAATCCATTTATGAAATGTTCATTGATGAATTAGTTGATAATTGAAATAAATAATATAAAATTATAAATTATTATTAAATAACATTTATTACGTACAAATGATAATTAAATTTTTATAAATTCATGTTTAATTATTATACGGGTTTAAAAAAATGTTTTTGTTAAATAACCCATCAATGTCAATAAATGTATTATTTTATTTCAAAAGTGAAAATTAAAATATTTATAAACCTATATATATAATATTAATAATATTTTGTTAATAAATATGTCAAAAATATACAATGGTTAATTTTTTAGCATTTTATAGGACATTTAAACTTTTGAATAAAAATTAATTACTCTATAAATATAGATTTTGTTTAATGACATCAGAAGGATAGAAAAATCATTTAATATGTAAAATAAATATTATAAATGATGAAATATATTTTTTAATTTTAAAATAATATGATTTCTTGTTCATTTGGTTAATTTTTTAAAGACATTATGAATCCTCCAAGACATATAATATATATTAACATTTTAAATTCATTACATTAATAGCGTGACTCAGCTCCACATCACCATGGGTAATATTATAATAATTTATGCCATTTTAGATTTAAAATTATAAAAAAATTCCATTTAGGTTGAAACAATGGGAAAACCCCAACTGATGGATTTAGGTTTTGGGTATTTTATTATATTGAATCCAAAAAAAATTAATGAAATGTCCCTCTATTTAAGATATAAACCCGCCCATGCTCCCATTTAACTTTATTAACACTATTTGGATCACATAATTATTCAATCCTACAACCCCTATAGGTCTCTAAATGTGTCCCTAATTTTTTATGAATATTATACCAAGCCTTCGGAGTCACACAATCATTTAATAGAGCCACACCTTCATCTCATCCATTCAATCCTATCACATTCATTACAATTAGTCAACATAATTTAACTTTTTTTTATTTTAATTCTTTTATAATCATTAAACTACTAAAAAATTTATTTTATATGAATTATAGTCCATTTTTACTCTCTCATTTTTACCTATAACTATGCTACTAATATGTTGAAATTACATAAGGGGTCTTTCACTCTCCTCATTTCTCGTGAACTCATTTTATGTTATGTTTTTCACACTTAATTTTCATATCACGGGATATTAAATTAGATATTAACGTATATATAATTTTGATATAACAAATTTAGATCTTCCGTTACCTCCCATTAAGAATCCAATGACCATTTATGTACACCCATTATAATCCCGAAATTTCTTAAATATTTTTTCTTTATTCATGTTTCGTCAATATCTTTTTCCTTCTATTTGTAAATTTATAATGATGGGATATGATTTTAAATTTACCAATACTTTCACATTTTAATTAAAAACAATTAATGAATATTTTTTATGTCATCAACCATTTTTATGAATTTTTATGTAAATCTATTATGTTGTTGAAATTTCACCAAGATTTTCCCAACCAAAATAATTGGGTAGTGAATACCATACCCATTATTCCACCAAAGGTATTCACTATTATGAACATATAAGTATGTATTGGGTAAATAAAAGTATTAAATCTATATTCCTTGATTCATGAAATAAATTATGGTGATTAATTAATCCATGTCGTATGATCAAGGTAAAACACTTAAGCATGAGAATGAAATTATTTTGAGGGGTGAACCTAGATATAACTCCAATGCGCTGGGTAATGTTTAGTATCGTGATATATCATGTAGGGACATGGGTTGACCTTATTAAACTATGGTACTTTTTCCACCATGATGTATTTGAATTTTATCATTGAAATTTGTTAATGATTATGTGTTTTAATTTGTTTCCACATTTCTCATGTTATTATTATCAATATATATTATACCATATTATTCATGTTAGTTCGGTTCCTCATCGATATTCAAATTGTATAAAGTGTATCACTTTTGAAATGTTTCTCCCCTTAATGGGATTTATATATCACCTCGTTCTTATGTATTTCCCATGGAAAACCCAGGAGTTTTTAGGCTCAATGGAGTAATTTGAGCATGTTAATAATGATTTCACAAGGAAATCATTTAACCAGGGTATGTATGCACGAGAGGAAACACTAATGTGCCATGTGATTTGTTCATACATGTCGGGTGGCCTTAGGAGAGGCCTTGTCATGATTCCTCTTGATGGGAGATACATAGGATGTATATATTCAAACACAATGGGTTTATGAAGAATGATATTAGGTCATTTCATGGTGGGGCCAAGGTGGGATCAAAAGGTAATTGGTGGGGATAAATTGTAGTATGAAATTTTTACATCCTTGGATTATAAATTTTTCATTAGTTATGAATATTATTGATCGGGTTACCTCTGCATATCATTTTTTAACATATTCCTTCATTTTTTATTGATATAGATTTCCTACACGAGACTAGGTTTTGGCCACATATAATTCTTCTACATGATACTGAGTCCGACTCAAATAGAGTTTTTCTATGTGGGGTCAAATTCATCTCATAGAGAATTTTCATAAAATGGATAGGGATTACCTTCTATAACTTTTTAATTTGTGAGGTTATGGTCTTAATAAAGTCATTCCTCTAATGATTCTTATTCTTTTATATAAGAAGGGATTTTGTCTTTCTGATGATTAGGGAGATTTATTTTCCCCATTAATGTTATGACATATTTTTTTACCCGCTCATAAAAGATGGAAATTGAACATTATTTCATTTATCCTGCATTATATGTTTCTATTTATCCCCCTTTCCAGCTCACATATTTTTTTTAGAGGAATTTAGAAAATGATAATTAAGATGGTAGGCCATTCATAGTGGAATGTGGGGATGTCATTTGTTGGATCACCAAAGGGACATCCTTGAAAACAAATGACATCATTGTTGGAGAATATAAAATAAAATCCTTTTCATGAAATGACTTATTATTTGTGGGGGATATTTATTCACAGTGAATGGAAATCACTATATTTAACCATAACCAACATTTTCAGTTGTGGGGGATGGAAAACATCACCCATGATATCTATCAAATCCGTTTTTGGAAAATAAATTCAAAAATAGGATGCCATTTTCAGTGGCAGTCAATATTGCATGTTTTTCTAGGAATACGCTTTTCATACATTTTATATTTCCTTCCATGAAAAATTTATCTTAATAATATTCTATTGATTTATCATTATTACCCTTAAATATTCATAAAATAATGTTCATATTCCAGGAATTTTTTTCTGGACATAATAATCAACTAGGATCCTCACCACTTATTGAGTTCGAAACTAAGCAATACTAAAATACCCAATATCAACTGGTTACCCCTCTTTAAAACTGTGAGTCGTAACACCACCATGTAAAATCTGAACATGATCAACCAACCTATTATTCTTTAAGATTACCACCATGGTCAAATCCTTGAGAAATATTAATCAAATATAGATAATTATATTCAAGTACCCCTATATTTAAATGTAATTAATTACTAATCTCATCCAAAATGACAGTAACTCTATAACATTCTCTAGTGGAATTTCTGAGTTGATATAGTGGGAAAAATCTCTTCTTTAAACATCCAAAATCAACTACTACCTAATATACCATCATATAAGAATTAATCCTTTATAATTTAGTAAAAAAATATCAAACCACAAGACACGACAAAAAAAATTATAGAATATTATATAGATGTATAAAAAGGATCATACCTAGATATGGTGTTCTAAAACATAATCGAAATAACTACAAATAATGTGGGAAACATGCAAGATCTATTTGGTAGAAATGAGGTGGAAGTGGATGGTAAAATGGAGTCTCCAATACCCCTATATAAATGAATAAAATAAGTGAGAATCCTAAAAATGATAGGGTTAAACCTACATTAAATATCATTACATGTGTTAGGTCAGAGTGTTACCTTAAGAATCATAGAATAAAGCCCCAACATGGTGTTATTTCGTATCATAGACTAGGGTGACATTGTTGAATACTACAACCTCAACCACCCCATATGGTGTATCCTCTCTTTCCCCAACATAACACTCCTCGGCCAGGAATACCTGAAATACCTCACTACATACAATTGTTTCATGGCCCTTATATTCAGAATGTGGAAAATTACATCTAGGAAGAACAAAAAATCAAAAAAAAAATTGTAAGAACTAAGTGTGTTTAATACCCGTTTAGGGACAAAAAAATATACCTTCAAACAAACATAATGGAATTTACCTCAACTAGATAGCAAAATGATCTCCCACTTGAATGCCTCACCATCACAACACTTATCTCAATGGGAATCATCACGATTGGACCCAATAGGTATTGTATGACCACCCTTCCATATGAAAATTAAAAAAAACATTCGAGTGTTCTTCAAGGTTATATGTAAAGTTTTATACCATTAAAGAATTTTTTTCGATAGCACGGTATGATATTCTCATATAAGTTATATTCTTATGAAAAATACCCATTACATATAATTTTTCATCATGAAATGACTCCCACATCCATAATAAAACCCTCATATGTAATTATTGAGCTCAGGAATACGTTCATCAGTTCACAAATTTTCTATTTTGATGAATCATTTTCAATACTCATCCATCATCAACACATGACATACACCAATTACAGTCTATCGAACCACTTGTAGCAATCTAATATCCCAACATCTATTTAAACTTCTACATGTTACACCTATATCCCTAGGTACCACTAAAACAACCTTGAGTTTTTTAAAATAATTCTTGGGTATTATGTAAATAATTGAACAATTATGTTAGATTAAATTATTATATATCCCCTTACCTAATGAAATAAAATTCAAATTTACACTAATTTTCACAACATGAAATCATGTGTTTCATTCCACATGGATCCCACACCTATCTTAGATGATCCCTGTCAATCCTCTATACAATTCATGATTCATGATCATATAATCTACGCATTATCATATATCAAATGGACAATATTTTCCTTTATGGAAGCATTTTGGAAAAATATTTATACTTACACCACATCATTCAATCCTTTGAATTAGATGGTCATATATCCCACATGGTTCATCAAGTGCATCCATGAGAATGACCATATGGTAGGTATATATAGATCACTTCTCTAAATACAATATTCAATTAAATTTTCCATGGAACTCTATTTTATCCTCATCCCATGAGATTTGATCAATACCTTCCTTGAAAAAACTAGAGATAGAGAGTGTGTACTATGAAGGAAATATTTTATAGATACATCATATTTTTCCATAGATCATATATATAAATTGTTTTTGTAGATTTTTTTTTGTTTTTTAGATATATTGATGATAGATTATGAAAATGTTTAAAACGTTTTCTTGGATATCCCTCAAAAATTTATTCCAATAAATATGATTCAAATTATCATATTTTTTTCTAATTAACTATTTTCTAGGATATGTGTTTCATACCATGATTCATCATTATGAATAAGTTATTGAAATTTGATTAAAAATTTATCTAAAAATTTACTTTAAATTTTTATTATATTGAATTTTTTTAAATCGAAAATTTTTATAATATTATATTCTTGTTGAAAATGTTTTTAATGGTTTTGAACTTGTTCAAATAGTATGTCCTTTTAATTGATGATATAATTTTTTAAACTCTATAATATACATTATGATATCTGATAATAAATATTATTATATTTTCAAATTATAACAATATTTGGAAAAATATTCACATATAACCATATTATTTTAAAAATTATATATTTATACATATAATAATATAATGAATTATTTTTATAACAATATTCACTTGGATTTTAGTTAGAAATAATGTTTCTGATTTTGACCATCCAAATTACATTATCTTTATCACAAATTATAGGGTCTCATATATGGAAATCCATATGTGAATCAATTCATGAAAAATAAAACAAGGATATAACCTTATAGTATTATTCATTACTAAAAATGGACACATCATAAATAATGAGCTATTATTTTTCAGTAATGGTTCTTTATTCATACATGAGATCCCCACCACTATTGTCATTGTCCAAAATTAAATTATTCCATAAACCCTAACATTTCACTAAATTTATTTATGATAAATATACATAGTATTCTTGGATAAAAGAAGATTCTCAAAAAAAAATTAATAATACTCTCACCACCAACACAAAACATTTCTATAATTACCATAAAATTTCAAAATAAAATCATACCAATAATAACAAGTTATTTCAAACTCAATGGAAATGTCTGTTACTTAATCAAATATAATTTTATTGATGAATTCCAATTTTTTAATTTTTAATAAAATATAAATATGTACCTTGAAAACATGTTATGTAATTCCATATAAACACTCAATAATTATAGTATATTTAAATAGATAACAAAACAACTATAATGTTAAAAAATACGAATGGTTAGTATCAGATGAAGAAATTCTATTAATGTCTCTATGACAATACTCTATTCATCCTTGAATGATATCAAATGACAGGGTTCCCAAAAATTCATTCATTCATCAATTCATCAATTTTAAAATGGAGGAATCATATCTATGTCTGATTGTCAATTCATTGTAAATTCATTTTAGAATTGATTCATGTTATAAAACATATAGACCTAGCTAATTGAAAATAGAAATTAACCTTAATCCAATTAAAAATTGTGTATATCTATACTCAAATGTTAATTGGAATTAACTTTAAGATTGTGTGGGAGATTTTCACCTTTCTCTCTCATATATTGTCAAAATTCATCCTTCATCTTGAAAAAATAGAATTAACTACCCCACCATTAGGAGAATGGTCAAGGTTAGAAGCCAAATATACCATATATGGATAAATCAATTCTTAAAAAATGTAACAATTTAGAACCACACATATCGTGGTTTATAATGATCAATGATGGAAAACGTGATAAATACAGAATATCGCATCCCCATGATACTCACATGGTGAACCTAAAAACTTCATATAACAATAAACCGTTTTTATGCCTTAGAAACTAATTTAAATTCCCCATGATTTTAATGATAGGTCAACATAATATCATTTGATGTTTATATATTTTCTTAAAACATTTTTCCTCAATTCAGTCCCCACTCAATATTTCTACGTCGTGAATGGAAGCATTTTTTCAAACCATTAAAAATGAATCAACAAAAAAGGCTTAAAAGAACGTAAATAAGAGTTGTATTATTTACCAGATTTAAATAAAAATAAATGTTCTAGAATAATTCAATTCCAATTATTGATAATTGGATAAAGTCATTATATATAGATACTTTACCAGTTATATAAAAGAATATTTACTCTATGTAAATTTATTCCTCATTGTTTTATTGTTAACCATGACAAAAATAACTGTTAACCTACTCTATATCATATTGTTGATTAATTTTCCCAACTAAAATGAATAACCCCGCCAAAAAAAAGATTCACTATCCCAAACTTGTTTTAAAACAATATGATAATGACCGTAGTTTAGTAAAAATACTATGTTACATATCACAACATGATCTTCCATACACATACATAGAACTAATCATCCATTAGAAATGTCAATCACAAAAATATCAAAAAAATATTTAAAAAAATCATCTCTTCTAAAATATGAATACTAAAACATTATATGAAAAATGATGAAATCACCAGTTCATATATTATAAATCCTATTATAATTAACTTAAACTACCCTTATTCAGTAAGAATTTATGAATAAAATATCTATTTTATTTATAGATTCTATAATATTAATGATAATATAAAACATATTTAAAATATAAATCATAAAACATTTTTCCATTATATAAATAAATCTGTATTTTGATTTATAACCATATCACCAAATAAAGAGCATATGACTTTATCTAAAATAATTATATTCTGAAACCTAGATCATAAAATTACATGAGAAAAGTGACACTATAAATTAATGTAAAATATATAATACTCATAATTTAATAATTTTAACACTAATTATCATATTCAATTATCCATATATAAAAATATCCAAATAAATAGTTATAGTAATGATGAATAAAAATTGTCACTTTAGATTCCCATATTAATTCCCCTCAACATGAAAATGATAAAAGATAAATTATGCACAATCTATTAAACGAATTCATATATTTATTGATCCTAATAAATTCTATTATGAGAAAGGAATTTATATAATTTTGATCCACATTATGTCACAATATAATAATATAATTACTTAAAATACTCATGTGAATGTACTCTGTTAAAAGAGAAACTATGTACAGAGGGCTATATGGGAAAGGCTCTTTATGCTTCCATAGTATTTAAATCAAATTAAACAATTTAATTTTAATGGTTTATAATAGGGTATGATCTCATTTAAAAAATACACAACAACTATATTATTAATTATAATTAATATCATCATGGACATGATTTCAATATATATATGTGGCAATTTTTTTTTACCAATCATGTTTTTGAATAAGAGTCATTTGAGAGGATGATATTTTGGGCTCATCAAACTATTTATGGGGATTTCTTATGAAATATAGGACTCTTATATATATAATTCAAATTCATGAATCTATTACAATTTACCAGTAAGTGACACAGTAACGCTATCCTAATAATAAATTAATAATATTATTCATTGTGACCATATGTATATTTTATAGGTCCTCTATATTGTTTCCAATAATTAGTAATGTTTATTTATTATGTTACTATTTTTTAAAGCTACATAGTTATGGACTATGGATTATACCATCAACTAGTCGGGTGGCTACTATAATAGTGTGGAACTATTCCCATTAGATGGTCTTACTACATATCCTTGTTAATGGAATGAAACAACATATAGTTTGTTCCTACATAATGGGAGGATCCATATAACTTAATGTCATATTAAAAGGAGCAACCATTATGTTTATTATCATGTGTTAAGGAAAAGTGGGTGAATGATTGCGTATAGTTATTATTGTTGTAATTATGTAACAGCCCAAGATTTTATGAAAAATATTCTTTTTAATTTCACTAATGTCTTGTGTTGTATGAAACACAAAAAGGAGCTTGCACAACACTCATCCTTGACTTTCCTTGCATTACACGCAGTCGCAACCTTCCTCGATAACGTGTGTAGTACGTAATACTGAGTTTCACTAAACAACGATATGCTATTAAAATATTATTATAACTAGCCATTATGAATAGTAATAACCACCTTTTAAAATTTTAGAAATTTTAGCTCTCAAAATGGACTTCATTTTTGGATTCGGAGTATCGAATTTTGCCTAAGGTGAAATTTTGGTACTTTTCGGATAACTTTCATATTCTGATGAATAGTGAAAATTACTAAATTATAATTAAAAACAACTTTTTTAATCAAAATAATTAATAGTGATAAATTATTAATTTGAGTGGTTTTAAAGTATATTTAGAATATATTTTTACAATTTAATACAATTTTGGTCATTGGATGTAATTTCACATTTAAACCAGACATAAACAAGTGTCAATCTTTTGATAGATATTGTTTCTTAAAAACAAGCTATTTGTTTTAATAGCGGAATTTAATTATAAAATTAATTAATGCAACTTCTATGTTATGAATTTGGTAAAATAGACTTCATTTTTTGAATTCTGAATATGAAATATAGCTTAGGATGAAATTTTGGCATTGTTCTGAAAAACATCAATTTTTGATGAATAGTGAAACTACTAAGTGGTAGTTAAAAAACTGAATTTTTCATAAAACTTAATTTTACCGCTTCTGTGAATGGAATTTCAAAAATCCGAGAGACACTGTTGATGTCCGTAAGTAAAATGTGGTTCAATGAGATGAAAATAATTTTTGGTGAATAGTAACTATTTACTTTTATTTACCACGGTTAAAAGTAAATATGGCAATTAAGGGTAAGAATGATATTAATATTACCCTAACACATGTCCTAATTCTATTGGACAAGTGTATCTCGACCAAAAACAACCTTAATTGTAAAATATTATCATTTAGGCCCACATGGATTAGATTAGGACATTTATTATTAATTTATTTAAAGAAGGGTTAAAATAGTTAAAATCAAAGTTTAATAAGTAAATCATTTTTAATATGGGGTTATACATAAGATAAATTCGACTATAAATATTCCTTAGAAAGATCAAATTATTTCCTAAATAATGGTATTTTATTTATAATTTTTAGACATAATATAATGTAATTTATTTATGACACAATGATGATGCAGTAATTATCTTATTAATGAAATATTGACATAATTGATGTTATAAACAGCAAAATAAATGTAATATGAGACTTTTTATGAATTCCACTTATTTTATAGGTTACTATGATATATTAGTGTTGATTTAATCAACTTGGTTCGAACATATAATTCTGTTATGACTTTCACAAAAATCATATATCAAATAGTGTCAAAATTGACACAAAATAGTTTTAAATCAAATATTATATTATTAATTATTATTTTATTCCTAAAAATCTAAGGTTTGGCAAAATGACTTAGATAAGGATATATATATTAATAATAAACAATTTGGGGTTCGTTTGGCATGTTATATTAAGTTTATTAACCATATAGTGTAAGAAAACAAAAAGACACGGTAAAAGTTAAATTATTTAACATAGAGTTAAATCTAATTGATAAGGTTAAAATAATAACCTAAACTTGTCTAAATTCTATTGGTTGATAGGATTTCGACCCATCCCCACTTTAGCTTAGAAATAAGACCCTTTGGAACCATTATAACCCAATTTTGACTTTAATATAAAATAATATTTTGAGATATTCATAAGGTGCCTCTCTCCTCCCTTATAAAAGGACACCTCCTCCCCCTCCTCCTCACACCAATTTGAGCACTCAAGCTCGGCCAACCCCTGACAAAATCCTTTATCCACTTTCCTATAATAATCCTAGAGGTCCTGGTCTTCTTCAAAGTCCAATCTTAGTTCCCTAAGTGAAGGATTCAAAGAGGCGTTTCAAAGAAGAGGTAATATCCATTACCGATCTTTTCAATTTCTTTCTTTTTCAACTTCTTCTTATTTAGTTGTTTAATGACAAAGTAATAACATAAGTATTACTTACATACTGATATGTCATTATAAATATGAAACAAACCTAATTCAACTTCTATCCATCCTACGGAAAAATGAAATCACTGCGCGTGCGTACGTACGGAATACCGTCTCCACGCCGTGGTGTAATCTATTTTCCGCCACCACCTTAATAGGATGGGTATAATGTTGTAATGAGTAACTATATATGATTATTATAAAGTGATATTGATACTGAAATAATATGCATACACTTTAACACAATTCCACGACCATGGGAACGATATCATCGCTCGTGCGTGCGTACGGACTACCGTCTCCACGACGCGATGAGATTCATTCTCAATGATTAACCATTCTTGAATGATTATAAAGTATATATAATAAGTACTAATGAAATATATGACATAATAATGATACTGGATTTATTTATATTTATATGTATATCATCTACTTAATTCCATTCAATTCAATAAAGAAACGAAAACAGCGTTCATGCGTACGTACGGACTACCCTCTCCATGAACAGTGTATTTCATTCCATTTATCGATATATTATATATATATATATATATATTCTGAATATATATTATATATAAATCATGTTTTACATTCTGGATATAAGTAATCATGATCCAAGTAATCATATTAATAATTACAAGTTAAAAACACGAACGACAAATGAGACGATTTTACCCAAAACGCTACTTTAACATGAATTTACAAAAGAACGGGTAATATAAAGTCATAAGTGGACCATATATGATATAATAACAATTAATATGATTCTAAAATAAGTCAATAACATGATTTAAATCATTATACAGGAGTTTCGGAGACTTACGAAGCAAATCAGACCTAAGGTAAGGGAAATATCACAATCTCATTTTTATCCGAGATTGTTTATACTTTGGCATTTACTGGGGTGTATTTTATCATCCACATCAATGTTTCCTCAATATGTAATATTATTTCCATCCACCTACAATTGTTTAAATACTATTTTACCCTTTAATGAGTTTTTAGTAAAAGATATGAAAGGAATCTTTTGTTGTTTTTCATACGAGGTACTTTTTGACTTTTCCGACAAAAGTACAAGAATAATGTTTTGTTAACTTATATGGAATGAATGGATTTTTAAAACATTATTTCCAAGAATCTTCCATTACAAGTTTTCAAGTTTATTTTTAATCAACTTCTTTTATTTTAAAGTCGTATGACATGTTATGAAAGGAAAAATGTTTCTGAAGAAGAAATGATATTTTCCTCAAGAATGGAGTTCAAGTGTTTTATCAAAATTATTTTCCATCTTTGATAATAAAGGGTTCTGTTTTTATCCCTATTATTACATTGATTTGATCATGTTGTGATGGAAATATTTTTATGAATTCCTTTATCCTATATGAATTGTTTTATGATGTCATGTTTTTTAAGAATCCCATTTTTATTACATGGGTTATGCAATGATGTATGATTTATGATTTTGTGGCACACATAAGAATGGTATCATTATGAGATGGGTGGGACCTATATCTCCCTCTAATGCATTGGGTAAAGATTTTATATCTCATGAGATAGACATGGCTGAAATGGTAGGTTATACCGGTTCAGTGAAACAGGACTGAAACGAGGGTTACTCGATTCAGAAAGGGACTTTTTCCACTAAGATAGTCTTGGCAATGAGTCTTGACTAACAAGAAATGATTCTCTATGATTATGTGTGTATTCCACAAAGTTTCATGTTTTAAGTTATGATTATTTGGATTTCATTTCACTACTATGATTTATCTCATGTTATGAAATTATGCTCTTTTTTGCAGGTTATGATTTCCAAAATGTTATGTTCTTATGAATACGTTGTGATTGATATTTATTTTGTTTACCCTTACTGAGAATTTGAGCTCACCCTTTTATATTTTTTTTTCCCCAGGATATAAAGAAAAGTTTTAGGTAAAAAAAGGAAGATCTTTATGGGAGATGTTGAAGATCTTTCACCACGATTAGAAGATTTTATTCCGAGTTTCCAAAGACACTAAACTATTACGATCCTTGTGTGTGTGTTTTTGTTATGTACTAAGTATTCCGCAAAAGTAATGAAATGTCCATGTACGTCAAGATACGGGTCGCTACAGTTGGTATCAGAGGAATTGTTGGCGCCAAAAATATGGCCCGAAAGGAAGGAACGAAAAAGACAGCCGGCGCGCTGCCTCGCGAAGCACAGCCGCGAAGCACAGCCGCGGAGCCCGTCCGCGGAGCCCCGCCGCGAAGCGCCCCAACTTTGGCTGCCCCGCGAAGCTCCGGAGGCGGTAATCCGCCGCGAACCGGTTTGACGTTTGCGAGGAGCCGCGAAGCTCCGGAGGCGGTAATCCTCCGCGAATCCGTTTGACGTTCGCGAGCCGCCGCGAAGCCCCGAAGGCGGCGCGCGAGCCCTGCATCGCGGCGCCCCTTCCCTATAAATACTCGACTCCCCCTGAGTCCCAGGGGACAGAAAATCCGACCTTTCGGCTTCTCCTCTCTCGAATCGCGAAGCAAGCTTTGCCCCGGGAATCATGAGCTCCGCGAGGTATTTCTACTTCGCGGGACGACTCTGATTTGTTTCGTTCTGAGCCCCTCTTCCGAGAGGGATGCCCTTCGCGAATCCCAAGGGCGTTCGCAAAGGAAGGGGATTCCCAAGGGAACCCGGGCATCCGCGGAGCACTCGTGCTTCGCGAAACACCCAACCCATGCTAGTAATCCCTATGCCAGGGCAGGATAACTATGCATCGCGAAGCACATTGCTTGGCAGGACCCTACTTCGCGAACCACTCCTCCTTCGCGAGGCAGTGCTCCGCGAACACTGTTCCACTTCGCGAAGAACCACCCACTCCCACATATGCCCCATGCTAAGGCCGAGGCACCCCACTTCGCAAATCACTCTCCTCTGCTTAGCGATTCCTCTTTCCGTGCGACCCTCCAGGTTTGCACGATGTGATTTCAAAGTCCCATGGACAACACCTCCCGTAGCGTTGCTTCGCCCAATGCTTCTTCGCATAGGCACGCTAACGGCTATTGCTTCTTCGCATAGCCACGCTAACGTGGACCCCTCGATGGTTCCTCCCTCGACCCCCCTTTACCATGGCCTTACTGGTACCTTCCCTTCCCCAAGGACCAGAGGGTACCGGTTATGTAATCCCTAGGGGTGTGGAGTGAACCCACCTCGTCCGAGCTGCAGGACGTTAAACTGCCAAGCACCACGTCCTCAACACATGACGTTAAACTGTGACCCAACCTCGTCTCCCTCACGAAGGGTCCCCCCAGCTCGAGCATTCATTACACCGCTCGTCTCCACGGGAATGGAACTCTTCCGCACATGGAATGAGATCCTCCTTGTCGGAGTGGTGTATGTTCGCAGGGGAAGGGTCGCCTCAGAGCGTAAATCCCTAACCTTTGGTATGGATGATTGCACCCGTGCATCTCGGTACTCCCCCACTACCAAGGTCAGTGGGGAACGTGATAGGGAACGAGGCACCTCCCATTGTCGGACCAAGGTCCATCTTTCCCGCGCTTTGTCGCGTCATGGGCCTCCATCCTGGAGTAAGTCCCAACACCATGGGCCGCCCAACGCGTAAGCCCCTCTTCGCTTCTCACGGACGCACCCTTCGCGACGTGATCGTCAGGTCCTTGCAACCTTTTGTTTCTCACACCGAGCATGACTCACGTGGGCTTAGAGTGAGCACCGACCCTGGAAACCCCTTCTGAACTACGAGGTCTTTGATCCATGTTAAGGCATGGTACGTAGGAAACCTCCACGAGGTTCAAGCCCACCCACAGTGGACCAAGGTCTACTTTCTTCTGAACTACGAGGTATTTGATCCATGTTAAGGCATGGTACGTAGGAAGCCTCCACGAGGTTCAAGCCCATCCATCACCCAATTCACGTCGTGTTCTACCTACGTCCAGTATGACGTTAAACTACAGCCCGATCCACTGATAAGCCGTTGTGACCACTTGAACTACGAGGTCTTTGATCCATGTCAAGGCATGGTACGTAGGAAGCCTCCACGAGGTTCAAGCCCACCCGTCATTTATTCACGTCAGGGTTCATTATCATCCCGCATGACGTTAAACTGTATCATTTGAACTACGGGGACTTTGATCCATGTCAAGGCATGGTACGTAGGAATACTCCTAGAGGTTCAAGCCCAACTCTCTTCGGACCAAGGTCCAGCTTCACGTCGGTTTACCAGCACCATCCTGAACTACGTGGACTTTGATTCCCTGCCACGGGGATACGTAGGAAGTCTCTTCAAGGCTCAATCCCAACTTCGCGGTCGCCCTCCTGCGATGGTCCCATCTCATTCTCAACCGTCTTTGCTAGACGTTAATCTTGCAACATACCCTGTGTTGAACATGGGAAGCTGAGGAAAACCTCAGATACGTGTCTATGACATGTAATTCCCTGCGCTCGATGTGGGATGCCTCGGGCTTCCACGCCCTCGAGAAGCCTTATGATTGAGGATAACGGACAGACATGCCAGGTACCCCAGCATCCAGACACGCTACTGATGCCTCAAACGTGATTACTCCCCTGACCGAAAGTTGCTGCCCTGACTGGACCCTTTGGAATGTCCCGACAGAAGCAGTGTAATTAACCGGCGTCCATGGAAACATGACACCGGGAAGAGTTTCATGAACTACGTATTAAATCTATAAGGGAGACCCGGACTAGGTGACGAGTTCTGAGGAGGAATCCACAGGAGGAAGAACCGACATCCCATCATCCCGTTTCGATCAAGGAGCAGACGTACCTGAACAAGGAACGAATGCCGCCCGCCTTTGGAAAGCGGGAATGCGGGGCGACAAAGCCGCGCGTCCCCCTCCCCCGCGGACGGATGCGCGCGCGCCCCGGCGAAAGCGTCGGAAACAGAAATGGTGAACCCGACGTGAAATTCTTCTCCTCAGCATGGAGATTAGTAGCGTTCGAGACACCAGTGGATTGACGTGTCACCGGATTCAGATATCCGTTGCCTGGTCCCGCCAAGTAAATGGCGGGCCTGTCGTGGAACTCACCAGAAGTCGGGGTAGTAGAACGTGGGGCGCTCCGCTCCGCAGCATGTTGGCGTGGATCCTTCTCACGGACATGGAGGATGGAAGAACGCTGGGGCACTGGCTGTCAATCCTTTTCCTCTCAGTACTGATGAGTTGATCCCTTCGTTTGCCAGGAACCAGGTTGCTATTTCAGAGATGCGGTCACCATCCGCTCCTCGCCCGCGCAGGGGCAGGGGCAACACCACTACGGCCACTCCACATGGCGCCACTACCGCCACGACGGCTTCCACGTCACGGGATGCGGGACGTCCAAGTCCCCTTTCCCCATCAGAGGTCATCCAACGAAGGGTGATCAACAGCCTCGTGCGCAGGTATGAGGAACAAGGGGTCATCCCGACCAGGGATATGGCCCGTTTGGACCTGGAGGCTTCCAGGCCCCGCCGTCAACGCCGCCCTAACAGGCCGCGCAGGGAGCCCCCGCTCCCCACCTCGACATTCAACCGTTTCGGGAGCCTATCCCCAGAACGCCTTGACGACTCATCGCCTTACGCCGAAGAGGCAGGCGCGGTCCGGCTCAGCCCGCTCAGGGCCCCGACCCAGGACCCCCAGGCGAGAGCTCCCGTCCGGCCACGTCAGCGCCGCCGTCCGGCCCCGCAGGAAGAACAGGCAGACTATGTCCCTGCACCACCTGCACCGGCCCGCCTGACCCGACGTCAGCGTCGGGCCCGGGCTGAGGACGCTCGCCTAGCCGCGCCCACATCGACAGCTATAGTCGCCCGAGCCACCGCCGACGTACATTATGAATCCCCCGCCTACATTGAGCAGGGGCACCCCTTCGCCCAACCAAGATTGAGACCCCAGCCGCCCCATGGGCAGGCCGGGTTGACTCTCCGGGTTGCAGGCCCCAGTGATGATCGTCGCGAGCTAACCCGCGGTGATGCCACCCCGTACGGAGGTCCTCCCCGTACCACTACCTCACAGAGCGTGGGACTTCCCCGCTCCGAGGTTCGTCATGGAGGCATGCCTCGTGCTGCCCCCATCCTGCAGGAAGACCTACCCCGGGGCAGTGATGCTCAACGCGGAAACATTTCCCGCGCCCGCTGTACAGGGTATGAGGTCCATCCTTCTGAAGGCACCTTCCATCAGATCCTTCGACGTGGGGACCCCCCCTACGTCATCTCTGCGACTGGCGAAGGTCCTCCTCGCCCCAGCAACTCATGGAGTGAAGGCCATCCTCGCTCCACTCGCATCGACCATGGAGGTCTTCCCCATGCTCCCGCCGGTTCCAACAGAGGCCCTGCCCACGTGGGTACTGTTCATGGAGGTCCTCCCCATGTACCCTTTGATATTTTCCCTGGTTCCCCCGACACCCCGGCTGTCTCAAGTGGGGGCCCTCTCCGCCACGGCGCTAGTGCCGCCCCAAGGCTGCCTGATAGGGGTCAACCCTGTCCCGAAGAGCCACCTAGGGGCAGAAGAGCGGGTCGTTGCCGCCACAAGAAGAATCCAGGGAAGGCCCAGGGGGGGATCAAGCCTGCCCGCTTCTCCGATTCGGAAGCGGAATGCGATTCAGCGATAGAACCTTCTCCCAGCTCCTCCGTATCAAGGACTGGGGCAGGAACCAGACGCGTCAGCCTCGTTCTCCCGGAATTTGAGGTCCGCCGGATTCCCGTCTCTCTCCGCAGGTACATCCAGGAGGAAGAAATCCTGGGAATTCCGTAGGTTTCGACTGCGCAGTCACCGCCACCGTCACCTGAAGCGCCCTCTACCTCTACTCGGGATTACGAGGAGTTGTTTTGGGGGTCAACGGTGGTAGAGCCACGACATGACCGGACACTGGTAACGGCAATTCCCGTACCCGAAGCAGTGGCTGTTAGCCCGTCCTATCGTGACATTGTGGTCAGGTCACCTCGCTCTTCAGAGGAGGGCCCAGAGTACGGTGGCCAGTCTGCTCGCTCGCCGTATTCTCCACCGCCGAGTTTGCTATCCCAGAGGTCCTCCTCGGTACCGCTACCGGTCCCTCAGCCACCTCTGGTTGATGAGTGGGGAAATTTAGGGCCGAACCCCAAGGAAGAACCCAGGAGCTTCTGGAGTATTCTTGCAGCGGACTACTTCCCAGAGAAGTTCTGGCCCACGGCGGCGCTAAATTTTCACGTACCCGAGTCGCTTACCCCTGAAGAAGTGGGATGCTTTTGTCGAACCCTGTGGGCGACGCACTTCCTCCTCCGTTGGGAACGGGTAGTGTACCCCAGGAGTCAAGAGCACTTCGAGGAGATTGGAAAACAGTGCCGCCTAATTGATGCAGCGTCGCTCCTTGCGGCCCAGCACCCCGAGTCGCCCGGTCACCAGAGTGCCCTCCAACGAAAATGCGTCCAGAGTTTCAAGGCACTCCGCAAGATCGTCAGGGAAGCCACCCCCCATGTGCAAGTCCGTGGTTGGGGACGCTATGCCGCTCTCCTCTTCGACCCTATCCGACGACAGCCCGATTCGCTATGCGACATTGAGGATATGCCCTCGAGAGGGGTTACAGTCCACATGGCCGACGTTGTGGATAAGGAAGATGAGCTTGAGTTCCTTGGTGGGGACTTACCATCCGAGGGCGTGCCGCCACTACTCGACCCATCAGGGAGAGTCACCCGTCAGCAAAGGAACCTGCTAGGCCTCCCCGTACCCAGCGAGTCACTGGCACTCGGTCGAAGCACTGGCAAGGGTAAGGAGAATGTCGGAATAGTCAAGCACTCCGACCCGTCCGCCTCTGTGCAGAAAACGGACGAAGACCCTGAGAAGGCCACGTTGCGCCAGCATCTTGCTGAGCAGAAGAGGCTGGTCGACGAACTCTTGGCTGAACGCGCCGCAGAGCGACGACCCGACTATGGTAATCCCAGGCCGGGACAGCAGGGGCAGGAACAATTTCCCCCTGGTGAGGTGCCTCCGGGCAACCCTGATCATGCTACTGCCGCGGACAGGGCGGAAGCCGGAACGTACGACTAGAGGGCGCGATACGTCTCGCCAAACCCCCCTAAGCGACGGGGCAATCTGAAGAACCCAATCCGGGTTCCCCCAGTCGCCCAACAGGTCGTCCAACCAGTCATCCCGCGAGTAGCAGAAGTCGTCTACCGTGTTGAAGAACCTGGCAATGCGCTTGTGGTTAGGGACCCCCGTCAAGATAGGGACCCCCACCCGGAGGACCTTATTGCGGCACTCACAGCCCGCCTCGAGGCGTTGGAGACACGGCAGGTGGCGGTCCCACCGGATGGCAAGCCTTATCCCGCATGGGTGGATGATATGCCCGCACCTCCGGGTTTTGGGAACCCCACTTTCTCGCCTTTTAACGGGATAGGGGACCCACCCCAGCACTTGGCTCATTTCTCTTCCAGGTGTGGCCCCATGATGGGGACCCCGGCTCAGCAAGAAGCCGCTAAGCTCCGATGTTTTGTACAGACGTTGGAAGGTCCGGCATTCGTCTGGTACAGCCAGCTCCCCATCGGATCAGTGACCGGTTGGGAGGATCTTCGCCGGCAGTTCTTGTACCAGTTCAGCTCCACCACGCGGAAGACCAGCATCGCGGACCTCTTTAAGTGCAAACAGAGGCCTGATGAGCGGGTTGCAGACTTCATCGCCCGGTGGAAAGGACTTACGTATTCTCTCGATATGCCGCTGACTCAGGAGCAATTACTGACGATGTGTGTGGGGAACGTAAAGACAGAGCTGGTACCCTCCTTGATTACCCAGAACTACCCTGGGGGGTTCAGAGATTTCTCAGATAAGGCCCAGCGCCTCGAGGAGGCCCTGCAACAGGCTAGTCAAGCACGTTTGCTGCCCCCTATGATCCCAGCCAGGAGGACCGCCAGGGCTGAACCCGCCGCAGTGGCTCAAATAGAAGCCCCGAGGCAGCTGGAATTGTTACCGGTGGCACCACCCCCACAACCCCGCAGAGGTCCTCCACCTCAAGCACAGGCTCCTGCCCAGCAGCGACCGCCTCAGAACCGACAGGTTCCCCCGCGCAACGCGCCACCGCCACCTAGGCGAGACAACCAGGCGCCGCCCCCTCGGCTGGCCCCTCCGGTCCCTCGACAGGACCAGGTCCCCAGGGCTCCTAACCCGGAAGGAAAGTACCATACCTATTCGTTTAACGAAAATCAGGTCCCTGGTTACTTCTGAAGTGCTCTAGAGCAAGGGATCGTGCGTCTGCCTGAGTGCAGGAGGCCGGCAGAGGCGCATCTCACAGATCACCCCAACTACTGCCCTTATCATCGGATCCTGGGGCACACCCTCAAGCGATGCTATGTGTTTAAAGACTGGCTTCAGGACCAGGTCAACAACAACATAGTCAAGTTGGGCCCAGCGCCAGCGCAGGTGGCAGGCATCTTCGCGGGATCGGAAATCGGCAGTGACAGCGAGGGTGAGTGGCAGCAGGTCCCTAGCTGCGGGACCCAGAAATACGACAATTGGATGGCTCGAAAAACTGTCGTCCGTGCCCAGGGTATCATCCGGGCATGCCTGAAGCAGTCGGAACCTTCAGAAGAAGTAGTTGGCGCCTCAACATCGTCTTCACAGTCGACATCTACCCAAAAAGGCAAGCAGCGGCGACGCAAGAAGAAGAAAAGTGCACCGCCAGTGCTGTCGTCATCCCGCACTCTCGGCGACTTTATGCCTCCCGAAATGGGCATTCACCCAGAATCCGCCCAGCGGTGGATGACTCTTCGAGTGACAGTCAAGGGTACGCTTCGGTTAACACCGTGGAGCTGGTAAAGCCCTATATGACCCCCGACGAGGGGGAACCCCAGGCAGACCGCCCCAACATTTCCAGCCGACGTCAACGTCAGCGGAATCGCAATCGCGCCGGTCACCGAGGTATGTCAATAGACACTTGTGACCAAGCCGTGCATGCTACCGAGACCAGGCAGCAGGCTCAGCGCAGATCTCAGCACGCGCAGACCCATCCAGCACCCTTGGCTCTACCTCCACCGCTGTTCGTGTTGCTGGATCAGGGAGAGCCGCCTCGTTCGTATCACAGCCAGTCTCGCCCGGCGACGGGCCAGCCCCCGCTGTTCGATCTTAGCCCGGCGACTACTCTCCAGGCTTCTACTAGCAGGCAGCAGGATGTACCCAGTGCCAGCCGACCGCCAGTTCAACCAGCAGGACCCGCTATGCCTCCAAATGCCGAAAAACCCCCTGTAAGCAGAGGTTCGCGTTTGGCACGCAAGTATGATGTCCTAAAGCACCTAGCCGGCATTCCGGCGAGGCTTTCCATCCTTGAGGCCCTGCTCTTGTCATCCGAGATGCGCGAGGCACTTGCCGAGGCCCTAAGGAGCCCCCTCCAGTTCGAGACGGAAGTGGCAGCCGCGGAGGCCTTCCATACCGAGACGATTGAAAACGCTGAATGTCAGGCGGTTATCTCGTTCTCTGGTGAAGATGAAGACCCTCCTATACAGGGGCACATTCGCCCACTGTATATCACTGGCCACTTTAACGGTGTGGAAGTCTGTCGCTGCCTCGTTGACACGGGTTCTGGAATCAATCTAATTCCGACCTGGACGCTGCGAAAGCTGGGTTTGTCCGAAGGTGATTTGACTCCCTCTGACCTCAGGATTCAGGGGTACGACAGGACAGAGCAAACCCCGGTCGGCACGATCCGTCTGAAGACCGAGTTCGGTGGCTTAATTTCCAGCACCGAGTTCATGGTTGTTTCTCAGGACACCGCCTACAACGCGTTGATGGGCAGGCCATGGCTCCATCTGCATGCAGCGGTTCCCTCGTCGTATCACCAGTGCCTTAAGTACTCGCTCAACGGTCGAGTAGGCGTTCTCCAAGGAGACGCGTCCCCTTTCGCTTCTTGTGAGGCCCGCTATCTGGATGCGGGTTATTACAAAAGTAAGGACAAGCAGATCCTGGTCAGCGAGGATGAGCCCGCCCCAATCACAAGTGATCCCTGGGCGAGCATGGACGACGCCTACATCCTCCCGATCCACCGGTTGGAGGCCACGACCCCCGACATGGGACAATGTTTCGTTGTTTCCGGTATGCAAGGAAGTCATGTTCCTGCGTCCAAGCGACGGCGGAAGATCACCTCGTACTCCTACATCAACCAGGCTCGGGTCATCCCGGAGTCTCCTACCCCTGTACGGTACCGGGATGTCAAGCTCATGACAACGGCGGTGCGCCATACGTGTCTATTTCCCCGGGCTGGAATCAACCGACTCTGGCCGACACGTCACCACTGCTTTGATATCATCAAGCGTGGCCCCTTAGGCCGAAGGCCGGATGGGATAGGGTCAAGTGCATTCATTGCTATGGTCTCCACGACGAGTGAGTCTCCTGATGTGATGACCGCTGCTGCCCAAGCCGGCACCAACTGCCCCTCGGGTTTTGAGAGCCCAGAAGTACCTTCCGTCACGGGAAATCCCCCCACGGCTCGGGAGGAAGACTTGGAGGATGCTCCCCAGCCTTTGAAGAAGGCGTCTCTACCACGGTCGATGAGCTGGTACAGGTGAACCTTGGTAGCGAGGAAGATCCAAGACCCACATTAATCAGTGCGGCCATGTCCCTCGAGGAGCAGCAGCAGTATGTAGACTTCCTCAAACAGCACCGCGATGTGTTTGCCTGGAGTTACGATGAGATGCCAGGGCTGGATCCCCAAGTGGCCGTCCACCGTCTGGGCCTCCCAGTAAAACATCGTGGGTTTAAGCAGCCTCCCAGGAAAATGCACCCTTCCCATGGCGCTATGGTTGAGGCCGAAGTTGATAAGCTAATCAAGGCCAACTTCGTCAAAGAGGTCCAGTACCCCAAATGGCTCGCCAACATTGTGCCAGTCAGGAAGAAGAATGGGCAGATTAGAGTCTGCATCGACTTCCGCGATCTCAATCGCCACTGCCCAAAGGATGACTTCCCACTCCCGGTGACGGAGCTGTTGATTGACGCCACAGCCGAGTTCCAAGCCCTCTCTTTCATGGATGGGTATTCCGGGTACAACCAGATCCGGATGGCCCCCGAAGATGAGGAGTCCACTGCCTTCAGGGCTCCCCAGGGTACCTTTTTCTACCGGGTAATGCCATTCGGTTTGAAAAACGCAGGTGCCACTTATCAGAGGGCCATGCATCGCATATTCAAACCGATCCTCAGGACATTGGTGGAGTGCTACGTGGATGACCTTGTAGTCAAGTCATATCAGCGCCAGGACCATCTCAAAGACCTTGAGAAAGTGTTCGGTTTCCTCCGTTCCCATCACCTGAAGATGAACCCACTGAAGTGTGCCTTCGGAGTCACCTCCGGGAAGTTTCTGGGCATTGTTGTCAGATACCGAGGTATCGAGATCGACCCGGAGAAGATCAAGGCCATCAGCCAAATGCCTCCCCCGAGCAACATTCGGGAGCTTCGAGGCCTGCAAGGCCACTTAGACTATATACGCCGATTCATTGCGAACCTGGCCGGCAAGTGTAAGCCCTTTTCTCGGCTCATAAAGAAAGGTGCTGCCTACGAATGGGATGAGGAGTGTCGGATCGCCTTCGAGGAAATCAAGCAGTATCTGCTCTATCCTCCGGTCTTGATGCCACCCGTCTCTGGAAAGCCGCTGGTTCTTTATGTGACCACCCTGGAGAGATCCCTCGGCGCGCTGCTCGCCCAGAAGAATAACGAGGGCACTGAGAACAGTCTCTACTATCTCAGTCGCATGCTTCTCGATACGGAGGTCAGATATTCCCGTATCGAAAAGAGCTGCCTTGCGCTCGTCTTCGCCGTGCAGAAGTTGCGACACTACCTGCAACACCACGAGGTGCAATTGATCTCTCGGGTGGATCCGCTGAAGTACATCCTGAACCGCCCCATGCTGACTGGCCGACTAGCATGGTGGGCGGTGATTCTCCAGCAGTTTGACATCAGGTTTGTGCCTCAGAAGGCCGTTAAGGGACAGGCGTTGGCAGACTTTTTAGCTGCCCATCCAACCTCCGCGGATCAATCCCTGGACCTAGATTTCCCCGACGAGACGATCCTCTCGGTCGATCACACTGTCCCGTGTTGGCAAATGCATTTCGACGGCGCCTCCCGGAGCCCCACTGGTAGAAGGCTCAATGACCCCAAGCTCAACAGAGTGAGTCTGGGTATTGTTTTCATTACCCCGACGCAAGCCGTCCTGCCGTACTCCTTCATGTTGTCAGAAGGTTGTATGAATAACGAGGCAGAGTACCAAGCTCTCATCACCGGCCTCGAGTTGGCCCTTGAGATCCATGTACCCCATCTACATGTGAAGGGAGATTCTGAGCTGGTAATCAAACAGGTTAATGGCGACTACATCGTCAGGAAGCCAGAGCTTGCGCCGTTGCTGGAATACACTCTCCTCCTAATGGCCGAGTTCTCTTCTCGGCCAGAGGTTACCCATGTCCCGCGATCGCAGAACGGCCGAGCGGACGCCCTATCTGGCTTAGCCGCATCACTCGCAGGAACCCGAGCAAGATGATTTGGTCATACACGTGGCCCACTGTAGAGTCATTGCTCCCGTCACCCAAGAGGACCGTGATAGCCTACGGGTAAGTCATCTCACCGCCGGACCCTCCGTATCGGGAGTCCCGGGTTCGTCAGACGCAGTGGTTGAAACGACCCCCCGATTGGAGAGCACCTTTTGTCGATTATCTCCAAAATGGCCAGCTCCCGGACAACCGGGCCGAGCGCGAGCGAATCCGACGCCGCGCACTTCAATTTACCCTCCAGAGCGGCCCCAGTCTTGAGCAGACCCTCTATAAACGGAGTTTTGATGGTGTCCTCCTCCGTTGCATCCAAGGAGTAGTGATACCTCAAGTTATGCAAGAGGTTCACGCCGGTTCCTGTGGCGCCCATCAAGCTGGGCCGAAGCTGTCCCATCAAATCCGGAGGCTAGGGTACTTCTGGCCCTCCATGATCCACGATTGTATTGGATACGCCAAGAGATGCCACGCGTGCCAAGTGCACGACAACTTCTTGCATCGGCCTCCAGAACCCCTCCACCCCACCAAGTACTCTTGGCCATTTGCGGTATGGGGACTCGATGTAGTGGGACCGTATCCGCCGGCAACAGCCCGCCAGTGTAGGTTCATCCTGACTGATACAGATTTCTTCTCCAAGTGGGCAGAAGCAGTTCCGCTCAAAGTGGTCAAGGCCCGTTCCGTCGTTGACTTTGTGAGCTCCAACATCATCCACCGGTTTGGGGTCCCTCACGACGTCCTCATTGAAAATGGTACCAACATCCGAGCAGCTGAATTGAAGAAATTGTACGCTAAGTACGACATCCGGTCAAACCATACCTCCCGCTACCACGCACAGGCGAATGGACAGATCGAGGCATTCAACAAGACCCTCTCTAACATTCTGCAGAAGATGGTTGGTCAGAACAAGAAGAGTTGGCCGGACAAGCTCCCCAATGCCCTTTGGGCTTACCGGACGACGACTCGCAACTCTACCCAGGTGACCCCATATTCCCTGGTGTATGGAGCTGAGGTCGTCCTACCCATTGAGATCTAGCTGCCGTCGCTACGCACGTCAGTTTATGATCACCAGACATCAGATGAGGTAGCCGAGATCCGTCTAGATGAGTTAGAGGCACTGGACGAGAACCGGCTTCGTGCCCTGCACAATCTGGAAAGGCATCAGGACAAGATGGCAAGAGCTTTTGACAAGAAGGTCTGTCTCCGCTCTTTTCTACAGGGTGACCTGGTGCTGGCCCTGCGAGCGCCAATGATTCCCGGAAGGAAACCGCCCAAGTTAGAACCCAAATGGGAAGGGCCTTATATCATCCATAAGGATTACGCCAATGGAGCATATTCCTTGGTGACCACAGATGGAGAGCGTGTAACCCCTCCCACCAATGCCAGATTCCTCAAGCGATACTTTGCCTAGGGCATAATTGGTCCTGCATGACCCTAAACTGCGAGAGGGTCCTGCACGACATTAAACTGCATTGGTCCTGCATGACCCTAAACTACGAGAGGGTCCTGCACGACAATAAACTGCATTGGTCCTGCATGACCCTAAACTGCGAGAGGGTCCTGCACGACATTAAACTGCATTGGTCCTGCATGACCCTAAACTGCGAGAGGGTCCTGCACGACATTAAACTGCATTGGTCCTGCACGACCCTAAACTGCGACTTGGTCCCGCATGACCTTAAACTGTATCTCTGTCCTCACTGCATGACATTAAACTGCAAGTCATTCAGTTCTTCCTGACCGAGGCCCAGCCTCAGGCCCCTCGGCCTCTTTGGGCCCCTGGCCCCGTCTCCACCGAGGTCTGGCCCCAGGCCCCCCTCGTTTCTCTCCGACTTACCCTCTTACGGGATCGTACGGTACAGTGTAGGACTACGTTCTCACGTTGGGATCATGTACCATGCCGCACACATCCCCGAACGAGATGCCCCTTGTCCCGCATGACGTTAAACTACATGTCAAGAACTACGTACGGCTTGATTCCCATCTTCATGGGATACGTAGGAACGCTCGGACGCCTTGTCTTGAGCCCAGCCCCAAGCTGCTCTCTTCCACTATTCCCTCTAGGAATGGTCTCCTTGGAGGATCTTTGTGTAGCAGGGCGTCGGCTTTCTTGGCCCCGCTCATGCAACCCCACTCACGCAAAGATTGTAAAGGTCGCACCATGCGCCCACTCCCGTTCTTCTACCCCCCCACGTCCTCACCGCATGACGCTAAACTGCATGGCCTTCAAGAACTACGTATGGCTTGATTCTCATCCTTATGAGATATGTAGGAACGCCCGGACATTTCGTCCGTTGGCCCAGCCCAAAAGCCAAAATCTTCCCCTCGGGTCAAGACACAGCAGGATGCACACTTTTGCCCCGACCCACGTCGAGCAAGTCTCGACCCGGCCGCACATTCCCCCCTGGAGGTGTTTGCCCCTTTCGTGGATGGATTCACACCCGGAGGGGCCCCCAAGAACGGCCTGGATACAACGCCCAAGGGCTCTCCTACCAATCCGGGCCAACGCCCCGAGGGTTTTCTCAAGCAACAAATCGAAACAAGTCCTGCGTTGCGAATTTGGTCAGCGGTCGACGCTCATTTGTTGCCCCCATGCGAGTCACCATAGGAACGCTGTGTTTCGAATATGGTCAACAGTGATTCATTCTGCCCCATCCTGAGGTGACAAACTTCCCCCAGGTGGTGCTAGCGATCGGGCCCACAGCCCAGGATCCCTCACCTGGAGCGTACGGTGTGGTATGCGACTACGTCCTCATTCACGTCGGGATCATGTACCATGTCGTATGACTCCCCTTCCGAGGCTCAGCCTCAAGCCCCTTGGCCTCCTTGGGCCCCTGGCCCCCCGTCCTCATGTAAGACGTTAAACTACAAACCAGTCAGTTCTTCCTGACCGAGACTCAGCCTCAGGCCCCTCGGCCTTTCCAGGCCGCGGCCCAGGACCTATCTTATAGGATTGTACGGCATGGCGTAGGGCTATGTCCTCATTAACGTCAGTTTTTCGCCATACTGTACACCTTTCTTAGGGGTATGTTATTCCCCTCCTCGTCCGGTATGACGTTAAACTACATTTGGAGAACTACGTGTGGCTTGATTCCCATCCTGATGGGATACGTAGGACCACCTGGATGTCCAAGATCCGGGTCCAGCCCCATTCCTCGGGAATCCTCATCCCATCTTGGCCCCCTGGCCTATCCTTCCTCCATGAGGGGATCATAAGGTGCGGTGTGGGATTATGTCCTCATTCACGACGGTCTCGTGATGACCACGCCATGCTCCCACCCCCTGCTGATTTGTTTCGTCGATCCCTCTTTTTCGGCGGTTCTCCAATGTGCTTAAGAGTGCTCTGGTTCATTACCTGGAATGCCAAGCTTTACTCGGATACGTCCGCACCCGCTTTCCAGGCTTTGCGTATCCCCGCATCAGGGCTTTCACCATCTTTCACACCCGGAGGGACTCCCAAGAACGGCCTGGATACTACGCCAAAGGGCTCTTCTACCGATACGGGCCAACGCCCCCCAGGGTTTCGGACGACAAATCGATAAAATCCCGCGTTGCGAATATGGTCAGCGGTCGATGCTCGTTTGTTGTTCCCACCTCAGGCTAACGCGATACAGACGCTGTGTTTCCTTCATGGATAACAGTTTTCCTCTGTCGCCACGCCAACCCGTTAAGCCCAAATGCCGGGTACACGATTCACACCCTTCGTCACTTCATCGTGTCCAAGTAGAGTCTCGGGATTCTTGGTACTTTTCCTCCGTGCACGTCTGCACATTTGAGGAACAAGCTACATCAAAGGTGTCCTTCAGAACTTTCTGTTGACTCCCCTTTAATGGATGCCCCAAGTGTTGCAATGAGGGTCCCCCCCTTGTTTCCCACACCGAGTTTATCTCATGTGGTCTTAGGGATTGGGCTGACATCTGTGCTTACTTGGGAGTTGTCACCATCCACGGTCCGAGATCTAAGACCATAAACTAAGACTCTCATCTGGAACTACATTCAAGACCCCTTGTCTTTGGACCCGGCTTGAGTTCAGCGAATTTACCTCTCTAATCCTGCCTTCAGGACCCCGATCACAGGACTGCGAGGCGCAGTGTAGGATTACGTCCTCATTCATGTCGGGTACGCAATAGCTGCACCACGCACGCCCCCATTCTGAGGTTCAGTCCTCCTATCCTCTGTCCTGCATGACATTAAAAGGCACCCTTTCAGAACTACGTGTGGCTTGATTCCCATCCTAATGGGATACGTAGGACCACCTGAATGTCTAAGAATCGGGTCCAGCACCACCTCGGGGAGATCTCCTGATTTCCCGGTCACCTAGGCCACTTGGTCCATCCCTCTCCAGCGGGGGGTGCGTAGGTATGATACAAGGTTGTGGGCATCATGCCCCCCTTCCCCTGGGAATCTTCCATCTCTCGATCACCCTCAAGGTTGAGTCGCTTGGCTCCCTACAGTGGTTCACCCATGTATTAAGAGTACTCTGGTCTAGCACCAAGAGTGTCAGATTCAACTTGATCAAGTTCCTTCCACTTGTCAAGCTTCGTGTTCCCCTCTATTCGGACTTCCATCATCTTTCACACCCGGAGGGAACCCCCAAGAACGGCCTGGATACTACGCCCAAGGTCTCTCCTACCGATACGGGCCAACGCCCCCGAGGGTTTCGGACAACAAATCGATAAAATCCCCCGTTGCGAATATGGTCAGCGGTCGATGCTTGTTTTGTTAGTCCTCATTTCAGGCTAACGCGACAGGATGCTGTGTTGCGAACATGGTCAGCAGTAGTCCTTTGTCGTCACGCCAGCTCCTTCAGTCCTTGAATGTTGGTTGCATGATTCACATCATTTTCCACCCCATCATGTCCAGGTGGAATCTCGACACTTTTGGCATTATCCCTCAGTGCACATTTGCATGCTAGGGGGACAAAGCCGCAATCTGGCGCCCTTTGGGGCTCCCATGGTCCGAGCTCTAAGACCATAAACTAAGACCCATTCGGGACTACGTTCAAATTCCCATCCTCATGGGACACGTAGGACCGCCCAGACGCCCTGTCTCTGGGTACAACCCATTCAAGAAGCCAGTCTCTCTCCCTGTTTTACCTCCGGATGGCGTACAATTTGATGTGGGATCATGTCTCCATCAAATGTGTTTTATAAACACTGCGCACATTTCCCGCTTAGCATCGTCTCTGCTACGTCTGCGCTGCATGACGATAAAATGCATGCTTGGTCCTATCATACGACCCTAAACTGTGACATTATCGTCCTGGACGCATGACGAAAAACGGCACCGCATTATGGTGACCTCGCTGTAGAGGACATCACGTTGGGTACTGGCCACGCGCCATGCCATCCGTCAATGCCCATCACAGCTTGACTCTTGTGGCGACATCACGACCTACAGTTCTAGGCCTGTCGCTTCACAAAAAAAAAACCATTCACCTCAAAGAACAAACAAGATACATCATATTCCGCTTCTTTTAGTGCAAGGGCCACGTCCGGACTTCCCCTTTCCCCTGGCACTAGTACCTTACCCTGCCACCTTCGAGAACTACGTATGGCTTGATTCTCATCCTCATGAGATACGTAGGAGCGCCCGGGTACTTCCCCGCGGGTCCATCCTAACCCTGGTGTTCGGTCCCTCGACTTGAGCTCATTCACGTCAGGTTGTGATGTCATGCGTCCCCTGATCCCTTTTTCCAATCCATTGTCCAAATTCTATGACCATAAACTAAGATTTCCCCAAGGGAAAGGAATCTGCTCCCTCTCTCTAATACGTTTCGTTGACGTATTCAGAGGTGTTTTGACAAAAAGCCCGAAGCATGGGATTTTCACGGGGACATTCCCCTCATCCCATGACCAAGCTTCGTGAGCTCACTATTTGGATCCTCATCCTCTTCCACATCCAAATGGACCCTCGGACGACGTGGATACTAAGCTTAAGGGCTCTCCATGAATGCTGGACCTAAGGGCCCTACAATCGTTTCGGGCCAACGTCCCTGCGGATATTCGACAACATTTGTGACACGGTCCCGTGTTTCGAACATGGTCAACGGTCGACCCTCATTTTTTTTCCCCATTTCAGGCTAACGCGATAGGATGATGTGTTGCGAATATGGTCAGCAGTAGTCCTCCATCGCCACGCCGTCACCATCGTGATCCGAATCTCGAGCGTCATTATTCACACATTTCCACTCCCTCATGTTCAAGTGGAACTCCACCACACTCGGCTCTTTCTCTTCGCGCATCTAGATGCGCTGAATGATCGTGTTAGTGTCATTGGACTGGTAGTCACCGAGCATCCCTTTGCCCCAACCTGCCCCTCTCTGCGTCTGGAAATTCCCACCACTACTACTTGTTTCCCACACCGAGCACGACTCACGTGGGCTTAGTAGTTTTGGCCGGATGTGTACCAACACGGTTAGGCTGCCCCTCGTCCAGTACGACGTTAAACTGCGCTTCCAGAACTACGTGCGGCTTGATTCCCATCATCACGTGGGATACGTAGAGACGCCCAGGAATTTCGCCCAGGGTTCAGCCCCAGGAATCACAAAATCCTGTTCCTCCCCATTTCCAGCCCTCTGGCCTGACCACTCGGGGAGAACTATGTAGCTACAATTTTACCCTGAACAAGTTCAGGATGCCCCAAGATCCCATTGGGAAGCGATAGATCCCCTCGCCAGAGAGGCCATGTCCCAAGAAGGAATGATCCGTGATCAGGTCGATGCGCCCATCTAGCGTACTCCCTCCGTGGTGGTGCAACTACCGAGGTGTTGGATTCTGTTTGAACAAGCCACCACTCCATGTTCCACACTTTGTGTGTCCCTTACTCGGACTCTCGTCCTCTTTCATGTCTGGAAGGACCCCCCAACAGTATGGATGTCTGACCTATGGTCCACCAACTGTCCTGGGCCAACGCCCTGAAAGATTGATCGACAACATTTGTGACACGGTCCCGTGTTTCGAACATGGTCAACGGTCGACCCTCATTTGTTGTCCCCATTTCAGGCTAACGCAGTAAGGATACCGTTTGTCCGCCACGATTAGCGGTTGTCCTTTATTGTCACGCCATCCCCACAGCGTTCCGAATTTGGGCATCGTGATTCACACGTCCCATTTTCACCTGTTTGAACCGGTTTCAGCGCCCCTGGTGTTGCCCCGATCGTGCATAAGAGCACGTTGGAGAAACGGTAATTCGGCTATCCTGGAAGTTCCTCCTCCGATCAAGCCTTCCCCATCTTTCGGGAATCTGGACTGGTTTGAGGGAATTGTCGTCAAACGTCCCGCAAACACTGCAGGGATGCAACAAGGCAATTCAACGATGGAAATCGTGCGTACTACGGAACTCAAAACAAAGGAGAAAGAAGGAGTTGGATCACAAAGGTGTTAATAAAAGCTTCTTTCGGGTTCGCTACAATACTCGGGGGTTGACTTCCCCCATGGACGGATTGACTCCGTCAAAAGAGTGTTGCAGCTCCGCCACCCGTTGACTTGTGTCGTCCAGAGCCTGTTGCCGCTGATTTAACTCCCTCTCCTCTTCAGCAGCGGCGGGGCGTAATCCATCAACCCTGGCCCGGGCCCTTTCCACCTCGGCCTGGACGACAGCCATCCTTCCAGAGGTCTGCTCCATATGCTCTTCAGCCTTTGCCAGCTGGGCCTTCAATCGTAAGACCAGCTCAGACTGCGCATCGAGGGTGGCTGAAAGCTCGTTGGCCCGGATCTGCATCTGTTGGACCTCGCCTTCAGCCTCCTGGAGCTTCCTGATGCTGGTCGCCTTCCTCCGCTGCCATCCCACGCTCAGCCCACGATCATGCTCCCGGATCTTCTCAGCCATGAGGTCTCGGATGAGCGCGTGAGGGCGTTGGGCATCCACTCCCCCGGCACACAGTTCGCGCAACCGCGAGCGGAGCCTATCCATTTCGGCCAGCCATTGCGTTTGGGGAGTGTCCCTGATAAAGCGCGTGATCAGCTTCCACGACCGGTGGCGGACTATGCTGCTGTCTTCCTCATCAGAGGCTGTTTCGTCCCAATCCGTGCGGTCGGCAGGCTCGTACACAGGATATGCCTGCAGGAATTCCTCAGCGGGATCCGCATCTGGCATTGAGTCTGGTACGACACCTGATGCCGGCACAGGCACGACAGGACTGGGACTGACCGGTTGATCCTCTTCCTCGGAGTCCACCTCGATGACTTCAGGTATGACCCTGCTGGCGGTCCCGCCAGTGATGGTGTGCACCGCAGCCGGAGGAGATGAAGGGACTATTGTCACCATCACCGGCATGCCCCTGGGAGGGACGCCGCCAGACATCCCAACCAGCCTCGCCGCAGCAGCCCACGCCAGTCGGAGAACTGTATGACAGAAAGAGACATAAACGTTAGTCGACATGGCCCACGTGTGGCAACGAAGAGACCGGTGGAGGAGACTTACGAAGGTTGACTTTTGAGCGCTGCTCCTGGGTCGGTACTGATGGGACTCCGCGACGGGGCCCCCCGTATACTGCTGGAAGATCTGGAGATTTCATAGGAGCCACCTCAGACCCCCTGGTCCCACCAGACGCAGAACTGGACGCAGCCATAGGCGCGGGTTCTGAAGGTCCCGCATCGTCACCCGCCAAGGAGCGAGAACGAGGCCTACGAACAAGTTCCTCCTGTATGACCCAAACATTGGTAAGAAGTCCGTAGGGATTCAAGAACAGATCGTAAGAAAAGAAGTTCGGAATGTTACCTCAAGAGCCTCCGCGAAGTCGTCGGATTCTGAGCTTCGGTCTCCGACCTCGCCCTCCTCCAGCGGGTCCCCCCCTCCAGCCTCATCCTCCCGAGAAGAATCCCCTGATTCCTCCGGCAAGGGGAAGCGCTCCCTCAAATCGGCAGCCGATGGCTATGGAGGGACCGTCTGATTCAACAGTACCCTCACCCGGTCTGTCATTGGGTGAGGGACACCACTGGAGTGGATGTAATCCTCCAGCTCGTTCAAGTATTGCTCCGCCTCCGCCGGAGACACCATGAACCCAGCCCGGACTAGGCCTATGCCCGGCAGTCTCATCCCGAGGCGATTCAGGTGGGCCCACATCTCAGATGGGCTGAGGAATTGTCGGTTGACGTCCCAGACGTCCCAAGCTTCCGGAAAGACATCATCTTCCGCCATGTCAATATGACGCAGCCGCTTCCCCGGAGCCTGAGCGGATATCCGACGGAATCCCCTCGGTGGCCGCCCCTCCGGATGACCTTGCTCTCCCGGAACCACCGGATCCGCCACTGCTGCCATACCCTCGGCCGGTGCGGGTCTCTCTTCCATGGCAGCCCCGCTGCCACGGGCGGCCCTAGCTGCCCTCCGACCCCGACCTCGAGATAAAGGAGGCCCACCGTCACCAACCCGGATCGTTGGCTGCTTCAGCATCTCCCCGGGATAAGCGGCCTCCCAGCTAATGGCGTACTCCTTCACTAAGCCGAAGGCGGCTGTGGGTGGAGGCAATGTGATCTGCATCTTTCCATCCTCACGTGTGAACATGAGCCACAGCTGCCTCATCACACACGGGTGCTCCTCGTGACGCACCTCCCAGTATACCTGCGGGGTCAGCCGCTGGAGGCACCGGAACTTCCTCGCAAAACGGTGTGGGGTGTACGGTTCACAGATCGGCTCACGATCTATCCGAGCCACCAAAACTCCACCTCGAAAGGCCAGGAGGTAAGCCCGATGCTCTTCCGTTCCCCGTCCATCATCAGTAAGCCTTCCCGTCGGCAGTGGAAAGGGATGAAAGTTGAACTCGTCCGCCCTCCACACCCTATTCAGCACCATCGGAACGGCCAGTTTGAATGGGAAGCTCCCAACTGTGTTCAGAATGGAAGGGCGAAAGTCTGATCCCGGCGGCGAAATGGGGTTTGGATACTCGTAAATCCCCCTGATATGCGCCGCGATCCACCCGTACAGGAGGTGGAAGGGCCCGCATATTCTTGGAGGCTTCTTGCCCTCGCTAATGCGCCGCAGCATTCTGAATAGTTTGGCGAGCATCGGGATCCCCAGGTTGATCCGCTACCCCATGGCCAGCATCGATGCCATGATGAACGAGCTGGGCCGTACCCCCATGCTTGTATCTCTCACTGGTAGGATCCACCCACATATGAGAGCCGCGATGAACACCGCCAACCTAACTACTGGCTTTTGTTCGGTGCTGACGCTGAAACCCCAAGTCTTCCATTGGCTGTCCTCCAAAACCCGCCAATACGAGTGTCCCTTACCCCGCTGGGCTGCCCTCGGACAAGTTCGAGGCCTTGGAGGGAACTCTCGATTCTCTGGAAAGTTCAGGAAACACTTGAACCACCTCTTGAAGTAGACGTCCCTCACGGCCTCCTTGTCCTCTCCAGGGACAAGCGCCATCAGCGCTGACGCCAGCCGTGGAATTTGCTCAGCATCCCCCCACGCACTGATGACGGGGAGGAACTCGTCGTACATGGCCCCCAAGATCGGGACCCCAGAAACCTGGTGGACATCCCACAGGTTGATGCCCACCTCCCCGGGATGCAGATGAAAAGTGTTGGTCCTGGACGACCATCTACTCAGCAGTTCCGGCATCAGCTGCTTTGGTTGGTAAATATGGAACTGGGAGGCCCATGCCGCCTCGTACAATCCCACTCTCCTCAGCTCAGCCTCTAACTCCTCGCATGAGGCGCCTACCCAGTAGGCCCAGGCCCAGTCGTCGGTAAAATTGCCGCCCTGGCGCAGGTCCCACTCATCGGACCATCCCTTCTTCAGATCCTGCAGAGCCGCCTTCAGCATGGTGCGGTAGAGAGGAGGGGACGTCTCCGGTTGCAGTGGCCTCCCGTCAATGTCGTTCACATGATTGTAGAGACAATCGGCGGTGACAGGTGTGAAATCCTCCCGCGCGTGACCATCGGCCGCCCTGAACCATTGGTGTTGGCACGGTGTGCTCCTGAACCAACAAGCTGGTTCATCCCTTCCCGCCTCAGGGATGAAGACGTCATCCCTCAGCCCGAAGACGTACAACGGCAGCTTTTTGCACTGTGGATAATCCTTCTAACCTTCCGACAGCAGATCTGTCAGAGAAGTGTGGTCTGAATGGCTGCGAACCATTTCCCCCAAGCCCGGACGGTTGGCCATCTCATCCCGGCGAGCAGCATCTGCGAGTACTCCCAGCACAGCTTCTTGATGGGCCATCTTTAATGTCGACCCTTAGAAAAGTTTTTCCCCCTGGATCGCGAAGCTCGGCCGCGAAGCTCGGCCACGAAGCTCGACCGCGAAGTCGGATCGCGAAGATCGGTCGCGAGACGAAGCCGCGAAGTCTGGCCAAGGCAGACAGAGGTTCGCTTGGCGCGGACGCGGAGTCGGAGACTCGCGGTTCGCCGCGAAGCTCGATTCGCGGAGTGCTGTCGCGGAGTACGCGGAGCTTCGCCAAATCGAGAGCGCACAAAAAGACAAGACACGTGAAGACAAAAGAGGGCGGACCCCCTATTTATAGGCGATGACCCCGGAGCATCGCGGCGCGCCTCACCCGCGCGAAGCATCGCGGCGCGTCCGGATCCGCGGCCCCGGCGAGCATCGCGGTCCCCCTTCGCGATGACGCATCGCGAACCACCGACAGTTTTTGGAGATTGTCCCTCAGACTTCGACCCTTCGCCCTCTGCGGCTCCAAGTCTGAGGGGGGGCATTTGTTGGCGCCAAAAATATGGCCCGAAAGGAAGGAACGAAAAAGACAGCCGGCGCGCTGCCTCGCGAAGCACAGCCGCGAAGCACAGCCGCGGAGCCCGTCCGCGGAGCCCCGCCGCGAAGCGCCCCAACTTTGGCTGCCCCGCGAAGCTCCGGAGGCGGTAATCCGCCGCGAACCGGTTTGACGTTCGCGAGGCGCCGCGAAGCTCCGGAGGCGGTAATCCTCCGCGAATCCGTTTGACGTTCGCGAGCCGCCGCGAAGCCCCGAAGGCGGCGCGCGAGCCCTGCATCGCGGCGCCCCTTCCCTATAAATACTCGACTCCCCCTGAGTCCCAGGGGACGGACAATCCGACCTTTCGGCTTCTCCTCTCCCGAATCGCGAAGCAAGCTTTGCCCCGGGAATCATGAGCTCCGCGAGGTATTTCTACTTCGCGGGACGACTCTGATTTGTTTCGTTCTGAGCCCCTCTTTCGAGAGGGATGCCCTTCGCGAAGCCCAAGGGCGTTCGCAAAGGAAGGGGATTCCCAAGGGAACCCGGGCAGCCGCGGAGCACTCATGCTTCGCGAAACACCCAACCCATGCTAGTAATCCCTATGCCAAGGCAGGATAACTATGCATCGCGAAGCACATTGCTTGGCAGGACCCTACTTCGCGAACCACTCCTCCTTCGCGAGGCAGTGCTCCGCGAACACTGTTCCACTTCGCGAAGCACCACCCACTCCCACCTATGCCCCATGCTAAGGCCGAGGCACCCCACTTCACAAAGCACGCTCCTCTACTTAGAGATTCCTCTTTCCGTGCGACCCTCCAGGTTTGCACGATGTGATTTCAAAGTCCCATGGACAACACCTCCCGTAGCGTTGCTTCGCCCAATGCTTCTTCGCATAGGCACGCTAACGGCTATTGCTTCTTCGCATAGCCACGCTAACGTGGACCCCTCGATGGTTCCTCCCTCGACCCCCCTTTACCATGGCCTTACTGGTACCTTCCCTTCCCCAAGGACCAGAGGGTACCGGTTATGTAAGCCCTAGGGGTGTGGAGTGAACCCACCTCCTCCGAGCTGCAGGACGTTAAACTGCCAAGCACCACGTCCTCAACACATGACGTTAAACTGTGACCCAACCTCGTCTCCCTCACGAAGGGTCCCCCCAGCTCGAGCATTCATTACACCGCTCGTCTCCATGGGAATGGAACTCTTCCGCACATGGAATGAGATCCTCCTTGTCGGAGTGGTGTATGTTCGCAGGGGAAGGGTCGCCTCAGAGCGTAAATCCCTAACCTTTGGTACGGATGATTGCACTCGTGCATCTTGGTACTCCCCCACTACCAAGGTCAGTGGGGAACGTGATAGGGAACGAGGCACCTCCCATTGTCAGACCAAGGTCCATCTTTCCTGCGCTTTGTCGCGCCATGGGCCTCCATCCTGGAGTAAGTCCCAACACCATGGGCCTCCCAACGCGTAAGCCCCTCTTCGCTTCTCACGGACGCACCCTTCGCGACGTGATCGTCAGGTCCTTGCAACCTCTTGTTTCTCACACCGAGCATGACTCACGTGGGCTTAGAGTGAGCACCGACCCTGGCAACCCCTTCTGAACTACGAGGTCTTTGATCCATGTTAAGGCTTGGTACGTAGGAAACATCCACGAGGTTCAAGCCCACCCACAGTGGACCAAGGTCTACTTTCTTCTGAACTACGAGGTCTTTGATCCATGTTAAGGCATGGTACGTAGGAAGCCTCCACAAGGTTCAAGCCCATCCATCACCCAATTCACGTCGTGTTCTACCTACGTCCAGTATGACGTTAAACTACAGCCCGATCCAGTGATAAGCCGTTGTGACCACTTGAACTACGAGGTCTTTGATCCATGTCAAGGCATGGTACGTAGGAAGCCTCCACGAGGTTCACGCCCACCCGTCGTTTATTCACGTCAGGGTTCATTATCGTCCCGCATGACGTTAAACTGTATCATTTGAACTACGGGGACTTTGATCCATGTCAAGGCATGGTACGTTGGAATACTCCTAGAGGTTCACGCCCAACTCTCTTCGGACCAAGGTCCAGCTTCACGTCGGTTTACCGGCACCATCCTGAACTACGCGGACTTTGATTCCCTACCACGGGGATACGTAGGAAGTCTCTTCAAGGCTCAAGCCCAACTTCCCTGTCGCCCTCCTGCGATGGTCCCATCTCATTCTCAACCGTCTTTGCTAGACGTTAATCTTGCAACATACCCTGTGTTGAACATGGGAAGCTGAGGAAAACCTCAGATACGTGTCTATGACATGTAATTCCCTGCGCTCGATGTGGGATGCCTCGGGCTTCCACGCCCTCGAGAAGCCTTATGATTGAGGATAACGGACAGACATGCCAGGTACCCCAGCATCCAGACACGCTACTGATGCCTCAAACGTGATTACTCCCCTGACCGAAGGTTGCTGCCCTGACTGGACCCTTTGGAATGTCCCGACAGAAGCAGTGTAATTAACCGGCGTCCATGGAAACATGACACCGGGAAGAGTTTCACGAACTACGTATTAAATCTATAAGGGAGACCCGGACTAGGTGACGAGTTCTGAGGAAGAATCCACAGGAGGAAGAACCGACATCCCATCATCCCGTTTCGATCAAGGAGCAGACGTACCTGAACAAGGAACGAATGCCGCCCACCTTTGGAAAGCGGGAATGCGGGGCAACAAAGCCGCGCGTCCCCCTCCCCCGCGGACGGATGCGCGCGTGCCCCGGCGAAAGCGTCGGAAACAGGAATGGTCTAGTCAACCTTTGGAAACTAGGATGCGAGAACTTTAGTGAGATCCCTAGAGATATTTCTAAGGTATGTCTAGGGATGTCTCTAAGGTTAAGTATACGTATAGGTTATAGTACTAGAATTATGCTAACGATCATAGAATTAAACCTAAGATGTTAGATATTGAAGTTAATCCCCCTTTATTATGATTTTTGCCTCTCACACTATTCTTTTTGGGTTTTAGACGATGGCTGGAACCCGAAGGAACTGTGTTGATCAATGCAATGGACAATGCAATGATTTTCCTCCTGAACATACAAATGTTATGGGAAATGGAGTGCAAAATCTTATTGCTATACTTACACAAGCTATGAATCATTCTGGACTTCCAAATGAGCAGAGAAGGGAACAATATTCTATTGAGTGCTTCATGAGGCAAAGTCCACCTTCTTTCAGTGGGTCTTCTAATCCACTTGTTGCCGAACAATGGATCAGTACCACTGAAAAGATATTTTCAGTTCATCAATGTTCTGAACATGATAAAGTCATCTTAGCAGTGTATCGTTTGGAAGGTGATGCTGATCAATGGTGGAATCTTATTAAGAATACGAGGCAAAGGGATGAAATTGAGTCCATGGAATGGGACGAGTTCAAGAACTTATTTTTCAGTAAGTACTTCCCTCGTATTCTTCGAACAAAGATGGAAAAGGAGTTTCTTGAGCTGAAGCAGAAGGATGATGAATCTGTTGGTATATACGAAGAAAATTTTACAAGTCATGGAAGGTATGCATCTGGCATTATCATCCAACCTGAAAGTAAAGATGATCGATTTTTCAGTGGCTTAAAACCAAGTCTTCGAAGGGCATTAGCTATAAGAGACTTTAGTAGCTATGAAGAAATTGTGCATTGTGCTATCAAGGTAGAAATGGAAGTTGGTGTTACATATCCATCTCATGGTTTTGACATGAAACGAAAGATGGAGTTCAAGAAGAAATCTCAAAATAATGGTGAAAAGAAGATGAATGTTTCCTTATGCACAAAGTGTGGAAAGAAGAATGGTGGAGATTGTCTTAAAGGGACTAGAAAATGTTTTAAGTGTGAAAAATAAGGTCATCGAGCAGCTGAGTGTCGATGTAATGGAAAAAGTGTTTCTAATGATGTGAATAAAGCAAACACTGCAGATAACGCACCACCAACACTTCAATGCATCAAGTGCAAGGAAATGGGGCATTATGCTAATAAATGCCCAAATCCAAGGGTTAGTGATGATCAACATGAGCAACCACTGAAGGCAAAGGACAAAGGGAAGTCACATGCGATCACTATTGTCAATGTTGAATATGACAACGATGTGGTGGAATGATTAAGTGTTTATGTAATGGGATTCCAAAATAATGTTGTATCATTGAGTATTGCAATATTTAGTGATGTGGTATTCAAAGTGATTGAGATATTTTTTGGAAATAAGATGATATGCGCATAATGAAGGGAAGACGAGAAAATGAAATGTTTAATAGTATTCATGAGCTCATGATTGATATAAGGACTAAGTGATATCATGGTTTGAGTATATAGAATTTTGAGGATTTTGGTATGTGGAAAGTGTTAACTTTAAACTGCATTCATTTTTTCACTAAGGTATTCAAGAGAATACATGATTAAGGACTTTGAATGTTTGGAATGTGACCAACAAAACATATCTTATGATATATGGGGATCAACGATGGTATTAAATCCCTGGTAATCATTTTCACTATGTTATGAGAGTGGACTGCAGTATTATAGAGAAGTCTAAAGATTAAAATGGATTATGTTGGACATAAGTGAGTATTGTTTAAGGATAGAAGTTTTTTTTAGATATTAATGATGGGATGTTATAGTAATGTAGTTTTAGAAAAAGGACATCCTGTAGGACGGGCGACAACCCATCGCTTCGGACAAGGCTGTGGGAATCGAACCCACAACCGAAGTGCGACTGGCCTTTATCACCTACCACTGGCCTACAGGAAGTCCCTGTTTAGTAGAAACTAGTTTTATTATATTAAGCAGTATGATATATGAAGTATAAGTCCATTTTAGGAACCATATATGATTAATATCACTATAAATGGACTTATGTATTTTTTGATAACTTTTCTAACCTTTAGTTTGAGACAGATGGAATGACCCATCATTCTATCACATGATCTGCTAACACATCACGAATAACAAATTCAACTTCATTTATTTAAGAGATGAAGTGGAAATTGTTCAAGGCATGAACAACAGTGAGATTTTACCAAAATAAGGAAAGTATTTATTCTAATTCAAATTTTAAACTTTAGGGAAATGATCTTGAAAACCAAAAATGTTGTCCTAGTGATCTTATACCTGATGAATCGAATGGTAGCTTAGATCGTCACAAATTTATGGATTTGTGATTGTTGGCTTTTCCATAGCCATGTTCTCTACCACTCTCCATCAGAACATGATGGTTAGATTTTTCTTCCATATCCATATTTTCATCTATGTGGAAACCCAGTGATTAGTTTATTTGGGTAACCGTTAAGTTTCATACTTTTGTTTTAAAGTATTGGTTTTGGTATTCCTTTTTACGATGTGGGTTTCTATTAAAGAAACATTCGAATAGTAAACCATTTATAACCCCGACGAATTTCGAGGGAGAAATTCATTTTAAGGGGGGTAAAATGTAACAGCCTAAGATTTTATGAAAAATATTATTTTTAATTTCACTAATGTCTTGTGTTGTACGAAAAACAAAAAAAGGAGCTTGCACAACACGCATCCTTGACTTGCCTTGCATTACACGCAATCGCAACCTTCCTCGATAACGTGTGTAGTACGTAATATTGTGTTTCACTAAACAAAGATATGCTATTAAAATATTATTATAACTAGCCGTTATGAATAGTAATAACCACCTTTTAAAATTTTAGAAATTTTAGCTCTCAAAATAGACTTCATTTTTGGATTCGGAGTATCGAATTTAGCCTAAGGTGAAATTTTGGTACTTTTCGGATAACTTTCATATTCTGATGAATAGTGAAAATTACTAAAATATAATTAAAAACAACTTTTTTAATCAAAATAATTAATAGTGATAAATTATTAATTTGAGTGGTTTTAAAGTATATTTAGAATAAATTTTTACAATTTAATAAAATGTTGGTCATTGGATGTAATATCACATTTAAACCAGACATAAACAAGTGTCAATCATTTGATAGATATTGTTTCTTAAAAACAGGCTATTTGTTTTAATAGCGGGATTTAATTATAAAATTAATTAATGCAACTTCTATGTTATGAATTTCGTAAAATTGACCTCATTTTTTGAATTCGGAATATGAAATATAGCTTAGGATGAAATTTTGGCATTGTTCTGAAAAACATCAATTTTTGATGAATAGTGAAACTACTAAGTGGTAGTTAAAAAACTGAATTTTTCATAAAACTTAATTTTACCGCATCTGTGAATGGAATTTCAAAAATCCGAGAGACACGGTTGATGTCAGTAAGTAATATGTGGTTCAATGAGATGAAAATAATTTTTGGTGAATAGTAACTTTTTACTTTTATTTACCACGGTTAAAAGTAAATACGACAATTAAGGGTAAGAATGATATTAATATTATCCTAACACATGTCCTAATTCTATTGGACAAGTGTATCTCAACTAAAAACAACCTTAAGTGTAAAATATTATCATTTAGGCCCACTTGGATTAGATTAGGACATTTATTATTAATTTATTTAAAGAAGGGTTAAAATAGTTAAAATCAAATATTAATAAGTAAATCATTTTTAATATGGGGTTATACATAAGATAAATTCGACTATAAATATTAATTATAAATCTAAAATGATTTCCTACATAATGGTAGTTTATTTATAATTTTTAGACATAAAATAATGTAATTTATTTATGACACAATGATCATGCAGTAATTATCTTATTAATGAAATATTGACATAATTGATGTCATAAACACCAAAATAAATTTAATTTGAGACTTTTTATGAATTCCACTAATTTTATAGGTTACTATGATATATTAGTGTTGATTTAATCAACTTGGGTCGAAAAAATAATTCTGTTATGACTTTCACAAAAATCATATATAAAATAGTGTCAAAATTGACACAAAATAGTTTTTAAATAAAATATTATATTATTAATTGTTATTTTATTCCTAAAAATCTAATGTTCGGCCAAATGACTTAGATAAGGATATATATATTAATAATAAACAATTTGGGGTTCGTTTGGCATGTTATAGTATGTTTATTAACCATATAGTGTAAGAAAACAAAAAGACACGGTAAAAGATAAATTATTTAACTTAGAGTTAAATCTAATTGATATGGTTAAAATAATAACCTAAACCTGTCTAAATTCTACCGGTTGATAGGATTTCGTCCCATCCCCACATTAGCTTCGAAATATGACCCTTTGGAACCATTATAAACCGATTTTGACTTTAATATAAAATAATATTCTGAGATATTCCTAAGGTGCCCCTCTCCTCCCTTATAAAAGGACACCTCCTCCCCCTCCTCCTCACACCAATTTGAGCACTCAAGCTCGGCCAACCCCTGCCAAAATCCCTTATCCACTTCCCTATAATAATCCTAGAGGTCCTGGTTTTCTTCAAAGACCAATCTTAGTTCCCTATGTGAAGGATTCAAAGAGGCGTTTCAAAGAAGAGGTAATATCCATTACCGATCTTTTCAATTTCTTTGTTCTTCAACTTCTTGTTATTTAGTTTTTTCATGACAAAGTAATAACATCAGTATTACTTACATACTGATATGTTATTATAAATATGAAACAACCCTAATTCACCTTCTATCCATCCTACGGAAAAATGAAATCACTGCGCGTGCGTACTAACGGAATACCGTCTCCACACCGTGGTGTAATCTATTTTCCGCCACCACCTTAATAGGATGGGTATAATGGTGTAATGAGTAACTATATATGATTATTATAAAGTGATATTAATACTGAAATAATATGCATACACATTAACACAATTCCACGACCATGGGAACGATATCATCGCTCGTGCGTACGTACGGACTACCGTCTCCACGACGCGATGAGATTCATTCTCAATGATTAACCATTAATGAATGATTATAAAGTATATATAATAAGTACTAATGAAATATATGACATAATAATGATACTGGATTTATGTATATTTATATGTATGTCATCTACTTAATTCCATTCAATTCAATAAAGAAACGAAAACAGCGTTCATGCGTACGTACCGACTACCGTCTCCATGAACGGTGTACTTCATTCCATTTATCGATATATTATATATATATATATATATTCTGAATATATTATATATATATATATTCTGAATATATATTATATATATATATCATGTTTTACATTATGGATATAAGTAATCATGATCCAAGTAATCATATTAATAATTACAAGTTAAAAACACGAACGACAAATGAGACGATTTTACCCAAAACGCTACTTTAACATGAATTTACAAAAGAACGGGTAATATAAAGTCATAAGTTGACCATATATGATATAATGACAATGAATATGATTCTGGAATAAGTCAATAACATGATTTAAATAATTATACAGGAGGTTCGGACACTTACGAAGCAAATCGGACCTAAGGTAAAGGAAATATCACAATCTCATTTTTATCCGAGATTGTTTATACTTTGGCATTTACTAGGGTGTATTTTATCATCCACATCCATGTTTCCTCAATATGTAATATTATTTCCATTCACCTACAATTGTTTAAATACTATTTTACCCTTTAATGAGTTTTTAGTAAAAGATATGAAAGGAATCTTTTGATGTTTTTCATACGAGGTACTTTTTGACTTTTCTGACAAAAGTACGAGAATAATGTTTTGTTAACTTATACGGCATGAATGGATTTTTAAAACATTATTTCCAAGAATATTCCTTTACAATTTTTCATGATTATTTTTAATCAACTTCTTTTATTTTAAAGTCGTATGACATGTTATGAAAGGAAAAATGTTTTTGAAAAAGAAAGGATATTTTCCTCAAGAATGGAGTTCAAGTGTTTTATCAAAATTATTTTCCATCTAAGATAATAAATGGTTCTGTTTTTATCCCTATTATTACATTGATTTGATCATGTTGTGATGGAAATATTTTTATGAATTCCTTTATCCTATATGAATTGTTTTATGATGTCATGTTGTTTAAAAATCCCATTTTTATTACATGGGTTATGCAATGATGTATGATTTATGATTTTGTGGCACACATAAGAATGGTATCATTATGAGATGGGTGGGACCTATATCTCCCTCCAATGCATTGGGTAAATACATTATATCTCATGATATAGACATGGCTGAAATGTTAGGTTATACCGGTTCAGTGAAACAGGACTGAAACGAGGGTTACTCGATTCAGAAAGGGACTTTGTCCACTAAGATAGTCTTGGAAATGAGTCTTGACTAACAAGAAATGATTCTCTATGATAATGTGTGTATGCCACAAAGTTTCATGTTTTATGTTATGCTTATTTGGATTTCATTTCACTACTATGATTTATCTCATGTTATGAAATTATGCTCTCTTTTGCAGGTTATGATTTCCAAAATGTTATGTTCTTATGAATACGATGTGATTGATATTTCTTTTGTTTACCCTTACTGAGCATTTGAGCTCACCCTTTTATGTTTTATTTTCCCCAGGATATAAAGAAAGGTTTTAGGTAAAAAAGGAAGATCTTTATGGGAGATGTTGAAGATCTTTCAGCACGATTAGAAGATTTTATTCCGAGTTTCCAAAGACACTAAACTATTACGATCCTTGTGTGTGTGTTTTTGTTATGTACTAAGTATTCCGCAGAAGTAATGTAATGTCCATGTACGTCAAGATACGGGTCTCTACAAATTACATGTGAGAGATTCATTTTATCTAACATCAAAGATAATATAGCCCCATGATTATGTGTTACATGAGGAACATGAGTAAGTTGAAGGGGATGTATGGAATTGGAAAAAAAATTCACACTTCTTATAATGTGAAATATTTAGGAATATGGCCTAATGAAGAGAATATGATGATTCTTGGATATTTTGTTACCAACAGGTACGTAGAATGTTTTCTCATCAATATGGAAAAATGGGTGCATTCAAAAAGTATATGATCCTTATGAACAAGATGTCTAGGATAACAACAATGTATCCCGGAAAGGGATGGTTGTAAATGATTTCATGTGGAATATATCCCCATAAAGGTGGATTCCCTAGGAAAATACCTAGTGAAGTGACGTTAAAACAAAATGGTTCTAATTCCCTCTACATAACGGAAATGATATTATTTGAAATATGGATTGGTAATGAGTGTTTTCAAGGTTTATTGACCTATTGAAATGGATGTATGATTTTATAAGAATAAGATCATGTTAGTGAGGATTTATGTGATTATATAAGGAATATTTCCTCATGGGGATAAAATTTGGGAATTGATGATGTCAGGTTTGTCCCTTTGGGATGAATTCATTATATCCTAGTATAATAAGAATAAAACATGATGTAGAATAGATTTCAAAATTTATGGTCATGTGACACTGCCATATAGTGGGGTTTAGTGTAATTTATTTTGGTCATTAAACACATCATTCCAAACCATTTTGATTGTCTTTTTCATTTGAACTACCCTTAGTAAAATATTATTCAATGAGGGGATAATTATTCTATCATCAGGATGGATATCAAGAATTAAACCTAATATGAGGGACAAATTAGAGTCATTTTTTAATTATGTTGATGATAACCACATCATAGATCTCTAAGACCACATGAATCACAATTTTCGTGAAAATCAAGAGACATTATATTTGGAATATAACATTAGAATGTAGTATGATATTTTATCGGACATTAAAAATTAACAATATATACGAAAACCAAAACAAGTATGTGACTCTGGTGAAGGCTTTGAGAGAAAGGTATTGTGGGTTTGATAATAAATTATTCCTTATTAATAACCATATAGATGAAATATAGAGGACATAGGAGAATGCGATACAAAAATAACGCCTAGGGTATTAATCAATGATATATTGCATTGATTTCATAATATTTTTAATGGAGAATAAATCCTTAATTGATGTATAATTTGTATCATACACCCAATTGTGGTTGTAGAACATATGGATCATCAATTGATTTTGATATTAATGATTGGAATAATGTTCGTGGATAGATAACATCAAAATCAGTTTGATTATGTCCCACATTATCATGGAAATGAATAATTTCAAATCATATTCAGTCCCTATTATTTTTGGAAACTAATAGGGAGACACATTATAATGTAGGAATTCATGGTTGAAGGGATCCTTCTAATTTGATTTCGTTGATCAAATTTATATTAGTCAATTGGAAGAGGCCTCATGTTAGCTCATTAGGGTAAATGGACTTTTGGAAAGAAATATACAAATCTATTTTATATTAGCCTGAAAAAATGTGGAAATTTAGAGTAGAAGAGGTTTCCTTAGTGGGAGGAACCTTAAAAAGATGGATTTGAGGAGAGGTTATCAAAGCGTTAACCTTGTGGATCAGATTTTTTCTGGTCGTCTCGACATCCTTGTTGTAGGATCTTCCAATGAATGGTAAAATAATCCCCATTTTTTTAGACATACCTCCATGAGGTCATACTTTCATCTATGTGGTTGGATCAACTCAACATTGGTATCTTGGACTCAGTGCAGTTGGACTTGACTCCATGAGGTGAGTCCTTCATCCACAATGTTACACATGACTCACAAGATCATATCAATATCTTTTTAATTTTCTTTCCTCTATGATGATAGACTTGATTCCATATGGATATCTTAAACTCATGGGGTCAGTTAATCATCTTTAGAATATTCCCTGACATCCACAACATTAACCTAGATTCTTAGGATGGTTTCCATTAAATTACATAAAAAATATCTGATAGTAGATAATGGTACTTACCTAACATTAATCACCATTTATAGAAAAATTTATATGTTTTTCTTTTCTAGGATCTGAGTATCCCTTTATAGGGAGGTAGTGGTGAACATATGGACATCCCTAACTCTATGGGTTCCCATACTTGGGGATATATGGATGATTATACATACCCATTAATATTTAGTGAGAAAAAATTAATATAAGGGATTTTTGATGTTAATAGGTGGTCATAGTATATGGGTGTACCTCACCGTGGGTACATCAGATGGAATGACACAAAAGGAAGTCTCATGGTAATGTTTTCAAACCACAGAGAGATTCTTAAAAGATTCATAAACATTTTATTGATGGATCCTGAAGAAAAACATAGAAGGATGCATTTAATCTTTTTATGGACCACCTAAATAATCAATGATTGATTCATCAACACTACCTTGATGAAATTTGTAGATCATCATAATATGAGTCCTAAACACTGTTTAACCAGGTAATGTAGAGATTCAAAAATTTACAATCCCACACAACATGTATAAAGTATGTATAGAATCATATAGGGATTCCTCAGTAACATGATGCTTGGCCACATGGTTCTTACTATCCTAGGATTCATGACATTTTTCTTCATACCATGGATGATACAATAGTAGAAAATTGACCAGTCTTGGATGGATGATATTGATGAGCACCATTTTTCGGTCTCTATTAACACAATTAGCTAACTACAAATAGTGGATGATACATTTTCTCGACTAAAAGTCCTCTCATGATCACTCTCTTTTATTCACAATAACCTATGTTACCCTATAACCCCATGACCCAAACCCCAACCCTACTCCCCTATCCTACATTGTGTCTCCATCAAAGACTTATAGTATCATCATGCCTCACAGTCTCATTCATTAAACCTCCTGCGAATGACCTAGAGACCACATGACCCCGCTCCCCCTACCCCACTCCCACATCCTCTATCCCACCACCTTAAAACCCTTTCAGATCTATCACCACCTTTCGTCAATATCTCCTACCTCCAACAAGCTCTACCTCCCCTTTCAAGATACTCTGAGCCATGTCATCTCTATCTTGATATACCATCGATACCTCCCACCCACATTGTCGATCCCTAGTTCAAGGCCTCCCACCACTATTGACCCCCCATTTTGGATTCCCAAACCCGTTTCCCCCTATTACCCGCCACCCATCCAGGTGATTTTTGAAACATTTATTCAATTTAGTTATTAATTATTTTTAGTTCTTCATATCCGGTAAATAATGTATCAAGAGACTATTTTTTTTAAAAAAAATTATTCAATAAAACAATTTATTATGGAAGATTCTAATATAGAAAACCAAATTTAAGATTTTTTTTGTTGAATTGTAAAAATTATTCAGATTATATCATTTGTAATGATATATATATGTAGTTTATTAGGGATTAAATGTTTTAATTATGTTAATGTAAATATTTAATTCTTTATAAAATGGATTGTTTCATTTATTCTAAATATTTTTTCAATGTAATAAAATTTTTCTTGCCTGGATAAATAAGGAAGAACATCCTCATGTTTGAAGTTTTCATTTTCTTCATAATGTAATGATCTAAATTCATATATATATGTACGATCACATTTCTTGTTAACTCCATGACACAACCATAGATGACAAAAATAAACAAAATCAATACATAGGGATTCACAATAATATTAACTTAGGTAAACAACAAAATATGAAAATGTAAGTGAACAAAAATGGTGAAGAGATGTCAATGGATGAATTCTATATTAAGGAAAAACTTGGAGGAAGAGAAAGAGAGATATGGAACTCAATATCCCCCAACAATATAATATGGAATTTAAATGGAGGAATTTATGTTCATTGTAAAAATTTAGGAGTTGAAAGACTTCATAGAGGGGGAGATATCGGTTGGGCCAGTTTCTCAGAGTAAAGGTGGGATTTCTGTATCCTTTAGAAGGATTAGAGAGCTAATGTGATGAGTTGTAATGTGATATATTTCAGTCCTATGTTTCCAATTCATTGAATTTCATAAATATTTCCATGAAAAGTTAATTCTCATTTGTTCAATGATTCAACGTTGTCGATTGATTTTGATATTTCCATGTGTTTTTTTAATTTTCTCATTATGTAGTTTTTTATTCTTAATAGTCAGTGGGATATATAAACCAAATGGTAATTTCATTGGTTTTGTCAGATACAACATATAAATATAGAAAATAAGATATATGGCAGTTAAATTTCTAAAATATGGAGCCTGAAATCTTTTTACATATGCAATCAAAAAAATTTCTAAGACACCCATTTCTAGAGATTATTAGTATAGTACCTTATCAATGTTGCATGGTTGGTGTTTATCCTATTCAAATCATCAAATGGATCCATTATATTACCCAGTTCCTCCATGTAATTCATTATATGCTTCATAGGCATGTATAATTGTCTTTATTTGTGTATAAAAATCATGGTAAGATATTTCATTACTGCCTATAGCTTGGCTACAAAGAATTACTAACACATTCAAATGATTTTTCATAATTTCATTGTAAATAGGAAGGTATAATCATATTTTGATGTTCTTATACCTGTCCTGATACCTTATTTAAACTTGTTTGGACATTGAACTACTGATTTTTTTTTTGTTTCTCCACCTAGTAAATATGTATGGATATATTAAAAATAATTTTTTGATTTAGTAAATAAATTTCTGAAATCAATTCAAGGATTCTGGATCAAGAATATATGTCAAAACCTGAAGTTGACTCATCAGAATCTGACTATTGGTAATTATTAAATTATACTTTGTTGTTATAAATTGGTGATTTTTAGGGAGGGTGCTGTTGAATTTGTTGTTTCTACTCGCCAGAGTGGGGTTTGATAATGGATGAATGTTGCAATGTTAGGCTCATGTACCATACAATGTTCGAGAGCAAGAAATATTTTCTTGTGTTTTGTAGGTAAGAAATTATCGCGAACTACATTCTATTATTTTATATTAAACAATAGGTATGAGCCATTATTATAATTATTTTTTATTTTTTCATTTTATGTTGTTCATAATATAACTTTTCAATTTTATTAATAACTCATTTTGTCACATTCCAAACAAAACTGTTCATGGGAAATGGTACAATGTATTTTTATATTAAGAGTGTTAATGATAAATCATTCCACCACTTGGTTGGGTTAATTTTAATTTTGATAGATATATGGAATCAAAAAATATTATAATATCTAGTGACAACACAAGGTGTGTTAGTCTAGTTTCCTAGTTATATGATATGTTATAAAAAGGGAAATATGCCCTCCATTTTTTATTTTAACCCAGGGATATATATTTCATTAGAAAATACCATTTGGAATGGATCGAAATGGACTATTTTGATTTATTCCTTCTATTCAATTCCATTACATTTTATTGCACCACATTCCGAATTCAATTCATTTTATTACATTATTTTTTATTACATCCAATTATCAAGTATTCAATAATCAAAAAAGTGAAATCATTTGGACTACTAAAAGATTTCTTTTAGATGCTTATCTATTATAATTCATCACATTCCATGAAAATTTCACTATTTCATTTGTAGAGGAGAAAAATAATCTAGAGGTAGAATAATGATTCAAAAGTGATGCATTAACATTAATATTTATAGCTATTTTTTATTGTTATTTAGTTCTTTGTCATCCCAATTCGTTCATTTACATATTTTTAAAACATTAACTAAGACCCTAAATTTACATCAATGTATGTCCCATGTAAATTTTATGTTGTGATGCCAATAAATGTGTTTCCTGGTAACCAATATGATTTTATTTTTGTTGAAATGTTTATATTTTGGAGGTTTATTCTAGAAGAAATGGATATGGGTGATGAGTTTTTCTTTACTATATATTCATGGGATGATTTTTAAAACTGTTATGTTGCATTTCATCCATATCCAATAAACACACATGATATTTAACAGTGAAAAAACACCAATAAACAATGTGTTATTGTATATTAATCCAATGGGTATTGGAATATGTTGTGATAAAGTTTAATTTTTTGTCAATGGACCATAAAAATAATGATTAAATTAGAAGGCATGTGGAATCGAATTTCATCCCCTATGTTTCTCCTCCTTGTCAATTGAACCTCATCTGCATGATGGAAATGGAAAATGTATGAGAGTGGGAATAAGAAATGGATTGATGAATCAATTTTTTTTTGGCATTTATGGAAAATGTGTGATCAAAGTTTTAAAATTTTATAAATACACAATACCAAAAAAATAAAAAAAAAACATTTCTCTTTTTTAGTGTACATTCATTGTCAATATTTCATTAAATCGAGGGAATTTATGTTCTTAAATTTTATTTTTCATTATAAAAATGACTATTCGACCCAAATGGGGATGTATCACTTTCCTCAAATCATGGAATAGTCATTTTATTGGTTGCATCACCATTTTTTTTTACATTTTCCGATAACCCATTATTTTTTTCAAATCTCTAATTATTTTGAATTCCATTATTTTTTAATATTTTTTTAGAGATAACATTTATGTTGATATACCCATCAAAAATAAAAGTGTAATTTTTATTATTGTGTATATGAGTTGAATTAATAGAGAATTCCAGGGTATTGTGATTTCTAATTAAATCATTAATAGTTTTTAGATAGTCTGAAACATCACATGGATAGTGTATAAAATTTTTACGATTATCCCATTTCATGTTTCAAATATACAAAAAATTGATATGAATATTTAGTTGATTTCTCTAGTTAAAAATTTATTTGTTATCAATTATTCATTTCTTCTTGTATGCATGCAGTGAAAAACTATGGGCTCTTTAGGGGATTCATCCACATCCGTAACTTATCATGCCTTTTATGTTACCAATATTGGCCTTGTTGGAGTTGTCTTCATTTGGTTCCTTCTACTAAAAAAGTTCAAATAAACTATTTTTGACAAAACTCCTTATCATGTGATTGTATTAACTTATGATATTGTTGCTACACCACTTTGAGATCTTTTAAATGCTTTATAATCTTCTAAAAATGTACCCAATGTTCTTGAAGAAGCTGTTTGAGTTGATCTATTATAAAATGATTCTACTTGATTATTTTTCTTAGTTCATGCATGTTCTTGAATCTTGTTTTACATATATGGAAAGGGAACCACTTCTACTTCTAATGACATAAATGAAATTTATGGAATTAAGTGTTGTATTTATTTTCATGCAAGTTTGGAATGTCCTTAAATGTATGGTGTGAAATTTTTGATTTTCCATAAGCTAAAACCACTACAAATTAATGAAGCCATGGATTAATTAGATGGAGATTAATGATTTGCTACGACATTCTAGTCTTTGTTAGCTGCGAGAATTCGGGTTCACATGCCTGGTTCGTGGTGGGTAAACCTTTCTATGAAAGTATTTAAGATCAATCCAAACTCAACAATAATAACAATTTAGTGTTTCTTTATCAGATAAATGGGTATAATTCCTAATATCAGTTTTAGGCGATTGTGTTTGATTAAAGTTACTAATTTGATTTTATGTAATGGGAAGACTATCTTTTAAAACCATTTAAACTAAATCATTTTTCGATTCATATTATTAAATGTGTTTATCTAATCTCATGTATTTATGAAGGGGTAAATTATAACTCTGCTCTCCAACTCATTTAATTTATAATTTATATATTATCTTATCGTGTTAAAAGATTAGATGGGTATTGAATGGTCAACCAGAATCCCATCTAAATATTATTTATATTCCAGATTACCCAACCTTATTTAAATCTAAATATATTAATGATTGACCCAAACTCGTTTAACTCGTCTTATGTTCTATATGGTTAAAAATTGATGTCTCTACGTTTGATGTCAATTATCGGAATATGAATAACCATCAGTACACATACATATAAAAAATAGAAATATTCCTCGTGATTTTTTTATGAGTTTACATGATATTTCTTATGCAACTATGGAAGAATGAAGATTTTGGATATTTTAAGCCATATTAGAATCACATAGGATGAAGCTAACACTAAGTGTGAATAATTTTTTATTGATTTTTTATTCCAAATCCCCACCACACTCATACTTATACAGAAGTTATATCCATAACTCACAACGGTGTAAAAAAATAACACAACATGTTTGTTACTGTTGTGTAGGAGCAGAAGGAACGTCAATAAGACAAGAAGTTTTCCTAGAATGACTGAATATGTGAATTTTAATTTTATAACACCATTTAAAAGAACATTGGGGTTCAAAAACAAACTATATACTTCCTAATGAGGGTAAATAATATGAATAGAAATGTTGAGTTATGTATGAAATGTTCAAGGAGATGATATGTCAATATGAGTTTTAATTTTTCCATGATGATAGAAAATAAACTTTTTGTGTCATAGAGCACCAAAACATGCATATAACATATAGATATATATAAAAATCCAAAAAATGACTATAAATCTTAGGAAAAAATATTATTAATATTATTGACATGGCTGAGAATATTAGATTTCAATCGAACATGTTTTCCTCCTGGAACTACTGAATATGCTATTTTAAATGTTAAATGGCCATTAAAAATGTGTGTCTGATGGTGAAAACCAACAAAACAACCTCTAATTATTATGTAATCAAATCAAAAAACTTTACAACTAGTTTTGAAATGTCCATGTAGATAAGATATCAATCAGAGATACCATTTTCCCTGGATAACTGAAACAACACGTTTGGGGTCACAAGAAAACAATACTTGCATTTAACAGTAAAATCCATATAAAATGACCTTATAGTGACATTAAATCCTAGTAAAACAAAATATTATTATTTGTGATGTGTACAAATAGAAGAATCATAGATTATATGTTTTTTTCTTGGAACTAATGAATGTGCAGATTTTAAATTATCAACACCTATTAAAAACTTCAAGACGTCAAAACCAATTGAACAATCTATAAATTTGGTGATGTCATATAACAACAACTATAGTGTGAATTGTGAAATTATTTATTATAAGATATATTAATTGGAGTTTCTAGTTGTCTGGGATGATGGAACAAACGCTTTTATTGTCATAAGACAAAAAAACATGCCTTTAATGTCCAAATATATCTAAAATGACCTAATAATGACATTAAATCCAATAAAAACCATCTTAATATTATTCTTTATCAATAATAACTATTCAGATTTCAATCAGACATGAATTTTTCCAGAAACTACCAGATATGTGGTCTTTAAAGGTTTAACGCCTTTTAAAAAGGTGTATCCTGGGGTCAAACCCAAATAATCAACTATAGAATGTGGTGAAATCAGAAGACAACACCGTAATGTAAATTTTGAAATGTTACATTAGACAGAGCCTCAATCAGAGACACTGTTTGGTTGGGATGACTGAAAACACACTTTTAGTGTCATAAGACACAAAAATATGTGTTTCTAAGTTTATTCCAAATCAAAAAACCATAAAAAAACTTGAAATAACAGGAAACCCATCTTATTATTTTTCATGATTAGTATGAGTAGATGAAATGTTAATTGGATGTGCGGTCTTCATGGAATAAATCAATATGGGTTTTTAAAAGGTCTGATTCCTTCTAAATGTAGGTAAAGGTAAAATCCAACTGAATGACAACTAAATTCAATGAAATTAGATGAAACCAACAATAGAGGGAATTGTTAAATGTTCGAGTAGATGGTATATCATTCAGAGTTTCTGTTTTCCTCGGATGATGGAAAAAGTATTTTTAGTATCATAAAACAACATGTCATGAATTTGATAGTAAAATATATAATAAAACAACCACATAATTTCATTAAATCACAATAATACCATCTTAATATCTTTATTGATTTTTACGAGAATATGAGATATCAATCCGATGTGCAGTCCGCCCAAAACTACCGAATATGATGATTTTAATGGTTTTCATAAAATTAAAAAGGTTCGTTCAAGGGTAAAAGACTTGAAAAAGTCCTTAAATTTCGGCGAAATCAGACAACAACAAAAAAAAAAATATATTGATGTGTGAAATGGAAGAGAAGATAAAACATCAATCAAGGATATTTTTTTCCAAGGATGACCAACATTTAACATTTTGTGTCACAAGAAACCAAAACAGGTTTTTATCTGTCAAATACATTGATATAAACAACCAAATGACCTTGAATCATAGGAAGAAAGTATTATTTTTATTTATGATGTGTTTTAGTATATGAAATGAACATAGAATGTGTGGCCTACCCAGAACGAATGAATATGTTGTTTTTGAAGGTTTAATGTCCTTTAAAAACACACGAGTCGAAAAAACAACAGAACATCCTATTAATGTGTTGAAACCATATGATAACAACAGTAGAGTGAACTATAAAATGGTATTGTTGATGGTATGTCAATCATAGTTATTGTTTGTCTGGGATGATGGGGAATTCACTTTTAGTATTATGAAAAATCAAATCATTCATTTAATATTCTGATATATAAGAAACCACATCAATATAACATAAAATCATTTTAAAACCATTCTATTATTATTCATGATGAGTATAATTAGATGAGACGTCAATCATACAAGAGGTGTGCTCGAAACTACTGAATATGTGGTTTTTAAAGTATTAATACCTTTTATAAAGGTGATTTCAGGGGTTCAACCCAAACAAATTGCCTTTGAATGTTTAGTGGTCAGAGGAAAACAGCTATAGAGTGAACTATAAAATGGATGAGTAGAAAAAAAACGTCAATCAAAGATATCATTTTACCAAGATGACCGAAAATGCACTTTTAGTGTCATAATACACCAAAATGTGACCAGTCAAATCCATATAAAATCACCTCAAAATGTCTTGAAATTCTAGGAAAACTATATTATTATTATTCGTGATGTGTACGAGTTTAGGAAACATCAATTAGATATGTGGTTTACTAGGAATGACTGAATATGCAGTTTTAAAATGTTTTACGCCTTTTAAAATTATTTGTTGGATGAAAACCACATAAATGACCACCTAATGTGGTCAAATCCATTAGAAAAAAACTATTGAGTGAATTGTGAAACAAATGAGATGAGGATACGTCATTCTAATTTTCCATTTGTCTCAAATGAAAAATGTGAACATTTAGTGTCATGAAACACCAAAACATGTGTTAAATAGTAAATTATTTAGAAAATAACCTCAAAATGACTTGAAATGATAGGAAAACCATCTTATTAGTATTCTTGATGTGTAAAATTAGATTATATGTCAATCAGAGGTGCAGTATTTTCAAAACTACCGAATATGAGATTATTAATGTTTTTAAAACCTTTAAAAAGGTGTGCATGGGGGTCAAAACTAACCAAAAGGCCTCCAAATGTGGTGAAATACGTTGAAAACAACCTTAGAGTATATTTTGAAATGGATGAGTAGATGAAATGTTAATTGGAGATGTCATTTTACCTGGATGACTAAAAACACACATTTAGAGTCAAAAGACACCAGAATGTTCATTTAATGGTATATTCAATATGAAACGACCTAAAAATGAAATGAAAATTTTTTAAGAAAGCATTTTTATTATTCATGTTGTGCATGAGTACACAGAATGTTAAACAGAATTGTTGTCTTCCTGAAATGATTGAATACACTATTTTTAATGATTGGACGCATTTTAATAGCATGTGGGGTGGGGGTCAAAACTTGTTAAAATACCACCAAATATTTTCAAATCAGACGAATGAATCCAGAGAGTGAATAGTAAAATGGTTGAGAAGACAATACATAAATCGTAGATTCCTTCTTTCCAGGATGACAGAAATGCACATTTAGTGTCATAAAACACCAAAACATGTGTTTAGCTATTAAACATATTGAAAATGGCCTTATAATTAATTGAAATTAGAGTAAAACCAACTTATTATTATTATTATTGATCTGTATGAGTTGATTAAACATCAATAAGACATGTTGTCTATCTAAAACTACTGAATATGTAGCTATTAATGGTTTAACGCCCTTTCTAAAGTTTTGTTATGGGGTCAAAACCAAACGAACGGCCTCTGAATGTGGTGAAATCAGACTACAACAACCATTGAGTTAATTTTCAAATTGTAAATTAGATGGAATTTCAATCTAAGATTCCATTTACCCAGGATGAATGAAAATGGACTTTTATTATCATAAAATAAAAAATGATGCATTTAATAGTAAAATCAATATCAAATGTCCTCAAAATGACCTAAAAATAGAAATATCAAATTATTGTGGTTGTTTTTGTTGTTATTGTTTTCATTATTTTGTATGAGAAGAATGAATTTCAATCAGACATTCAGTCTTCCCTGAAGGACAGAAGTTTTTATTTTTAAAGGTTTGGCACCCAATAAAATGGTGTGTCTAGTGTAAAAAACCAACCAAAAAATGTCTATATGTGGTGAAATGTATCTAAAACAACAATAGATTGAATTTTGAAATTTTAAAGAGAATATAACATCAATCCATGATTTTTTTCCCAAGATGACTGAAAACACACTTTTATTGTCATAAAACATCAAAACAGGTATTAAACATTCAATTAAAAATATGACAACCTCCAAATGACCTAAAATCATATGAATATAATCTTAATATTATTAATGTTGTGTAAGAGTCAAAAAATTTCAATCCCACATGAGGTCTATCTGGAATGACTAAATATACAGTTTTTAAAAGTTTCATTCCCTTTAAAAGAACGAAGGGGGTCAAAACCAATTGAATGACCACCGAATGATGTGAAATCAGATGTGAAAAATGTAGAGTAAATTATTAAATGATCAATCTGATGGTACCTCATTCAGATATTTCATTTTTTTGGTAAGATGAAAAACTCACTTTTAGAATCATACGACACCAAATCCTACGTTTAGTTGTCTGATATATTGCAGTTGAACTCAAAATGACATGAAATCACATTAAAACCATATTATTATTAATGTTGATATTTTCAAGTAGATTAGATGTCAATTTGATGTGCATTCTATTTGAAACTACATAATTTGGTCTTTGTAAAGGTTTGATACCGATTAAAAATGTGCTTATAGGGGGTGAAACAAACCAAATGTCCTCAAAATGTAGGGAAATGAGACTACAACATCCATACAGTGAATTTTCTAATGGTCGAAAAAACCAAATGTTGATCAGTGAATTTGTTTTCATAGGATGAATAAAAAAACTTTTAGCGTCATAAAACACCAAAAATAATTTTAATGATCAATTCAATATCGAACATCCTAAAATGATTTCAAAAATATATAAATTCCATCATATTATTATACATGTGGTGTATGAGTAGATTGAACATCAATCAGATATGTGATATACCCTAATTCACTGAATATTATATTTTTAAAGACTGGACACCCTTTAAAAGCACACACGAGGTCAAAACTAGCCGGAATTCCACCGAATGAGGCAAAATCATATGAAAAATACTGTATAGTGAATTGTAATATGTTTGAGTAGATGATATGTTAGTTTAAGATTCCATTTTTTTAGATGATGAGAAATGCACTTTTACTTTCTTAAAAAACCAAAAGATGAATTCAATGGGATAATATATACAAAAAATATAATAAATGAATTGAAATTACATGGAAACCATCTTAAAACTATTCTTCATGTGTACAGGAAAACGAAACATTAATTGGAAATGTATTCTACATAGAACAACCGAATATACAGTTTTTAATGGTTTTATTCCCTTTAAAAAGCTTCATTTGGGGATCAAAACCAACCAAACGACTTCCAAATGTGATGAATTGATACTACTTTAACAATATAGTGAATTATAAAATCGTCGAGTTTCCTGACTGATAACCATAGATTTCTTTTTCCCTAGATGATCAAAAATTCAATTGTAGTGTCTTAAAACATAGAAAAATGTGTTTTACGATCAATTCAATATCAAACGACCTCATATTGACTAGAAATAATTGTAATATTGTATTATAATTATTCATGTTTTGTATGAGTAGGCAGAATGTCATTCAGATGGTCAGTCTTCTCAAAATGATATAATATGTAGTTTCTATTGGTTTGATTCCCTTTAAAAGAACAAGGGGTTCAAAAACAGTAGAACAACTACCAAATTCGGTGAAATCAGAAAGTAAAACACATATATTGAATATTGAAATGGTCGAGCTGACTGTTTTTCAATAAGGGATTCCATTTGTCCGTGATGATGAAAATCACACTTTTAGTGTCATAAAACAAAAAAACATGTGTTTAATGGTTAGATATATAAAAAATGAACATACAATGAATTGAAATCAGTGAAAATGATTTTATCATAATTATTGATGTGTATGAGAAGATGAGACATCAATCAATCATGAAATATTCCCAGAAATACTAAATATGTAGCATTTAAAGGATTGATGCCATTTAAAAAGATGTGTTTGAGGGTCGAACCCAACCACACGACCTCAAAATTATGTTAAATAACACTACCAAAACCATAGTGTAAAATGTGAAATGCTCAAGTAGACATGACGTCAATAATAGATGATTGTTTCATTAAATATAATATTTTCATTGATACAAATATTAGGGGAGATATTATTTTTTATACTAATTTTTTTATTAAATTTAGCCATTCAGTTTTCTTCGATGATGGATATTGAGCTTGGGGGATTATGAGGAAATTTGATTTATTAGATCTTAGTTTTAGGAATTCTGTAATTTTTTTGTATTTTTTAAATATAGGTGTTTATCTAATGTTAGTGTGATTTTTTTTAAAAAAATTATAAAACCTATAACATCATCCAAATGATGGTTGCTATAGGTCTTTCTTGGCATGTCCATATCGACTAAAAAATGGTTCTCTTTATATGTAAACATAGTATATTCTATAGTTACCACAATTTGGTACATGCTATAAATATGTGTGGCAGGCCTAATGTTTCTACCATTTGGTTGATGCTTGGTGGATCCTATGGGCCTTTAGTGACAGATTTTTGTGGTTTTTAAAGGAAATTTTTTTACTTGAAGAAAAAAAATTTCATCATAGGTCTATTTCGTTTCTTTGTGAATAATTTTAAAGAAATCCATTCTAAAATGAATCCTTATTATTTTGTTATTTCTATTAGTTAGGTGTAAAAAATACAACATATAAGTTGGTCTATTTAGAATTATCATAAGTTGACTGTGAAGATGTATAAACTCTCCCATATTTTATATGTATTTTTTTATTTATAGTTCCCCAGAAAAATATTCCATAAAAGGAACTTCTCTATATCCAACATCAATTAATGCAAGATCATTAGATCTTCTGAAATAAATTGTGAAATAATCTCATATAGTGATCCCAATAACCTCATTGAGAACTCAACAAACCCTCAAAAAATTAAACTATATATATTCAACCGTGTATATCCATTAGAGCAATTACTTTCAATGTTTTCCATCATGTGGATCACCAGTGTCTAGGTCAGTAGTGTAATTCATTTTTCATTCTATGATGTAATACATAGAGTTTAAATTATCCTCCATGGGGCTTCTGTAGTGACTACAGAGGATCTATACTCTATGAACATTGATAAATATTTCAAATATTAATCAATCATTTTATTTCTTGGGACCCCTTCATTTTTTATTTGTAAAATGAATATAAAATTTTATTAATTTTTTAATTTTATGGTTAATTTAAATTATTAGTGGAATAGATACCTACCAGTGTCTGAATGCTATCATGAATTATTGTATGCAGGTGTATATAATGTGGGAGTTCCAGCAACATATATATTGTAATATAGGGAATTCATATATAGGTTTCGACTTTAGATGAAGCCCTATTCCAGCGTCATAACCTATTTTATTTTCGAATTAGATTTATTTTCTATCACTGGATGGCACCATAAGAGAAAATATAAAATACATGAAATTTCACTGAGGAAGAAGAATTTGGGGGATATATTCAACGTTACCACAACATGAATTTAGAAGAAGAAAGATACATGTTAATAAAATGTTAAAAAAAATATATGTCTATTTTAATATGTGGTATAGGTAAAAACATTGTATAATTTCCATAAAATTGGGACATTTGATATGGAAGAATAATTATGGTGAAATTGGGTTATCAATTATCTGATGTAATAGAATTATGATTTATTCAAGAAGGATAATTGAGAAGTTGTCATATAATATGAATCATATATTTCATTTTTTTTCATCACAACAACCATATCATTCCTTACAGGTCCAACAGATGTATTCCAGACATGAACCCCATCCATTTGATTCCAATGGATGGGGATATGAAATTGGTCCATTTAGATGATTATAAAATATCTAATTTCATGATCCATGAATGCCAACCAATCCCAATTTAAAATTTTATAACTCATAAATTCCCCCTAAATTGAAAAGGGTGATAATAAATATGGAAGAGGTTATATTGGAATAAAACATCCACAAATGTTTTATTTATCATTTCTTTGCCGGGATGGAAATTTCCTTGAGTACAATATTAATGTTCTATAGGCATGGAAACAATATATTTTCACATTTCATGATTCTTATGGTCATTTCAGAAAATATTTTTCAAAAATATTTGAAAGAAATTATTCCACATGAGGTTGGTAAATTGAATCTATATTCAATCTACTAACTCATACCGTGGATTTCATTGTGATATTCATCAATAGATAACTTATCATTTAAAATGAGTTGAAGGATGGTGTGTGATTATGTCCATCCACGATATAGAACTAGTATTCCAGAGGATGGTGGTTTATCTCAGTGATGTTAATATAGGCCATTTCATACAACATTATTATAAATGATCACTATGGGAAGGGCCATTATAGGATCATTGACCCCTTAAATTTAATTTGGGTTTCTATTTCAATCCATATAGGATGATATTAATTCTAGAATAACTATGTGATACCGAAAAAATGACTCTGACTATATCATTTTTTGGTTGGGTCAGAACATCTAGGACAAAGGATCATGATATCAGATCAATTATCATCTATTATTAAAAAAATTTACATGATTCCATACCTTGTGACTATATGTTTTATAATAAATGATGAAGATAACATCAATGAATACATGTAATAATTGAAATATTTTTGGGTTGGTGTTCATGATGTACGAATTAGGTGGTATATAGCCTATAAAGGATCTAAACCATGTTGATTTATTCAAATAAACAATATTTTCATATGTGATTACGTACTACTACATATATATGGTTTGAATATGTACGTATCATATAACATTGATAATTTTTCTAATTCTCACAAGGGGGATACAGATGTTCATGTCACCCTATTAACAAATGATATCACCACTAGGATTGTGTCTAATTTTTCTCATCTATAATTAATACAATTATATCCCATGTAGCTGGTTGTAACTATGCTTCAACCAGTGATACAATCAAGGGAAGAGATCGATAAATAAGGAAATTATTATAATTATTCAATGGGTCAGACCATGGAGAGGTTTGAAATAGTAGATATCTCATCTTGAGAGAGGCTACTTGTATTAGAGAGGCCTATAGTCAGGGATAGGTAAATAAGGGGGATAAATATATAGAAAACCTTAATTTCATTAATAATAATAAGTTAAATAGATTATCATAAAGTCGGTGTGGCATATAGAAATTGAACCTCAATATGGTTTGATCTCCCATCACCAATGGGTCTCCACAAGTATCTGTCTTTTTGGATATATCCTATATATTTTCATAGGGGGTGTGATTATAAGAGGGGAAATAATTCAATGATGGTGGAATGGTCCACTAAACATAAGATAGAGATAAATGTGTTAGGTCTTAGACTTACATCTTCAGAGATGATTATAACCACATAATATCATTTAGATGGAGTTAATATGTATATTAAGGATATTAAGGCCACCATCCATGCAATAAATGGTATGAAATTATTTTTATTTATAAAATGTGTGATTTAAAGACCCTTCATAGGATCGAATGAATTAGTGGAAATTATATTTAGTCCTATTCAATAAGAATGGAATAGATGTCCTCTGTTTTTATGAGTTATATCTCTCTATTTAAGGATAATATTCATTTTTTATCACGATACTAGATAGTCTTACATATATAAACATTTCACCGTGTAGTCATCTGGAGTCAATTTCATAGTATATTATTATTTTCTAGTATACATAGTTATTATATAAGACTATAAATATGTATTATAATAATGTACGGATTTAGATTCATGTGTTGTAAGAGATATTTTTCTACATCCGATGACCCTTCCAACAAAGTTATCCCTATAAGGGATAAAGAAATTAATGTAGGTTTATACCAATGGTGAACATTTTCAATCATAGAATAGAATTTAATATATCTATTCAAATATTTTTTTAGTTAATTTCATTTCTCAATTATAACTCACTAATTCACCCAGGGGATGATGAAGGTAAAATCAACATAAGAAGATCACATGATCAAAATTACATCACTAGATATACTTCTATGGGTAATATCAAATTATGTGTATAAAGGATATCAATGTAAAAATCCAGTCAAGATGTCTCAATTTAAATAAAATTGGACCCATGACCCATAAGGGGAATGAGGAATTCTATATTGTTAATATTTTAGACCTGTAACCTTTGGTTGACAGTATAGGGATTCATGATCATGAGGAAGCCACCCCCTTGTGAAGATGATTCCAAATCCTTAAGTATAAATCGTATAAGAAATTACGGTAGAGGAAAATTATGAGATGAATCATAGGAAGATATAAAAATATCCACTAATATGGACCTATTGGCTATTGTTTTCATTTAACTAGTGCCTTTGGATGATCTAATAGTGATTATTTTTATAATTAGATATTGTGGAACAAAGATGATTGATATTGATTTGAGGATACTAGATGTTATGTTACCATACAATTTTTAAACCATCATTGTATGGTTATAAATTATATTTTATCCAATAAATGCTCTTTGAGATATTCCTCTAATATGAATTGATGAAATTCCTTATCTACTTATGACTCTATTGGAGGGAATGTTTTTTCTATAAGAAACTCTTACCATTGATTTTTGTTTGGTGATCAGGGTAAATGATGCTACAACCCTTGACCAAATATTGTTGATCTACATATCTCAAAATATATATGTTATCATCACGATTTTCTAATGTGTATGGAATATTGATTGGGTGTTCTTCTCCCTATATTAAATAAATTCATGATTTAATCGTCATTGTGTCTCAATAAATGATAGTGGAGGATGAACATGCTGAAAGGGTGATATTGAGTCTTGAAAATAAATTTTTTATCTAATCCTGGAATACATTACACTTCGAATTAGAGACACCATTTTTGACCAATTTAATCACGAATCCTATGAAATTACTCATGGATCAATCATGGATAGAACCCAAAAAAATTATTTCTTGAACACTTCACTATGGAATATCATTAGAGATACATAAACATTGTCACTTGTTTACAACTCTTGGGAATGGTGGAATTCATTAGGGTACCATATATGATGTTCTAATATTTATCCCCATACATGATAAAATAAACATGAACTTATATTGGTGATCCTTTTTGAGAAATTATATTAAATTAATACAATCGTTAGGTATATAATAAATATAGAAGAATCTCAATATTTTCATTGAGTATTATTTCACACTAGTTTCATTAAGGAAGAGTTGTATAGGTATGATGATCATCTCCATAATATTTATTTTCATTGAATTAATCTCTCTATCATGATAAATATTTTTTTCCAAACCAAAACTCAACAAAGAAATCATAAAAAGAAATAAATGATGTTGTTACAAAATCCAAAATGATGCTTTCCCATGAAAATATTTCAGATAAATGGATATATGAACACATAGAAAAAGTTAATAATTTCCAAAAGAGAGATATAAATTCTAATTATTCAATGGATCTGACAAAATGACATTCCAATCTCCCATCTTATGTTGATTAGAGATAGGCTCCAACATTTCCACATTCCTCCTTTATTTTATTGATTAATTAATGAATCATAATTTTTCCTCATTCATTAAAAAATCATATTTTATTTTTAATTTTAATTATTTTAAAAAGATTTTTGTCTTCTTAATTGTTTATATGGGACTTCCATGATTACTAAAATTTAATAAAAGAAATAACTATAGTGATGAAGGAGTATCATGTTTTCTAAATTCCTTGTGTATTGTAGGTATCAACAGAAGTGTTTCTCATAGATGGGTAAAAGATGAAATAAAATTAGAATAAACTAGATTATTTCTATAGATATAACACACACAATCTTACAAATCTCCTTTATTAATTTAATTAAAAAAAATATAATTTTGATGCAATCCATGATCCAAATTTTCAATATAATGGGAGAGTTATTATCAATCATCTCATTAATATAATAAAACATAAACAATCTAACATCTTTATTTTTTACATAAAGAATATAACATGTTATTATTAGTACATGTAATCAGCACAGGCCAAACATCATTGAAATGAGTGTGATAGAAGCCCAGTTAGGGAAAGAATATCCTCAAAGAAGTAAGTGACATGATATAATAGAAAATGGTTGAGAATAATAAATATATTTATAGAATATTCATTGTATCATAATAAGAATATTGAAGGAAAATTTTGATAAGGGAATGAAATTTCGAATATCCACAATAAGGATTCAACATAATTTTTTTCAAAAATGTGTTGAATTGTTTTGAATAAAGATAATATTGTGTTCAGACATAACTTATTTGTATAAATTTTAATATCATATTTTTGATCAAATATATAATAATTAATACTCATAATAAACTTACTTCTATGTTATATATCACATTAACAAATGAATTAGATTTTTATATAATTTTGGGTCCACTAAGGAAATCATAAAATTATTGAAATCATGTATTCCACATGGAAGGATATCATATTACCGTCATTGTCATTAAATATACGCTCAGATGGAATTTCATTTATTGATTTTTTCATAAATCATACATTATGTAATATCCAATAGGGTTCCCATATTATCATGTTAAATCCTTTTAAGAAATAAAATCAATTTTCATTGACGAATAAATAACTCAATGGGTTTTAAAGAGATGTTTGTAAAGTCAAGAAAATATTTTAGAAAACATTATAATTCAAATATAATTCCATTCAAAAATGTAAAAACATGTACATTAAAAGATATAAAAAAGACTACATTTTAAAGAGGAATTAAGGAAAAAATTATAACATATATAGGAATTAAAATGATAAAGAGAAGAAATCACAAAAATTATGAATTGGGTTTCAAATACCCCTTACCTGTAATTGAGTTATATTAAATTATTTTTTCGCAAATATAAAAAAATATATTCAGTTTAAATCATGGAACAAAAAATATAAAACATTAAATTTTATTTATAGTCTTCAATTATTATCAATGAATTCTGTTATTTATTATCCTTTATTAATGGTGAATCTTTATTATAGTATTTTTTAATAAAGTATCATGTTTTTATTTAAATTAATGATCTTGATTATTTTATATTAATAACATAATAAAAATAACAAAATATTTATATAAATAATTATATTTAAACATTTATATATTACAAATAACTTATTATAACCATCTATAATGATGGAATTATGAAACAAAATTTATTTTTTGTTATTTTTTCATAAGTGACTCCTAAAAGTACATTAGAAAATGAATAAAGAATGTGGAGTATGAAATAAAAATAAATCGTAAATATAATTATTAACATAGGTTAAAATAATTATTATATTTATATATAAGTGATTGAATAATAAAAATCATTTTATAAATAATGTATATGAATCGACATTTTGAAAAAGATTATATTTTCAACAATACCCATTATGTAACCATGAAATTGAGTTATTACTTACTGATTGATGAAATATTTAGCATTTATATTATTAATAACTAGCTTAAAGTTACATTTAACATTAAAATGGTATAATATGACTTATAAAGATAACTCTAAGACCATGATAATAATTTTGTTCTCAAAATAATTGTTAGTGCATCAATTAAATTCAGGAAGGAATAAGATAAAACTACATTTCCTAGGGTGACAAAGACAATACCTAAGAAAACATTATTAATATTCATATTTTCCATTACATTTCTAGTCAAATATTATGATTTTCCATCATTGTAAATATCTTAGATTTTGGTACTTCTATTGATAGGGAAAACCACTTTATCTAGAAACAAATCATTTACCATTGTGTATATGGACATAGGGTGTGATATACGAAAAATATATTGGGTCTTCCCTTTGATAACCATCTATGATATGAATTGAATGAAGATCTATTGTATGTTTTTATAATATAGATCAAGTCAACAGGTTAACTTCATATTGAGGAGCATGTACATGATAGTATCAATGAGAGTGAATTGTTGGACCTCGTGGAAATACATGTATTTCTCCAACATCATTAAAATTAAAATTAGCATTATGTAGCTCATATAGACATAAAATACCATGTTTTAGTTTTTATCATTTCTCTAATGAGTTAGTATATAATTTTTTTTCAATCCCTGAATCATTATTCTATATGATATTGGTCATATAAAATCACTCAATTGTGGTGATATATTGGATAAATATGTTCCTTTCTTGTAGATACATAAATACAGGTGTGTGAAGTAGATATCTCTTATGATTTTAGATGAATTCACCAAACATTCATTGCAATTATATTTTACTCCATTCTTCATCATCTTAATGTAGTATTGTAATTTTATAAAAGGTTATCTATGAATTACTTTGTATATATAACGAATCCATGGTTAACCCTCAGCTACCTATGTATTCATGAAGGTATAATATCAAGGATATCACTATCCTTCATAGGCTTGATTTATATGAAAAAATAGTATACCAAAAAAATAGTGAATTTTTAATTTGTTTTGAAATAAAATAACACTTTAGGGGGTTTATCATTAGGCCATGTTTTCTATGTATTATGAATTTTCTTCCAAGGTATGAATGATTATAAAAAGTCTTTTGAGATTTAAACAATATATTATACATTTTAACCTCTATGGTTTTACTATATAGTGTCATAATGATATGTTTCATAGAAAATTGATACGTCGAACCAATATTCATTATATATAATAGAATAAAAATATTGATATATATATATATATATATCCCAAGATCGTGAAATTTAGTTCATTACCCATCGTCAATGTCCATTAGAAACATAATATTGATATTGTACCTTAAATTTATGTATTGAGACTCAAAGACTTCAATCATATCGATCAACGTTTCATTGATCTTAACTAGGATTTCATCTTTCAAGAACATATTATTGAAGACCATTGAATAAATGAAAAATATGATCAATTAATTTTTTTCATTAAAGTGATACAATTTTAAATTCACTTGGGGTAAAAAAACATCTTGGATAGTGTTGTATTTGATGACTTTTTCAACCATAGTATGGAAATTTGTAGCAACAGTTAGATGAGTTCATTAGACTACCTATGTTTATCCCTGGTGATCAAAATTAAATCCTTGGTAGTAGGTGGAATCCTTGAAATTTCTGCATATAATTTGTTTTTAACTGTATTCAAATTGACCCCAAATATAATTTTAACTAAATACACTACTCCTTCTCTTCAATGGTCAAGGATAACCTAATGAATAAGGGTCACGGTTCTTCATATCTAATGATATTGAATTTAAAAATTTAATTTATACAAGTATAATATACATCCTATATTTTTGGTTTGGATACCTATGAAATCAAATATATTATTAAATATCTTTTTCAAATAAATTAAATATTTTGATATCTCGCAGTACAAGAAAACACTAGTTCAAATGAACCATGTAATACTTGTAAAGTATTTTCATTTAAAATGGATGTTATTTTATAAACATTATATTTGAATATATGTGTATGAATAACTAAATTATGAAAATTTTATAGAGTAATCATGTATTAAATATATAAAATTTCAGTTAATTGATTGGGAAAAAAAATAAATATCATTTGAATGAAAAAAATTGCTTTCATGAAAACCGTTTTTTGTGTCAAAAGTGAATTTATCCAAATAAATAAAATTATTCACCATTAAATATTTATTTGAATAAAATTCATAAATAATATATTAAATTTAATTTGTTATCATTCATCTAATAAATTTCTAGCAATGATATAATAATGAATATAGTTTTATGGTTAATAAAAATATTTTTTCCAATATATGGTTTCATCTCATTTTTCACTCTAATTTTAAATTTCTTGTTTTTAATTTTACGAAAATTTATATAATCAATTAACTTCATATTTTAAATAAAAATTATAGAATTATATTTTAGTTAATTTTTGATAATTTTCAAATAGTAATAATTTTTCTATGATAAATGAAAAAAAATATTTTGATTTAATGATGCCCTCATATATAAAATATATTGAAAGTTACACTTATTTTTTAAATGTTTTAATACTAAAATTTGTACAATTATTTTTTTATTAATCTAATTTCGTTCATTTGAAACATTATTTTTATCTTAGAAATAATATCCATTTTATTAATGAAAAAAATTTCCCAGAAAACTACTTTTTCCTCTCCCTTGAGTATTAAGTTTAATATAAATTATAACTTTTATATGAATTAAATTTGATAAAAGGTAATTCATATTTGGAAACATAATAATTAATATTTTTTTATTTTAAATTTAATATATAATCATAATTAAATTTAGAAACAATAATAATTAATTATCGTGTTAACGTTTAAATGGAATTTCCCATAATAATGTGCTTCAATCAAAATTATTTTATAAAAAAACTATTGTTATTTATAAAATTTAATTCCATATATATAATTATTGCTTTAAAATTATCTAATAAGACTATTTTTTTAAAGATTAAGTGATAAATAAACAAGGTAAATTAATAGATACTTGTTACCGTGTTGAAATATATAATGTTAAGAGTGAGTAGACATAGAAGTTAACGGAATATCATGATTAAATAAAATTATGGTATTGGTGTGGCTCAAACTTATATTCTATCCAATACATTATATATCAATTTTCTATTGACATGCCCAAAGAGTGACTTTTCATTGTAAAATAATTATAGACAATAAAAAAATGAATAACTTACTCAATTATAAAATAGTACTTTATCCACTCATCTATTCAAACCTAATATGACATTTATATCTACAAAAAAGTATAAATATATCATAAACATATTTTGATACATTCTAGTGTAACATAACATCTGAAATACCGACCATATGCTCCATAATAATAGATCTAACATAGGGTTCTCTATGTGAAGGTAATTATCATAACAAAACATTGTCTATTTTAATTCTTCTCTAACCATATTTATTCAATTATTAATAATTAAAACATTATATAAGTAGTAATTAATATATACTAAAATGTTATTATTTGAAATATATAACATGTATCAATATTCTTTTCTAATAAACGGTAACTGAAATCATCGACCCTGTGTGTGATGGACATGATCCTCCCAAACCGATGTATTTTTCCATCCATCACCAACTCTAATATTTATATATAATAATTTATTTGTGGTTTATATATGATATTTATAACATAATTGTACTTTAATCACTACACTATCACATACATAGTCATTTTGTCTAATTAGCTAGAAAATTATCACATCAGCTATGTGTATGTGTGGACTACCAACTCCACCAAGCTATTTGATATTTTTTTCATTTTATTTTTGTAATGGATGAATATAAGTGTAGATTTAATGAATATATATTATATATATTTTATTTTTTTTTAATTTTGAATTACTTCTGGACATTATTTTTTCAATCTATTAAGAAAATGGATAAAATATTCATGCGTACGTACCACTGATAGTCTCCACAAGTGGTGTAATTATATATCTATCTCTAAAAATAAATAGAATACAATAAGTATAAATATTTTGAATATATATTATATTTATATCTTTGTTAAATTTATTTAAATTATTGAATCATTATCATGAAAAAAGTACCATAAATTCAAAAAAAGAATAAATGAAAAATAAAATAGTTATTACCCGAAATATTATTTTTAAAAACAAAATGTTAATAAACTCGTAATAAAGGTAATACTCAAGTCGCCTAAGGAATTATATATATGATTATTTTTGTTAAATATATTTTTTATAAAATTATATTTATTACATAGGATGATCAAATATGAATAATGGGAGTAAAAACTAGAGGTATGTGATTTCCAGTCTCCCCTTAAATTTGGGGATTCATATTTCATATTATCACACATTACTTTTTTTTGGTGTATGTGATTACATTTTGATATTTTATATAATAAGTATAATTATTTTAAATATTTATAATGATAAATTTTATTTTATTCATTAATGGGGGTTATAATAAAAATATTTCCAATGTGGAATGAAAATTCTGTAACTCATTTAATTTTGTAGTACAAATCAATTATACATAGTTTTTTTTCTTGTTGTTATAATTCCCATGATATTATTTTACGATTTTTTAATCAAAATAATGGAATATAGACATCCTGAAAAAGATATTTTTTCATGGGGATTTCTATTTAATAGTTTACAAAGTGGTATATGATTTATGTTATAATCTTTTTGTGATTCCTTTTTATTATTATTTTGATGATGAATGAATATGATATACCTATAAATAAAAAAATTATTTTATTATCATATGGTTATTTATTTATAATAACAATAACCTTTTACTATTACACTCTTTTAGGACTACATAGACTAAAATAAGTTTTTATGTAAAAATAATTTATTCAACTCTTCGGTCAAAAGTTATTTTGATTTGAGGCCTATTTTACTAAAAATGATTTGAAGGAGGTCTATAATATTACCAAATTTATGTTTAAATAAATGTTAAATCATTTATTTTTGTTTATAAATTTTCTAAATTGTAATCTTCTTTTCAGTTTCCGAATAAGGTATATTTTAATTTTTACCAAAATTGTAAAATGAAAATTTTCTGTAGTGTGTTTGGAATGAATGAAATTTTCCACCATCATTAATAAAAAATTAATTTAAGATTACATTAAATTTATTCATTTTTATTTCAAATTTTCTTCTTCATTATTTGTTATATTTTTTGATTTTAATGATTTTATTTCAAAATGGAAAAAATATTTTCCTCTAGAATTCTAAAGGTTTTTATAATGATTTTTTTTTCACTGACAACAACCATTCAAATTGATTATGTTTTAAAAGTTATATTATCAAATTGTACAATCTATATTCTATATTTTGGTAGATTATCTTTATTATTATGATAAAGATATGTTTTTGACATTGGTTTCTCTCATATGAATAATAATATGATGAAATATCTTTAAAATACATTTTATTTACTAGGGATATGAATTTGTGATTTTTTTATGATATTTTGGGACAAAAATATAGGAACTATATAATGGGTGGGTCATAGAACTCCCTCCAATTAAATTGGAATGAATTTATATCTCATGAGATAATTAATTGAAACCAGATAATATTGTTGATCTGATATGGGAATCAAGACGACGTTCTTGATCCACTATAGGAAACAAGTCAACGATCATAATCCACTATAGAAAAAATATATTTATTGCTGACCCATTTTGTTAATATAAACAGGTATGGATCTTCAATCCATTAGAATACGATGTTAATTGTATTCAACATCAACATATGAAGTGGATTCCATTCTGATGATGCTCACACACATATATGACTTGATGTTTTTAGTCATGATTGATTTTTTGTTATTTCTCACTCATATAATTTGTGTCTTGAAAATTATAATATTTAATGTCATGAATATATTTTATGATCATTATAATATTGGTTATGAATGTTTTATGTTATTTTCATGATGTTATACCTTTATGTTTATATTATTCAATATTATTATCATCAATTTATATCTCATATGTTTACCCTTTGTATGAATGTTAGGCCAACCATTCTTTTGTTTATTTTCCCCAGGATTTGAAGAGTGTATTGTGTATGGTATGTCTATAAATTTTACTAAATCCGAAAATCTATATGGGAAATTTTTAATATAATTCATTAAAAAAAGGGATTTTGAATTTATTCAGCAAGGAAAGTTAACCAATATGGTTATTAGGAATTTACTTATGAAATGTATAGAATAATAAAAAAAATGTGTATTATTAAATTATGAAAATCAGGGTTTTATATATATTGTAACAAAGGGAAGTATTAGTTATCCATTGGAAACTATATTGATAAAACATTATTGAAATTTCCTATGATTTTTTGAAGTTTAATTCAAGGGATATGTAATTTTAAAGGAAAACTTTCTAGAGTTTTATTGATGGATAGAGAGAGTGGTTTATAAGTTATTATATTCATATATAGATATTAAAAGTGGTTATGGTCCCCCATAATGTTTCCATTGGGATAATCAATCCAAAAACGGTGCATTGGTATTTAAAATGATTTTTACCTTCTGTTTGACAATAGTCATTATGACATAAATAATTTGACACACCATGGGGATAAATTTTTTAAATTCAAAAAATAATTATGATCCATTATTATAGATTTGGGTAGATTATTACCATAAATAAATAATGACGACAGCCATGCATCATATATTTAAATATTATTTTAATATTAATAAATATTATAAGTGATTTTTCTTGATTACATGGTTCCCTAAAATGAATATTATTACTCAAACTATATTTTTTCATTTTTCTAAAATGAGAGGACTAAAAGGATCTAGTTTATAATTGAATGTTATTTCCAATATGTTAATGTCAAACTACATTTAATGATGATTTGTGTGAAGAATATTATGATTTTCCCTAATCATTTATCTTGATATATTATTAACAATATATACATTAACCATCGCTCAGACTTACCAAATAAGAGAAGGACAAAATTTTCTATGAGAACTATTAATCTAAAACAAATAAAAGACAATAATCATTTTCCTATATCTTGAGAATGTGGGAAGAATAACTCATGGATGTTTGTAAAAGGAACAAAATGTCATTTCATATTTGGAGAATAAGTTAAGACAATAAATAGTTTCTAATGAAAAATATAGATTTTTTATATGAAATGGAAGATAATAATGTTTTTCATAAGGAATCATAAATTATTAAATGTTTTAATTGTGGAAATTTTTCTTATTATTAAAATCTATGTCTAAGGGGAAATTTTAATTAATAGGAAATGGATGGTTGTATGAGTAATGGATTTAAATTTGATGATTAAGAGATTATATATGAGATTTCATTGGGATGAGGAGTTAATGATGAAGATTATGAGTCCTAGTCAATGGTATGACTGATGTTTTTGTGTATTGGAACTAAAAAAATCAGGATTATTAGGTAATAATTTTGAATCAATGATTTATAGGAATATTTTTAATGCTAATGATGACCTAAAAAAGTTTTTTAGTAAAAACAATTATCATAATCACATGATTAAGGGAATTATTTACCATATTATGTTACTGATGTTGCGTTAATTGTGTTTAGATAGGATAATCATATGGCTGATATGAATAATGTAAATTGGATATTATTGGTGACATTAGAAGTGATTAATGATTTGGTGAAAATCTGGGTTACATTATCATCGATGAAGTTTATCAAATTCTAGGTTTCATCTATTATATAAAATAACATGTTTTTTTAATCAAGGAATGAGAGAATAGTTTTTTTGATTGAGATTTTATGGTAATTCGGCTCATTACAATGTTTCGGGGGAATTTCTGACCATGGTATTCACATATTTGGTGCATGAAAATTAATATCTAAATTATAATATTTAGGTAATTAGTATTAAATTTATTTAGGAAGTTATTTACTTTCATTAAATGTTTTTGAATTTTTGATATGTCATAAGGTTAGGCATTTCGTGAATATATTTATTTTAAAAATTGGGTAAGGGATTAGTTATTTCAGTATAATATAATCATATAGATATTTATAGATATTATATTGATTGTGCAAGAAATTTTGGTTTTTGATAATTACTAGAAATAGAAGAAACGACCTATCATTCTCTTGTGGATCTTCTAATCCATTAGTGCTTTATCCAAGAGAAATTTATTTTTATTTCATAATGTGTGAGTTGATGTCGAAGTTGATTTAATCACAACCAAATTATGAGATTATGATTATGAAATAGAAATAAATCATGAATACATATTTTCCCAGGTTCTTTATCATGATAGTAAAAAAGTACAAATAATCTAGGAAAAAATTAATTTGAAAAATGATGTCGTATTTCTATAATTAATGATCAATCAATTTTATTTTATCTTATCATAGATTAATGTGTTTAGGTGGTTAAATTTATCATGATCATGTTCTATATCACTCTATTATTCAAAATTAAACATTATTATCATCCATGTGTCTATTTTCATATTCTATTAACGATTTAAAAATCAGAATCCTAATTTTCTTTTATTTGAATATGGCATTCATATTTAAAATTTTCCATTATCATGAGAAATATTTATTATCTATTTGTATGATGTGGGAATTAATAAAAGGATATTTAATATCAGTAAAAGTTTAATTGATATTTTATAAAAAAAAATTTTGAAATAAAGTTGTTATTTTCATAGCATGGAATATACACAACATTGTCTTAAAAATAACCATGATATATAACACTAATATTATTGTTTAACATCAATTTTGTTTTCTATACATAGAATTAGAACATATTAATATTAATAAATAAATTATAAAAATTACGTATTTACGCATAGATAAAATAAATTCATTGGATATCAGTTGAATATAAATAAAAACCCATTTGATAGTAAAAGGAATGTTTTTACGAAATACTATAACGATGAACACAAAATTTTTCTACCAAAATAAATTTAATTAAATAAAATTAAATAATTTTTAATTAAATTTGAATATAATATATTCAACTTATTATTTTATAATTAATCTATTATTATTCTATGAATTAGATAATAAGAAATCTTATTTTATGTCTAAAAATTTATATTATTTTTTTTGGAAAACACGTTCTTCAAGTTTTTTCAAAAAAAATTAAAACTAATTATTTCCATTATAGAAAATTTAATTTTTAAAAATATATTTATATTTTATATCATCATTTAAAAATTGTCATGTATGGAATTTTTTATAATCCAAAAAAAAAGATTCAATTTTTGGTAATTAGAAAAAAATATAGATTTTTATAGAAAAATAAATTTTCATTTGAAGAATTTACAAAGCTAAACATAACCTAAAAGGTTAAAGTGGTTTCTTTTTTTTAAATAAGAATATTATTAATAAAATATACATAATTGGGATAAATTTTAGGTTAAAATTTCATTGAAATCATTTTATAATTATGAAAATAGTTCTTTGGTAACACACTTTTTTCAATACATATTAATGATTAATTTTAAATTCAATTGATCTAATTATATAAATTTATATTTTTTGAAATTTCTTCAAAATATGACATCATTATAATTTTTATTAGTAAATATGGTGAATTGTATTTATAAATAATATAAAAACTATAAAAGTTAATTATTGTTGCAAATTTTAAGAACTTTTTTTTCACATTGCTTGTGTACATGATAAAAATTATTTTTCTCACATAGGAATTGTTATTAATAAATTCTATGTCATATTTTTTTGTAACTGTGTCCAAATTGTCAAATAATAATAGTTTTTTAGTCTTAATGAATAATTTACCAATGTCGATAAAAAGAGACGAGATGTTATTGTGAAATAAATAATTATGAATGTGAGTAATGATTAAGGATAAAGGAATAAAAGTATTAAAATGCTTGTTTTTATGTGATAGGGTAGTTTCTCGACTATAAATTCCCATTACTCTATTATTTATGAATTATTGATGGAATTTTTTATATGTGACTTCCCTCTATTTAATAGTTTTGTATAGTTAAAAAATGATAAGCCTCCTCAATTATAAAATTGAATATCCCCCCCCCCTCACATTGTCAAACCTTGTATTCCATTTGGAAAGAAAATAAGGAACCAAAATATTTATAAAAAACTTTTTCCACATTATATATATTTTGGTATTCCCAAAATACCTATCATAGTGCCCCATATAATAGATTCAAATAAGGTTTTTCGATGAGAATGGAATTATCTTCCCTAAAATAATTTTTTACATCTTTTCTATCCAACATAATTAATATGGTAATGTTTACAATATAATAAAAAATTATAGAAAATATACATTTATTTTTTCATGTTAATTAAATAACCTATATCCCTATCATTGTATAACAAATGGGAAATGAAAACATCGATCATGTGCAAGGAAGACTACCACTATTTGAATCCATTTCATTCATTTTCCATCTTCACCTATCACTGATATATAAAATTTTAGAGTTAAATTTTATATATTTTATTCTGTAAATAATTATTCATATTTATTTATAATGTGACATATATATTATTACCTTTAAATCTGTTGGAAAACGATAATTTTACTCATGATTACATGTGGACTACAACCACCACCATGCGTTTTGATATGTTTTTCATTTAATTTTGACATAGATGATAATTACTATAAATAAAATAAATATAGATTTAATCTATTATATAATATTATTCATAAAATGGTGATTTCATATTCAACTTTATATTATTCCATCCATCAAGAAAATTGAAACTAAATTCATTTGTTTGTATAACAAATCATCATCATTAAAGTTTTATTTTAGTACCTATATCAAAATTTTATTGGATACTATAAATAAATATATAAATATATATTATATTTATAAATTATTAAATTTTTAAATAATATTTAGTTTTTATAAACATGATAAAATTAAAAGGTCAAAAAATAATAGTACAAAACCTTTATGAAAAGGTGGTGGATTTATTACAAGAAACATGAATATATATGAAAATTGATAATAAATGGGTAATTATATTTCATATGTAAATCTTATGCTGTATAATATTTATTCATATGCTTCTGAAATATATGTATAATAAACTAATATTTATTATAAAATAGGATTGAATATGTATAATGTGATTCAAGACATGAGGCATTGGATTTCTAGTTCCTCTTTTAATTCTGGGAGACATATTACATATTCACCACTCTTTTAATTTGGTGTTGTGTTATACTACCTCATTGACCTGTTATAAATTGAATATAACTATTTTTAGAGTTCTAAATTTTTAATTTTTTTTATTTATTAATGGGTATTAGGATTCTATATTTTCCAATTGAGTAACATAATTTCATCACACACTTACTTTTATGGGATATATGTCTTAAACTGCACATGTTACTTTTTTGAGGAATATATATAATTCCTTTGAATTATTTATAAGATTCATATAAAAAATTATTATATACAAATATCCAAATAATTATACTTTTTTAATGGGTATTACAATTACAAAGTAACCAATATGGAAAATGTTTTATGTTATAATCTACGTGACTATGAGGATTTTTCTAAATATGTTTCTGATAATGAAATCATATGATATAGCACACAATGAAATCATGTGTTTTCACTCCATTATATTTCTTATAGAATAAATGTTTAAATTTAATTTTCCTCTATTTCAGGACTAATGATCCCAAATGAATTATTTAATGTAAAAATTATTTATTTCTATCATTAGTAAAAATACAATTTTATTCCATGACAATGGTTTCTAAAAAATTTTAATGTATTTTTTTACTATTCTCCAATTATATTTTGAATTTTACATACACATTCATTATTTTATAAGATGCGGTTTTAAAGTAATCTTCTTTACATTTTCTGAATGTTAGGTTTTTTTATTTTTAACATTAATATGATAAGAATTAATATTTTAATGTAAATGGAATAATATTTACTTTATTTCCATTTTGAAAAATCAATTATTTGATATTTCTATTAGAATTTGAAATAATTATATTAAGAAGATCCCATAATATTTCTGAAAAATGATACACTAAAAAAGAATTTCAAAATGGAAAATATATATTTATGAATAATGATTCAATGATTATTTTAAAGTATTTATCATTATAAAATTTTAAAAATGGTTGTTTTCTATGTTCTATTGGCTATATGATCAGAATATGTCATCTTAATTGTTTCTCTAGATGGTTTATCATTATTGTTTTCATTATGATATATTTCAGAAATTTATTCTGCTCCCATGGTTTATTCTATGATGAATTGTTTATGAATCATGTTTCTATTACAAGGGTTATGATATCAAAAATGTTTTAAAATATTGAGGAACATAATTGTATGGTTTCTATTATAGGTGGTAACTATAACTAAAACCAATTAATTAGGTAAAAATTTATATCACAAGATATAATAATTGTAAACGAGCTGATGTGATTGATCCTATATGGGAAACATACTGATGTATTTGATCTACTAATGGAATCAAGTCAATGTGTGTGATTTACTTTTCGGAAAATGTGACTGTTAATGATCTATTATGTTATAGGGATTATGATGGGATTCATTATCTACTATTATTTTCTGTTCTCGGTTGTTACATATATCATATGATGTGGTTTTTTTACTCATTTTGGATCCACAATTATACTACATTTATTTTTCAATATAATTTTTTTAAGATGATTTTTCACTCTTATGACACATATCTTGGAAATGATAATGATTTATTCCATGACTAATATGTATGATCATGGATATATTATGAATGAAACATGTATTTTTTTCTCATGATCTTACACTCTTATGCTTATCTAATTCATTCATATTATAAGTGATTAATATCTCACATTTTCCCCATATAGATCATCTGAGATCACACTTTATAACATTTTCATTACATATATTATGAAGAAATTATTAAATTGAAAATAGCTATAAAATTTTCAAAATGTGATTTATTTTATGGTAAAATATGATTATCCATATTGGAATAAGAATAATGAGTATCTATTGTCTAAATAAAGTAATCATATATAGTCCCAAAGTTTCAATTTTCAAAATATATTATATATTCTTTTAAGATGTTATAATATTTACCTAAATAAATCCATTGTCACTAGAATAAAAAATTCATATTCATCCTCATCTTTTATCAAAATATTTTTTAGTTTTGAATATGAAGATAGTATTTTAGTAATGGGATATAATACATGGGTATTTTTTTCCTCCAATAATTATGAGGTGGTGTCTCCCTATTCTGAATATTTCAGAACATATGTTATTTCATATTATATATTATTTATGTGATCATATTCTTATCTAATATACTAATGGGTAGAAGAGGTACAAAATTACTTATACAAAGTAGATATATTATTATAATATTTTATTTGTAAAAATTATATGGATGTTTATTCCAATATGGATGGTCATTAAAGGATATCTTTGGTTATTCTACATAAATATCAATCACTGTTTACCGAGATATATTTTCCAATGGATTTATTTTCGATGTATAAATCATGATCACTAAATGTCATCCTCGAATCAATTGGGACAACATCTGTATATAAACAGGGGAATGGAGGGTAATTTGTATCTCTATAATTTTTGGTTTGATACCTTTATTATGTTGATGGGAAATATAGAAACTCCCATTATTTTAGCTACATGAGATTATTGGGGTAGTTTCCAAACTATTGGGATGAGTTATCTTAATATATATTCTGATTTTTTACAGCTCTCTCATAAAATCAATCATTAATATATTATTACTCACAATGTTCAAAGGGTTATTTTAACTACACATTAATCTACGTTTCCCGTAGATAGTATATTTTGTGAACTGATGGTATAATTACATCATATTTAAAAGTTGATAGTGATATGGAAAAACCATGATGCCATTAAATGATTTGTGATGTTATATTATTCTAATCTCATAGTGTGCAGTGTAGCCCCAAATTAATCTCTGATCTTTATCTATAAGATGAATTTCTTTTAACAATTATCTTACCCTTGAATAAATAATTTTGTTTTACAAACATTACCATAACATATCAATGGAATCATACTGCAAAAATATGATGAAATGGATACCATATCCATTTTGAACAATAAAATCATTAATGTTGACATTTTCTAACCTACCTAAGACATAATGGGTTCTCATGTGTCCCAAGAATATTTCCTCTTTTCCATACTATATAAATGATATACTATATCATATTCCATTATTCTTTATATACATGATACATGTTGGATTTAGTGACATTAGTATCGAATTCATGGGTGATTGGAAGATCATCAACTAGTGAAACATGAGATTTTTAGGGGTGATGTTTATATAGGGATGAATATTTGTTCAAAATAACACCCAGATACTTCTGAAATAATTATATCAACAACAACAACCAATATTTCTAATCTTGGAGTTATCCTATATTCTTTGGATTAGTGGATGAATTATTTGATTTATATTGACTTAGTTATTGGATGGAAGTTGAGGTAATTTTTATAGGGGTTTTTTGTGTCTTGTTAGTATATCCACATTTCTTTCTTGGTCATATATTTTTATAACTTCCAATACAAATTAATATTCTATTACGTTTGAATAAACTCTAAAAGATATTGTGGGATCTCAATATTCAACTTGGTATCTCTTAAGGTCCTTCCTTCAAGTACAAGAATCTTGTAAATAATAAATGGATATTTTTGGTAAATTGGTAATATCTGCATTAACCACTACATTTTGGGATCCCCTAGTTTCTTTGAAATACTTATCTATCACATAAATATATATAATATTGTTTTATATGCATAATATCATAATTATAATGTTTTGTTTCACCAAATAATAATTAATTCTTCAATACACTCTTCATTATTGGATAAGAATTCCTTTTTTGGGTTACATACCATTGTCTAAATTATGGTGGTATGAAATCCATGAGATTTTTGAATAGTTTTAGAGTTTCAAAAATAATCTCTTCACGTAAAATATCCTCCAAACAGCAAAAGTACATTATTCAGGAGGATATATTTGAATAATTGTATCTATAAGTAATAGTGAGATGCAGGGTCCCAACCGATTGATTGAGTGGTCTCTTAAGGATAAAATGCACCTGATTAACTTTAATCTATTTCATCGACCCATCAAAATGTTATTATAACCTGGATAGACTTCCTACTAGTCGCCATATTCTATGGGTTGTATAGTGGACTCATATGATACTTCTTCCAGAGGATATTCCAATCTCACAATCCAAAAATTGGCAATTTTTATTTATCATTTCCTTAAAGATGATGATATATTTGATGGTGCAACCAAATATATAGTGGGAAGTGAACCAACCAGGAAAATTAATTGGGATTTCTCCATCATGTTTCATATAATTGGGTAACATTATGGGATAACTTTATATCAGTGTAATGAAGTATATATTCACATCTTCATTTTAGAAATAATATGCAGTTTTTTTATTGGTAATATTAGGGATGACTATGGACTTTCCTTATCTCAAAATGAAATTAATCCATTTATTTTTATATTAATATGGGGGTGTGAGTGATATTGATATTTCCTAAGTTATAAATTATTTTTCAATAAATTAATAAGTGTGATAGCTATAGTTTTCAATACACCAATCCTTCACCAATTTTCATGAGACACATGATGTAGGATTTCCATGGTACACAGAACAAAATTATCTAATAATTTTTATTTGTTTTAAAAATCATAACCATACAAGATATTTCCAAAGGATCTGGCATGTCAACATCTAATCACATTTTTTTTCTACACAAATTACTAGTTGTTACTCATATAGTAGTCAAATTTTGAGTGATTATTTCATTAATTTCAGTTATAAATGAAATTCAAGACCCTCAAATATTCATGTATCCTCTTAATTATGAGTTTGATGAAAATTTCTTTCCTTAGAATGGAGTTAACATAACAAAGTAATTATTTTATAATTTATTTATATACCTTTTTGGATCTCATAGGAAAGCTATAATACATAAAAAGGAATTTCCCACTAGAGCCTATTTGAGTAAGATATTTTTTATGCATACGGGTGATCTAGTGGAACAAAAAAGGGACCATAATGGGATATATATTGTGTCAAGTGATGCACTAAAAAGGAATTGCTTGATTCTTCTGATGTAGATTGTTTACTATGGATTTTTGTTTAGGTAGTAAGAATGTAATGCCATAATAAAACATGATCCAATATATGTGAGGGAATTATAGAAGTACAATTAGATAAATGAGGTCCACATATCAATTCAATTTGGATTGGTCTTATATAAGAATATTATATAATTACAAGGAATAAAGAATTTTTTGAAATTTCTCTTATATTTGACTGAGTAGCGGGAAGACATGTCAGCCACCATATATAGGTGTTTCAAGACCTCAATAATTAATGTGCTGAATAGTGTATTATTATGATCCTTATATTATATAATTTTCTACAATTAGTATGGTCTCAATTTAGATCGTATTATTTCAGTGATTTCATGAGACTTTTTGAGTGGATTTATTTATTGTGATTCTCATGTCATAACGGGTTCTTGTTGATGATCTTATTAGATATTGATAGGAATAATATCCTATCCCATACTCTACATTACAATATATTTTGTTTCCCATCATACTAGGATGTAGAATGTTATTATAATGGAGTAGTTGTTGGAATTCATTTATATTATTCCTCTGGATCAAGGAGAGATGGGGTTTGTTCATGATTTGGATAAAAAATAAGGCTATAAAAATATTCCATTTATAATGATGTGGGAATTTGGAAAACAACTATATTTTAATCAAAATATAATGAATTTCCTTCAGATGTGTAATGGGGTTATATGGATTATCACATGTAACATGTTTGATTTCCTAATAAGGTTTTCTCAACATTTTCTAAAAAGGTGGTTGTTGAACTACACCACAGCGAAAAATATGAGATTCAAAATGATACTAATGATTTAGTATCCTATAAAAAACATTTATGAAGTGTCAGGGAGATATAAATTTCTATCCATTTCAAACATGACTTGTTTGTGGGAATCTATAGTGGGAAATGGATTATATACTATTCCTTAGTGTGAGTTAGAGTGTTCTCCAATTCTTATCATCCACATTACATTAGGATGTTTTTATTGGATTCATATTTATGGGAATAAATATGTACCTAGGCCATTGATAGTGATATGATATACTTGTATTCCTTTGTTGGTGCTAAATAAATATATTAGAATGACTATTAGGAATGAATAGTTATATATTACATCTCCTTAGTGTCCACCAAAATGTATTAAGGAGATTTATAATTATAATATGTTTTATGAGCCTTCTACCTATGTTTTGAAGTACCCCAAGCCTGAAAAGATATCAATGATTAGTAATGTTGAGTTACTAGTGGAGGAATCTTTCAGGTTGAATCTGGAGTACGGTAGTGACGGTTTGAATATGTGGGATGTTGGTGATGAAAATAATTTTCTATATCCCTCTATATTGAATATTGATATTATGTGAGGTGACAGTTAACCTCAAGATCCACCATGACAAGATTAAGAATTCATTGATTATATCCCTCCAAGGATATACCCTTGTCCTAGATTAAAGTGGATAATTGAACCTCTATATCAACTACATATTATTATTGATATGTGTACTATGAGGATTCAATTCATGGATAATATTTTATGCAACATATAAGGTCAAAACAGAACCATTTAAGTGGTAATCCATCACCATTGTATTTCCTCATTGGTGCCAGATATACAAAACCTACATTATTTTCCATCAGATTATTAGGGATACAATCATTATTAAAACTACATCAAGAATACTCTTAGAATATGATGAAACCTTCACATTGAATCACATTGTCTTCCATGAAGTGTAAATATTGTTTGATGAAACCTAAAACAAAATTCTTTAATTTTTAGTACTATAAATACGATTAATTTTTAGAAATTATTTTGAGAGTTAATATATTCATGGTGGGTTCGCAATTTGGATTCAATTAAAATGGATTGGCCCAACACTCAATTATCAATGGATTATTTTAATTGAATAATACTCACATTGAATAATCCTTTTTTTCAAATGGGTTTTGATATGGTCTTTTTGTATAACTAGAATTTTCAAATGGATCCCATGTTTATGAAAATTAATTTCATTAGGGACCTACATTTATATGAACATGATCAGTGGGGTATTTATTAGTGGAACCATAGAATGAAAATTGATTAAAAGTGTGAATGTTTGGGCTCATTACACTCATCTGTGGTAACCATTACATTGTACAGAAAATATTTTATATTTATCACATATTTATAAATACTTACAACGATTGAATTATTGGTAAAGTAATGTCACAAACAAGGCCAGGTACCCTTGTAACCTGATAACCGATCCAGTCCTAACATAGCCCGAAGGGCATTCCAGATCCCCACGGGTCTGTGACTAGCACCTGGGATCGTACAAAATACATGTGGGAACGACTTTTTCCACAATAATGATGAAGCAAAAGGAAAAAAAATCAGTAGGCATAAAATAAACTCCACAGGGAGTGACGTACCAGAATACAACATGGAATGAAAACTCAGAGTAATAAAACCCATGTACTAAAATTGGAAAAACAACTCGAAGGTGTGTAAGGACACAACTCATCAAGACCAATACTCAATAGGTGGATCCACCACTAAGAGATCCATTCCCTTTGTTTGAACCTAGAAGAAGAAATTCTACAAACACCCGATGGAAAAAGTAGGGCGTGAGCCTAAGCCCTGTAGGATACCATCAAAGACTCCATAATAGATGAAAAATATAGATTATCCACATAAAAGCTTTCAATTTTAATGTAAATTGGGTTGGAAACTCAAAATAATATTTAAACAAAACATGAAATAAATTTTTAAATGATGGAAATAAATATTTTAAGTAATGATTTTACAAATGATGGAATATTTATAAAGCAATTTCCTATGTAAAACATTTATGTAAAATAGTTTTTATAAATTCAGAATGCATGTAAATTAGTTCAAAAGCATTATAATACATTTATATGTCAAATATAAATAAACAAGCGAGAAACGTGGTCATCTACCAAAACTTGTGATAGTACTAACCCACTATAGTATTCCACACTCTCTATGTGAACTCAGAAAAATGTGTATACACACGTCCCTATGACACTGGCCAAAGGAGACTTGTCACCAACCTGTTAGGGATGTGACTCGCCATAAGTATGTTTTAGAACATTGTCAAAGCGTAGAGTGTATCAAAAAATCTCAGTAACTACCTAAGGCTTGCATGAGCTCATACATGATGGGAATTCTATTTTAGGAATTCTTAAAATATGATCAATCTCATTCATCCATTTGAAAAGTTCAAATTTCTTTCCATTTAAAACCAAACATGTTTTATTCAAAAACATTCCTTTTTCACAAGATAAAACTACTGGGTTTATATCACATAATTTTAAGCCATTTGTACCAGTTTTTAATGCATTAAAAATAAATTACATCATTACACAATTTATTACCAAAATTAAATTCAACAATTTAATTGAAATCATTTCCATCAAATCCACAAATTAAATTAAACAATTTTTTAGGCTAATTTCTATAAACACACCCAATTAAATGGAATTGGGGTTTTCCAAATTTCGATGAAAAAACCATATCAATTATCTCAACTCACTAGAATAGATTTTTGTCAATTTAATTTAATGCAAATTTGAGAAATTGAATTTAAATCAATAATTGAAATAAATCAACCAAATACAATGGCAATCAATTTGGCATGCCGGGATGGAACCACTTATCTATAGGTCTTCGATGTTAGCTGTGAAGATAAACCACCCTATGTGGTTCAATACATCTCCCCATGACTTTATTATCATAAGAATCAAAACACCAATGGTTGACGTTCGTCAATGGTTTGTAGAACCAGAACTAGATATTTTATTTCAAATGGAAATAAAATATCACATGCGACGATTGTTTCTCTCTCCTGAATAATTCTCAAAATTATCGAATAAAGTATTACATGAAATTTTATTTGTTATGAATAATTTCAAAATATGGATTAAAATAATACATGCGATAATATTTTATCTCTTGTGGATAATTACAAATTATCTATTAAAATATTAAATGTGATAATCTGATAACCAACATTTGATAATTTTTATCACTAAATTATTTAAAGAAAAGAAGTCATATTCTGGATAATTATGAATATATATATATATACTTATGTGTATATATGTATATATGTTAATATATATATATATTTTTTGATAATATATTTTTCATAAAAATATCTTTTGATAAACCAAATCAATTATCAGTTCAATAATATTAATAACTAACATTTGATAATCTCTTAGCTATCATCCAATAATTATATTAATTATACTTTGATAGTTTTGATAAATTATTGCAATTATCCTTTCATAAAACTATTCATTAATTATCCCTGATAATTTCATTATAATTATTATTTAAGAAGTCATTGAAATTATAATTCACTAATTCTTAATAATTATCATTTGAAAAAATTATTTAAAAAATACACCATTTAAAATGAGGAAAAGAAGATAGAATAATACAATGCATCCTTCAAATTGATAATATGATTTATATTTTTCTCATCGAGACAAGTCCAATGACAGTAATGGTGCATAAAATTGACCAATATCGTGAATGATATTTAAGAGAGAAGGTTGCAAGATTAATAAAAAAATAAACCAAAAATAAAATAAACAAAAACGCCATAACCATTTTCACAGGAACCATCCACAGGAGGAGAACCATGTCCATCCCGGATTTGGAGGAGGAACCAATATTGGATTGATGGGGTGCGTAGAAGAGGATGTGAGGTAATTTGAACATGTTGGAAACAACATCCCTCAAATCTGAGATTCTTCGGCTATTTACAACCTGAAAGAGCATGCTCATTAAGTCAAAAACGTATACTCACATTTTAATCCTCCGTTTAAATTAAATATTCATGGCGGAGTGTTTAAAATTGTCATATTTATGTGTTGAAACTGAACCCTTGAAAACGGTCTAAAAAACAAATGATTTTGATGTTTCTTGGCTTTAAAATGGTTCTTGGAATTAATTTTAGTGATGATGAACTGTGTAATCCAATTTTTATTAAATTAATGATTAAATGAATTTAAAAAAATTGATTATTTAATGTAAAAATTAAATTACAGCAAAATATCCATTGTGAATGAATGTAATACCCCGTCTAGGGTAAAAACCTCATTCCGGACCCAACGGTTATCTCACATTTCTCAAAAAATATGTGGTTTGAGAGATATTAATGATTTTTTAATGAAATCATGGAATAAATAAATAATTTACATAAAACGTATTTTTTTCTGAGAGACTCATCCAAATGCCAAATGAGAACAAATGTTTTACCTTTTTTAGGGTAAACCCCTCATTCTAGACCAATTGGTGGTCTCTGATTTTCCATACGACGCACCATTTGGGAGATATTTAATTTTAAAAAATAATATATTAAATAATATTTAATAACTTTATCTCACAAGAGAGATATCAAGATGTTAGGTGCCTTCGAATGTTATACCCCTCCTAGGGTAAACACTATATTTCAGACATAATAGTATGCTTAGATATCTCATATGAAGGACAATTTTGGAGTTATTCAATAACATTGAATAATTTTCTCATGCTTAAAATAATAAAATTAATATTTTTATTCCGTCCTTCGATAGACTTTGCATACTTCGGAGACATATACTTACCCAATCATTGACACCAAAAATATTTAATTGAATATTATGGGGTGTTATATGGGCATTTTTACCATTCCGCAATGTGTTTAACAAAAACACATGTTTTCTCTGATAAATTAATTTTTCCATTTTACATAATAATAAATTAACCCATGAAGGATTAAGAATACCTAAAAATGTATCGGGTGTTTCAACCATCCCACCATAAGAACATTCTCTATCTAGAAAGCCTACAAAAAATCCTCCGCGTCAAAAATATGAGGTCACTCCTCTCTTATCAGTGCCTCGTTTTCCCATGTATCATGAGAATCAGAACCATGATGCCATAGTACATGGACTAGAGGATTTTCCGACCATGAGATTCCTTGGTCTTAGAATCAACAACCCTGACTGGTCATTCAGTCAGAGATAAATCTGGTTCAATCTCAAGATCACTCCATCTCAAAACCTGAGATGGATCAGAGAGATACTTTTGAAGATGAGATACAGGGAACACATTATGTATTGACATCAACTGTGGTGGTAGAGCTAGATAGTAAAAAACATTTTCCACCTAATCAAGAACCTCAAAAGATCCCACAAAACATGGATCATGCTTCCCTTTCCTCCCAAGGCGTCAATAACCCAACTAGGGTAAAACCTTCAAGAATACATGGTCACCAAAACTGTTGCTTCAAGTCTTAGAACTTCTTAATTCTTCCCAGGTGCACAACCCATTAGAAATTATGGAATCCCCCCCCCATTATAGCCATCATTGTTTTTAACGATGCAACCTAACAGTTTCGATAACATAGAACACCCACATTGGAGAACAACCATTGGGAATCAGTCTCCCCATCATATATAGAGTCTCTAATGATTACAGAATTCATGAAAAACCTTATGTTCCCGAAGAATAATCTCAAGAAGGGAAGATTTTATAGGACCATCAGATTTCATGGGGGATAGAACCGGTGCCACACAAGGTGACACACTTGGGTGAATAAAGGCTTTCTCAAAATGATTTTCCTATTTGACCATTATTTCTTTCAATTCAGTTGGATCCGAAATTGGTTTAGTATGAACATTAAGTCAATAGAAAACTCAACCTCTCCTACTGGTGGTAAAACAGAAAAATAAGAAGGAAACACAATGGGAAACTAGACGACAATGGGTGGAAGATCACCAAACAATGAATCACTCTTTATATAAAAAGTAACACTAATATATTTTTACCCAATTTTGGATAAGAAGGTCTTCCCTTGCTCGACCATGGGTACCATTATCATTGAAAAGACAAGAGACACACCACTATGAATGGTAAGGTGGACCCATCGATTATAAAAATCAATCTGGGAGTTATTGGAAATAATCCAATCCATCTAGAATATGACGTCAAGAGATTTCATGTATGGTACAAAAAAACTCCAAGCATGTTTGATAACTGATAGTGAGAAGACAACATAGGGATTACAGAGACCCTACTCTCTCTTTATACAGAGTGGAATAGTGATATCATTTTCGATAGATAAAATATCCATAGAAATATTAAACAAATTAATAGTACGGGATGAAATAAATGAGTGAGATGATCTCGTATCAAATGAGTACTCACTACGAAAAATCATTAGTAATTATACCACACACGGTCATTGGACCAGTATCGGCTTTCTCTAGATACTCTCCAACTGTGTAATGAAGCTTCATTCAGGATGCTTGTGGTTAGAACCCTTTTGTACAAGAATCATTTGATTTCCCTACAAGTTTTGAATGTGTTGATGATTTTTTCTCTCTATGTGGAGCAGGAAATCTGTGGTACAACTTTTTCAAGATCCCAAAACGTCTGTAGTAGCCATATTTCTTTTAGCTTGCTCAGGCTTAAAAAACATCACAACATTGGCCAACACCATTGGCTATGGATAGAACTATTTTGTGAGAAGAACATTGATGTCCTTCCGATCTAAGTACTCATGTTTTTTTGTCATCAATATCATGTCCCACCATCTCATTCATGATACCTCAAACACAAAGGTGACACGTTTCACCTTGATCTTGTCTAGTGTCTACATGAACTCAAACAGAAGTTCTATCCTACCCAACCATTCCTACGAATGTTGAGGGTCATTGGAGCCATTGAAAACTAGTGGTGTCTGGTGAAATAACCGTTGAGAAAAAATTTTAAGAGCACCCACTCAGGTTCCACAACTAGATCATGAATGGAGACTGGTGGTGGTGCTTTCCCAAAATCTCGGATAGTACACACAATCTCCTCAATTAGGATCGGTTCCATAAGATGATTCTCTCACTGAGGTTAATTAGTATCCCCTTACTAGATCCAATTCACATGTATCCTCATAGGAATGATGTTAGAAAACATCAGTAGTCAACAATGAGGACATTAGATAATGCTCGTACATATAAATGATGGAAACATGATCCCAACTGATAGAACATACATGATTAGGATTTCACTCTATCCAAATAAAAATAGGAAAAAAACTAGAACTAATCCACAAGATGCCTTTCCCTAACCACCCATGCTTACTTAATGTTCATTACGGTGATATCAAAAAAGGCACTCAATCGCAACTACCTCCTATGTCCCGACAAAATACTCAAATGCATGTTGCCATAAAGGCATGATGCTTAACATTACTCTGATACCATTTTGTAATAGCCAATCCCCAGTGACAGCATAGACACCCCGCCATATCATGGTCATCGGGACCTGGCCCACCAGGTACCACCAGTTTCCCCGCAGACACATGGTCCCCACCCTGTGGCCCACCCAAAAATATGAACATGTCATCTGACTAATGACATTCCCCATAGGACAACACATTTCCTTTCCAGTGTGCTTTTTCCTCACTCACAGAAACCCTGAGAATCTTCCCAGAATGTCACCCATCCTAAGTGAGGATAAAGCGCACTAGAAAGGGAATGTTTTGGCCTATGGGTATTGAATATAGTTAGATGACCCGTTTGATCATGTGGGTGGACCCTTTGGTGGAGAACATGTGTGTGTGGGAAACTGGTGTTACCTCGCGAGCCAGGACCCGACGACCATGTTAAGGCGGGGTGTATGTGATGTTTCTAGGATCTGGTTGTTACATTTGGTATCGTAGGTGGTACCCAACATAAATTGGAGCTCACTACTTCGGTTGAAATTTAGGGCCCACAATGAGGAAGTTTTTCTCTAAAGGGTGGGCGGGGGTGATTGAAACACCCCGAAATGTTAAAGGTTTAAATGACTAAATGATATGACTCAAGTCAATATGGTGTACCTTACTTTTTTTTGTCATGACCCACCTCCTTGGGCCATGAACATTATCATCTGACCCCATAGGTCTTCTCTAATACCTTGGTTGCATTCCCATAGCACCATAGACCATACTAATGACTGACCCCGCAAGACAAAAAAATGTTTTTTCAATGTGTTGTTTTCACCCACACACACCCGGGGAAACTACCCAGAAGGTCACCCATTCGGATTACTAGTCCAGGCCAAGAGTGCATAACTGTGGAGTTCTAAACAGGTATCTTCTCAAAAAGAAAGGCAGACCTTGTTGACATGGGTAGTAACTTTTAGCCTTTTAAGTCTCACTTTTTTCTAGGGTGTTATATTATCTACCCCTTTAATGCACAATTACCTCATTAAGGCGGGGTGTCTGTGCAGTCTCAGGGACCTGGTTGTTACATTTGGTATCAGAGGTGGTACCCAGCTTAAAGTGTACCGCAGTTCCTCGGTTGAGATGTAGGGCCCACAAAGAGGACGTTCTTCTCTAACGGGGGGGGGGGGGGGGTGAATGGTACACCCCCCAAATGTTAATGATTTAAATGACTAAATGATATGAATCATGTCAACATGGTGTACCTTCCTTTTTTTGGCACGACCCGCCTCCACGGGCCATGATCATTATCATCTGACCCCATAGGTCTTCGGTAATACCTTGGTTGCCTTCCCGACACACCATAGGCTAGACTGTTGACTGACCCCACATGCCAATAAATTTTATTTCAGTGTGTTTTGTTTTCACCCACACACACCCTGGGATACTTTCCAAAAGGTCACTAATCCTGATTACGAATCCAGAACAAGCATGTTTAACTATGGATTTCTAATCAGGTAGCCTCTAGAAAATAATGGCGGTCCTTTTTGACATGGGTAGTAACATCTGGCCTTTTAAGTCTCACTTGTTTCAGGGTTGTAACATTATCCACCCTTTTAAAGCACAACGCCCTCATTGTGGACCCCAATCCTCAATCCCAGGCAGTGCCTAAGCTCTTCTGGCTGGGTATTGGCTCGGATAACATTTTGTCACAAACCACCTCCCCAATCGATGAAACTTAATATCTAACCCCATAAGTCTCTTATAATAAATTGGTTTCCTTCCCATCACACCATTGTAGATTACTCACTAGGATCTCTTATCAAACTAATGATGTCCCCACAGGCTAACACATGTTCTTTCAGTGTGTTTTGTCCTCACTAACACACACCCTGGGAAACTTCCCAGATGGTCACGCATCTTGATTACTACTCCATTCCAAGCATGCTTAATTGTGGAGTTCTAATAAGGTATGCTTTCAAAAATAATGGGGAAACTTGTTGACTTGGGTAGTAACATTTAGCCTTCTTAGTCTCACTTTTTCATGGGTGTTACAAGTCAACCTTGTTATAACTATCAATTTTAATGGAATAATTTTTGAATATATATATATTTATATATATTCATGTAATATAGGTTCAGAATTTCATTATTATAACATTATTATAACGACTCATACTTTACATACATTATTATTACTTTAGAATTGAATCAATCTTATTACAACATATAACAAAACCATGAAAGGTCCGTATAAGTATAGTGTCTTTAGAAACTGGGAAACATAAGCAACTGGTTCATAATGAATCTATATTTTCTCCCATTTATTTCATCATATTTAGAGTCCCTTTCAGCATATCCAACTTAATACCCTTCTTCCTGACCTGGGGAAAAGAAAACATATAAAAGGGAGAGCTCAAATGCCCAGTAAGGTTAAAAAAGGAAATATCAATCATATCATATTCATAAGAACATAACATATTTAAAATACTAACCTGAAAAAGAGATCATATTATCATAACATGGGATAAATCATGGTAGTGAAATGTAATCCCAATAATCATAGCATAAAACATGAAACTTTGTGGCGTACACACATAATCATAAAGAATCATTTATTAGTAGTCAAGTCTCATTTCCAAGAATATCCTAGCAGACAAATTCTATTTCTGAACCGAGTTCACTCCTCGTTTCAGTCTTATATCACTGAACAAGATTAACCTGTCGTTCCAGCCATGTCTATCTCATGAGATATAAATATTTACCCAATTCATTGATGGGAGATATAGGTCCCACCCATCTCATAATGAACCCATTCTTATGTGTGCCACAAAAGCATAAATCATAGCATAACCCATGTAATAAAAATGGGATTCTTAAACATCATGCCATCATAACATAATCCATATAAGATAAAAAAGGACATCATAAAATTAATTTCATCATAACAGAATCAAATAAATGTAAAAATAGGGATAGAAGTAGATCCATATATTATATTAGATGTAAAATAATTTTAATAAAACACTTGAACTCCATTCTCGAGGAAAATATCCTTTCTACTTTAAAAAAATATTTTTTTTATTAACAAGTCATACAAATTTAAAATAAAAGAAGTTGATTAAAAATAAACTTGGAAACTTATCAAGTAATATTAATGGAAATAATGTTTCATGAAATCATAAAAATCCATCCATTCTGTATAAGTTAAAAAAACATTTTTCTCATACTTTTCCCGGAAAAGTCAAAAAGTACCTCGTAATAAAAATGACAAAAGATTTCATTCAGATCGTTTACTAAATAATCACCAATGGGTAAAATTGGATTTAAACAACTGTAGGAGGATATAAATAATATTACATATTTAGGAAACATGGATTTGGATTATAAATATTCCCCATTAAATTCTGATGTATAAACAATCTCGGATAAAAAATTGAGATTGCGAGATTTTCCCTTACCTTAGTTCCGATTTGCTTCTTAAGTGTCTAAACCTACTATATAATGATTTAAATAATTTCAATGACTTATTACAGAATCATACTCATTGTTGTGATATCATATATGGCCATATTCTTAGCTTCTTATTAGTAATATTTCATTTCTACTTTTTATTTGGGTGTTTATTGCCTTTTGTTCTTATGCGTGTTTTGTCGAATAAATTCTTATACTTTTTTTAGGATATAGATACCTCATTTCCAGAATGGTATTAGTGTAATATATATAATATTTATACATTCAATTCGTTTATATAATCATTATGAAATGAAGATCATGTTGAATGAGTCGCATCACATCGTGGAGATGGTAGGTCGTAGGTACGCCCGAGCGATGATATTGTTCTCATGATCGTGGAATTGTATTAAAGTGTATTTATACTATTTCAAAATCAATATAACTTTACAATAATTATATATAGTTATTCTTTACACCATTATACCCATCCATGTAAGGTTGTGATGGAAAACAGATTACACCACGGCGTGGAGACGGTATTACGTACGTACGCACGCGCGATGATTTCGTTTTTCATAGGATAAATAGAAGTTAAAATATGATTTTTTTTCATATATATAATAACATATCAGTATATTAGTGATAATGATGTTATTACTTCATATTGAAACAACTAAATAAGATTAAGTAGAAGAATAAATAAATTTGAATGAATTGGTAACAGATATTACCTCTTCTTCGACACCCCTCTTTGAACCCTCCTCTTAGGGCACTAAATATTGTCTTTGAAGAAGAACAAGACCTTTAGAATATTACTAGGGAAGTGTAGAAGATAAATTGGTAGGGTTTGGCCGAGTTTGAAGGCTCAAAGTTGTGTAAAGATGAGAGGGAGGAAGTGCCCTTTTATAAGGGAGGAGAGGGGCACCATAGAAAAAACATAAAATATTATTTTATAATAAAGTCATATTCAGTTTTTAATCGCTCAAAATTGATTTATTTGCAAGCTATGGTGGGTATGGGTCTAAATCCTCTCAACCAATAGATTTTAGACACGTTTAGTTTACTATTTTAACCTTATCATTTAGATTTAACTCTAAGTTAAATAATTTAACTTTTACGGTGTCTTCTTGATTTCTTACACTATAGGGTTAATAAACATACTATAACAAGCCCAAAGAACCCCAAGTGGTTCATTATTAATATATATACCCTTATATAAGTCATTTGGCGGAACCTTAGATTTTGAGGAATAAAATAAAATTAATAATATAATATTTGTTTTAAAAACTATTTTATGTCAATTTTGACACTGTTTGGTAATTGATTTTTGTGAAAATCATAACAGCATGATTAGTTTGATAAAAGATAATTTAATCAATAATAACATGTCATATTAACCTATTAAATTAGGTTGATTCATAAAAAGTCTTAAATTACATTTATTTGGATATTTATAACATCAATAATGTTAAAATTTCATTGATAAGGTAATTACTGCATCATCATTGTGTTATTAATAAATTTACTTATCTAATGTCTAAAAATTAAAAATAAAATACCGTTAGGTATAAAATCGTTTTATCTATCTAATTAATATTTATAGTTGAATTTATCTTATGTATAACCCTATATTAAAAATTATTTTAGTTATTTAACATTGATTTTTACTCTTTTAACTCTTTTTTAAATAATAATAAGTGTCCTAATCTAATTCAAGTGGACCTAAAGGGAAATATTTTATTCCTAAGGTTGTTTTTGTTCTAATTATACTTATCCAATAGAATTATGACATGTGTTATGGTAATAATAATATCATTTTTACCCTTAATTACCTCATTTACTTTTAACCGTGGTAAAAAAAAGTAAAATATTACTATTCACTAAAAATTATTTTTAGCTTATTGAACCACATTTTACTCCTTCATATTAACCGTGTCTCTCAAATATTTTAAATTCCACTAATTGAAGTGGTAAAATTATGATTTATGTAAATTTTCAAAAAGATCCTAGGAGGTAGGTAAAAGACGGTGAAAAGTTTAATAAAATTTTTATATATCTAAAATTATTATAAAATGACTGAAATGAATCATATTGAACATATATGGTTATTATGTTTCAATTTTTACCTAAAATAAATTTAAATAATTATTTAAATAAAAAATTAGGTTTTTAAATAGTAACCTAGTGTTTTCACTATTAATCAAAAATTGAATATTTTCAGAAAAATACCAAAATTTCACTCTAGGTTAATTTCGATATTATGAATCCAAAAATAATGTCCATTTTGAAGGGTAAATTTTATAAAATTTCAAAAAGTGGGTATTACTATTCATAGCAGCTAGTTTATATAATATTTTAATAGCATATCATATTTTAGGGTATCTCACTATTGCGTACAACACACGCTATTGTGCAAGGTCGTGGTTGCATGTAATGAAAGCCAAGCTAGTGTTGTGTGTAAAGAAATATTCTTTTGACGTTGCATATAACATAAGAAAAAAAATGTAATTCTCATAAAATATCAGGGTATTACATTCTACCCCCCATAAAATAAATTTTTCCCTCGAAATTCGTCACTTCGTAACAAATAGTTGAGGATACCTCTCTCTCATCATATCCTCAAGCTCCCATGTAGATTCTTATAATTGTTGGTTCCTCTATAAAACATTCAGCAAGCGAGTGGTCTTGTTCCATATGACATTTTCGTTATGATCCAGAATCCCTATCCGCTGTTCTTCATAAGAAAGATCTTGCTCCAGCGGTACAACATCTGAGCTAAGTACATGTGAAGGATCAGGTATGTACTTTCTCAGGAGAGATACATAGAACACATCCTGAACTAGAGAGAGATTCGGTGGAAGCGCCAATCGGTAAGCTACCTTCCCAACATGATCCAGTATCTCAAAAGGACCGATATAGCTAGGGCTCATCTTTCCCTTCTTTCCAAATCTCATTACTCTCTTCCAAGGCGATATTCTCAAGAACTCTTTATCAGCCACTTCAAACTCTAGGTCTTTTCTTCTGTTACTAGCATAACTTTTTTTGTCGACTTTAAGCTGCTCTTTTGAGTTGTTGAATAGAATGGACCTTATCTGCCATCTCATCAACAAGATCAGGTTTTAATAGCTTTCATTCCCAAAATTCATCCTAGAAATTTGGAGTTCTACATTTCTTTCCGTAGAGAGCTTCATAAGAAGCCATCTGAATACTGAATTGAAATCTATTATTATAAGAAAATTCCACCAATGGTAGGTCCTGATCCCAACCACCTTTGAAATCCATAGAGAAATATCTCAACATATCTTCTAGAGTTTTAATTGTCCTCTCATACAGACCATCTATCTGAGGATGATATGTATTGGTGAAACTCAACTCTGTATCCAGAGTATGCTGAAGACTTCGCCAAAAAATTGAGGTAAACCTTAGATCCAGATCAGATAAAATGGAAGGTGGTACTCAATGGAATCTTACCACTTCCTTCCATATATCCTCGCAAGCTGATCCAGAGAAAAATCATCTCTAATATCAATGAAGTGTGCCAACTTCCTAAGATGATCAACTATAACCCAGATATCATTATTGCCTTTGGATGTTTTAGGAAGTCTAGTGACAAAGTCTATAGTAATGTTTTCCCATTTCCATTCGGGTATGGGTAAGGGTTGTATCATCCCCTTAGACTTATGTCTCCCATCTTTAACTTGCATACCAACCAAGCATCAAGAGACATATTCAGCAACATCTCTTTTCATTCCATCACACCAGAAGTACTCTTTCAGATCCCTATACATCTTCGTGCTTCCAGGGTGAATAGAGAATGAAGAACTATGAGATTCATCTAGTCTTTCCTTCATTAATTCTGGGATGGGAGAAACACAAACCCGATTCCTAAACCTTATTATCCCATCACAAACAAGGTTGAATTCCGGAACATTTCTCACCTTCTTTTGTAACTTTACATCTTCTTTCTGTGCCTCTTTAATATTAAAATGTATAGATGGTTGAACAATCATTTGAGAAAAATAAGATTTTTCCCATTCCATTATAATTCAATGATCCATCATTCACAAATCCATAAATATTGGATCTATTTTGAAACTCTTCATGGATAAGATAGCATGGTCTTGTCGACTTAATGCATGTGCCACCTTGTTTTCTTTCCCAGGGTGATAATGAATTGAACAGTCATAATCCTTAATCAACGCCAACCTTCTTCTTTGGGGCATATTCACCTCTTTTGTGTGAAAATATACATTAAACGTTTATGATCAGTATAAATATCACACCTTTCACCATAAAGATAATGCCTCCAAATCATTAAGGCATATATTACCACATCTATCTCGAAATAATGAGTTGGTTAATTTTGCTCATCGATTTTCAACAATCGTGAGACATAAGATATGAACATATAGTTTTTCATGAGAACACACACTAGCCCATTCTTGGATGCATCACTGTAGATCACAATAAGCACAGGTGCACTGGATAACCTTCTTTTTAACTCCTTGAAATTCTCTTCACACTCCTCTGGACAAACGAAATTAACTCCTTTTTGAGTCATCCTAGTGAGTGGATTAGATAATCATGAAACATATTTCACAAAATGTCGAAAATATCCAGTCAAACCAAGAAAACATCAGATCTCGGTTACTTTTGTTGGTCTCGACAATCTTTTGATAACCTCTGTTATTTATGGATCCACATATATCCCCTCTTTTAAGATTATTTTACCAAAAAATGATACTTTTTGAATCCAAAAATCACAATTGGTAAATTTGGATTAAAGTTTATCCTTTCTTAGGGTCTTCAATGCGATTCTCAAATAATCTTCATGTTCTTCCTTACTCTTTGAATAGACCATAATATCATCTATAAAGACTGCCACAAACTGATCACGATATCTCTAAAGACTATATTCTTTATATCCATGAGGATAATAGAGGCATTAGTAAGACCAAATGGAATCACTATAAATGCATAGTTTCTATACCTTGTACGGAAAGTCGTCTTTGGTATATCCTCCATTTTGACCCTTAATTGAAGATTCCCTGAATGAAAATCAATCTTGGGAAAGTATTGAGCTCCATGTACATGGTAAAATAAGTCATCAATTCATGGAAGATGGAATTTTTTTATAGTGATCTTGTTGTGTTCTCGAAAATCAATACAGAGTCTCATTTATCCATATTTCTTCTTAACAAACAGAACATGTGATCCCCAAGGTGATGCACTAGGGCGTATCAGTCCCTTATAAAGATTCTCATGGAGTTGGTTCTTCAATTCCTGCAACTCAATTGGGGCCATTCTATATGGTTTCTTTGAAATAGCAAAAGTACCTGGTATGAGTACTATTGAAAACTCAACATCACGATTTGGTGGAAGACATGGAAATTCCTCCAGAAAGACATCATCAAAACCATGTGCAATGGGAATATTCTTAATCGTGAGTTTCTCGCCAACCATTTCAGATAAATAACTTTCATTTAGTTGTACCAAGGCCAATAAGATGGAAGAAATTTCCACTTGAAGGTTATGTTCATCCTTGCATCGATAGAATATTATAGTTTTATATGGAATATGAAAAGTGGATTCCCTTATTTGGAAATTGATATGAGATCCATATAATGAAAGCCAATCCATTCCAAGAATCACATCAAATTCCACTATAAGAAGGATCACAATATTTGTAGGAAGAACATTCCCACAAAGTTTAATGGGAGAAGAATTATAAACTTTTGATGCGACTGTTGTGCCATTAGGTGTTGTCAGAGCTAACTCAACATCTAATATTTGAGTTAATAAGGCGATACCCTAAGAAAATTATTCAGAAATAATAGAGTGGGTGGATCCAGAAACAAATAAAACATTTGATACTTTATAGTGGATAGTATGTGTACCTTTCACCACTTCATTATCATACTCCACATCGCTGATAGAAATTTCATGTGACATTCCTTTGTCTTTAGCCTTAAGAGTTTTTTGACGTTGATCATCATCAACAACCCTTGTATTGAGGCATTGATTATCATAATTCTCCATTTCCTTTCGCTTGTAACATTTATGTGCAAGAGGTGCACTTTGTTTAGCCTTTCCTTTGTTCGAATCACTAGAAATATTCATCCCATCATTGTGGCATTCAAATGCCAGATGACCTTCTTTTCCACATTTGAAACATTTACTTGTCCCTTTAAGACAACTCCCTATAGGTTTCTTTCCACACTTTGAGCATAAGGGGAAACTCATCTTATTTTCAGTGTGCTGTTTAGATTTTCCTTTGAATTCCATTTTCCTCTTCATATCAAATGCATATGACTGATGTGTTACTCCAGTATTCATCTCAAACTTGAGAGCACATCGAACGATTTCCTAATACGTATTGAAGTCCCTTATGGATAACTCTCTTCGAAGACTTGGTTTTAAGTCACTAATGAATTGATCGATTTTACTCTTAGGTTGGATAATAATTTCGGAAGCGTACCTTGCAAGTATTGTAAAATTTTCTTTGTAGGTACCAACATATTCATCATTATTTTGATTTAGTTCAAGTAACTCCTTATCCATGTTTGTTTGAAGAATATGAGAGAAGTACATATTGAAAAATACTTTCTTGAACTCATCTCATTCCATGGACTCTATTTCATCCCTTTGCCTCATATTCTTAATAAGATTCCCCCATCGATCAGCTTCACCTTCCAAATGATATACTAATAAGATGACTTTATCATGTTCATAGCATTGAATAACTGAAAATCTCTTTTCAGTGGTATTGATCCATTTTTCACCCATTAATATCAGTAGACCTGCTGAATGATAGTAGACACTGCCTCATGAAGGATTCAACAGAATGTTTCACCTTCATTAGCTTATTTGGAAGTCCTTCATGATTCATAGCTTGATAAAGTTGTGTGAGCATGGCTACATGCATTTTCATTCCAGCTCCCAGAACATTTGGTTGCTCAGGGGGACAATCATTGCATTTCTCGTCGCCTTCAGCATCAATACAGTTTCTTCGGGTTCAAGCCATTGACTAAAAACAATAAGCATAGTGTGAGAAACATTAATCATAATAGTAACACCACATAATAAAGAATAAAATTTCACGCTTTATGTATTATCACAGATTATTCATGGCCATTTCTAAAACACTAATATTTTTTCCTATTCTTAGACATATCCTTAGGGTTCTTACTAAGGCTTTCATATCCTATATTCCAAAGGTTGACTATAGATTTCCTCTGATACCAACTATAAAGACCCATACATTACATACATTGTTATTACAACATAATTGATGCATAATTATTACAACATATAACAAAAACATGAAAGGGTCGTATAGGTATAGTGTCTTTAGAAACTAGGAATCATAAACAACTGGTTCATTATGCGTATACATTGTATACCGTTTATTTCATCATATTTGGAGTCCCTTTTGGAATATCCTACTTAATATCCTTATTCCTGACCAGGGGAAAATAAAACATAAAAAAGGGTGAGATAAAATGCTCAGTAAGGGTAAACAAAGGAAATATCAATCATATCATATTCATAAGAACATAAGATTTTGAAAATCTTAACATGCAAAAGAGATCACATTGTCATAACATGGGATAAGTAATGGTAGTGTAATTTAATCCCAATAACCATAGCTTAAAACATAAAACTTTGTAGCGTACACACATAATCATAATGAATCATTTTTTAGTAGTCAAGACTCATTGGCAAGACTATCCTAGCAGACAAAGTCTATTTCTAAACCGAGATCACTCCTCGTTTCAGTCTTGTATCACTGAACTGGATTAACCTGCCATTCCAGTCAGGTCTATACCATGAGATATAAATATTTACCCAATTCATTGGAGAGAGATAGAGGTCCCACCCATCTCATAATGAAACCATTCTTATGTGTGCCACAAAATCATAAATCATAGCATAACCCTTGTAATAAAAATGGGATTTTTAAACATCATGCCATCATAACATAGTCCATATAAGATAAAAAAGGATATCATAAAATTAATTCCATCATAACATAACCAAATCAATGTAAAAATAGGGATAGAAACAGAACCATATATTATCTTAGATGGAAAATCATTTTGATAAAACACTTGAACTCCATTCTTGAAGAAAATATCCTTTCTACTTCAAAAACATTTTTCCTTTCTTAACATGTCATACAATTTTAAACGAAAATAATTTTATTAAAAATAAACTTGTAAATTAAGAATCATGTAAATAATGTTGTATTAAATCATAAAAATCCATTCATGCCATATATGTTAATGAAACGTTCTTCTCGTACTTTGGCTAGAAATGTCAAAAAGTACCTCATACTAAAAATGACAAAAGATTACTTTCATATATTTTACTAAAAACTCACCAATGGGTAAAATTGGATTTAAAAAATTTTAGGAGGATATAAATAATATTATATATTGAGGAAACATGGATGTGGATGGTAAATATTCCATAGTAAATTCTGATGTATAAACAATCTCGTTAAACAAATGAGATTGCAATATTTTCCCTTACATTTGGTCTGATTTGCTTCGTAAGTGTCTGAACCTCCTGTATAATGATTTAAATAATGTAATTGACTTATTATAGAATCATAATCATTTTTATGATATTATATATTGTCATATTATTAGCTTCTTATTAGTAATATTTCATTGCTACTTGTTATTCAGGAGTTTATTGCTATTTGTTATTATGCGTGTTTTGTCGAATAAATTCTTATTATTCATTTTAGGTTATTGAAGCCTCATTTCAATAATTTTATTAGTGTAATATATATATATAATTAATTCATTCAATTCATTTTTATAATCATTATGGAATATTGATCATGTAGAACGAGTCGCATCATATCGGGGAGATGGTAGGACGTACGTACGCACGAGCGATGATATCGTTCCCATGATCATGGAATTGTATTGAAGTGTATGTATACTATTTCAGAATCAATATCACATTACAATAATTATATATAGTTACTTTTTACACCATTATACCTATCCAGGTAAGGTGGTGATGGAAAATAGATTACACCACGGTGTGAAGACAGTATTCCGTACGTACGCACGCGCGGTGTTTTCATTTTCCATAGGATGGATAGAAGGTGAAATAGGTTTGTTTCATATTTATAATAACATATCAGTATATTATTGATAAGGATGTTATTACATCATAATGAAACAACTAAATAAGAGGAAGTAGGAGAAGAAATAAATTTGGAAGAATCGGTAACGGATATTACCTCTTCTTTGACACCCCTCTTTGAAACCTCATCTTAGGGCACTAAAATTGGTCTTTGAAGAAGAACATGACATCTAGAATATTACTAGAGATGTATAGAATAGAAATTGGCAGGGTTTGGCCGAGTTTTAAGCCTCAATTTTGTGTAAATAGGAGAGGGATGAGGTGCCCTTTTATAAGAGACGAGAGGGGTACCTTAGGAAAAATTAAAATATTATTATATAATAAAGTCATATTCAGTTTGTAATCTCTCAAAATTATTTAATTTCAATGCTAAGGTGGGGATGGGTCGAAATAATCTAAACCAATATATTTTAGACAACTTTATGTTTCTATTTTAAACATATCATTTAGATTTAACTATATGTTAAATAATTTATCTTTTATCGTGTCTCTTTGTTTTCTTACAGTATATGGTAAATAAACTTACTATAACAAGCCAAACGAACCCCAAGTGGTTAATTATTAATATATATACCCTTATCTAAGTCATTTGGTTGAACCTTATATTTTTAGGAATAATGTATCAATTAATAATATAATATTTGATTTAAAAACTATTTTATTTCATTTTTGACACTATTCAGTAATTGATTTTTTTGAAAATCATAACAGCATGATTAGTTCGAATAAAGTTATTTAAATCAATATTAACTTATCAAATTATCCTATGAAATTAGTTTTATTCATAAAAAGTCTGAAATTGCATTTATTTTCATATTTATAACAACAAATATGTTAATATTTCATTAATAAGGTAATTACTGCATCATCATTATGTCATAAATAAATTAACATATTTATTGAATAAAAAGTAAAAATAAAATACCATTAGGTATAAAATATTTTTATATTTGTAATAAATATTAATAGTTGAATTTATCATATGTATAACCCTATATTAAAAATGTTTTTATTTATTAAACATTAATTTTTACTCTTTTAACTCTTCTTTAAATAATAATAATTGTCCTAATCTAATCCAAGTGGACCTAAAGGGAAATATTTTAATCCTAAGGTTTTTTTGGTCGAATTAAACTTATCCAATAAAATTAGGACTTGTGTTAGGGTAATAATAATATCATTTTTACCCTTAATTTTCTTATTTACTTTTAACTGTGGTAAAAAAAGTAAAAAGATACTATTCACCAAAAAATTATTTTTTTCTAATTGAACCACATTTTAATCATTGAAATTAACCGTGTGTCTTGGATTTTTGAAATTCCACTCACTAAAGAGGTAAAATTATGTTTTATGTAAATTTGAAAAAATCTCATAGGACGTACGTAAAAGACGGTGAAAAGTTCACTAAAATTTTTATATATATATATTTATTATAAAATGACTCAAATGAATCACATTAAACATATATAGTTATTATGTATCAATTTTAACTGAAAATAAATTAAAATATTTATTTAAATAAAAATGTAGGTTTTTAAATAGTAACCTAGTGTTTTCACTATTCATCAAAAATTGAATGTTTTCAGAAAAATACCAAAATTTCACCCTAGGATAATTTTGATATTATAAATCCAAAAATGAAGTCCATTTTTAAAGATAAAATTTATAAAATTTCAAAACTTCTGTATTACTATTCATAATGGCTAGTTTATATGATATTTTAATATCATATCATAGTTTTGTGAAACTCAGTGTTGCGTACAACACACGTTATCTTGCGAGGTGTCGATTTCTTGTAAAGAATTCCAAGCTAGTGATGTATGTAATGAAATATTACTTTGATTTTTCATATAACATAAGACATAAAAAATATACTTCTCATAAAATATCAGGGTGTTTCAATTATGATGCCTAATTCTTGGGGAACTAATTATTAACATCACATACTATGGAAGTTGAATTTTTTTTCAATACGCTAGATGGAGGTTTATGTAATACTATTGGGATCATGCCCCTGATAAGGTATTAATAAGAATCTATATTTAAGTATTTAGAAAACATATTGTTTTGTTCTACAAAACTGGAACATCAAACTAGATATTTTCATTTGATAAGGAATACTGAATGAATTTTAATACCATGTGGTAAAGATCATTTTGATAATGGTACCTATAAGATGTTGGTGTGGGAATGAAGCATTACTGTCCCTTTCTAGATGAACACAAAGAGAATCTGAAAAAATTAAGATTGATTCTACATGTAACACGACATTGATAAATGGAATGGTTATTTTAGTTGTAATTTTTTCACTAATCGAAATATAAATAATTTAGGATTATGGTTCATGGTAGAGAATATGTTGATTCTTGGAAGCGGTGTTGTCATATATGTTAAGGATATTTTCTATTTATAAATTTTTTTTTTGGGTGAGTTTTGATGTAATACATCCCTTTAGATATAATATACAAGATTACTATAATATTGCTCAATGTGGGTTGGATGTAGATAATCTCATGTGAAATATGGCCTAATTAGGATTGATTACCAATGTGTGGACCATGTGAGGGTATTGATAGAAATTGATGGAATGTCATCATCTAGGAAGAGGGAATGGCATAATTAAAAATTATACTAAATAAGAATTGTTATGTAATGGATATTTCCCGTTATAAATGGACTTCTTTGATCATGGTTATATTTATATGAAATTGTGATCCTAAGTAATCACAATAGGACTATAGAACCATGAGGATTACAAATTTAGTACTGATGATGTCAATATTGAAGCAATAATAGGTTTTCTACACATAATGTTAAAACTTGAATCAAATACAACATATTATATGCTTCATAATTTTTTTCCATGTCATAATACTATACTATTATGTTTGAAATTATCTGGTAATGATATTGAAGAAACAAATTAACATCTAGTTGTGTGAATTTTTTTAAATAAAAAGTTTTTATAAAAGAGGATTGAGAATGTGTTATTGTTTGACGATAAATTTTAGAGCATTATATCCTATTGTGTAGAGATTATATATATCATTGATCAATAGTTTGAGGCCTACACCTTGAAGGTGTCCCTAATTGGAGTCATGTTTGATAATACTATTGAAATGTTAACTCAGATATCTATCCCAAATGTGTCATGATCAGTGGAACAAAGAAGATATATAATATCAAGTGTATCACATGATAATTAACAATTGAAATTTATGGTTATTATTAACTACATATGATCATGGATTCCTAATATAGTTGGTGGATCAAGTGAATTCATAGAGGGTTTGTACATATGAGGAAAATAATTCCCTATCCATTATTATTAGTGGGACTATTATCTATATAATGGTAGGAGAAATACAGTTCAACATAAAAAAATATAGTTTCTTAATCCAAGAGGGGTGGCCTCTCTATATTTTCATGATTAATGTTGAGTAAATTCGACATTGATTCAAATGTTTCGAATTAGACTATGGCGATTCCCTAGCACATGTGGATTATTTATTTGAATGGCGAGAATTTAAAAGTTTCATGGAGATACCGGAGAACTATCTTTATGATTATCTTCATCATTATCAGGGTAGTTCAAAAACATATATCCCATGGGGGAACTATTGGTTATGAAGGAGGAGTGGGAGAAACCATTAATACATAGAATGCGTGATTTAATGGGGGCATGTTAGTGTTCATGAAATAATAATATATATCTTGTGTATTCGGAAGATGGATAATGTTATATTTTTCTTTGGTAATATAATTGGTGAAAAGAATACACAGAATAATTTCTTATTGAATAATCCTGGTTATGAATTCTACATAAAAAATTTTCTAGTATGTGATTTAATTTTTAATGAGGAGTTTATGTAGTGGGTCTCATAAAGGTGGCCTCACATATTGTATTATTCATTTTTAGATCATCCCCCATGGGTTAGGGTCTCACTTAAGATTCTTACCATGGCCTTAAAATATCAATATTTTATTTTTATGAGTATATTAACCATTCATGGTTATCCTTTTCCCACAAGGTGGGCTTAACATCATTGTGGTCAACCTTGATTTTGTTGGGTTGGATCGACCGATGTGTCATTGGCCAATAATGTGAAAGTTGAGTCTTTCTTCTATATTAATGTATTATTCACCACATTGTTCCTCCACCATACATTTGGTAATAGTTTTTAAGGAGGAGTTTATATTTATTTACCAGTAGCGTTTATATGTTGAATTTAATGAATTCGAATTTATTTCCCTCACTTTCTTCTAATTCATTACTCCGTCTGCTAATGGTAATCATAGGCATTTTCTTAGTTTAAATTTTTATCGTGGGAGTGGGGTATTCATAACAAATATGAGATTATTGTTTCTATATCTATATGGATAATTAATGATTTCACATGGCTATAGAGAGTCACTGAGTGACCATTAATGGATGTTCCCAGGGAGTCAAAGAGGTGGTCATAATATATCTTGCATCCTCTCTATGAGGTCACAATGTTTATTGTAACAAAATAGAAACCATTGAAATATTCCAATGCTGTGTGGAGAATCAAAAAATTACTCATCGTCCCTACATGGTCAGAGACTAGAGAGCTTCATAAAAGGTGTGTGTGCTCGTCATTTCATGGGTATACCACACCTAGTAGCACATTGTTTTACCTAATCCTCACATGGTTAGATCACTTAAAGATTAAAAGAATTAGACATAGAAAAATGTGTTCATAATAAATTGATCATCAACGAGTGATACATAAACACGTCATGGTTGGAAAACATGGGGTATCAAATTGTGATTACTTAACACATCATGATTATATGACATGTAGCATCACAAATTGATATGTTGACATTACATGGACAGAATTAGAAAAAAAATAAAAACTAAAGCCACAACATCTTGAGGATGAACCACATGACACTATTTCCCACTTAAACAACAAATAGTTCGTTTTTACATTGTTACGATTCTCTGATGTTTGTCAGGTCTTTATTTCAATTCATTGAAAAAAGAAATAATGTCTACTATTACATGTTTTATTATCAATTATAATATAAATTTACATTGTTTTCAAGGAAAACTACTCTAGTTAAAAAGATTCACCATGTGAATTTTACCAAAAATTGTCACTATATTTAGTGAAAATTTCGGGATATTAGCTCCAAAATTCATTTATAAACCCATAGAGTATAAAATATCCTCTATGAGAGGATTAAAATTTATATTCCATTCACAACAAAAAATTAATTATTTTATATGATACCTAAAAATGAAAATATAATTTCAAATTAAATAAACACCCCAATATAGAATGAACTCTATATAACTCTTCTCGGGTATTCATGATTTACTTATTTAGAGCTACACTGTAGTATATACTATATTATATATAGCTCAACGTATTTTTTTATAGACTAGTATAAAATATAATATATCAATAATAAAATTCAAATATCAATACCTCAATAAAAATTCATTATAATGAGCTCATAATATACATTTATGATGATGATATGTCTCATATATATATATATATTCAAATATTTTATCCAAATATTTAATTAAATAATGAAAATATGTAATAACATATCATAACATAACTCTAATTGATTCATGGACATATTTTTTTAACAAAATAACTTCTATAATCTTGTTTCTCAATCCTTTATCTTTAATATGAGTAATGATCAAATGTACACCCACCACCCAAACCATTTAAAATATATCTACTTTGACTACATGAGGAATAATTTCATAGTAAAATATATATTTTTATATTTAAAATATCTCATATATTCCTACAATCAAACTTCCTCATGACTATTATATTACAATCCATCACATTCTATCGTACTGTTATGTAGGATTCCCACTCATTCGTATTTAATATTATGAGATAATAACCAATCATGAGGTATCTGATGAAATGATTGGTGGAATTAACACTAGATACATCCAAATCCATATGATCATGAAATATTATTTACCATTACATAAATGAATTAAAATCAATAAAATATAAGAAAAACAACTATATATAATTACATATCCAATATAAAACTTATAGTATGAAAAAATAACCATATAAAATACACATTCCAATAATATTTAAGAAAAATTTTTTTTGGATGATTCTTAATGTCATGAAAAGAAATACACACCATCATCAACCATAACAATATACAATATATATCATCTAAAATAAACTGGAATATTCTTCTACTAGCCTTTTGTAACATAATAGTGAACAATCTAAAAGTTTGAAGACATAAATTTAACAAATTATATTTTCTTCATGAAATAAATTTCTATAATATTATACAATTAAAATATGTTGAGAGAATAAAAATAATTTATCAAAATAAATAAAATAATTCCATAAATTAATGAATAAACCAAATATGAAGACAAATATATCAAGGGAAAGAAATACATAATATAAAATCTAAAATATGAGAAAATAGATCACACCAACTTTTTAGAATAATCCCTCCCAGTAAAAAAAATATCGAAATGAAAAAAAAATATTTGTAAAAAAATGAAATTGTATAAAATATAAGTTTATAAAATTTATGGAAATTGATGTAAACAATTAATTAAGGAATAAATTTTTATTTGTTGGAGGTAAGGAGACTACTGAAAATGTAAAATGACCGTTTTGAATAGTAATATGACTCTTGCAAATAATAACCTGACATTCAGAATAGTAATATGAGTTAAAAATATTTTTTAAATAAATAATATTTATCATCCATAATTTAACTAAAAATAAATATTATAATTTCGAAATGTTAATATCCTCATTCTAACACTCAATGAAAATATAATCAATTTTTTAATAAAATGTTTATTAATGCATTTCGAAAAGATAAAAATATTTATAAAAAATTGATTTACATGTAAAATAAATTTATATTGAAAAAATGAATATTTGTTTTAAGGAATCAAATACCCAAATTTTTTAAGTGATATTTTTTTCTAGATTTTCATAAATACTTCATTTTTCATCTGAATAGTAAGAATATAGTTTTTCACATAATTGGTATATCATAAATAATATAAACCATGATGCAATAATGAACTATTAATTTCTATAAATTGAGAGTGGTAGATGGTATATTTAATTTCATAAATGAATTATTAATTTAAATTTAAATTAAATTCTCCAACTGAAAATGTTTTTCCTAAACATAAATTCAAAAAGTGATCCCTTAAAATTAAATTTTTTATTTATTTCCACGTTACATTTAAAAAAAAGTAATTATAATTATAAATAGGTATAAATATTTAACTAACAATATAATATATTTATATAGGACTTATATTTTTATAAATCACTATTATATGACCTGATATTTCCTTTCAAAATGATAGAAAAGTAGCTTCATTTTTGTGTGGCTTTAAACCATACCATTGCCACGATATATATATTTGATAATTTTTGGGTTTCAATGAAGTGGTCCGATGTGATCTCAATATCAAGATGGGATTTGGAGAACTATTCCCTCATTATGTAGATAAGAGTAGTATAAAAGAGTTTCATTCAATTGTTCCAAATAATGGTTTGAATGATGACCCAGAATACTCATGTTAAAAAATTAAGGTGAAAAGTCATCAGAATTATCCCAATTGAATAAGAAAATTCCCCATGTGTGTGAGGGAACACAACCATTCTTATAAATATTGAGGAGACATGAAGAATCTGGAACAATTGATCATGGAAAAAAGGTATATCCTAATGAACCACATATAGTTCAATGATTCAACTATATGGTGAATGGTCCCTGTGAAATCCAATGAAAAAACCCCTAAGTCCTTGAGAAAAACTAGTGTCACCCACAAAAAAATAATGGATAATCGGAAATATTAGTCCATCTCTATTAATGGAGTGGATCATGAAAATTAATTTAGATAATTTGTACTTTATTTTAAATCCACAAAAGAACATTTTATATCTGATTCTGGTTCAACACATTCCATTACTTCTTACATTATTTATTTAAATATATAATTGATTACCTTATACATTGAATTGGATATATCTATAAAATCTCATGGGGGTGATATCATTGAAACCTAGGTGTTGGACTCTTCACATCTTATCATCTATGGGAATATACTTTTAGAGAATATTGTAATCCTACCATTTGTGGGATTTGATGGTATACTAGAAATGGATTAGATCCCATTACATAGAGAACATATCTGCATTTCTGAAATGTAAAAACATTTTCATATATCAAACCATCCCATTCTCTATGAAACATACAATGAATATTAGGACTAACCTTTTCAAAATCCATTAATGATGTGGCTGATTATAACCTCCCAAGAAGAATACCATGACCACACTCTTGAGTCAACGGAAGGTATAATCCAAGAGGAAATTCTCATTTTTTTAAAATATAATGATTTGTTTTATGATGTTTTATATGGACTTCCCTATATCATGAGGTATAGTTATAAATAAAACATAGATATAGAAACACTCCCTTCTCAATAATCCCCTACAAAAAGGAACTAGTCGAACTGGAGGAGTAAAAGAAGAAATTTTAAGAGCAGTTTACAAAGTGTTCATACATTCTAGTGTATCACCATGGGTTGCGCTGGTTCTATTTTTAAATAAAATGGTTGAACAATTGTGGTTGTGTGTCGATTACCAAGAGTTCATCAAAATCAACATAATGAACCCGAAAATCCTACCAAGGATTGATGACCTTATTTTCAAATTCAAGGAGTTTTGTACTTCACAAAGGTGAATCATTTTCTTGTATATCATCAATGGAATGTTAATAAGGAATATTTCTAGACGAATTATTTTCTTATAAGGTATGGGAACTATGAGTCCGTAATGGTTTCGTTCAGAAATACAAGTCTCTTACAACCATAATGGATATTATAGATAGGGCCTTTAGAGACAGTCTCAAAAAAGAAAAGGTGTAGTTTTCATCGATGATATTCTCATATATTGAAGGAGAAATAATGAACATGAAGAGAATATAATAATTCTGTTTGCGACATTATAGAAGGATAAAATGTATTATATGTTCATCAAATTTGGCTTTTTGATATGTTATGTTGCATTCATGGGGAATTTCATCATACATGATGGAATATATTTCTAAAATTCATTGAAAAATGAATTTTAGGAATGTGCTAGTCCCACTAGTGTCACATAAATCTAATGCAGTATTTGAATTGCATGGAAATACTAACATTTTTTTAGAAATTTAGAATGTTTTTCTCACATTCATACTAATTAAATAAGTTAATGGTAAATGAATGTCATGATATTACAATGTATGGAAATATTTTCAAAGCCCAAAAAAGTTTAACAAATGATCTTATTGTCAAACTACTATAATTTGTAGATGGTTTTATGATATACTATTTTAATTAAATGAAATTACTGGGTTTTGTTCTCATTTAGAATGATAATTTTATTACATACGCCTTATGAAAATTTACGATCGATGAGAATAACCATCTAATGCATGTTATGGATTTTGAATCATTGATAATAGAATATAAAAACATTGAACTTGAAATCATAACAGAAGGGAATATATACCACCTTGAACAACTTAACCCCTTACCATGTATCAATGAGAAGGCCAATGATTCACAAAGTGGTGATTCATAGATACAAAATATGGTGAATGAATAATAGAAAGGGAATCAATATGAGTTCCACATCGATGATGATAGTGTGATATAGTTTTGATAAATGAATTTTCAATCGTCATAATCTATGATAATGAAGGATCTATTGAATAATGCACATAACTAACCTTTATATCTACATCCTAGATGTAACAAGATGTATAGTGTCCATTGAGAGAAATTATCATTTTACAACCTGGCATAGGAGATTGTGAATTATATGTCCTGATGTTTAGTATGTCAGAATGTTAAAGAAGGTCAATAGAATAACAAAGAGATGATGCAACCATTTACAATATTCATGTGAAAATATAGGTATCTCACTATAGACTCACTGAAAAGTCTCCCATGGATATGAAAAGGAAACAATACTATATATGATGTCGTTTATAAACACAATATGTCCTTCTAAATCATTTATATTTAGGATGATTTATCATTTGAACAACATTACATGATATATGTGAATAATGTGGTGAGGATACATGGGGGTCAACATTAGTTCATGTATGATCATTATCTAAGGTTTAACTATAAATTATTTGGAATTACTCATCATTCTATGAGCACATAATTGAATTTCATTATAAACTATCACCCTGAACCTGACGATTAATATAAAAAGGACATTTTAGACCCATGGGTATATTCTAATGGAAGGATTAATGGAATTTAAAGGTATATGGGATCATTATCTACAATTGGTTGAGTTCTCATATAACAATATTTACCACTATATTATTCATATGTTTCTATACGATTCTTAATATGAAAAGATATGAAAAAATCCATCTTATTATTATGAAGTTGGAAAATGAAATATATATCATCCAAAAATTGTGCAAAAGATGATAGAGATCGTTCAAGCCATAGAATAGTATATAAAAGATTCTCAATGTCATAAAAAGGGATATGCTGACAACCATCAATGGGAAAAGGAGTTCTATGATGTTTAAAATGTTTTCCATAAAATTTGAACATGGAAGAGATTCATGATGTCTGAATGAAAGGGAAACATTTCCAAAGGCACATTGGACCCTTTGAGATCATAGATTATATATGAGCAATGGATTGTCATATTTCACTTCCACCAAGTATGGTAAAAGTTCGTGATGTGTTCCTTGTATTATTCCTAAATAATAACATACCCAATCCAACACATTTAATAAGTGTAGTGGGTGTATAACCTGATATTTTCCACATACATGTTGAGAAACATGTGATGATCATGGACATTGGTGACTAGTTCTATTCAATAATCCAAATCAAATTGTCAATTTTTTAGGGAGGAACTATAATAAAAAAAGGTTACACAAATACCATAGGAGATAGAGATCCAAAATAACCCACAGTTATTATCATCTAATTATATGAGTTGACATTTCATAGAAAAAAATTCCAAAATTGGGGAATAATGTAAAGACCTGACGTTTATAAAAGATAATTTAATTTAGAAATAAATTTATATCCAATTATAAACATAAATATATAGTGAAACCAAAAAAAATTATTTCATTAAATAAAATAAATACGTTAGTCATTTTATAAACCATATAAAAATCCATATGTTATAAGGGAACAAATAATATAAAATATAAATGCTACATTAGAAAAATATTGATCACCCACTCTTATAGAATCATCCCTCCAACGAAAAAAAACAATAGAAAAGAAAACAATATTAATCCAGTAATAAATATATAAAATGTAAATAAAAAATCATAAGATAAATTTTTTTGAATAATGAAGAAATTAAATAGATATTCATAGAAGGTAATGCGACCATTGGAATAGTAACATGACCATCAGGAATAGTAACATGAATGTTGGGAAACATAACATGACCATTGAAATTGTAATATAACTTTAAAAAAATTTTGATATAAATAATATTTATCCTGGTTAATTTAATTGTATAAAAATATTATAATTCCAATTAAATTATTATCACAATTAAATTCTCAATGAAAATATTAGAAAATTTTCAAATAAACTATATTATTATGTATTTTTTAGAAAGAAATAATTTCTTATTAAATTATAAATTTCACTATGAAATAATTATATTTTTATAATAGTAATATAATATTTTAAATAATAATGAAAAAAATTTATAAGGGTGATATTTTGGTAATTTTCTATGATACTTCGATTTTCTGGGGAATACTAAAAATATAGTTTTCAAGTAACTTATAAATCATAAAATAAAAAATTTATGATTTAACAATAACCTAATACATTGTAAAATTTTATTTCAATCCATATATTATTTAATTTAACAAATAATTAATAAAAATTATAATAAACATAAATTTAAAACATACAAATATTTTTCCATAAGCTAATGTATGAAAAGTGATCCCTTAAAATAAAAATGTTTATTCCTTCCCCTATTGTATTTAATAAAAAAATAATTTCATTTATAAAGAGGTATAATGTCTAAAAAACTGTTATATAATATTTATATATGAATTTAATTTCAATAAATCACTATAAAATGTAATATATTTCATATATTAATTTATTTAATACATTATTCAAAAAACCCCTCTCCTCGTATATAATTAACAACACTACCTCCCGTTGGAAAAATAATCATCCCATATCCTAAAAATCCTAACATATTCCAAAATCCTTCTTTCAAAGACCCTAATAATCCTTATTATGGTCTTTGAGTAATCCAACTCTAGTCTTCTAGGGAGATTTAGTGTGCTATAAGAGAAGCTACTCTCTCGATTATGAATGTTTTGATTAACTGTTCTTTATTTTTCCACCCTTTACAAAAAATATTAAAATATTAATTAGGAAGTATGTCAACATTATATTAATGATTTTTTCCTAATGAATGTATCATATTTACTCTATATATAAATTACAAAATTCTATTTCTCACTCATTCTACAATGTCTCATCAAAGGCGGGTTGACCACATACAAAGACATTGTCTGTTCAATACATATAACCAAAATTATGGATATAATTTTTTAATTATATATAATTTAAAAATATTATATTACATTTTTATAGGCTTAATTATTCAAATATAAATTTTTAGAAATGATTTTTATAGAAAATCGTGTAATCAAAACCAAACTATGAAATTTAATAAAACAATGATTTAAAAATTCATGTTTATCCAAGATTGTTAGAAAATAGAATCCAATGGTTTAAATTGATAAAAATGATGATATAAACATAAATCGCTTCTGGAGCCATTAGATTTAATAATTCTACTCTTATTATTCTATAAGCCAAAAAGCATCAAAATAATATGATATTTATCCAGAGGGGATTTTAGAGGCCAATTCCTTTTCATTGCGTTACCCATTTTTTCACAAAATATCATATATGGATATTAATTTAATTTTCCTTAAATATGATTTTTTTTCTTCCCTTTTATTTTACCAGATATACCTATATCCCCATCAATTTATAAATGAAATAAAATAATATTCCAAAAAATTATTTTCTTTCAAAATAAAATCCATGACTCAACATGTGATGTATATTATCCTAAAAATGATATATATTCCAATGTATGATCCACATTTTTCATTTGTTAACCCAAAATTTTATTCATTAATATATCATTTATTAAATCATTATGAAACCCATTCATTTCCATGGGTTATTTCAAGACTAAGATTGTTATACATTCTTTGTGGAATGCTTGATTTGTAACTATTTTGTTGGTATGGGTAGACTTGGAATTATATAGCTCTCCAATAAAATGGTTATTTTCTTTTATCTCAATATATAATTTGTTTTACATATAAAAATGATGCGAGATTTTTCACAGTAATGATGTCATGATTTACCACATATGTTATGTGGTAACATGTTGGTAGATTTTTTCACAACAATATGTCGTATTTTACGATTATGACATGGTGTTTCATTTTTGTGCATTTCTATATTCTATTCCTTTATGACATGTTTTCCCCAAGGATTTTTATGATGAACCAATTCTTATGAAAATATGATGATGAAAATGAAAAATAATTTCATATTGATTCATGTCCCTTATTAATCATTTTACTAGTCTTTTATATCACCCATTAAATTAAAGAATATCCTCAGGTGATTACATGTATAGAGAAGTTCTTGTTGTTTCAGACCAATATAGAATAAGGATTTAAAAATTTTCAATATTATGTACATGTCGTTAATGAGAATATGGTTTCAAATACAATATATCTTTTGATAAAACAATTTTATCTCCATTAATATTTTATATTAAAATAGTGTAATAATTATTAATGAAAAATTAGGTTCTCCAAAACATGTGTACATGAATTTGTGGGAAATTTTTTATATTAAGGATACACAATTTATTGTTTTATACCAATAAACATATAGTGTCTACATTATTTAATAATAAACATGTAATACATAAACCAATAGTACAAGGGACCCTCTCCACTCATAAAAATATGTATTACCCATCTATAAAAAGCATCCTATAACACACTTATATCAAAATTAGAAAATAAATATTCTATATATGTATATAGGTACACCCATGGGTACAATATAAGCATAATAAGATTCTTCTACATTCTCCATCCTACTAGAGTGTCTCAAGGATTTCATAGCTCAATCTGGTGTCCCTATCTTTGAAGATGATACCATTCATATTACAATAGGTACCTATTCCCACTATATCCACGATTTTTGATATCTTACACCCTATATATTAATGTTAGATGAATATAAGAAATAAAATATAAAAATAAATATTATATTATATCCCTTATATTTTCCCTACTTGAAGATTCACCATACATATAGAAAATTGAGATATATGTAGTGAAAATGCTTCCACATATCTCATTGTTGAAATACTGAAGGAATACACATTTCCAAACATATACTATAAAAAATTATTTTATCTCCACATAGTGTTATAGATGAGAATTACTAAGTACACAGTGCATCATCATCCAATTATATCATAGATCTTAAATTCAGAAAGATTTTAAACATCCTGGTGAATCATCATCTATTATAATTTAATATTTCATTGTTCAACTTCTATAAAAAGACAATTTATTAAAACTGATAAATTTATGTGTGGTTATTCCGCAATATATATAGAAATTATTATGTGGGATGGTTGGATATCATCTTCAATACTTAAACAATATAATAGGAAGAGTAGAAGGAAATCACTATAATTTCCCATCATCGCCTAAATTTATCCATCATTAGAAATTTACACCTCTCAATTTAGATAAGAACACAAGTGATTAGTACACACAAATCAAGGAACCACCTATCGTTCATAAGAGACCTTTCTTTTAATAGTCTAGGTTTGTTGAATCTACCTTAATATATCCACTCATTCATTTCTCATAAAATCTAATAGTAATTTTATAAGAGATAAATTTTATTTATTGAATAATTTGGGTAATTGAATAAAATATTTTATTTATAATTATTTAAATTATGAGTCGTTTAAGGATTATCTAAATAGACCCATGGTACTATATGTATAATTCCATGAATTGTCATAAATTGACATTATTATTTGAAAAAATAATTCTAATACATTTATTTAAAAATGTTCACATCAAAATTATACATCATTATTAAATAAATTAGTATAAATTATTTAATAACTCAATTCTCTGTCAAGAGAGTATTTCTTAATTATGGTGATATTCCACTATCATTGGTAAAGTCATTATCTTATTTATTATAAGGTCATGAAAAAATTATCATTATTTCCACATAAAAATAATTAATATAATTTATCATAATTTAATTTTCTAATTAAATTTATTTATTTTAAATGGGTATATATTTTCTAGTTTACTACATCAAGATTAAAAATTTAAAACCAAAACAACAATTCATTGATTTATTAATTAAAATTTTAATTTGTTGTATGGAAGAGTCTACCAACAACATTATCCTTGTCATGAAACCTATAACAGTGTTATTTTATGTCCATAATAACAAACATAATCATACTACTTCTATAGTTTCTTCATATACTTTAAATGTATATATGTACATCATTTAGAATTATATTAATCGTAATGAGTTTTATAAATAAATGTAAATTTTTCAAAATATTACAAAAAATTAATAGGTTTGGTGGTCCCTATCAACATTTGAAAATTAGTCACCTTGAAAGAGACACTAAAAATTAATCATAGAATTATTTTTATATTAACTAGATTATTAAATTAACAATGATCAGTCAATTATACCCATTTACCCCAATATCTTCCGAAAAAGTTCGTAACATTAAATAATAAAGAAATCTAATTAAACAAAATAATTAATTATTAATAGAAATATATTATATAAGTTACATAATTTATCTTGAAAATTATTGTTCTTGATTCATTCACTTGATTTATGATCAATCTGTAAATTAAATTTACTCCTAATGAGTGGGACTAATTCATCCATTCCATCAAAAAATTATAAAATAATATAAAATTATAACATTAAGAATATAATGATGTATAATTATTTAATTTAATTAAACTATTTAATTGATTAAACATCTATAACGTAATTAAAATAATGATACTTTAGGATTACGATGTCGAAAGTAGTCTAAAACAATTATAGATGCCAATATCAATTTCCAACATGAATTGAACTCACTCTGTACTACTAAACCTAGTGCTAAAAACACATTATTCAAAGGTTGTATGTCACAATACGTGAAATGACTCGAGAACATATATTAAATTTTCATAATATTTTATACTATTAAAATTATATAGCACAAATAATCTCACCGGCACATGAACTAATTGATTAGTATCCATAGAGACTATACACATACAAAACTTATTTTACTGTATTTTCGTCATATTTAACCATATTTCTTCTCACATGACACCGTATAAAAAAATCACACATAATACTATCACTCAAAACAATTTTAACGTATATAATAATAATTTTTTGAGATGAAATGTTCAATTAAGAAAAAAACATATCAATATTTCATGGGTACTTATATGTGTTTCTATAATATCAAAAGATCTTATATATAACAGTGTATAAGAGTGAAAAATCATTGGATAGTAGTCCCGAGCCTTAGAACACAACATAATGATATAACATAGAAATTTATAAAATATTATGAATTTGAAATCATTCATTATGAACATAGAAAAACCGTAATCATGTCTATGAATAGTAATGTGAATATAGATTAACTGTAATTATATCAACATACAGTCTTGTGAATATAGTTTAACAAAAATCATACCTATATAATTATTTTGAATATTTCCTTACCAAAAAATTCCATGATTATTTTTCTGAATAAAGGTTAGTAAAATATAATTCATCGAAATTTTTTGGTCATATCATAAAAAATTATTTCCCACACCCAAGATTGTAGTCATAGATTAATTGCAATTATTCATGTACATAGCCATGTGAGAATAACAAAACATTAATTATTCCAATGCATTAAGTCATTATATCATAAATTTAAAAAAATAATCCAAATCCTTTGAGGAAAATATATGAACCATCCCATGGAATGATAATGAACCATATGCATGTGTTCAATATTATATCGACCATATATCACATCATTAATAACCCATAGAAATAGAATTGTATTGAAATAATTTTCAATGCCATCATATAAAATTGAAATTTAATATTTAATCCATTGGAAGAAATATTGAATCACACAAAAAGAGTATTTGATATGGGATTCATTAGGACATTTAAATGAATGTATCTCAAATGGGGATATATATTTTTTATATATTGATGAAAATGGTTGGGAAATCATGAAAAAGAGTTTTTTAGAAAACACTTCATAATATCATCATAAAATTACGTAGTTATGATAGTATTATATAAAATAATTTAAATGAAGGTCACATGAATAAAAAATGAATAAAAATTTAAAAAAGATTAGAAATAATAAATTACATTATGGAAATAATAGTTAATTAGACAAATTTGATGTGTAAATAAATTATCATTAAAGTAAACTCCATTTTAATATTTGTGAACAAATTTATTGAATCCCACATTTTATAAAATTAATGAAAAAATTTATTTTGAAAAAATGTAAACTGTATTATGGTGATAATAATATATATTACATATTTTGGGTTCAAAATTACTATTGAAATCATTTCTAAATTGGAATAATATACACATATGGGAAATAGATAAATTAGAATGTAAGGGAATTATTATTAACAATGTAATATTTTTATAAATAATGAAATCCATACAATATTAATACAATAATATTAAAAAGGAAATTCAGACAATAAAATACAGTGGGTAATAAAATATAATATAATCCTAATAAGTAATGATATTACCTTTTTTGATCACAGTCATAGACATATGATTATGTTTAATATAAATGTGTTGTGAAATAACAATTACTTATTAACTAAAAACTATATTGAAATCCATTGAAAATGGGAAATATTAATGGAATATAAAATCCATTTATTTTCATGAAATGAATGATAATATTAACCATATTGAAGTATAAAAATGGAAAAAAATAAAACATATATAGAAAATATAATATTTATCGATGAATAAAAATTGATATGAAAAAATCTACTACATTAACCATCTATTTTGATAAAAAAAATTAATATTATTTATAATATACATATAGATATTAATAACCTATTCCAAACCCCAAAAAATAAATGTTACCAATTTATCTCTTTAATTTCGATCACTGAATTTATATTCATTAACAAGTTATTGTTTACCTTACACCATGTATGTTATTGAATTTTATTTGTCATAAATTCCTTGTAATTTCAATCTAAATACCTATAATTTGAAACCGTTTTAATTATTAAAATATTATATATGGTAATTTAGTATAATTATTATGAAATTAAAAAATATGTAATTTATTTACAATAGATGTTTAATTATTATTTCGGATGATAAAAATGATGACAATCTTCTTTTAGTAAAATTTGAAGAATGAATAGTGGAATCACTATATACAACTAAAAATTGAAATGAAAAATTTAGAACTTATATATATGTATATATTAATATAATTTCATTTCATTAATTATGTTTCTATAACCTTATTGGATACAAATTTATTACCCCATTCAAAACTTTCTTTAAAACAACCCAAAAAAGTACATGTTATATGGATAAGGAGGAATATGAAATGATTTTAATATAACCATTGTAAAACAATAAATATATTATTTATATGTAATTAAATATGAAATTTAATAATTTATAATAAATGGTTAATGAAGAGAAGATAATATGTTTTTTGATACAAATAAAATACTGTTTTTCCTCTTAGTATACTCATTTTTTTATTTTTTTATTTAATAAGATTGTTCATTTATGATATTATTCATATAATTTGTAATTTAACATTATAGAACCTCAATATTGTAATAAAAATTATTTTAATCCATTAAATACATTATAATAACTAATTATTTATGCTGCTGATGAAAAATTTATTACATCATTCATGGAGGAATGAGAATCTACAATACACAAGTGACATTTTATTTATTTTTTAATTCATGAGATGGGGATATATATTTGTTTTCAGTTTTATTAATAACAATATGTATACTAAGGGTACTGATTAAATTATTTCAGTATGGTTATAATAGTTTTTTAGGTTAAATATGAAGAATAATTATTTTGGGAGTAGATATTACTCTTATTATGAACATGAATTTTAAGGACACGAGATTTACATTTTATATTTTTAAAGATATAGGGATTTTACAAGTCTGCAAAAATTGATGGACCGAGATTTCGAGGCCTGGTGTTCCCAGAATCAATTTTTGACGTTTTGTTCTGGAACGTTCTTGAAACATACAAGCTTGATTATATAACTTTTGAACCAGTGCTTGGAATTGAAATATGAGGGCATCGTTGAACTCGCAGTGCCAGTTTTCTCTTAAGGAGGCTTTCAACTCGATGGCAGATGGACGAGGGTGAAAGTATGTTTTTGGGGTTTTCATGGAAATAATAAAATAAAATAAACTTCATATTATTATATTTTGAGCTTCCGTGTGGATATTTCAGGTGGGGTCCCCAAGAACTAAACCTCTATGTGTAAATTGGAAGTGGGGACTACCAGAACAGAACCTCCCATGAGTGGTTAATGTGGGGGGACCAACCAAACCATAACCTCCCCTGAGATGTTATGGTGGTGGGGACCACCCGGGATTAAACCCCGTTGAACCCCCCCCCCCCTTCAATTGGGAGAAACCCTCAACTCCCACAATTAATGGAAGAAGAGGATAACCTCTCAACCCCCCTCATAAATGTCGGGGGCGCCTATTCAACACCTCCACAATTTTAATTGTTCCAATGCACCTTTTAAATTGTCCAGAATCCTCCCCATTAATTAACTGCGCCAACACATCAATTAATTATTTGAACTTTTTGGAATACTATTCCAATTACTAAATAGATATTTCAATCTATTATTTTGGCTAAAAATTCACTTTGGTGGAATTGGGGAGAGGAGGAACTTGGGAGAATTCTCCCAACGAAGAACTCTCCACCGACGAGGAACGTCTTCGACTAAAAAGAATGACCTCGGCTTCAACATTCTTTCTCAAAACATCCTCTTGCATAGGATGTTTTCATCTATAATGAATCGACGTCCGCCATCATGTGATAACATCAACAGACATCTAACAACTAGGTTTTTTAATTATGTTTGATTTTATTCCCTTGATTAATTCCTTCTGAAAACAAAGAATGTGGATCAACATAATATCATGTTGACTCGTGGATGTTTTCCTTGTGGGTTGGGAATAAATAGTTTTGGGAAGTTGTAGGGGTTTAATGTTGTTTTTATTATGACCTAACAAGTACACCCCATCTTTTCTTTTGCATGTTGGGAAGAATCTTTTCAATAGGGTTTCATGTAATTTTTTCTTGTGAACCTCTTACTACAGCAATAATATAGAGAGTGTAGGCCAAAATAACATCGGGCGTCCACTTAGAAACCCTTGTGTTGATTCGTGGTGCTATTCGAAACAGAGAAAGATGATGAAGGTGACGTAGGCGATGAAGGCAATGGTGCCGCCACCCGCGGCCTCCGCAACCCGCGGCACCCCGACCTCCCACCTGAACCGGCCCCGAGCCGCGCAACACCCCGACCTCGCCCCACTCCGGCCGCCCTGGCCACCCTGCCGAACCGTCTCCGCGCTGCTGTCGGCCGAACCGGCCGCCCCTCCCGTCGGCCGCGCCGCACGCCGATCGTGCCTCCCACCTGCCACCCCACCCCAGTTGTGCCACCCGCCGGCTGTGCTGCCCCAACCGTGCCTCCCACCGACCGCACTGTCTGCGTAGCCCGTCGACCACCGAGCCGCCCCGGCTCATGCTGCTCACCGGTCTCCCGAGTCGCCGCACCCTCGCGGTGCCCTCCGGGCCGAACCAGCCCCTCGCCCTGGGCCTTTCCTCCCTCACTGCACCCTCTTGGCTGATTCGTCCACGTGGTTCCCTCTGGGCCGAACCACCCTCGCGCCGACCCGCGGCCGGTCCTCTCCCTCTCGGCCCTATGAGGCCCCTCGGGCCTGCAAGGCCAGGCCCAACGGGTCGGACGAAACCAATGGGCTAGACCGCCCAACAAGTTGTGCCAGACCAAACGGGTCAGGTCGGGTCGACCTGAACCAGGTCGGCTCGTATGGGGTCAGGCTGAGTCGGACCAGACCGGGGCCCATTGCGCCCCTTTACATTCTTTTGGCCATATCTTTGGCACTATACAACCTTTTGAAGAAGAATCAATGGCGCCGGTAATATTGAATCATGAAGGTCCCCTTGGATATTCCCCATTGGAGTTTGGGGTATAGTTGAGATGCGGTCAGGTTGGATCGTGCACCAATCCAATCGGGCCCTGAGGACTAATAATCTAATATCTTTCAGACCACGCATCTGATTAACGAACTGTCTGTTGCGTTGAGACCCCTATGACATGGCTGACCTTTGAGATACATCTTAATGGGACTTCATGATAGTTGGAGTTTCGACCAAAAACTTCTGGAGCAGATCCTCCAAGAGATGAGTGAGTGTAGTTTGGAGACCTAGTAGCTGGCTGAGACACGATTAGTACTGACCGTTTTGACTTGGAGTGACTCTATTAGAATAGTGGGGAGAGCCTTGGTGTTGTAGTAGACCCATAGTGGTGAGCACCTTGGTGTTGTAGCAGACCCACGGTACTCGACAAGAGTATTACCTCAACACGCTATGAGGGAGAGAGTGCTTGGTGACGCGGTAGACCCGTAGTAGGGAGCGCGCTTGGTGATGCAGCAGATCCATAGTACTCGACAGGAGGAGTACCTCAGTTGTCCAATGTTAGTGCGTAGCGTGCTTTGTGTCGTGGCAGGCCCACTGTACTCGATTGAGTAGGAGTTCTCTAGCAGCGAATGATTCGATAATGTAAATAAAATCCTAGTTGAGTTGAGTCTGTACTTTTGAGTTTCCCTCATGATTGAGATGGATCTTTTGATAACATAGGTATATGTATAGGCATATACCTATGTAAGGTTATCTGTTAATTTCAAACTTTTTGGTTTCTCCTTGTTGGATTTTGTGAGACCTTGAGGGTCTCTAGGTCCCTACTGAGTATCGTTATACTCACCACTGCAAGGTCTATGCACGCACCTTGTTGTGTTGGTTGTAGACGATGGACAATGCGGACTAAGGATGAGAGTACAAGGACGGGACGGTGCCTGGAGGTGGATGATTCGGCATGTCGGTACGTGGAGGAGACGGACGAATGCAGACTATTATGGAGGATATCTATACCTACCCTTCTGGTAGGAATCTCGGATGACGACCAATTAGCTGCTTGTCTTTCTTTTTCTTCAATTGTATTGTTTTCAGTTGTACTGGTACCTTTACTATTGGTCTTGTATTCTGGCCCCTTTTACTTTCAGTAATCTTTCGGTTATACATTTTACTCATGTTAATATCTTTTTGTGTGTTTTTATAGGATATAAAGCCAATTCCTTCCCAGTTTTAGGTAATTATGACTTTGGTGCAAGTCGCCGGCCCCTGGCCTATGGAAGGCGGGCTTGGGGTAGTCACGACATGGGCCCTGAGGGATGGGTCGTGTCAAATTGGTATTAGAGGAGTAGGTTCTACCAACGAACACATGATTCCGATATTTTTTGTGATGAAATAGTGTTAAGGGTAATGACTTTGGTTTTTAGTTCAGGGAGTCTAGTATTGGTGTGGCGGCTGACGTATCCATACACCGTGACCCTGACTTCTGATTTCTGACTCAGTGCACGAAAACAATGATTGCGTGTGTGTTTTCAAAAGTTTTATTTAAGTCATCTCAGAAGTTCAGTTTACCAGGTATTACTTTTTGACTGCAGCAGATCTCTTTATTTTCATGATGCCTCCACGGAGACAGCCACTCAGGGTTCCAAGAGTTGTGTGCACAGATAGCTGACCGATTGACGAGACTTCGTTGAAGGGTCCTCTTCTAGTAGAGGAACCATTAGAGGCACCAGTGGTACCACTCCCCGTGGGGCCACTAATGACACCATCCCCAGTAGCAGAAGATGCACACTTCTTGAGCGCATTGCATGAGTTCCCGCACCATAGGCCACCCAGGATTAGGGGAGAGATAGACCCACATGCAGCTGAGGATTGGCTGGAGGCCGTAGTTAGAGTTTTCAGACATGTAGGGACACCAACAGACATCATGGGGAATCTTGCTGCCAACCTTCTACAGTCATCAGCTGGAAGATGGTGGAGCATGATGTTGTAGGTTCATGACAAGATTACAATTCTCTGGGTAGACTTTGAGAGTCTGCTTCTGGCAGAGCTTTCCATAGTGACTCTCTGCACAGTGCGCATATAGGAGCTACTTCATCTGCAGCATGGCGGCATGACTGTAGCTCAGTACTTAGCAATGTTTACAGACCTCTCACATAACTCCATCAATATAGTGAAATACCCATTCTTCATGGCCACGACCTTTGATCGGGGACTCAGGAGGGAGGTAATAGATTCGGTGATCTCACTCAGCATCCTGACACAGGAAGGTGTTTTGGAGAGAGCCCTCCTAGTAGAGAGTTTCCTTGATGAGCAGTCTCCAGCAGCGAGATCCACCACCTTTCGGCATGTAGCAGAGTCTTCTATAGCTAGCAGTAGACAAATGTCACAGAGTTCCAGGAGGACCAGACCTATAGGTGGGAGACTGCATGATTCAGTGTCCATTGTGTGGGGCACCCAAAAGGGAGAGAGACATTCCAGGAGTAGGTAGTGTTACGAATGCGGTGGGCAGGGTCACATGGCTTGTGACTGTCTGACCCTCCATTTGGATGATAAGAAGACGGTAAAAGGACCTCCTAGGAATAGTCAGAGATTTGATCGAGGTGGTCTATAGGGAGAAAGAGGACGTGGTAGAGGAGCTGGTCATGCAGCCAGTGGTGGGAGATGATTCGAGATATTACCACCACAACCACCAGGATATCCACCCTGACCACAGGGTGCAGGTGGACAGGGGAGATCTCAGCTCCATACATCTGATGCCTATGATCATGGAGCTCCAAATATGATATGAAGTAAAATCTTTGTCTACTCCACCATTGCTTTAGTAATTATAGACACAGGTTCCAGTCATTCTTTCACTACCACTTCCCTCATTCGGAGCTCAGAGATTCCGATGGAGCCGTTGGCCATATCCATATTGCTAGAGACACTAACTGGAGAAGATTCAATGATTACACACTGGTGCCGGTAGTTTGAGCTTACTCTAAGAGGTGAGATCTTTGGCTAGTAGCTCATAGTAGTGGTTTCGAGGCCTTACGAATTCATATTAGGAATGGAATGGGTTTTCGACATTCCATGCTTCTAATGATTGTATTAGGTAAAAAGTGTGGTCTGTACGCATGGATGGGACTAGGTTTACATTCATCAGTGATATGGGTGACTTTGCATCACATGATGGACATTCTCGGAGGAGAGTGCAACCGATCACTAATCAGTTAGCTTTCCTTACCCATAGAGTTTTTGATGTGGAGTGTCTGAGCTACCCTGTAGTGGTGGACCTATTCTCAGATGATTTCCCAGATAATGTCCCATGTATACCCCCTCGCAGAGAGGTAGACTTTTACATTCAATTGAACCCTAAGAAGGCACCTATATCTATACCAGCATATCGGATGGATCCCATGGAGCTTCACGAGCTGCGTGTACAACTACTAGACTTTCAGGGGAAGGGATTCATCCATCCATGTTTTTCAGCATGGGCAACCATGATTTTGTTTGCCAAGAATTAGGATGGGTGCTTGAGGCTTTGTGTCAAAATCCAGCACCTGAACTGGGCAACCGTGAAGAAAAATACCCACTCCCGAGGAATGACGACCTCATTGAACAGTTGAAGGGATAAAAATGGTTCTCAAAGACAGACCTCATATTAGTCTATCACCATCTTAGAGTTCGAGATGAGGATGTGTAAAATACCGCTTTTAGATGTCAGTACTGCCACTATGAGTTCTTGGTTATGCCATTCAGTGTAACCAATTATCTAACATTGTTCATGGTAATTATAAACTATATCTCTTGTCCATACCTTGACAGCTTTGTCGTAGTCTTTATCGATGACATTCTGATATACTCGACAACTAAGGAGGAGAATGCCTATCATTTGTGGGCGGTATTGGACAAACTCTGAGAGCACCAGATTTGTGGTAATCTCTCGAAGTTCCAGTTTTGGATTTGAGAGGTACACATTCTGGGTCATGTCATCTCAGAGGCTGGAGTTGCAGTAGATCTAGCGAAGATTCCGGCGGTATATGCCTGGGGAGCCACCCAGGAGAGTGACAAAGGTAAGGAGTTTTTTTGGATTGGATGGATACTGACAAAGATTTGTTCCAGACTTCCCTATAGTTGCAGCACCACTTCAGCCTTGATGAAGAAGGGAAAACCCTTTGTGTAGATAGAGAGGTTTCAGAAGAGCTTTCAGAAGCTGAGGTAGATGCCAACTTGTTCCCCCATCTTGAGGCTTCCAAAGGAAGGCATAGGTTATGCAGTTTACTATGATGTATTAGGTACTGGAATTGGATGTGTCCGGATGCAGGAGCGAGCAGTGATCACATATGGCTCTCAACAAATGAGACAACATGAGTATAACTACGCTACCCATGACCTAGAGTTAGTAGCGGTAGTCATCACCTTGACGATGTGGTAACACTATCTGAAGGGGAACCATTTTACCGTGTACTGTGATCACAAGAGTATCAGGTATATCTTCTCTCAGAAGGACCTCAACCTGAGACAACGATGTTGGCTTGAGTTCCTCCAGGACTATGGCTTCGAGATAGTATATACACATGGGTAGGGTAACGTCGTTATAGATGCACTCAGAAGATGATCTAGTATAGAGGTGCTAGGCGAGGCGACGAAGAAACTGGATGATTTGCAGATATCCTTTGTGTATAGATATGGAGCAGCATTTCTACAGTCTCTTACAGTCACTCTATAACTACTTCAGCGTGTCAGGGAGGCACGATGTGGGGATGCTGACTACGAGGCTCAACGTGCCTAGATATCCATAGGCCAGGCACTAGATGGATTTTATGAAGTTGGGGAGCACATTATCCACTTCAGAGGATGCACCATGGTACCATAGTAACATCGGGAGGAAGTGTTGAGGGAGTTCCAAAAATCCCCTCCAGCAGTACATCCCGGAGTGGTGATGATGTACCATGATCTCTAACAATATCACTGGTGCTCGAGAATGAAGAAATCTATAGCAGTGTTTGTTACTCAGTGCTTCAAATTTTAGCATGTGAAGGTAGCACATTAGGTACCACAAGGCTTGGTTCATCCTTTAGAGTTTTAGAGTGGAAGTGGGATTGGATATCCATGGGCTTCCTAACAAAAATTCCCTATACATCCAGGTGCCATGACACTATCTAGGTGATCGTTGATCGTCTCACCAAGTTGGCCAACTTCCTACCGATCAGAGAGAATGGTTCAGTAGAGAGCATGGGACACCTCTATGTGAAGGATATTTTGTAGCTATATGGAGTAACGTCGATAATTATCTCCAATCATGATGCATGATTTACTTCCCGGCTATGGAAGGGGATGCAGTAGGCGTTCAGGATTCAGCTTCGTTTTAGCACCGCCTTCCATCCTCAAACGGATGGCCAGACTGAGTGGACTATTCACACGCTCAAGGACATGCTCCATGCTTGTGTCCACGATTTCAGTCACATCTTGGAGGATCACTTACCTTTGGTGGAGTTTTCATACAACAAAAGATATCACTCCACCAATGGGATGGCACCTTCAGAGGCATTGTATGGGAGACCTTGAAGATCACCTTTGTGCTGGAAAGACCTAGGAGAGTCAGCACTACTTGGACCAGAGATGGAACAGGCTTCCACATAGAAGGTATAGATCATCCAGGAGTGGATGAAGACTGCACATAGCAGGACCAAGTCATATACTGACAGAAGAAGAAGACCTCTAGAGTTCGAGGATGGTGACTACGTCTTTCTATGGGTCTCAGCCCGATGATGTCTATGGAGATTTGGCTGATGTGGCATGTTATCTTCGAGATTCATCGAACCATTCCAGGTCCTCAGCTGAGTTGGTAAGGTGGCATACTACTTAGCTATTCCACCTCAATTGCACTGGTTGCACGTCGTCTTCCTTGTATCATAGCTGAGGAGATACATGCACGACCCTTCTCACATCATTGACCATGGCGAGCTGGACGTCGACGATGGAGTGACATGTACGGAGGATCGAGTAGAGATCAGGGATCGACAGGAGTATGTCCTTAGTTGACGGTCGATACATCTGGTGCATGTTTTATAGCAGCACAGGAACCTCTATGAGAGCACATGGGTCTGGGAGGATCAAATGCGTGCTCAATACCCCACCTTTTTCCCTTAGTTTTTTGTTGAAGCTTACAGAGACCTAAAGCCTTGAGGTGGGGAAGTTGTAATGACCCGGAATTTCCGTGATTTTTTTTCTAAATATATGGGAATTTTACGAGTCTGTAGAAATTGAAGACACTTTATTTTGAGTCCCAGTGTGCCCAGAATCAATTCCTGACATTTTCATCAGGTATGTTCTATAAAATTCTGAGCAGGTTTTTATAACTTTTGAACTGGTGCATTAATTTAAATTTGAGGGCACTGTTGAACTCGCAGCCCCAGTTTTCACTAAGGATACTTTCAACTCCATGGCAGATGGATGAGGGATAATGTTGGTTTTTGGGTTTTTTTCGTGGAAATAATAAAATAAAATAAACTTCATTTTATATTAATTAGAGATTCCATGTGGATATTTCAGGTGTGGTCCACCATAACTAAACCTCCCTGTAGAAGATGGAAGTGGGGATGACAAAACCTTAAAATCCCATGAGAGAGTAGTGGGGACCACCCGAACCATTACATCCAATGAGAGGTTTTGGTGGTGGGGCCCACCCGGGATTACACCCCCTTGAAACCCCCCCCCCCTTAATTGGGAGAAACCCTCAACTCCCACAATTAATGGGAGGAGAGGAAAACCTCTCAACCCCCGTCATAAAATTTGGGGGGAGCCTCTTCAACACCACCACAATTTTAATTGTGTCAATGTAGCTTATTAATTGTGTCAAATCCTCCACATTAATTAATTGAGCCAACACATCAATTAATTATTCAATCTTTTTTGAATATTATGCCAATGGCTTAATAGGTATTTCAATCTATTATTATGGCTATGAATTCACTTAGGTGGAATTGGGGAGAGGAGAAACTTGGGAGAAAGCTCCCAATGAAGAACGCTCCACCAACGAGGAATGCCTTCGACTTTGAAGAACGACCTTGGATTTGAATTTATTTCTCGGAACCTCCACTGACATAGGACTTGTTTGTCTACAACGAATGGATGTCTGTCATCTCGTGCTAATGTCAACCAATATCGAAAAAGTATGGTTTTTCATTAAGTTTGATTTTATTCCATTGATTCTTTTCTTTCTGTAAATAAAGAACTCAGATAAACATATTATCAAGTTGATCCAGAGATGTTTTTCATGTGGTTTGGGAATAAATTGTTGTGGGATGTTATAGGTGTTTAATGATGTTTGATAATCACTTCACAAGTACACCCCGTATTTTCTTTTGCGGGTTGGGAAAAATCCTCGCGGGAGGGTTTGATGTGCTTTGTTCTTGTGAACCACATACTACCACTCTAATGTAGAGAGTTAAAGCTAAACTAACATTGATCTTCCTCTCTATAACACTTGTGTTGATTTGCGGTGTTCATCGAAACTGAGGAAGGCAATGAAGGTGACAAAGGTGATGAAGGCAACGACGCCACCGCCCACGGACTTCGTGACTCACGCAAACCCCCACGACGCCCCAACATCCTAGCCGAAACAGCCCTGAGCTGCGCCGCGCCCTGACCGCACCTCACCCCATCCGAGATGCACCCCAGCTAACCTAGCCTCCTGGCTGAACTAGGCCCATGCCACTGGGCGCCGAACCAGCCGCACCACCAGCCGACCACACCGCCCGCCGGCCGCGCCTCCCGCCGGCCGCGCATCCCGCCGGCCAGGCCTCCCCCCGGCCGCGCCTCCCACCGGCCGCGCCTCCCACCGGCCGCGCCTCCCGCCGGCCGCGCCTCCCTCCGGCCGCGCCTCCCGCCGGCCGCGCCTCCCGCCGGCCGCGCCTCCCGCAGTCCGCGCCACCCGCCGGCCGCGCCTCCCGCCGGCAGCGCCTCCCGCCGGCCGCGCCTCCCGCCGGCCGCGCCTCCCGCCGGCCGCGCCTCCCACCGGCCGCGCCTCCCGCCGGCCGTGCCTTCAGCCCGACACGCCACCTCGGATGTTCCTCCCACCGAATATGCCTCCCACCGGCCCTACCAGCCCCGCCTTGCTGCCCGCCAGCTGCGCCACCCACCGACCGTGCCACCCCGGCTGCACCGGCCTAACCGGTCGTGCCTCCTGCCGATAACCGATCCACCCCGTCTCAGGCCACCCATCGATCTCTCAAGACTCCAAACCCTTGAGCCACCTTCCAAGCTGAACCGGCCTCATGGCGCCCTTCAGGCCGAACCGGCCCCGCACCCCAGGCCAAGCCGCCCTCAGAGCGCCCTCAGGGCCGAGCCACCCACGCAGCGCCCTCCTGGCCGAACCTCCCTCCCACCAACCTGTGGCCGGTCCGCACCCTCTTGGTAGGTCTGTGTTGTCTCGGCCCTCCGCTGCCCCTCGCAGCCTGGTGGGCGGGCCCCAGTGGGCTGGGTCGGTCCGACTCGGTCAGACCGAACCCGGGCCCACTCGGACCATTTACTTTCTTTTGGCCATATCTTTTTCACTGGATGTCCGTTTGACGAACCATCAATGGAGACAGTAATCATGGAGCATGATGGTCCCTTTGAGTATACTCCACTAGGGTTTGGGGTATATTTGAGATACGGTCTGCTTGGATCATGCACGAATTCAACCGGGCCCCCGGGACTAAAAGCATAATAACTCACAGATCGTGTGTAAGATTGACACATTGTTTATTGTGTTGAGACCAATATGACATGGAAAACGTTAAGGATAATTTTTCGTGGGGCTTCGTGTGAGTTGGAGTTTCAAACGGTAGCTTGTAGAGCAGATCCTCCCAGATATGAGCGAACGTAGTGTGGGGAACTAGTAGCTAGCAGAGACCTGACGACTGTTGACCTTTTTGACTTGGAGTGACTCTACTAGCCTAGTGGGGAGTTCATTGGTGTCACGGTAGATCCATAGTACTCGATAAGAGGATTACATCAGCATGCTAATAGGGGGAGCGTGCTTCGTGACGCGATAGACACATGGTGGGGAGCGCGCGTGGTGACCTGGCAGATCCACGGTACTCGACAGGAAGAGTACCATAGCAGTACATGGTTAGTGGGAAGAATTTTTGGTGTCGCAGAAATCCCATTGTACTCGATTGGGTATGTGTTCTCTATAAGCGGAGGTTCCGATAATGTTAATAAAATCTTGGTTGAGCTGAGTCAGTACATTCGTGTTTTCCTCATGAATGAGCTGGATCACTTGATAACTTAGGTATATATGTGGGAATTTACCTAAATATGGTTATATGTAGATTTCATACTTTGTGGATTATCCTTGTCGGATTCTGAGAGACCATGAGGGTCTCGGGGTCCCTACTAAGTATCGTTATACTCACCCCTGCATGGGCTAGGCTCGCAACTTTTTGTGTTGGTTGCAGACGATTGACAGTGCTAACTAAGGCAGAGTATTATGACTGGACGGTGCCCATAGGTGGACCATACGGCATGTCGGTACGTGGAAGAGACGGATGGACGTGGAGTGCCGAGGAGGCTATCTATGCCTATACTTCAGGTAGGAATCCCAAAGGACGACCCAACAACTACTTTTCTTTCTTTTTCTTTAGTTGTATTTTTTATGTTTCACTTTTATCATTATTGATGGGCTTGTATTTTGGCCCCTTTTACTTTTAGTACTCTTTTAGTTATACCATTTACTCATGTTCATATCTTTATGTGTCATTTTACAGGTTATAATGGCATTACCTTCCCAGTTTTAGGGAATTACGCCTTTGGTGATAGTCGGCAGCCCCTGACCTATAGAAGGCGGGAATGGGGTTGTCACGGCACGAGCCCCGGGGGATGGTTCATGACATGAATACTCTCATAGATTATATATTGGTAATTGAGGATTGGGTAAAATTTCTTGTAACAATGTGATATGAAACATTTAAGATTGATATATTTTTTAAAGAACATCTGCTATACTTTTCATTTATAATAAATGGTAGGTGAGTTGTAAAATGGATCCAGATAATATTTTGGGGATTTTTTTGAGGAATGGATGGTGTGAAGTTTGTGATTTAATATTTATATTATAAATTTTTTTCTAGAAGATTAATTTTTTGTGTAAATTTATCCAAATTTGAGCCACATTAACTCACATATTTTTACAATCATATATTGGGATTAAAATTAACCAATGTCATTATTTTCATTGCAAATAAATATATAAAAAATTATTTTTCTGAATTTATATGTGATGATTTATTATTTGAACTCTATTTAATCCAAAGAATTTCAAAAATATAAAAAACTGAAATTTTAAACTAAAATAATAAAATGTAGAAAATATTTTTTTAGAAAAAATATCATTTTAAATTTTTTTTATTCTTATCCATATTTCATATCAATTTATTCTATATAAATTGTTACAATTTTGTGTAATGTTTATGTATAATTCTGGTGTCATTATATCAAATTTTTTAGTTTAATTTATTAATATAATAATACATCATTCCTAAAAAATATTTTTTTTCAAACACACATCTTTTCTTTTATCGGGATAATTATCATTAAACATGCTAAATTATTTTTATGACTAAAAAAATTACCATATTGTTAAATATAATCAATATAATTGTATATAGGAATTCCATTTTATCATATTCAATTTAATGTGGCTATAAATACTAATTTTACTATTACATTTTATAATTCAAAATTTATTTTGATAATATATATTATTATAAAAAACATAAAATATTCTTATTATTAATACATTGAAATTAATACAATGTTATTAATTATTATTGTAATTTAACTATATAAATTATTAATAATTACATGTAACACATAAAAAAATTTATATTAAGATATATTATTTAATTTTTTGGTTCAATTGTATCATATTTAGGAATTATATTATCGAATTTTTGTTTCTAATAAAACAAAAATTTAGAATCATAATTGAAATAGATATATAAAATTACTATATATCTCATTAACATGTTCTCAGTTACCATATCACTCTTTAAATCAACTATATTCTGCACATTATATCCTATAAAATCATGATATTCAAAATTTGTGAATAATTTTCTTTAGTGATTTTCCGTAATTAATTCCATCTTGTCATTTTCCATATCATTATTGGTTTACTTCATCTAATGGGGTCCCTAAAGAGAATATGTGGTCCTTAGAATGTCATTGTTTTAATGATATTATTCTTTTATAATTGTTTCCCCATTTTAATTTATTCATTTTTTTATTGTAATTGTCCTGGGTATGTAATATACCTTGTTATATTGTATATGGTTTCATGTACCTAGGTTGTAAAATTTTATTATGATTGAATAATGTGTTCATTCATTGATTCATATATTGGGTTTATTATTTACTAATAAATATTATTGAATTTAAAGCAAAAGGTAAAAATTCTACAATAAGAACTCATAATTCAATTGATATGCTTGCATCTGGATGTAGCATAGAAGATGGAAATAGTGATATTTTTGCTATATGAGAAGACTATATGAAAGGGGTCATCGATTTTGTGCCCCCTGAGGATGGTGGGGGACCATGGGTGCAGGTGATGAAAAGAGGAAGGTTCCCTTGTGATAGGGGCGATCGGTCCTCTCAACACATTATGTGTACCTGGTCACAAGAATCATAATCTTGTTTTTTTGGACTTTTCATTCGGTATGCTCCTCCCTATACTCTCTTTTTACAATTTATATTTAAATAAAAGGGATATTTCCTTTAAAAACAATTATTTAATTTAAATGAATTAAATAAATAGAGATAGATATATTTTTTAATGTTGAAAATCAATGATAAAAACTATATTGTTATATTCTCTCCCCAAATGTAAATTGTATCCCTTGAAATTTAATTACTTATCACTAATTAATAATATCTATATCACTATCTAAGTTTATTATTTTTCAATGACTATAATCAGTAAGACTGTAAAAATCATACTTGCCTTCATTAGTGATACACATTAAGATTTAAAAACATTTTTTCCAAATAATCTTCTATATTTATATATGTCTATAGTGATTATAGAGACATAATATCCATTGCTTCATTATAATGGATGTTTTCCAACCAAATAAAAATTATAATTTATCTATGATAATATCCAATTAAATTAGACCCAATGATCACGTGTATAAGAAAACTCAATTCTATAATGTTATATCTAATGACAGATTCAGATCAACCAATGATACTTTTTGTTCAACTATGATATAAATGGAATAAAAGAAAACTTATTCATTTTCACATACATTTCCCAGGTTCATTTTCTTATTATGTTGCATGACTTTACAAATTATAATCATCAAAATCAATAATTATATATTTATATATCGTATAATGGTTAATAAATATAATTTAAATCAACGAAAGAAAGTCCACCAAGACTGTCAAACTAGGTGTGAAATTAGGCCAATTTTATAATCCATGAGTGATGATCGGGTACATGCCCAGTGATATTTTTTCATGGTTATTACCCTTAGGTGGATCTGATCTTGATCTTGTATCAACATATTTGTATCTATGTGTATATGTTCATTCTATGAAAAATATAAATTTTATACCTTACCAAGATTTTATGATGTTATCATCCATTTAGAATAATAAATATATTTTTGATTAATATATACTATTTATAATCTAATAAAACTCCACTCCAATACCTATAGAGATGAAAAATACTCACACCTCCAAGAAAAATTCTAAATGTAAATTCATCAAATTTTTAATTTGATACTATCTGAAATTAACTTGTATAATATTCCATATATTACATAATATAATATTTTTAAAAAAATCACAAAATATATAACAACCTTGATAATTAATGGTTTGTGTAATTGGGGACTAGATATATAAATAACATATTATTAAATAGTTTCAACATCTCTTATAATGTGTATTCTCACATGATAACCTTTTATACACCTAAATAATAATTATCTCCTTCATTACCTCATGATTGTAAATCATACGAATTTAGAGATCTAACGATATATTTAATGAAGAACATACCAATGATTCATAAACCATGAATCATGTTCATGTAATCTCCAATTATCATATATATATAGTATGGAATAAAAGTGTCATATCATGAATGAATAATAATAACCCATCGAGCATAACATAAGCATATTACATTTAAATATGTGATGAGAAGTAATATTAAAAATTATAACACAAGGAAAATATATTAATAATATTTACAACCACACACAGTTTTGAAACCATATCATAACGATCGATATATCCTTGCACAATATTTTTAATCATATAATAACAGTGAGTATTCCCACACAATGTCTATTGGTCATAGATTAGTGAATTTTATTCAGACATTTTTTGTGACTTTATCTTATTAAAAATTATTCCTATATATTGTATTATGAGATTGATTAATAATAATTATTCTATGGCCCAATTTTGTGAAGAATTATTATCAATAATTATTACAACACTCATTTTTATAAAAAAATAACCTCAACACTACCCTCACACATAGTCGTTATATTATTTGATATTGAACATTAACTAATGATTTTGAGGGATGTATAATATCACAAATTAATAAAAATAATAATTTATGAGCATGTGTTCCGCTAAAAATAAATCAAACATTATTTCAAAATGAACCTACATAAAAAATGGGTACTATATCCTTTCAAATGATATAAAATAGAAATTAAATCAATACATCTAATTAGATGAAACTATAAATAACTAACATAATATTAAAATTCGATACGATAATTTATAAGTTAATTCATGAAGCAAAAATACTTATTGAAATATCAGTGGGCGATAAACATGGAGATGAAAAATAAACCATGGATAAGTGTTTTTCATTAATCAAGTCCTTACATTTTCAAATATAAATGATGTTATGATCCTGATTAAATAAAATTATTTATTATAATGACCGGACCCAGATTCCACTTAATAGGTACTCCGAGATATTGGGTTTCAAGGCCACAACCATTCCCCGTCAAAATATAAAGGCTATTTTCTAATATCGAGGACCTAGGTTGTGATATTGGGGTGATTATTACCTCATATGAGACAAGGAAAACAATAAAAATTACTATGTATCACACCCAAGAGTAGAAAAAAACCACGTGGAGACAGTAAATTACGAAAATAGAACATGATGTAATAACAAATGAAGAGATATAAAATCCTGAACAGGTAGGTCATACAATAAAAAAATGGCCCCCACTCATACAAACATAAAAATAAATTAGATGAAAACAAATTGAAAGTAAATGTGCGTGGATCTACTATTAACACCATGAAAGACCACATACCCGGTCTTTAGGCACTGTCCAGCTGCACCTGGCCAGCCAATAGAACCACACTAGAAGGTCTTATTGATCACAAAATTCTGGGCCTCATACATATCCACCACACAACTCTTGATCAAACTGAAAATTAGACATATGGTCTTTGCATAAAACTAGGTGCATGTGAAGGGGTGACAAATAATATCAGTAGTCCACCACATCAAGAATCTTATAAATGTACTATTGTACGTGTATGAAAAAGAATCTTCTCTGAGTTATTGAGACACTACTAAAAAGTGGTATGTAAAACTAAATGTGGAACCACTTTCCAACCCTAGGTCTGTAATCCCGGTCCACTGGGAATGTTCCACCATGGATTTCCATATCCATATACATATACATGTATAATACCATATATATATATATATGAATATTCAATACTATATAAATCAATAACATGACACCACATTAGTAGTAGATTCTTGGGATATAATCATGATCTATTGGAAATAATGTGCAATGGAATTGTGTTGGATGTTGTATCACTAAAGAAGTGTATCATTAATTTAATCACTAGGTCCAAAATTCCAATAAATAGTACCTACATCATCCAATGCCAGAAAACTTTCATAGTGAGGTACTTCACCATAGGGGGATAACATTCCTAGACCTGATTTCACCCATACTCAACTCCAATCAATAAAATAAGGATATCATATTCTAACAATCAATCCTATAAAGAAGGATACTACGTACCAAAGGTCAATACTATGAATAAAGATTCCCTGGAGTATATCTGGATATCTTGTAATTGGACAATGAGTAAGTCTCCTTGCTACCCAGAACTATAATCACAATACAATATTTGATCCCTAGATCTCGGTCCATAAGAAGTCAAGACATTCAGAACAAAACTGAACACTAATGGCATTACCTATAGGTGATCTATAAAGAGAACCCAGCAATGATATTCCATGGAAATCCCATGGAATCTCGTAACAGATCCGAAAGAGGATAATAATTCTGATCATAGGCTAAGGATATCGTAATCATCCCCATTAATTGGGAGAGTGTAATGTACAATGATTTATGGGATTAGAATATTGTATAAAGAGATAATAACTAGTGAGGATCCATGCGACAACTTTCAAGTCTCATAACTAATACAGAAGCGTGTAATCATTCCGATCATAGTGTGAGTAGATAGTAATCATCCCCCCCACATGGGAGATCATAATATACCATGGGTCTTAGGTACCCATGTCTTTATTGAGTATAGTTTTATCAAACTCATCATATATATTCCATTCCATGAGTCTATACATGGAATTAATTCAATTATAACCACTTTATCACTCATGGAATATAAGTCAACACGTAAGGTGCACTAGTCGGATACTATAAAACAGCTCTGGACATCCCATATATATATATATATATATATATATCAGAATATATATACATATATGATCAACAACCACATCCTAGGTAGTACCTAAGTCTATTCCAGTGATTATTCGAAATAACATGGATTAGAAGAAAAATACCAAGTTGGAATGTTTGGCATTCCAAAAAATGAAACAGAACCCAGGAGGAATGTCTGATTATCCCAAAAAAAATTAAAGAAGCTGCGCGTTCATCCCAATAACCAATAACCTGGAATCACATCTAGTAACCATCACTACATCCACCATAACCATGTAAAATCATAATCAAATGATTTGTGTCCACTCGATTTCCCAAGACAAAAGTCCAGGAATATACCCATGGATACACCAGTACAATACGTGTTCTAAGGTGACACCATAGCACGATCACTACACAAACCAGACATACAAATCATGGTAGGTAAAAAAAATGGGAACATTCTTGTTCCCTAAATCCATACACAAGAGGAATCATAATCAAGATCCTCTAGTCTAATCACTATTGAAGGCATCTTACTCAGTATCTTTAGGTGTATAAGGTGAATGTGGAATCCTATACAGGAACCTCGAAAGGTAATGAAATAGAGGCATCATACAAATGATCCTGGGAAAGATAAAAAGGTACAAGGATCCCATAGGTGACTCCCAAGATCAATATATAAGATATGGAATCCCTTATAGAAACATTGAAAACTAGATATAAGATAGATGAATCATACGAAGGATCCATGATAACAACAACTCTCACAACCTCTCAGGACAGAAGGGAACATATCACAAGGGAGACAACTCAAAGGAAAACCACAAAATCATCTATAACATGAGATAAATCCCATTTCATTTCAAAATAAAAACTCATACAAGGTTGGTATGAACACTAAAATTATCATTCACACCTTGTCTCTCTATTAGGAGACAACTGAATTTTTTTACTAGAAGAAGATCCTCTCCATTTATATAGAAACCCCAAAACAAATTCGAATTTCTCATATCATCCCATAGGTTTCACCATCAAGATATACCTGGTAAACTGCTTAGAATGAACTACTCATGATTATAATTCAAATAACGAGGAAACAAACAGGAAAAGACCCTAAAAGGGTACCTTGGGAGGAGTACATAGCATGTGGAGACCATACAATATGTGTACCCTCAGATCACCTAATTGGCGTGAAATCCCGCATTCATGGGCAAGTAAACACACCACTTACACGACCTCTAAGGAAGATACATAGTGTGTACCAAATATGGGGTACATCCCCATGTCCCAAACTCCTCCTAAAAATCTAATTTTCTAGGTTGTGTACCTTTACATGGTGTGCCACCCACATGGGGCCTGGCCGTTTACACTACATGGCCATATACCCCAACATGGGTCCTCCTGGATGGGTACTCAGCTCTGCATCCAATCCCCATTACATGGAATGTATACCCATGAACACCAATATTAATCCTTAAAAATCATCTTCTCTAAATTGGAAGAACACATTTCATGTCACCCTACACTGCACACCATGTAGTCTGTTTCCTAGAATGAGATAACCTATGATCACACAAATTGACTGTTATCGACCCCATATTGACCAAATATTCTACTATGGTCCTCATACAAGAATAAAAAGATTTTAAATTTATTAAATGGAAAATATATAGGGATATTAAAGTGAAAATATAAATGGGCTATCTTTTGGCAAAAACTGCCAAAGCATGGCTTACTTCTGCGATCCATTGATGTCTCTTAAACAATTAGGTGTGCCGAAGGATCTATGACGACTCAAACCTCAAATATTAACCTAGTTTTTTATCCCTCTCCATGTCCTCTCTCAATTGAACAAAATAATAGCACCCTAAGGATGTATGTGAGAAACTGAAGGGAGAATGAAAGAAAGAAATATGAAAATATTGAAAATGTTGAAAAGAAAAACTTCCCCGAGTTAGCAACCTTGCCCAAATCGATTTTATGAACCACGTACCATTTAAAGAGTAAAAGAAAAAGACATAATCAAAATTAGGTGTTCTGATAAAAATATATGGTTTAACAAACATGTGAGAAAAATTTATTATTTAATTTATTAAACATTAAATTTTAATTATTACACTAAAATTATAATGCATTTGATTTCTGCCAAACTCATGTACTATGGTAAAAACCCTATTCAAGGACCAATGAGGATGTTAGAAAAATTATTTCACATCGTATTCTACTGTAGAATACCATTTAACCACACATGAGTTTTTATAAAAAAATAATTCAAATTTCTACTGAAAATTGTATTCTATAAAACATGGGTACTTAACAAATCCCAAACATAAACCTTCTAGTCCCCTAAAATCCGGTTAAAAATACAAGAATACATGATCTCATCCCAAGAATCCTAATAATAATCTATATGGACAATAGAATTACAATACTAATACCTTCAACAATATCCTTCTATATGGAATGTATTTAACTATAACTGACCTGGTACACCCCATAATATGAATACACTTACATTATCATAATAAAAAATGGGCCTAATGGCTCACGAAAAATTACAAAGTTCAATAGAAAATGGTGGTCCCCACCCCCAAAAGACCAATGGTGCACTCCCAACCAAACAGATTACCTTACTCCACTCCTTGAGGGAACCCTCAATAGGGACCCTTCATTAAAAAAAAGGAATAACATTTAGTGAAAATAAATGAGCTCAGTGTCGGGACGTCACAATATCAACATACTCAATAGGAATCTATATAGAACATGGTCGTTTGAAATATTAGTACACTAATATTCCACAAATGGTGTGTAAAGAGCCCCCCCAAGTGACCATTACAACCTATCAAAACCTGACAAAGATACATCCACGAGTCATTCGTCTTACGGTACCCCAATTATTCTTGATGTAACATCCACATTGGAGAGACATTCCTCACAACATTTATCAACTAAGACCATGAAAATACTTGAATTGTTGTTCCATGTATCACTCCCAGCAATTCATTGATTTAGATTCTATGATACCACTCCCTGTCAACATGTATATTTATTATCCGACTCGAACATCAGCGACTCATCCATAACAAATCTACAGTGACGATGCCACATGGAACACCAATATCATTAAGAAAAGAGTTCCCTTGAAACTCCTATTCAAAAATGAACACCAAAATAATTCCATGATTTGTTCAATGACCACACACCACACTTTTTCATTCATTCTTTGATCATCTAACCATAATCTTACTATATTAGCAACAACAAAACACTGGTCTCCCAAGAATCGATCCCACCCATAGAATATAATGTTAAAAAACTAGAACCCAAGGTGATTCATTAATAGATGTATTAATAATCATGGATATAATTAAAAACTAGAGAACCTACAATTCCTCGATCACAAAAAGAACACAAAACCATGATAATTTATTAAGGATGGACTATAAAACCTGGTCTAACCTCTCACACATGTTACCCTTGAACAAAAATATTGTTCTTCTACATGTATATTTGTAAAACTAAGGGCCACCCAGTCTCACACATTGCCCTATGGAACACGCTTCCTAGCTCTATCACAATGTCTAACCATTTATCCCAAATGATCAAAACCTCTTGAATGAAGGTAATGATTACAATGACCAACAAGGGTCAAAACTGAAAACACATCCTATAAGGCCGCTGATCCTATCAATGAATCCTCAAATGTAAATTCCATATTGAGGTCAAAAATCCAATATAAAAGGGAAACTGAACTTAAACACACCAAGAATCTGAACATAGTAATAACCCAATGGAGGTACAGTTTATCAAAAAATGCCTATAAAACATCCATATCATACTCAGTGATATGACTATATAACATTGACGTATGAAACACCGCTATTCTATAGTCCAATAGAATGACAGAACAAGCCATATCGACGTACTTTGGCAATGTAAATCCAGTGCATGAGGACAGAGTCAGCCAACTAAAAAAAATTCCTCAATTTATATCCACATAAACTACCAATAAAAGAAAATATATATGTGTTTGTATGCAGAAAAATCCTTAATAATCAGTAAAATAACACTCTTTGAGTCATGTATTATGTGAATACTATGTGAAAAATATGATTCCTGAGTTTCATATTTCCATTTCCGTCCAATATTCAAAATCAATATTTGGACACTTTCCAATATCCAAGAACCATATATCCTTATCAAATCATATAATCGACATAATTTGTGCATTTTCAAAGATAAAATCATATAAAACTATAAAACTATATATAAGAACAATATTTCCAAACCATGTCACCCAGACATATTACTAGAAAAATAGTTCTCAACACAAGAATATAATATCTTTCAGAGGTTTTGAATCATCCCAAATAATCTAATCTACCATATCACAAATAATAAAAAGGAAAATAACTCTTCTGAAACCAATTTGTAACTACCAGTCCTGGATGCGACTAAATTGGTGCTTCGAACTGTTGGGTTGTAATGCCTAAAGAACACCTCCATGTATGCCAGTGGTTTCCAACTAGTAGTGAGGGCCTGGGTGTGATAGTGGGGATACTATAACCTCATATAAGAGTAAGAAAACATAAAAATATAGATACATATAATACAAAAGAGTAATAAAATAGAGTGTGGAAGTAGTAAATTATTGTAATAGAACATGATGTAATAAAAATTTGAAAACCTATAATATCCGGAAGAACTATGTTATACAATACAACACTAGGAACCCACTAGGCTGACCATACAAATTAAAGAGTACAAATGAATCTTTATGCAAAATTACTTATCTCTACTACTAACCCCAATCAAGACCACGTACCTGGTATCTAGACACATTTAAATTATATCATCCCAATCATTAGAACCATCAGAGTATCTATACTCTATCATGGAACTCTAGGAGTCATCACAATCTATCATGAAACTCATTCTCAACCGTAAAAGATTACATATGATAAACACATGCACTGAGGTGTAGGTTCTGCGATAAGAATGAATCTGTTTAGGCCACCTAGACACAAAGACAATAAATGTGTTCTTATAAGGGTATGGAAAAGGAACTTCTCATCCACGATGTATCGCAACTATAAGGGGCAATTAAAACAAAATTTGAAACCACAGATACACCAATGGTACATAATCTCTATCAACTAGGAAAGTTACCCAACGGATTTCCATATATATAAATATATATACTTATACATGTATTTTCTCATTCCTATACATATATATATATATTAATATTCTTGAGTATGTGAATCCAAAAAATCGGACCACATTAGCAGTCGATCATTTTTTCCGAAATACTAATCATCTATAAATCATATAAAAGGGCATTGAGTTGGAAATTGTGCCACTAAATCTATGTATCATTAATTAAATCACTGAGTCTATAATCCAAATCAACAAATACCTATTTCGGCCAATGTTGGGGAATTCTATGAGAAATCTATTTCCCTAAATGGGTATACTTGTCTTACACCTGTGTTCACCCTTACTCACATCCAATCCCTAAATCAACATTCCCATATACCGACAATAAACTCTGTAAATAAGGATTCCACATAATGATTTTCAATATTGAAAATATGGATTCCATGGAGTGCATATGACCATCCTGTAAATGGTCAATGAGTTAGCCTCATGCTGCCAAGGTATATATGTCTATCCCAATGTCTGATCCCTAGTTCTCGGTCCATTGATGGTCATGATATTCTGAACATAGATAAATCATAAGTGGATTACTCATTGGTATTACATAAAGATTACTCACCAGTGAGACACCATTCTACACCCATCGAGTCTCTTAACTGATTAGGAAGAGTGTGATAATTCCATTCATAGGGTGAGTAGAATGATTTCATCCCCACCACTCAGGAGTGCATAATCTACTATGTCTCTTGGGATTCAATGCCCGTATAAAGAGAGAACTCACCATTGAGTTTCCATGACACACCCATGAGTATTGTAACTGATCATAATGAGTGTAATCATTATGATTATAGGTCGAGGAGATCATAATAATATCTACCACTCAGGAGGGCATAATCTACCATGAGTATTGGGTAGCCATTCATGTATTAGGGAGAGTGTAATCATCCAAATCATGTATCCCCCATATTATTAGTCAATCAAAGGAAATCCTATAATGGGAATCAAATTATAACACAAGGTGTATAAGTCAACATGCAGGGATCAATATACGGATACTAGGAAACACTACTAGACATCCCAAATATATATATATATATATATATATATAATATATATACATACATGATCTGAAACCATGTCCTAGGTAATACCTCTAGGTACAATAGTAAATATCAGAAATTACATGTCTCAAATGCAGGATCAAAGGTTAGAATTTCTGGGCATCTTAATAGGCCATAAAGATCCTAAGAAGAACGTATGAGCATCACAAATGAAATAAAGATGCCTTGTTACCAGCTCTATAGACACCAATTAAGAATTACATATGCTAATCATTTCTGCCTCATAAATTACCATGTCAATGAATACAATATGAGTGAGGTTTGTCAAAATAACCAACCCAACACTGCATCTATAGCCCCACAGGCTTACATATGAGTCATCGGTTCTATAGGGACACCCAAATACCATATCTTACCAATCCTAATGTATAACATAAGGTTGGTTAAAAAATGGGCACCTTCGGTGTCCGTCAAGCCAAACAATTAATAGGTATCATACTCAGGACCCTTTTGTCTCTAACACAAGTGAATGAATCCCACATGATGTCCTTAGAAATAATAAGGGAAGGAGGAATCATTCATGGTATCCACTAATGATAATAAAACCTTGGAATCCTAAATAGGATCTTTATAATTATGCACATATACATGAATCATATAGTGGAATCCCTAGATCAATATATATATATATATTCATCCCTAAAGGGATCCTTGGTAACCAAATAGACGATAGAGGCATCCTATACAGAAACCTCGATAACATCTATTCTCAAGTCCTCATAGGATAGAAGGGAATATCTCAAAAGAGATACATTATCAATGTAAACCCACGAAGGCATCAACAACAGTATATAACTCTCATCTCACCCCAAAATAAAGTCTCAAACTAGGTTGGTCAAAATAGGCAATCTTTCATTCACTCCATGTATATCTCTAAGGAGACAAATGAATTTGATCTCTAGAGGAAGAAACTATCCACTTTGATAGAATCCATAAAATACACATAGAAGTCCTCAAATCACTCTATAGGTTTGAACATAATTATATATGTGAAAAACATCTCAAAAAGGACTACTCATGGGTCTAATTCCAACATTGATGCACAAAAAAAGATACAACCCTCAAATCATACCAAGGAAGGAGTACACAATGTGTGGAGACCATATATATTGTGTACCCTCATATAGCCACATGTTTGTTCCCTCTCTCTTGCCACAGCATGTAAACACGCTAGGTACACGACATGTATTGTAGGTACATAGTGTGTACCCAACACAGTGTACCTGACCATGTACCTCAACATGAATAGTCGTCTACATGGCCATGATGAGATCTTTTACATAGCCTGACTCCCACATGGGGTCTGAACACATGCTCAACATTTCCTTGTACTCCAACAAGGTTTTTCCTGGACACGTATTCGACTGCCAAACTAAGTACCATTAAGCCGAAATTAAAGCCTTATACAAAACATGTACTATTTAAATATCATCATCCACAAACAGGTATAACACACCACATGTAATGCTATAATACATGCTATGTAGCCTTTTATTCCTTGTCAAGACCTGGAAATTTCAGGGAATTTTTTTTCTTAAATACATTGAAATTTTACAAGTCTGTGGCTTCTGACAGCAATTGATTCTGAGGCCCGGTGTGCCTGGATTCAATTTCTAAAGTTTAGCTCAGGTACGTTCAGTAAACGAATGAGCCAGTTTTTCTATCTTTTGATCTAGTGCTTGGAATTGAAATCTGAGGGCACTGATGAACTCGCAGCACTAGTAATTTCTTAAGAGGACCTTTACCGAAGATGCGTTTTCATGGGAGAAGAAGTTAATTTTTGTGGATTAATAAAGAATTGAATAAAAATTGTGGAACAATTTTTAGTCTTATCTAAGTGGTTATATCCTATATGGGGTAGTTGGGGCGGGACCCACAAGCCCCTAACTACCCATGTGAGGATATTTGTGAGGTGGGGCCCACACTAGCCCCACCCCTTCACATTCCTTAAAACTCCTATAACCGCTCTTAAATTTTGCAACTCATCTTAACTTGTGAAACCTATCCTCTTCCTCTCATCTCTCTCCCTCATTAATCTTTCAAACATAACACTTAATTAATTAGTCAACTCATTGTTTAATTTATTAAGTGAAATGATTTTAAGAATTTTTTTAATTTGAAATGCATGGCATGGATTAATAAAATAAGGAGAAGACATATTTTATTTTGTTTGGGTGGGATTGTTGTGTTGAGAGAAAGGGAAGAGAGCTCTTGAGACATGAAGAACTTCATCTCTTTTGTTGAAGAACGCCAAGACTCCGATGAGGAACATCGACTTGGCGACCCCCAAATCTTCTTCCTTTTTCTCCTCCGTGGTATGAGAGGAAACAATGACGCGGGATTCACCAATGACGTCATGCTTTGTTTTCTTCTCTCCGTGATAAAAAGAGGAGACACCACTTCCTCTTCATACGCTCTCTTTCGACGTCTACGAAACCTCACAATGTGACGTCGTCAACAGTGACACCGAAGTTCTTTATCGTTTGTTGAGGTATGGTTTATGTTCAATTTTAATGGATTAAAAGTCTGCTTTGGTTTGTCGTTGATCATCTCGTTTACCATAGCTGATTGCTATCATTTTACGTGGAGGGTGTGGGCCGAACGAACATGGATTGGAAAACCTCAGTTGTTCTCATTTATTATTTTATAATTGGAAATTTGAGGTGAAGGAAACACAGCGTCGTCACGCCCTATCGGGATCGCAACAATGTGAATCTGCGTCGTTGTGCCGGTTGTGCAGATCGAACCACAGAATGCAACACGGGCCGCTTAGGAGGAATAATCAGACGGCCCGTCAGTCGGACGGGTGAAGAGGAGTCGCGGCGCTAGGGGGGCTCCATGTTAGTGGACTAGCAGGCCCGTTGGTCGGCAGGGCGGTGCAGGACCACTGCGCCATTAAGGTGCTGTGTTAGAGGACCGGTAGCCCGCCCATGCGGGCCGCATGTGCCAATACATGCTGGTCTAGCCGGCTGGTTTGGGGAAAGGGCAGCGCCGCCAGTACAGAAGACGGGGGGGGGCACCCCCCTAGAGCCCGCCCAGCTTCGGCCGAGCCTCTCGGCCATCCGGCCGAGCCTACCGGGCTGCGCGCCTATCCGGGCCACGCCGGGACGGGCCGAGCCGGGTCGCGCCAGGCCGGGCCACGCCACATCGGGCTGGGCCACGCCACTTCGGTCCAGTCTGCATCCCTTCGGCCCAAGTTATGTATCTCTTCAGACCGGTCTGACACCCCTGCTGGGTCGGACCCATCAAACTGGGTCAACCCGACCTGTTGGCCCACTGGGCTAAACGGGTCGGGCCCGTAATTCACTAAAACATGAATAACATAAGGACCACATGTTCGATTGACGTGCCGTCTGTAGAACTGGGACTCTTTCGACGAGACAGACCTTTTATGTTCCTCTGTGTGAGTTTTGAATGAATTTGGATATCAGCCGGGTTAGAAACAAGCGTATTTCTAACCGGGCCCTTGGAAAAGAAGAACCAATATCTCTCAGATCGGGCGTCCGATTGACGTGTCGTAAGTTGTGTAGAGTTCCTTTTGACATGAAGAAACTTAGGGATATATCAACTCTGGACTTTGTGACAGTTGATGTATCGACCCCCTGGGCTAGTGGAGCATACCCTCCCGTAATTGAGCATGCTATGTGCAGGAACCCAAGAGCTGGCTGCGACAGTGACGACGATGACGACTGTACTTGTATCCTACGTGGGTTCGGCTATGAGGACTACTGTACTTGGATCCTCAGTGGGTTCGGCAGCGATGGTGATTGTAGTTGGATCCTGCGTGGGTCCGGAAGTGATGGTTACTGTACATGTATCCAACATGGGTTCGGCAACGACGACTTCTGTTCTTGGATCCTACGTGGGTTCGCTAGGGGAGATGATTCAGAGGCTACATCTATCATCTCCACCCCTCATCATGAGTAGTATACCTGTTTGTGTAGGGTCTTGACTTTCAATCATTATCATTGATGTGATTGACTTGTTTTCCTGTGTGGACTGGGTTGTGCTTTCCTGCATGCACTGGGTTAATCATGGGCTCGTGAGTTGGAGCCAAACTGAAATTGATGACTTTGGTATATGTATGAGCGTATAATTAAGTAGAGTTTCTTGTTACTTTGTGTTTTAATAATTCCTTGTGGTTTATCCTTTTTGAATTTTGGGAGACCTTCAGGGGTCTCGGGGTCCCTAATGATTATCGTATACTCACCCCTGCACGGGATATGCCCGCACTACGTTGTGTTGGATGCAGGCGATGGACAGCACTGATCGAGGTGGAGTCTTGTGGATCAGGACAATACCTGGAGGAGGAGCACTTTGCGGGACGTACGCAGAGAGGACGGCAAGACCCGAGGAGCCGACAAGACTATATGTACCCACCCTTTAGGTGGGAATTCTAGAGGACGACTTTGTGGTTGCTGCTTTACTTATTGTAGGTGTTCTTTTTTTTCTTAGTACTGTACTTTTAGTTGGGTTTGTATTTTGTCTCATATACTTTCCATCACTTGCTTTTTTACTCAGTTTACTTAGTTTTTTACTTCAGGTTGCGTACTCTGTTTTGTTTGTTTATTTATATAATGGAAATACCTTCTCTTTTTATTCGGATTTGCGCCTTTGGTGCTAGTATCCATCCCCAGGCCTCTGGAAGGCGGGCTTGGGGTAGTCATGGCATGGGCCCCGAGGACGGGTCGTGACAAATTGGTATCAGTGGAGTTGGTTCTACCACAGAACATAGAACTCTGATAATTTCATCCTGTGAAGAAATAGTGTTAAGGGTATTTAGTGTAGTTATCAGTCCAGGGAGTCCAGTATTGGTGCGGTGGGCGACATATCCATACACCAGTACCCTAGCGTCTGATTTCTGACTCAGTGCACGAAAACATTGATTGCATGTGTGTTTCAAACGTTTTCATAGTGAATAATTTGTTTTAGATCACCAGGTATACTATATTAACGGTGGCGCACCGGTTCCTTTTCAGGATGGCCCCATGATGGTAGCCCGCTAGGGTTCCCAGTTACGTGCGAGATGGAAGCCCAACGAGCGACGAGGCCTCGGTGTAGGGCCCCAATATAGCGGAGGCACCAGCGGTACCTCTACCCGCTGGGCCACTAATACCACCGACCCCAGCAGTGGAGAGTGCATGTCGCCTGAGTGCGCTGAATGAGTTTCAGTGATAGAGGCCACCTAGGTTCCATGGAGAGACGGAACCTTAGGAAGCTGAGGATTGACTAGAGGTTGTTGTTTGATTCTTCAGATTGGTCGGGATACAAGAAGATCTTATGATGATCCTTGCCGCAAGTCTCCAGAACGCAGTATCGGGTAAATGGTGGATCCTGATGCTCTAGGTGCACGATGAGAAATCTCTACTATGGATGGACTTCGAGAGGCTATTCCTCTCAGAGTTCGTTCCAGCCACCCTCCAGGAGGTGCGCATCCAGGAGTTACTATAGCTATGGTAGGGAAGCTTGATTGTAGCCTAGTACTCAGTGATATTTACTGACCTCTCACGTTACTCCATGGACATGGTACGAGACCCATTATTCTAGGCCCGGACCTTCGATCAGGTACTGAGGCATGAGATCAGGGCTTCAATGATCTCCCTCAGCATTCCAATATAGGCAAGAGTACTGGAGTGAGCCATACTTATGGAGAGCTTCCTTGGTGAGCCTATGCTAGTAGCGAGGCCTACCGTAGGGTGACACGTAGCAGATTCTTTTGCATCCGGTAGTAGATAGATGTCGCAGAGGTCCAAGCGGGCCATGCCATCAGTTGGGGGACCTCAGGATAGTGGTTCGAACGTGCAGGGCACACACAGCAGAGCCAGTCATACGAGAGGCATGCGGTGCTATGCATGCAACGGGCTGGGATACATGGCTCGTGACTGCCCTACCCGCCATGCAGAGGAGTTTCCGACGGTTGAGGGACTACCCAGGAAAAGGAAGAGGTTCAACTGTGGTGGTCCACAGGGAGTAGGCGGATGAGGCAGAGGATCTAGCCGAGCAGCGGGTGGTGTGTGATGCTTTGAGGCTCTACCACCACCACCACCAGGAGGTCTAACCCGACCACAGGGAGATGGTAGAGAGAGGAAGGCTTAGTATCAGGAAGTGGAGGCTTATGACCATGGCACACCTGATATGATTTGAGGTACTATCTATGTCTACTCTACCCTTGATGCAGTCCTTATAGACACATGAGCGAGTCTTTCTTCTATTGTCGCTTCCCTTGTTTGGAGCTCGTAGATTTTAACAGTGTTGATTGCTCAATCCTTACGGCTAGAGACTCTTACGGGAGAAGACTCCATGATTACGCACTGGTTCCGACAGTGGGATCTTACTCTAGGAGGTGAGATCTTTGGATTGGAGCTTCTTGTAGCATTGTCGAGGCCTTATGATGTCATCTTGGGCATGGATTGTTTATCTACAGTTCATGCTCATATTGACTGTATTAGGCGCAATGTGCGGTGTGTCCACACAGATGGGTGTAGGTTCATCTTCACCAGCGAGAAGAGAGACTTTTCTGTGTAGGATGGACTTATGCCGAGGAGAGGACAGCTGATCACACATCATTTGGCTAGTCTCATCCTCTGAGTGGTTGATGTGTGGAGTCCGAGTTTTCCTATTGTGGTGGATCAGTATGTGGACTTTTTTTCTGACGACGTTCCTGGACTACCTCCTCATAGAGAGGTAGACTTCTATATTCACATGTACCCCAGGACAGCCCCGATATCTACTCTAGTATATCAGATGGCTCCCACTGAGCTTAGTGAGTTGTGGGTAAAACTAGAGGACTTTCAGGGCAAGGGAATCATCCTACCCATTGTGTCACCCTTGAATTATCCAATTTTATTCTCCAAGAAGGTGGATGGGAGTTTACGACTATGTGTCGATTACCGTCACCTGAATTAGGGGACCTTAAAGAACAAGTATCCAATCCCAAGGATAGATGACCTCTTTGATCATATCAAGGGGCATGACGATTCTCGAAGATAGTCCTCATGTCAGGCTATCATAAGCTGAGAGTTCGTGACAAGAATGTGCAGTAGACGACCTTAAAGTGTCGGTATGGCCACTATGAGTTCTTGGTTATGCCTTTCGGCATAACTAACGCTCCAGCAGTGTTCATGAGTCTCAAGACCATGATCTTCCAGCCTTACCTCGATCGATTTTTCGTAGTATTCATTGACAACATACTGATTTAATCGACTACTAAGGGGGAGCACTCCTACCACTTTTGGGATATTCTAGACACACTTCGAGAGCACCATATTTATGGTAAGATCTTGAAGTGTTAGTTTTTTATTCTATAGGACCACTTCTTGAGGCATGTTGTCTTTGAGGTGGGATTTGTTGTGGATCCTGCGCAGATCAAGGCAGTCCATACGTGGGATCCACCGAGGAGTGTGACGGAGGTTCAGAGTTTCCTCGGTCTGGTTGGGTACTCTAGGAGATTTGTGCCTGACCTCTCCTGAGTGGCAGCACCACATTGAGCTTTGAAGAAAAGGGGGAAACAGTTCGTGTGGTCTGATAGATGTCATCAGAGTTTCCAGGAGCTCAGACAGAGATTGACCAGTTCACCCATCTTGAGGTTATCGAAGGAGGGCATAGGGTACGTAGTTTACTAAAATGCATCAGAGGCTGGACTCGGATGTGTCATGATGTAGGATCAGGAAGTGATTGCTTATGGTTAATGATATTTGAGGAAGCATGAGCAGAACTATGCTCCCTATGACCAGGAGTTAGCAACAGTGGTCTTCACCTTGAATATGTGGGGAACTACCTGATGTGCGATTGCTTTACAGTCTATTCTGACCACCAGAGTCTCAGGTATATCTTCATGCAGAAGGAACTGAACCTGAGACAGTGGTGATGGCGTGAGTTCCCCCAGGACTATGACTTTTAGATAGTCTATAATCATGCAAAGGGGAATGTAGTAGTTGATGTTCTCAACATGAGATCAGGAATTAAGCTATTTAGAGAGGTAAGGGAGCAGCTAGCCGCCTTGCAGATATCCATCATGGATAGTGATGGAGCAGCCTTTCTACAGTCGCTCACAATCACTCCTCCACTACTTCTACGGGTCCGAGAGGCACAACGTGGGGATGTTGATTGTGAGACGTGATGTGATCAGATTTCCATAGTTTAGGAACCTGATGGTTTTTCTGTAGTATGAGAGCACGCCATCTTCTTCAGTGGACGTATCATGGTACCAGTTTCATTACAGGAGGAGGTGTTGAGGGAGTTTCATACTACCCCTCTAGCGGTACATCCTGGAGTAGCGAAGATATACTAGGATCTCAGACGACAGCACTGGTGGCCAGGTATGAAGAAGGTTGTGGCAGATATCGTTTCACGATGCCTCACCTGCCAGTAGGTGAAGGCAGAGCACCAGGTACCATCAGTCTTGGTACAACCCTTAGAGGTCTCAGAGTTGAAGTGGGACGGGATATCCATGGATTTCATGATGGGGCTCCCTCGTACTTCCAGAGGTCACGACTCCATTTGGGTGATTATCTACCGACTCACCAAGTTGGCCCACTTCCTACATATCGGAGAGCAGAGATCCGTGGAGATCTTGGGACACCTCTACGTTCAATAGATCTTACGTTTTCATAGTGTGCCATCGTCAATCGTCTATGATCGACACGCTCGCTTTACTTCCCAGATTTGGAAGGGGTTACAGGATGATTTTGGGACACAGCAATGCCTGAGCACCACAATTCACCCTCAGACAGATATCCAGATGGATAGGACCTTGTATACACTCGAGGACATGCTTTGTGCATGTGTCCTTGACTTTGGTCGCAACCGGGAGGATCACCTACCCTTTGTGGAGTTTGCATACAAAAATAACTACCACTTCACCATCGAGATGGCACATTACGAGGTATTGTACGGCCGACCATGCAGATCACCTCTGTGCTAGACTGGCCCTTGGGAGTCAGCACTCGTAGGACCAGAGACGGTTCAGTCTACGAAAGAGAAGGTTCAGATCATCCAGGAGTGGATGAAGACTGCACATAGCAGACAGAAGTCCTATGCTGATAGGAGGCAGAGACCACGAGAGTAAGAGGATGGTGACCACGTTTTCTTACGGATCTCACCTCGACGTAGATTACAGAGGTTTGGCCAGGGTGGAATGTTATCTCCATGCTTCATCGAACCATTCCATGTCCTCAGCAGGGTAGGAGGGGTGGCTTATCGCATGGCCCTTCCACCTCAGTTGCACCTAGTGCATGACGTCTTCCATGTATCCCAGCTGTGGAGATACGTGCATGAATCGACGCATAACATTTATCACAGGGAGGTGGACATCGATGATGGGGAGACTTTTGCAGAGGTCCCATTGGAGATCGAGGATCGACAGGAGTGGGTCCTACGTGGATGGTCGATTCCTCTTGTGTGTATTCTTTGGTATCAAGGGAACCTCTAGGAGAGCACATGGGATCGGAAGGCTTAGAAGCCTATATAGTACCCTCATTTGTTTCCCTAGATTATGATGTAGCTTTATGGGGACGTAAATCCCTGAGGTGGGAGTAATGTAAAGGCCTGGAAATTTCAAGGAAATATTTTTCTTAAATACTTTGGAATTTTATGAGTCTGTGGCTTCTAATGGAACTTGATTCTAAGGCCCGGTGTGCCCGGAATCAATTTCCAAAGATTTGCTCGGGCACGTTCTATAAATGAACGAGCGGGTTTTTCTATCTTTTGAACCGGTGCTTGGAATTGAAATCCAAGGGCACCAATTAACTCGATGCAATGGTAATATAATAAGAGGACCTTTACCAAAGACTCTTTTGCATGAGAGAAAAAGATAATTATTGTGGATTAATAAATAATTGAATAAAAATTGTGGAATAATTTTTATTCTTATCCAAGTGGGTATATCCTACATGGGGTATTTGGGATTGGACCCACAACCCCCTAACTTCCCATGAGAGGATATTTTTTAGGTAGGGCCCTCACAAGCCCCACCCCTTCACATCCCTTAAAACACCTCTAACACCTCTTAAATTTTGTAAATCATCTTAACTTTTGAAACCAATCCTCTTCCTCTCCTCTCTCTCCCTCATTAATCATGCCAACATATCACTTAATTAATTAGTCAACTCATGTTTTAATTAATTATGAGAATTGGATTTTTGAATTTTTGTAATTTGAAATGCATGGCATGGAATAATAAAATAAGGGGAAGCCTTAGTTTATTTTGTTTGTGTGGGCTTGTTGTGTTGAGAGAAAAGGAAGAGACCAATTGAGACATTAAGAACATCATCTCCATTGTTGATGAACGCCAAAACACCGAAGAAGAACATCGACTCGGCGTTCCCGGATTCTTCTTCCTTTTCCTCCTCCCTGGCAAGGAAGGAAACCAAGATTCTGGAATTCACCAACGACGTCACATTTTGTTTTCTTCTCTTCGTGATAAAAAGAGGAAATGTAGCTTCCTCCATGGATGATCTTCGTCGACGTCTAAGAAACCTCACTATGTGACGTCTTCAACCCCGAAACTGACACCGACGTTTGTCATCATTTGTTGAGATAGGGGTTATGTTCAATTTTAAAGGAAAAAAATTGTTCTTTGGTTTTTCATTGAGCATCTCGTTTACCTTGGCTGATTGCTATAATTTTATGTGGAGGGTGCGGGACCAACGAACAAGGGCCGCCAACCCTCCATTGTTCTCATTTATTATTTTATAATTGGAAGTTGGTGGTGAAGTAAACATGGCGTCATCAGGCCATGCCGGGACCGTGATGAAGGGAACCGGCACTGCCACGTCGGTTTTGTGGAATGAACTGCGACCCACGACGCTGGCCTCTTTGGCGGAAGAATCAGCCGACCTGTCTGCCGGCCGGGCGGTGCTAGACTGCGGCAATAGGAGGGCACCGCACTGGAGGACCGGCGGCCCACCCATGCGGGCCGCGGGCGACAGGACTGGCCGGTTGAGCAGGCCGGTTCGGGGAAGGGGCAGCACCGCCGGTGCAGAATACGAAGGGGGGGGGGGCCTGCCCCCATGGAGCCCGCTCGGCTTCGGGCTCACCGCCCGCCCAACCAGGCCCTTCCGGGCCGGGCCGAGCTGGGATGCACCGGGGTGGGCCGAACTGGGCTGCACTGGGCTAGGCCGAGCTGGGCTGCACCAGGCCGGGTCGGGCCACGCCCCGTTGTGTCGTGCCACTTCGGGCTGGTCCTCACCACTTCGGGCTGGGCCGTGCCACTTCCGGCCGAGCCGTGCCACTTTGGGTCGGGCCGCATCCATTTGGGCCGAGTTATGTATCTTTTCGAACCGGTCCAACACCCATGGTGGTTCGAACCCATCAAACTGGGTCTACCTGACATGTCGGCCCACTAGGATAAACGGGTCAGGCCCATAATTCACTTAAACGGGAATAACATAAGGACCACGCGTCCGATCGATGCGCCGTCTGTGGCACTGTTACTCTTTCGACGAGAATGTCCTTTTGAATTACTCTGTGTGAGTTGCGAATGAATTTGGATATTAGTTGGGATAGACACGAGCGTATTTCTCACCAGGCCACTGGAACGCAAAAGCCAATATCTCTCAGACCGGACGTCCGATTGACTTGTCGTCATTTGCGTAGAGTTCCTTTTGACATGACAGAACATCAAGATACATCAACTATGAAATTCGCGATAGTTGATGTATCAAACCTCTTGGCTCGTGGAGCGGAACCTCCCCAAATCGAGCGTGATGTGTGCGGGAACCCTAGAGCTAGCTGCGACTGCAACGACGATGAAAACTATACTTGGAACCTATGTGGGTTTGGCAGCGAGGACGACTATACTTAGATCCTCTGTGGGTTCAGCAGTGATGATGATAGTACATGGATCCTACGTGGGTTCAGCAACGATGGTTACTATACTTGGATCCTACGTGGGATCGACATCGATGAATTCTGTATTTAGATCCTACGTGGGTTCGATAAGGGAGATGATTCAGAGGGTACATCTATCATGTCCACCCCTCATCGTGAGTAGTATACCTGTGTGAGCTGATTCATGACTTTTAGTCATTATCATTGATGTGATTGAATTTTTTTCCAGTATGGAATTGGTTGTGCTTTCCTCTGTGGACTGGGTTGTAAATGGGCTTGTGAGTTGGATCCGAACTGGAATTGATGACTTAGGTATATGTATATGCATATACCTAAGTAGAGTTGGTTGTTACTTTGTGTTTGTATATTTCCTTGTGGTTTATCCTTTGTGGATTCTGGGAGAACATTGGGGGTCTTGAGGTCCCTACTGAGTATTGTATACTCACCCCTACACAGGTTATGCCCACACTACATTGTTTTGGATGCTGGCGTTGGACAACACTGATCGAGTTGGAGTCTTGTGGAGCGGGACGGTAACTGGAGGTGGACCACTTGGCGAGACGTACTCATATTGGACGGCCAGACTCAAGGAGCTGACGAGACTATATGTACCCACCATTCATGTGGGAATTCCGGAGGACGACTTGGTGGTTGCTGATATACTTTATTACAGTTGTTCTTTCTTTTCTGTAGTGATGTACATTCAGTTGGGTTTGTATTCTATCCCATTTTCTTTAAAGCACTTACTTTTGTACTCAGTTTAGTAAGTTTTTTACTTCTACTTGCATACTTTGTTGTGTTTTATTACTTATATAAAGGCAAGTCCTTCCCTTTTTATCGGGATTTATGCCTTTGGTGCTAGTTGCCATCCCCCGGCCTATGGAAGGTGGGCTTGGGGTAGTCACAACATGGGCCCCGAGGACGGGTCGTGACATCCCTAAACGGAAAACCCTCGAATCGCCTGAATCCTCCATTATCACCTCCCAAATCAATAGATCTAGGCACTAGGTGCCTAATAAAAGAACAATAGGGCATTAAATTTTTAAAATAAAAAATCTGAGGTGATCTACGAAGAAAATATTAACTTGAATACCTTTTGGGTATAAACTGCTGATGCATGGCTTTATTCTACCGAGAAGTGAGAATATTAAAAGTGATATCACATGTTTGGATTTAAAAATTTTATGATAAAACATTTATGATATTAATTAATATTTTAATGAAATATTATTATATGTCGGATTGGATGTGAAATATCCATAACAACATCCTATTTTTATAAATAATGACACCCCTAAAAGAATAATAATTTGACATAGAGATGTAATTTACCAAGAAATATGATGGAAATAAAATACAATTTCATCATAAGTAATATTAATAAATTTATGTATGAACATAGTCAAACAAGAACGTTTATGTCTCAAGGAAATAGTTGATGAAAGAAACCCCTTAACTGTTTTGGATGAACTTTTATTGAATGTCAATGAAAAGAAGAACAATTTATGGATTAATAAATCCATTGAATTCCATGAAATTTATGATAAATGATATCAATGTGGTATTATATACACAAAAAATAAAATTGGTGAATATGGTGCATGGACCTGTGAAAGAATATTTAAATGGGAACTTTAGTACTATTTCCATCGGCTTCCAAAAAAAATTATTTTGAATCTTGTATAAAAAATTTTACCATAAAAAATTCCAAAAAAAAAATAATTTTATCGATTAAAAATTATACCATAAAAATATTATTATATATTATATATTCATTATACAGTTTTTTTCATCGTCATTTTTTTATTTTGACTATATTACACACACTTGGTTAAGTCGATGTCAGTCTCTGTACACTGATATAAGTTTAATTTTTACTAAGTGTTATATTATAGTTAAATAAATTTGATAAGAATATTTAAATTTTTATAGTTTAATTTTTTGAGAGATTTATTTATGAATAAAGATGATAATAATAATGAAAATAATATTTCTGTAATTTTTAATGAATGAATGATGGATTTATAAAATAGAGTAAAATATTCATATTTATACTACATAAACAAAAATATTATTTTAAAATTCATATTATATTTTATAAATAAATAATTTTCTATAATCAGCCAGGAAACAAAGTTATTATTTCATTCACATAGATGGTCAAACCATCTAGAAAAAGATCATGGTATAATCAACAATGGAGTATGGTTATATAATGATTAAATTATCATCAATAAAGAAGAATATCTATTTTATTTAACTTCTATAAAATAATTTTATCATCATTTTCAATACATGTTTGAATAGTAAAATAGAAGAAGTTATTGTCTAGAAAATAGAAATAAATTTTCTATTCATATTCTTGTTTTAGGAGATCAAATTGATTTTTATCATTTATTATTAATATTATAAAAAATATAGCTAAATAATATCTCCAAAAAAATTCTTCTTTTTATAGACATAAATATTATTAATTTAAAACATTCATATAAAATTCCATATATAGAGTAAATACAAATGAATTATTTCATTCATGGTGGGAATAGTGAAGGCATAAGTCTATCAACATTGTAAATATTCACATGGATAAAGTGGAGATAAATATTAGTTATTACGTAAACATAATAACATATATATATATATATATATAATAAAATTATTGTGTTACTATTTTTAAAATAGTTATGCTAGAGACAGATTAGATGAAGAGTTTGGACAGTGGATAATATTCACATTGATGATTTTATTCATCTCTGAAGAGACATAATATAAATTTAGGACAAAAAAACATTATTACCACTATGGTATTCCAAATGATTGATTGGATTATAAGATAAGTAAAGTGGTTGTGGATAAATTTGAAATAAAAGAGTATCTTTTCCCAAAATATTCTATAAGTGTGCTAATGTTATAGGATAAAAAGATTGGAATTTACATGGAAATTATTGGAAGGTGACATGTAATGATGGAATTGAAAGGGATTTAGGTTTTTGATCCTTTTTTTAGGAATTTAAAAAGTAAACATTTTTCTATAATAAGGATTATTTTTATTTTTATTTTACTAGATATGACCCTAATTATATAACCCATTTTACCCGTATTAGCAACAACTAAAAATTTTACCATGGTAATAATGTTGTTTTATTAAAAAATAATATGTCCACTAATTCAAAAATTATATTAGATTATTATAAATGTGGACAAAATTTTCTCAAATTGATCCTCTAACAAATATGTTTTACATTATAACAGAAGATATATATAAAATTGTTTGTGTATAATAAATAAATTTTAAAATATTATCTATTATTATTATTTTTTAATAATAATTACTAATTTTATGTGTTATGATAATATTATATATTTTAAAACACTAATATTCATGATTTAGAATGAATAAATAAAATTTAATAGTAAATATAAAATTTAACAAAAAATAATTCAGTGACAATAACATTTATATCACATTCATGGAAATTAACTTTATCCTCAGTAATTTATATTTATTACTAAAAATTAAACCCTTGTTATAATATAATTTGATCATGCCATGGAGTAATATTAAAACCATATTTTCAAATTTAACATCTATGGGCCATATAAATCGATTTTTCAATAAACACACATAACACATAATAATATTTTTAGAAAAATTGTTTTTTATGTTAAAAAAATAGATTTATTCATATTAGTAACCTAGTAGTGTCTTCTAGATGGTTTCTAGTTTATTTAATTTTTTAATTTATTAGTAAATATTATTAAAATAATAATTTTGTAGAGAATAGATTTATTAACATAGAAATTTATAATGGTAATGTCTCATAATTTATGTGTAAATAATTTTTTTTAAATTATATAGAATTATATTGAGAACATGCTTCGATGGATCATGATTCTGAGACCCGATGAGCCTGGAATGGAATTTTGAACTTTCATTATGTTCACATAAGTAAATGTCTGGGATGGTTTTTATAACTTTTGAACCAGTACTCAGATCGAAAATCTGAGGGCACCGTTAAACTCGAAATTTTGGGATTCTCTTAGAATGGACATAACATCGACTCGAAATGGTTGAATTGAATATTTAATTTTCATATCTTTCAGAAAATAATAAAATAACATCGAAAAAGTTATATTATAATCTTTTTCTCTTTTAAGTGGTGGACAACAACACTGTGTTGTGGTGATAAATAGAATATTAGGTACATTAAATTAGGATCATTAATGGATCATGGTGGAAGTGTGACTTCTATGATGTTTCATAAATGAAACAACATAATAACGCAACGTCACAGAGTAACAGAAACACTATGAAATGATTCTTATTATTAAACTATATCACTGAAAAATTGATAATTAAAATATGGGAATTATATGAAGAACATATGACGTAATTCCTCTCCAATGAGGAAAAATGAATTCTGGATAATCCCTCACCAATGACGATTGTTGGAGGATCAGAGCATGATGAAAAATCTCATGGAGAAGGAGATCAGATCTTGGAATTGATTAATGGTGAAGAACGACAGCGGATCATGTGTCAATGAATAATTGGATAATCATCAATCACCTATGAGATATCTAAATCCATTTAGGGATTTCTTTTTAATTTAATTCCCCGTTCTGTATTCTATGACAATGAACACAGATCATCCCACAAACAAGTTGATCTGTGGATCAGGTGTTCTTGCAGGAGTGTTTTCTCCTTGTGGTTTTTCATGGGGATTGTTGATAGATTGATAGATCATGGATCCCGATCCTCCCATGTTTCAGACATCTAATATGAAGGGAGAATTACAACACGAACTAGGCCTATTCCCATCCTCTTTTTGCGTTATTTGTAGAAATGTTCTCGGAATGGTGGAATGACATGTTTTAGGTAGACATAGTGAATGTGGAATCCCCACGGTCCCGTAGGCATTGATGGTTCAAGAAATGGACCACCATATCAACTCTGGTCACATGAAGAATGAATCACCAGTGCATTGAGATAGGAAGAGGTCAGTTGGGGCCCACACAGTGGCCGTTGGCAGAGTGATTTGGCGCGCCCATTAGCAGGATTTGGTATTAAGGAGGTGTTGCATCGTCCGGTGTTGTGTGGAGGGTTGGCCTGTATTCGGGCCACTCTGACGTACTGGAAGCACCGGGTCTATCAACCGCATTCAGGAGGAATATAAAGTCTCCTTATGTCTATGATGGATGAAATAGTCATGGAAAATACCCATCTAACTGGACCAAACTAGTCCCTTATTCCGACTAGTTGACCAGAGGTTGCGGCGCAGGCAGGCGCTGCCGCGTGATGAACCAAACGTGGCTATGTAGTGTATGACCTGGAGAAGTCGGACCTCCATCGCAGGTCAGATGATGTGGTTGGGCCGTGTCCCACAATGTGGTCTTCACTAACCATGGGCTGAACCCACGGCCTAGCGTACTGGGTCGAACCCTGTCGGGTCAGGCACTAGTCGGGCCGGGCCCAGACCCAACCGGCCCTCGTTTCTCTGAAACTCTTGTAATTAACCGACCACACATCCAATAGACATTTCGTCTATGGAACAATGACCATTGAGATGAGGCGGTACATTCGAGATAATCATTGTGAGTTTGGGTTTATTTTTTCATTCTTTTAGGATGGATCGGAATCGAATCCAACCCGGCCATTCAAAAAATTCCCATATCTAATAGACCGGGTGTCCTATTTAAGTGCCATCTATGGCATGAGGAACCTTATGAAATGGTGTTCATGTGTGTTACTTTATGTGATAATTCATGGATGTTGAGGTATGAAAGGTTTTTTGAGGAGTAGATCCACCTGGAATCAAGCATGCTAAGTGTAGGAATCCAATGAATTGTAGTGACGTGAAGAATTAAGAGCAACCCTTTGTAGATTATAAACAGAGTGACCCTTAATTGATCAACATGAGATCCATCCATTATGGGTCAGGATGAGAGAGACCCTTCAGGGATCAACATGAGTGTGACCCCTATTTGATAATCTGTAGAGCGACCTGTTGAGGATCAGCGGCAGAGCGAACCTTAACAGATCAGCAATACAACAACACTTTGTGGTGAAGCAGCAGAGCATCTCCATAGAATAAGATGATTCAGTTTTACAAATAATCATCTTTAGATCAACACATATGTTATACCGGGTGTGAGATATGCATTTTTCATCGTGATTTACTTTGAGGCCCTTCTTTGTGGTATTTTATTTTGTGGATTTCTATGAGACCTGAGTTGGTCTCAAGGTATCTACTAGGTATTTTTATACTCACCACTCCATGGGTTTCACCTACACCTATTGTGTCGTATGCATATGGAAGATAGCTTAACTACCCTTCAGGTGTGATCCTTAGAGGATGACCATAAGAGACTGTACTTATTTTTCTATATTTTCCTTATAATTGCACTTGTATTCTGTCCCCTTTTACATTATGTAGTACTTGGAATTGTTTTTTTCTAGTTTCCGCTTACTTACCACAGTACGAGATGTGTTTTTGTACAGGTTGAAAGGAAATGACTTCCATTTTTGGGACAATATTTTTTGGTGAAAGTTGCCAGCCCCAAGACAAATGGATGAAAGGTATGGGGTAGTCACACAATGGGACTTAGGGGGTAATGTTATGACAATGTTGTATCAATGGAGTTGGTTCTACCAGAATAAATAAGAGTATGTATTTTTTGATTTGGAAATGGTGTTATGTGTTTTGAGTTCAACTTTCAGGACAGGCAGTCCAGTGTTGGTGTCAGGAACGACGTATCTATACAACATAACCCAGAATTCATTTTTCCGTCTTGGTACCCAAAATCACTAGTTTCATGTGTTATGGAAATGTTTTTCTGTTGATATATTTTGAGTCAGCTCACTAGGTATATCTTATTGACCATGGCACATTAGTTTCCCTACAAGATAGCTTCACTAAGATAGCCGGCCAGGATTCCAGTGAGGGATCATGATGATGTCCCGCTAAACGTTTAGGTGTTAGTGTAGGGCACACCTAAAACAATAGCACCTTGGGGTGGTGTACCAGCAATACCACCACTCTTTGTTTAGTAATTTCTACTAGCCCCACTAGTAGACAGTGCACTCCTAAGTTAGAACGGACCATTGTCACTAGATCTTATGGGCCTCGTGTGGAGGAAACTAACATCCCTACACAGCCGGTTGTCAGCAAGAGTACTTCTGCATCGGAATCCTTTAATGAAGGGGACTGCTCCATAGATGAATAAGACTCCTACTCTTGGATTAAGGATCGGGCAGATATAGTTAATCTTAGAAATTGCACTTGGGATATTAAGGAAGGATACAAGGAGGATTTCTACACTTGGATTGAGGAGCAAGCAAGGTTGTCTTATAGAAGATATTGTAATAAAGAAATATTTTTTGATGGCTATCTCATTATCATGGAGCGTATGTTTGATAGGGTTGAATTTGAGCTTGATCGGAACCCTGATTTTGATTATCTCCAGCTTCGGTGGGAATAACGCTTTTTCATTCATGGTCTACTTATTGGTCTAGAACATTATTTTTCTAGATTTTGCGGCTTGTCCCATGTCATTGCAGGAATGATTTGGAGGAAAATCCCTGAAGATGATGGGGCTGTTGAATGTTTGGAATTTTGGGAGGTCGTTGCAGATGCACTAGAGATAGGGAAAGGCCTAGTTCAGGGTAGAAAACTGAGTATCATCAGCTACAAAAGCAGTTCTTTGCACAGAAAATTCAGGTTTGATTTCCTCTAGTGAAGCAGGGACTACAACATAAGCGGTGGAAGGATGACTATGTCATGTCTCTCTTTTGACCTTGATGAAGGGAGTGAATCCTTGGATCTATAAATGTCAGGACGATGGAGAACAAAACCAAAATGGATGGCAGGTGCGAATTCTTGTCTAACTATAATTTTGTAATATTTTGATTCCCAGTTGGTGAAAATACACTACACCTCATGTATTCACCTTGTTATTGCCTTTTCTTTTAATAAATTTCTGGGGTATGGGTTGGGCAACCAACTCATGCTCAAATCTTTATGGACGTTTATATGTCACACCATTACCATTTAGATAATTCATTTATAACATTAATGGAAAACATACCAATGTCATGTCCAAATAATAAAGTTGATTAATTTATATCTTGTATTTTTAAATTAGCATGTGTCATATATTATCCTCATATCACATTACAGGAGGAAACATTATAGTCCCTTCTTTGATGAATCACTATAGATCGAAACCCCTAGTATACTATAGGTTAGTTTGAGAATAGTTTCAAAAATTGACATTTTATTTAGCTCCATGAAATTCTCTACAAATTCATATATCCCTATGAATATTAGCTCCTTATATATCATCTATTTGAGGGTATATGATAGTCATCAGAAATATATAATAAAACATTGGTACAATCCCATCAACATAATAATTCTATCGATTTTAATCCCCATTATTGGTCATGGACACTGTGAAATACGTTTTTCCTTATGGATCCATTGATATACCATCACATGATTTTATATGGAACATCATTGAACATTTATAATGATAATATTCAAACATGGTAAATTTTTCCATCATCCTCCCACCATGTAGAGACTTCATCAAAATTATCAAATGATTTTCATGGTCTTCCATATTAATTAATTACATATTAATATCATAAATTAGGGCTACTGAAGTCTTGTAAATGTAATAAATAAAAAAATTCCTTAAATAATTAAATATACTATTGAATGTAGTAACACCATATGATATATTTATAATTTCACAGTTTCTATTCAATGTACCTAATATACCATTTGGTATATTACCCATTCCTGTAAATGAAATTATTATATGAAGAATTAATTTCAATCCTGGAAAAGTTTTAATCTCCACAAAGTTGATCAAAAATTTTATTAGTATGCATTTTAGGATAATATTTCATGATTGGGATATCTATAAGTTCCTAATGATTACTGTAGAGTCATATTTCTCTATCTTATTCGTAGAAAAGTTATATGCACAGCCCTTGGTAATTAACTTGGTCGAATGTATCCTTTATTAATAATCATTTTGGGGAATCATCTAGAATTCATACTACTCAATCAGGTCACTTCATTATGGAGTCTTTGAAACTGGTGTACCACTAGGAATGAGGTCTATTGAGAAGAATAATATAATAATCATTGTTAGAGACATTAAAAAACTCCCATATAAAATAAATATCATTTTTTAGTCATTTTCATAAATCATCAATGTTAAACACCATCATTAAAGAGTAATCAAGTCCTAAATAATAGATAAATTATTAATTTGAAGTTACTACTTATTTTCACAGTAATACATGGTAATAATTTTGTACAGAATAAAAATCATGGAATCCCATCATAAAATGATCAAATTACCTTTATATAATGATATCTAATTCATGACCAAAATGACTTCAAATTCTACTAGATAGAAAATAATAAAAAATTGGATTTATTTTCAAATAAATTTCAATTGGAGAGGAATCATATACATGAGTTGTGACCATTTCACCATTATGGTTATTAAATACTAATTAAAGATGAAACCATTGAAGATTATAAGTTTAATTCATATAAAAGTTTATGATAAAATGGAATTTGTATGACTATACTCAAATAGGTTACTTCAATATTTTAGCATACATATTATCACCTGAACATTAATATGATATATTAATTTCCCTACTAAAACCAAAATGTTATTTAGGAAATATAAGCATCATTATTAAGTTTCATAAATCATGTTATCATGAGCATTGATATATTGGAACTCTAAATCAAGAAACATGATTTTTAATCTATGGAACCATATGTATAACCTAGGTTTTACATGGTATTTACAAACACTTTAGGATGTTATATTATAAAGAAACAAAACAAATGATTTTTCAAAATTTTTTCATAAACCTAATCTCATATGGTTGACTGAACCCCACAATAATACCATCTTTAAATTCCTGAAATTTTCAAATATAACTATTACATAATTTTATATTAACATTGGATATATAAAATTATTATCTGTTTAAAAAAATTAAATGTTCAGTTTATTTAGAGAGGGGATAAAGTAAATTTATTATAGTTAACTTTTTTATCAAATATAATAATGACCTTCTCACATTGTAACCTTCTGGATGTACTCTACTTAAAAATCATCTCTATAAAAATGAAGAATGAATACTATTAATGTGTGATATTATATGTTCATCAAAGGTTTGAATGGGAGATATGAATTAATGAACATATATAAACCTATGATATGTATATGGGTATGAGATTACGATAAAAAAATTAAAATTTTCATGTACCATCTATAATATACTATAAAAATTATTTATGGAATAATACATTATCATTTAAAAACATGTGAATCATAATAGTGAAGAATAATAAAAAATTAACAATGAACCAAATGTTTAGATCATTAGAATAAAACAAACCATGTGTGTGTGTGTAAAATCATAGGTATAGAAAAAATTTCATATTTCAAGGTTATATTTAGGGAAAATCAAATTTTAGTGGGGCAAAAATCACCATTTGCTTCCCATATAATATTGAATCAGGATTCATTATCTTTTTGACAGATTGTTTCAAGCACAGATACATGTTTAAAATACTAAATCAATCTCATAAACTTTTTTCTTGTATTAATCTCAAGAGATATAATAATATATAAAATTAATTAATGGTACATATAATTCTGATACCAACCATAATATAATGAAAAAAACATATTTATTAAACAAGATCATATAATAATCATCATATCATCATTTCACAACACCTGAAAAGAAAAATAGTATCATGAACATTTTATAAATTCAATGTAAAAGAACATGAAAATAAATGGGTTTGAAAAAATATCATAACCATAAACATGATCAATAAAAATAAATAATAATTATGAAATCATTTGGTCATATTTCTTGTAAATAATACTTACGATAAAATGATGATATCATAGATAAAAATCCCAATAAATGAATATTAGAATGTTTCATGAGTAAAAGACCATTTTCATATTGAAATAATATATTTACATTTAAAATATTTTAAAAAAAATTGGTAAAATATGATCATTGATAAAAACAATTTTTTACATTATAGAATTATATAAAAAATTAAGAGGACATGATGGTGGTAAATTATGTTCATTAATTGAATGTCAAAACAAAGATTCATTTGTCATTTTTGGTGTAAATTCTTGGGTAACTCATTTATAAATGACTATAAGACTCTATTGAATCAATTTTATTGTTTGAAAACATGTTAAACGTGATTCTTAAAATAATCCAAGATTAATCGATATAATTTTTCAAAACAAATAACATAAAAATGTAAAACAATGAAAACAAATCTTGAATGAATCGTAAAAAATGGTAAGTTTTCTAAAAAACATTAAACCATTTTCTTTTGAACATAATATAAGGAAAAAAAGGAAAACATAAAATACATATTAATTATCAAAGGATAATTTTTTTAGTATATTATTATATTCTCAATGGAAAATGAACTATAAAAAACCCAAAGAAAGTGGGATAGAGACATAAATCTCTTACATCATGTCTTGTTATTAGTTGCAGTAGTTTGAAACTACTAAAAACTATATACATATCTATTATACATGTATTACATAATAGTAATATATATATATATATATATATATATTTCTATATATGATGTACTTGTAGCATGTTATCATCGTTTTATTAACAATTATTTATTAAAATCATTGTTCTTTATCAAAACAACTTCATTGTTCTTACTTTTTTAGTGTGGAATTATAGGAAATTATATGTTGACCATAGTCCCATAAAATTTTAAATTATAAAAATAGAATAATATCATATATATCCAGTTTATGTATCTTCTCATACAAAAATTATATAAATTTAAGAGTTAAATACACAATCCCTAGAGACATAGGCTGCACATACGCTTGAATTTTTTACCACATTTTAATGGATGGAAATGTAAAAAAATATAATAAATAATTAGAAATTATATAATAATTGGTATATAATGTAAATCATTATATTCATTACGTAATTCCTTTCTAACTAATAATTAAAATTTAATTAAAAAATGAATAGTACTACTTTATGCAGGTAATAATTCAGATATATGTTGGAGTGATGTTATCATATGCCAACATTTCAGAAGATTGTGGATAATTTAAATAAAATAATTATCATAAAAAATTTATTATAATTAAGATAAATAGCTAATTATTATATAAGATACACTAATTTTTAAAGGATTTATAATAAAAATAAAATTGAAATTGATCGTCATAGAGTTATAACTCTTCGTTTAGAATACTTTTTTAGCATACAACTTAATCATACTAAGGATGATATTTTTGAAATAAATGAATTTATGAGATTAAATGAAGGAAGAGGGAATGAAATTACAGTAGTCATGGGAAACTCTATGATGGAAAAAAATTTAAATAATAAAGGATGGGTGTTTCACTTTTACATTTAAGGGCATGAGATCTCAAGGAGTTCGATAAATTATTATTTTAATAAAAAATAATTTTTATCACAAAATTTATCCAAAAAGAGATAATTACAATTAATAAGTAGAAGACTCTAAATCTAGTATTACCATTATATTTTTACTAGTTTATGTTATGTTTCACAATTATCACTTTGTTTTAACCCCTATTACCCATATCTACAATTTCTATAATATCAATGTTTTTTACACATTAAGGGTTAATAATTATACCATAAATGGAATAGTGACTCATAAATGGACCATGGTTGAATGTTTCAAACCTATAAAATTTTGTTTTCCAATGAATAGTTTTTATGAAATTCAAATCTTTGAATAAAATATTTATTACTACAAAATATCATTAATATCATTTTTTAAGACAATCATTTCAAACATCCATAATATGTTATATATAACTACACAATTCGTGTAAAACAGTTATTTATCCAAATTGTATTACTTTTAATATTTTCAAAATAATTTATTTTATTTTTCCTCTAACTAAACAATTATTTTGATGGTGTTCCATAATAGTTGAGTTAATTATATAATGAAAAAATTTAAACTACATGGAAATGATGAGAAAAATTAATAAATAAATAAAATAAATATTAATATTAAAAAATATGTTCTATTTAACCATTCAAAAAATGTTATAGATATTGAAAGTTTAAAAGAGTCATTTAAGACATTTTATTTTTCTTATATATGATAATGTTCAAAATCAATGTTATATTGAATTAAATGATAACATTTTCAATGTTTGGATGCTTATGGACAAAATAGACTAATGAAAATCAATAAATTAAAGTGTTTAAATTAATTTAAATAATTATCAAATTATATTTCTGCCATATTACCTGCTTTACCTTTAGTGGCACTGTAAAACATTACTATAGTCACAATTTATATTTTTAAAAAAATATTTTGAACCAAATTAATTTTTTTTAACCTGATTCAATAAAATATGGAATCCATATTGTGGGAAACAATTTTTGGATTTAGAAGAAATTTATTTAAGATAAAAACACAAACCAAAATGGTGAATGGTATTTTATTAATTACCCTTATATATAATATGTCTTATATAAATTTTTAACCATAATATTTATTCTATTAAAAATAGTTGGATTATTTATTATATAACAGAATTAATTTTATTTTTTATACATTCTCAAACAAAATGGAACATGTTAATTTCATAAATAAAAAATACATTTTCTAATAAGAAATTATTATTTTCACCATTTTCCTAAAATAAATTTTTTCATACAAATCATATAATTTCACCCTATGAAAAATTTGTTAATTTTTTTTCAAAAATTATTTCCTTTTATGAAGTATATTTTATAAAATTACTAAATTATAATTATAATATTCCATATGATTTTTATTAAATATTTAATTTTTTACGAAAATATATTTTTAAATATTAAAATGACATTAAAAAAATTGAGTGACTGTTATTAAATTTGTATATAGTATGACATTGTTATATGATTAATAATATTTTTAATCATTTACCAACACAAAAATTTAATGTCTAGGATATAAATTTGATATTACATTTAAATATTTCAACCATACAATGTGGTTCAATTTAATATCAGTATTTTTTCTCAAAAAATATATCACTAAAATAATACATATTAATAAAGAACTTTATCAACAAAATTCATAGTGTTAATATTAACAAAATTAATCCCCATTTCATAAAATCATTAAAACATTTATTAAATTAACATTAAGAATTTATTAAACTGAATAGTTTTCTATACCACAATCATGTTCTCTCTAATAGTTATCCCAATAAAATATAACATTGTATCAAAATAAAATTTCAAGACTGTTGATACAATTTAATAAATGTATAAAAACCCAGTTTTTAACTCAGCTATAGATCCTTTAAATTTTCAGTCTAAATCATTAATTTGGACAAAATATGAATGTATATTGAGTTAGAATGGCTTATAAGGGTCTTAAGGGATTGTTTGAATCTCCAAACACCTCTTTTTGGGACAACTTGACATGTCACACAATTCGCACAAATTTAGATGAAACCGTACGAAGTATGTTTTTTCGGGTAGAACCATCCCACACTGTTGGTGCACGGTTTTAAAAACCAAGAGAAAAAATCATGTGAAGACTAAAATTTTGTTTAAATTTATTTTTTCCCCTTAATGATATAATAATACATCCCTTCTTCCCAAATTCATAAACCAGTGGGGTTTTCCTCCATTTTCACCCTTTTAGAGCTTTTTGAAGATACAACTGTGGAATCAAGAGATCTCCTTCATCAAAAAACTGATCAGGATTTCGGTAGTCATGTTGGATCTGCAGCAGTAAGTACTTGAGTCTCCTGAGCTGTCCTATTTCTATTTTTCTATCAACATAGATACCTCTATGTGATCATTTTTCACCTTTTTGTAGATCTAATTTGATCCGAGAGAAATCAAGGGATAATAGCGGAGGAGGAGAGTCATAAAACCATAAGGTGGGTGTTCTATAACTCATCCCTAAAGATCGTTGATTTTAGAATACCTGTGTAGGTCCTGCTGATTTAATCAGGAATCATTTTGTAAATTTAGATCCCATTATTATACATGTTAGAATCATATTGTTATACTTATTCCAAATATGTGATTATTTGTTAGTAGATACACCCATAACTCTATTATCCCCATATTGATGGTTATAAAATGTGGTATTTTAGTGTTTTTTCACATTTGATACATATTTGGGCGTGACCTTGCATGAACATCCTAAAGCTGAGCCTTCATATCATAAATGGATTTTTATTAATGAGAATTGAAAATTTCATGTACCATTTATGCTCACCACTTGAAATGCCTATGGTAAGTTCTTCATGTTGATTATTTCATTTGAAATGTGAAATTTCAGGTATACTAAGTATATAACATTGACTTAAAAATGATATTGAATAAATATAACATGCTCGTAGCACCCCTTTCAATATTGATGGAAGGAAGAATAGTGAAACTCATTAATTGAATATGACTTAATGGTTAATTAAGACTTCATTTAATAGTTTCAATGCTACATAGCATGTCCACACTAATGGAATGCAAGGGATGAACCTAATGATTGATTACCTGATTACAATATAAAATAGGATTGGACTGACTTGATATCACCTTGAATTTTGAGATTAGAGTTCCTTGGGTATCGGGAAGCCCATTCTGATTCCATGATACAATTTTCTTAGGTTGATAACCACCAAAAAATCAGTTCTTCAATATTCCTCTAATTCCCTGTATTCTACCATAGGTTCCTTTACATTATAACATGATACCTCAAATACACTCTTTTGATCCATCATTGACTAGTAGGTTCCATGGTGAAATCCCATAGGGCCCTATATTTTCATATCCCTATTTTACCATGTTCAACCACCATGGAAATATTAGGTGCATTATCTTGTAATGCCATTGATTATGCTCCTTATATTACAATCATACCCTTTATCATGACTTATATAATACTATGGTAGTGTTATGTGAGATCTACATTACCTTGGTTGTTAACCTGGAACATACCAATTAGATATAATTTTCAGGTATCCTTGTTATGTATTGGGAACTTCACTACATATACTTTCACTAGATGATGATAGTGTTGGTTATGCATCACGAGAACTATTAACACTTATTGGAAATTGCTTAATTAATGAAATAGTTACATGTTTAGACACCATCCAAGTGCTGAAAAAGGTACTTGGGTATTTAGTTATATTGTTAATCTTGGTTTACTATATATATGTATGCCTCCACAATACTATAATCAATTACATGGGCTAGAGATTATAGACACCACTGGTGGTGACCCACTAAGATATATCTCACACCCTCACCGGGTGTCTTTTGGTACCCATAGTAAATTCAATGGGTAGAAATAATGATAATGGGAAGCATATGGTTTAATCACTTGTTGGAATACTTTTTATGATGGATCTTCATAGCAGATGACCATGTAGTACATCAGGATATATGGGGTAGACTTTGAATTCTTTTACAATGTGGAACATGTAATTCCTATTGTAGAGTATCCATGTTTTCAAGTTTTCAAATGGCATGGCATTACATCATCATTGTTTACGGTGATAAAATTATTATTATTCTTGTTTATCTATTGCATCAGTTTTCTCCTTCTATTTATTTATAATGCTTCCACTATTTATTATTTAATTATATTCCTTCTGTAAAGACCAGTAAATTTCATGTAAATTCGTTTTCAATTATTTCAGATTAATACGAGCCTGAAAAAACATACAACACATGATTCTGAGGCCCGGTGTTCCTGGATTGAATTTCTGAACATTTATTAAGGTACATCCCATAAACTCGTGGGTAGTGTTTTCTATCTTTTGAACCAATGCTCAGAATAAAAATCTGAGGGAATTGTTGAATCTGTGCCACTGGGATTCGCATAAGGGAAGCTTCACTTCGACCACAGTTGGTCGGGATAAAGAAAATGTTTTTTTGAATTTTTAAAAAATAATAAAATAAAATATAATTGTTATTTTATTTTCCTTTTCTATAACTGATGACCGGAGGTGGCCGGACCTATGACATATCAAACAATTTAATTTCTTGACTCATCAATTACATAACTCAAACATTGAAAATTAAGAGTGGTTCATTAATTTATTTAACGAACCTCGTTAATTATTCAATGCTTTACTCATCCTTGCACCTCCTATTTAATTGGAGCTCATGGTGGGGTCTTGGAATAACTTCTTCAAATGAGGAATATATGACCAATTTCTTTAGAAACATCCACTGACAAAGGTCAAAAGCTGGGGTGGAAAAGATATGGGATTGACGAACGCCAACGACTCCATACAAAGTGGACGCTCCCACCGCTGCAACCGTGACACATCTAATAGATCTTAATGTAGGGGTTTATTTTTGGATCTGATTTAATATTATTTAAATGTGATGAATAATTATTCTTTCTTGTTTTAATACTAAAGAGGATGTAGTGGTCCAAAATAACAAGGTCTGGACCCTCTGTAGCTTTGTTTATCAATGCCATCTCCGGGGACAGTTTTCCCAATTTGACAGCAACGCGATACAGAGGCTCAAATTGTGAAAGTGACAGTCTTGGAGGCCCGTATGCATAGAAAATAATGGATGAAGAGATCCAAAGCATCATCTGTAACACCCCAAGCTTCCACGGTATGCTTCTCTTTCAATAATACAAGAGAATGCATTGTACGCAACTTTGAGATTCTAACACACCACGACCAATCAAAGTAGCCGTTATTAATAGTAATAAACACCTTTTTAAATTATATTAATTTTATAATTCAAAATTGAGTTCATTTTTGTATTCGGAATATCGAAATTATCCGATGTCGAATTTTTTGTAATTTGCTGAGATCTTCTAATTTTCTATGAATAGTAAACAAATACTTAAAACAACCTTTTTAATAAAAATAATTTATAGTGATAAATTATAATATTTATTGGCTTTAAAGTATAAATAGAATATATTTTTTACCATTTTATCCAATGTTGGTCATTATAATTAATTTCACTTTGAAATTGGACACAAACAATTGTCAACCTTTTGATTGATATTGTTTTTAAAAAACACGCTATTTGTTTTGAAAATGGAAATTAATTATAAAATTAATTAATTAAACTTCTATGTTTAGAATTTTGTAAAATACACATCATTTTTGAATTCAGAATATCAATTATAGCTTAGGGTGAATTTTTGGAATTTTTCTGAAAAACATCAATTTTTGATAAAAAGTGAAACCACTATGTGGTAGTTTAAAAAATAATTATTCGTGTAAATGAGACATTACTTCTTATGTGTATTGAATTTAAAAAATCCGACATACATGGTTGTCATTAGGAAGAAAAATTTGGTTCAATGAGATGAAAATATTTTTTAGGGAATAGTAACATTTTAGTTTTATTAATAGCGATTAAAGGTAATTACTGAAATTTAAGTTAAAAATGATATTATAAAAATATGAAAATATCTTGACACTTTTAATAACATTATTTTATGAGTCATGGACATCCAAGACAATCCATGGGTCAACATGGGGACCCCATGGAGCCACTTGTGTAAGAAAATGACATTAATAACGTTTTATTTAAAGTAAAAATAAAATTGTCACAAACATTTGTTGTTTTACTAAACAAATTACTACATGGGGTAATATAAGATAACATTTGGACTATACATATTAATTGTAAAGATAAAAATATTACCTACATCATGATATTTTTTTTCATAATTTTTAGACATTATATAAATTAAATGTTTTATGACACCATGACGATGCAACGATTACCTCATTAATTAACGATTTAAAAAAAGGAAAATAAAATGTAAAATCTAAGACATAAACTTGTAAAAAACCGATTGTATGAGTTTATTTCTAACCCTTATCACCATATCCTAAAAATATATAATTTTGGGACCTTTAAAATCCGAGACTCATTATATAATAATGTAACATTTATTGACTTTGCAAGAGTGCCCCTCCTCTCCTCTTATAAAAGGCCCCCACCTCTACCACATTATTCACACCATCAAATCAATTTTCCTCGGGAAACCTCTGCCCAAATACACTCTCAACTTCCCTCTATTACTCCTATAAGCCTCGCGTTGGGCAGATGTCTACCCAAGTAAGCCTTTGGCTCAAATCAAGAAGTGATACCCGATTTTAAGGTAATGTCTTCTCTTATGTTCTTCTGTTTTATTTTTATTCTCCAACCCATTAAACTATATTTATTACTTTATGTTGTACGAAATCCAGTATAGTAAATATACTAGGATGTTTTTTAAGATGGATTTGATTTACACTTACACATACATTCTTCTAATGGTTAAAGAACATACTGTTTCTGTGGGTGGCGAATTACTGCCTCACAAAACGATGATTGTTCAATATTATTTTAACACCACTCATGGTGTCCATTATGATGTAACTATATTTATATATGATATATATTATGTTTATTTTTTCCTTATGCTTCTGTATTTTTCATTTATGGAATACCTTTAGGATTTCCATTATGGGTAAACGCGATAATTTCATTTTAGGAAGTGTGGACTACCACCCCCTCAAAGTGATTTGAATCGTTAATTCCATATGTGGGATGTGTAAAGGATGGAGTAAATGATATTATATATGATATTATACTAGAATTATAATACACCTTTTTATCATTATGATCTCATTCCATTAAATATGAAATTGAAATGAATGTAGCGTTCACGCGTACGTACGGCTTGCCGTCTCTATTAACGGTGCATTTCATTTCTTACCTCTAAATGTTATGTAATGCTATAAATGCTTATATATACTGTATATATATGATATATATGATATCTACATCATTAATATAATTCTGTATATAATGGATATTTGACCACATGAACAACTTGTAATTATAAGAAATTTATTTTTGTCTCAAGTACCAAAGATCGACAAAATGACCGTTATTAACTTAAATAATTACATAATGTTCATAACATGGTAATAAGTGATATAAAAGGAATGATGAACATGAAAAAGGTTCTTAAGCAGTTAGAAATTAACTCTAGTTTATTATTCAAGAGGTTAAAGAACGGTCAAGTCATGTCAAACATGAGGTAAGGGACTTCGTCTCAATATCCATTCATTGAGGCATATTTTGTTTTATACACAACAATCTTTTATAAGTTTTATAAACCCCTTTGAATTTTACGTTTACTCAAAAAGAATCTTTTTTATATGAAGAGTTTTACTAAACGACAAAAGGGAATGTTTTTTTGTCATACATATGCGGAGAAAATGACTTCTCCGCCGCTGTGACCATTATTTGAGTTTCGGCTTTCTCTACAAGCCAAAACTTTTTTTAAAATGAAAAATAAATACCAAGTTTTAATTTTCGTTTATTTGGTATTGAAAATCATTTTATTATATCATTGTTTTGTATTGATATCTTGTGATTCAAATGTGGAAATGTTATGTATCCTTTATGCATGTTTTATGTGATACAATTATGTTATGGTTTATGATATGTTTAATCCTATTCATATCTGGAATACATTGCAATTAATAATTGACGGGTTGAGTCCGCTATAGCTCCTCGATGAATCTGTAGGTCTCATGAGACAAACTAGTGTCTTGTCACGAGGCATTGACAAAATCTTATTTGTAGTCCTGGCATGAGACCTTCGCTACGTGGTTTTGATAGTCTATCATTATTCATTCCATCATTATGAAAGTGGATATTGATATTTTATGTGATTATTAGACTAGTAGAATATCCATGTGAATAAGTAAATGGAATTAATTCATTTTATTTTTCCATATTATGCTAAATTTCAAGTTCAAAAGGCTTTTGTTTCAGTTATACATTGCCATGAATCTTTATGTCTATTTATGAAAGTTTTCGCTATATTGTTATCCTTACTGAGCATCTGAGCTCTCCCCTTTCAATGTTTTAATTTTTCTAGGATGTGAAGAAGTATTTTATGAATGACCTGTAGGGATAGTCGTAAGGGGATATGAGTGTGGACTATGGAGACCATGTTATTGTAGTTTTTCACTTTATGATGTAATGTAATGTTTATGAACGTATCTAGTGTTTCCAAGGCTACTAAACTAATCGGTCATTCGAGACATGATCTTTTGTGATCATGCCAATGTTACGTAATAATGCACCGACTCTAGTTAACTGGGGTTGGGGCGTTACAGTTGGTATCAGAGGCAGTTTAGTACTAACCTTGGATGCTAGAATTAGATAAACTCTGATTAGAGCACATAGCCCTAAGATAGATTTTGAGGATTAGTATAGAAGAAAGACCAAGAATTTTGGTATTATAGTGATTTTGTTAGTTTTCTGAGAAATACATCTCTGCCTGGATACGAGAAGGTAGAGGCGGCTCTGGCACAGATGTAACTAGGTGTAAAACCCAAAAACACCACATTGAGATAGACTTGAAAGGGAACTGGTGCACGACAACAGGCCTTGCTGCACTCTTGGTTACGACACTCCCAGGGGATATGCTTAGGATAATTCTCACTTTCATTACAAACCATTATGAAGGGTTTATGAGTATATACTTTCTCAAAGATTTTTTTTATGATTATGGATTATATCAATAAATAGTTCAATTTATTTTAAGTGTTTTGCAAGTTTGTAATTATGTATTTTTATTCATAAACTAATCAAGTTTATGCCATTGTTTAGAAATTTCGCCTATTGGAAGGAATGGAAACTGTATCAATGCACACACTCCATGTAGGGATTTCCCTCCTGATCGAGATAATTATAGTGGAGCTGGTGATAAAACTAGTTCTGATCAATTTATCACCATACTGGGACAACTCACTTAGCATATGAATAATTACCTTACTCATATGGAGCACCCTGATCCTCAACGTGGAGGGTCAATGTTAGATAGTTTCATGAGGCAACAACCGCCAATATTTAATTGGGGTACAAATACATTAGTAGCTGAGAAATGGATAAACTCCTTAGAGAAAATATTCCATGCCTTGGGGAGTAGCGAAAGAGAGAAAGTTGTCATGGCAGTTTACTGCCTCACTGGAGATGTCGATCAATGGTGGTCACTGATTCAAAACACAATGGAAGAGGAAGAAGTATCAAGTATATAATGGAGGGATTTTAAAGAAATTTTCTTAGAAAAATACATTCCACATGACCATCGAGCAGATATGGAAATGAAATTTCTATGTCTGAGGTAGAAGGAGGATGAGAATGTCGCAAAGTATGAGTCTATCTTTACATGGTTAGCGAGGCATGCTGCAGATTATATACATAACCCAAGAAGTAGGCTTGATCCTTTCTTTGAGGGTTTCATTATTTACAGTGATGCATCAATGAAAGGACTTGGTTGTGTCCTTATGCAGAATGATAGGGTTATTACCCATGCATCACGACAACTAAAAATTCATGAGAAAAAGTATCATACTCATGATATTGAGTTAGCTGCTATAATCATTTCCTTGAAGATATGGAGACATTATCTCTATGGTGAAAAATGTGATTTATATAACAATCAAAAGAGTTTGAAGTGTATTTTCTCACAAAAATAACCCAGCATGAGGAAAAGGAAATGGCTTGAAATACTCAAGGATTATAATTTCATGATACACTACCACACGGGGAAGGAAAATAAGGTTTCAGATGCTTTGAGTAGAAAATATCATGGAGTTTTGAACATGATGAGAGTGGAAAGGGGTCCTATTTTCATGGATCTAGTAAAGATGGATATGGGAACCACCATGGAAGGTGAGACATCAAAACTTTTTCAAATGGTTGCGAAACCATCTTTACTAGAACTGATAAATAATTCTCAGGCCGATTATGAAGAGTTGAAATGAATATTAAAGCTATGAATGATGGGAGATTGAGTGACTTTGTGTTTGAAGATGGAATTTTGATATTTGGGAGGAGACTTTGTGTTCCCGATATACCTGATTTAATGAGGGAATTGTTGGATGATGCTCATAGTTTCAATTTCTCTATACACCCTAGGAGCACCAAAATCTATAGAGATTTAAAGGGACATTTTTGGTGGGTCAACATGAAAAGGGAGATTGCTGCTTTTGTGTCAAGATGTATGGTTATTCAACAAGTGAAATCTAGAAGGCAACAACATGATGGAGTATTCCAACCTCTTCCCATACCTGAGTGGAAATGGGATAATATTACGATGGACTTTGTCATGGGAATACCAAAGACTCCTAGAAGGAATGGCGCAATATGGGTCATTGATGATCATCTCACAAAGTCAGCACATTTTCATGCTATAAGAGAAGATCTACTACTTGAACATCTAGCAACACTATATATTAATGAAGTTGTGAGACTTCATGGAGTACCCCTGTCAATTGTCTCAGATCGTGATCCCCATTTTACATCATGATTATGGAAATGTCTTCAGAAGGCCTTGGATACTGAACATCGTTTGAGCACTTCTTAGTACCCTCAAATAGATGGACAATCAAAACGAACTATTCAAACCTTAGAAGACATGTTGACATCATGATCACTTGACTTTCAGGTTATGTGGGATCAATATTTACCTTTGGTATAATTTTCCTATAACAATCGCTTCCTTTAAAGTATTCGGATGAGACCATATGAAGCGTTATATGGAATGAGATTCCGCACACCAACTTGTTTTGATAAAGTTGGTGAAGTAAAAATTGTAGGCCCAGAACTGGGGGAGGAAATGATGGAAAACGTGAGGTAATCCAAAACCACATCAGAACAGCTCAAAGTAGGCAGAAGAGCTATGCTGACAACCGAAGGAACGATTTGGAATTTCATGTAGAAGATCGTGTTTTCTTGAAGGTATCTCCATTGAAGGGAGTTATATGTTTCGGTAAGAATGGTAAATTGATTCCCAGTTACATCAGACCCTTCAAAATTCTAGACCGAATTGGGGCTGTAGCTTACCGTTTGGAAATGCCTCCATGTCTCTCCAAAGTTCACGATGTGTTCCATGTATCACTGTTGATAAAATACATTCCTGACCCAACACATGTACTCACCTATGAGGAATTAGAACTAGAACCTGATCTGTCTTTTTGTGAAGAGCCCGTCAGGATTCTTGATACAAGAGAACAAGTGCTGAGAAACCAGACGACTCATCTGGTAAAAGTTCTATGGAGAAACCATAAGATGGAAGAGTCAATGTGGGAACCTGGGGAACTTATGATGAAGAATCACCCGAGTCATTTCATGTGGTAGTTTTCTAGAAATTTCGAGGACGAAATTATTTTAAGGAGGGGAGAATGTAACACCCCAAGCTTCCATTGTACGCTTCTCTTTCAATAATACAAGAGCATGCATTGTTCGCTACTTTGAGATTCTAACACACTATGACCAATAAAAGTAGCCATTATGAATAGTAATAAGCACTTTTTGAAATTATATTAGATTTATAATTTAAAATGGACTTAATTTTTGTATCCAGAATATCGAAATTATCCTATGTTGAGTTTTTTGTAATTTTCTGAGAACATCCAATTTTCTATGAATAGTAAAAAAATGCTTAAAAACAACCTTTTTAATCAAAAAAATTTATTGTGATAAAATATAGTATTTAGTGATTTTAAAGTATAATTAGAATATTTTTTACCGTTTTATCCGATGGTGGTCATTATAATTAATTTCACTTTGAAATTGGACACAAAAAATTGTCAATTGTTTGATTGATATTGTTTCTTAAAAACAGGCTATTTGTTTGGATAAAGGGAATTAATTATAAAATTAATTAATGCGACTTATATGTTTGGAATTTTTTAAAATAGGCATCATTTTTGAATTCAGAATATCAATTATAGCTTAGGCTGAATTTTTGGTATTTCTCTGAAAAACTTAAATTTTTGATGAATAGTGAAACCACTAAGTGGTAGTTTAAAAACTAATTTTTTGTTTAAATGAAGCATTACTAATTCTGTGTATTGAATTTCAAAAATCAACATACATGGTTGTCATTAGGATGAAAAATGTGGTTCAATGAGATGAAAATAATTTTTGGTGAATAGTAACTTTTCAGTTTTATTAATAGCGATTAAAGGTAATTAGTGAAATTTAAGGTAAAAATGATATTATAAAAATATGAAAATATTGTGAAACTTCTCCCACCCATATTGGATGAGTCATGGCCGACCAAGACAATCCATGGGTCAACATGGGGACCCCATGGAGCCACTTGGTTAAGAAATTTACATTAATAACTTTTTATTTAAGGTAAAAATAAAATTGTTACAAACATGTGTTGTTTTACAAAAACAATTATTTCATGGGGTTATATAAGTTAAATTTTCTACTATAAATATTCATTGGAAATATAAAAAGATTTCCTAAATGGGGATTTTTTTATTAAATTTTTGACATTAAATAAATTCGATTTGTTATGACACCATGATGATGCAGCGATTACCTCATTAATTATTGATTTAAATAAAATGGAAATATAATGTAAAATCTAAGACATAAACATGTCAAAAAACTATTTTATGAGTATATTTCTAGCCCTTATCACCTTATCCTATAAATATTTAATTGTGGGACCTTTAAAATCCGAAACTCATTCTATAATAATGTAACATTTCATGACATTCCAAGAGTGCCCCTCCTCTCCTATTATAAAAAGCCCCCACCTCTACCACATTATTCACAGCATCAAAGCCATTTGGCTCGGACAAACTCTTCCCAAATACTCCTTCAACATTCCTATATTACTCCTAGAATCATCACTTTGGGAGGAAATCTTCCCAAGTATGTCTTTGGCTCAAATCAAGAAGAGTTACCCGATTTTAAGGTAATGTTTTCTCTTATGTTGTTTTGTTTTATTTTGCTTCTCCAACCACTTAAACTCTTTTTATTACTTAATTTTGTAATATAACAAGTATCTTCAATATACTAGTATGTTTTTATGAGAAGTATTTGATTTACACTTACACATACCTTCGTCTAATGGTTAAACAACATTCTGTTTCTGTGGGTGGCGAATTACTGCCTCACGAAACAATGATTGTTCAATCATACTTTAACACCTCTCATGGTGGACATTAAGATGTCACTATATTTATATATGATATATATTATGTTTTTATTTTCCTAATTCTTCTGAATTTTTTATTTATGCCATACCATTATGATTTCCATTTTGGGTAATGCGATAATGTCATTTTAGGAAGTGCATACTACCGCCCCTCAAAGTGATTTGAATCGTTAATGCCATATGTGGGAAGTGTAAAGGATGGAGTAAAGGATATCATATATGATATTATACTTGAATTATAATACACCATTATATCATTATTATCTCATTCCATTAATTACAAAATAGAAATGAAAGTAGCGTTCATGCATACGTGCGGCTTACCATCTCCATGAACGGTGCATTTCATTTCTTACCTCTACATGTTATGTAATATTAAAAATGAATATATATACTGTATATATATGATATATATGATATCTACATCATGAATATAATTTTGGATATAATTTATATTTTACCACATGAACAACTTGTAATTATAAGAATTTTACTTTTGACTCAAGTACCCATGACCGACAAAATGACCGTTATTAACTCAAAAAATTACATAATGTTCACAACATGGTAATAAGTGATATAAAAGGAATTATGATCTTGAAAATCGTTCTTAAGAAATTAGAAATTAACTCTAGTTTATTATTCAGGAGTTTAAAGAACGGTCGAGTCAAGTCGGACATGAGGTAAGGGACTTCGTATCAATCTCCTTTCATTGAGGCATATTTTGTTTTATACACAACTTTCTTTTATATGGTGTATAAATCCCTTTGAAATTTATGTTTATTCAAAAGGAATCTTTTTTATAAGAAGTGTTTTACTAAAAGACAAAAGGGAATGATTTTTTTGTCGTACGTATGCAGCGACAACGACTTCTCTTCCGCCATGACATTTAGTTGAGTTTCGGATTTCTCTACAAGCCATAACATTTTTTAAAATGAAAAATAAAAACCATATTTTACTTTTATTTTATTTGGTGTTGAAAATGGTTTTATTATATCAATTTGTTGTATTGATATCTAGTTATTGAAATGTGTAAATGTTATGTTTCTTTTAAGCATGTTTTATGTGATACGATTGTGTTATGTTTTATGATATGTTTAAACATGTTCATATGAGGAATGCATTGGACTTAATAAGTGACGGGTGTAGCCCGCTATAGATCCTCGATTAATCGGTAGGACTCATGAGACAAACTAGTGTCTCGGAACGAGGCTTTGACAAAATCTTATTTGTAGTCTTGGCACGAGACCTTATCTACGTGGTTATGATAGTCTGGAATTATGAATTCTATCATTATGAAAGTGGTTATTGATATTTCATCTGATTATTCAACTAGTATAATATCTATGTGAATAAGTAAATTGAATTATTTCATTTTATTTTTCTATATTATGCTATAGTTCAATATTAAAAGGATTTTTTAGTTATACATTTCATTAAATGGTAATGTTTATTTATGAATGTTTCTGCTATATTGTTATCCTTACTGAGCATATGAGCTCACACCTTACAATGTTTTTATTTTTTGAGGATGTGAAGAAGTATTTTATAAATGACATGCATGGATAGTCGGAAGGGGATATGAGTGTTGACTATGGAGACCATGTTATTTTATATTTTCACTTTATGATGTAATGTAACGTTTATGAACTTATCTAGTGTTCCCAAGGCTACTAAACTAATCTGTCTTTCGAGACTTGATATTTTGTGATCTTGCCAATGTTACCAAATAATTCACTGACTCCAGGTAACTGGGGTCGGGGCGTTACATCGTCGGAACCACATGGTAGCTCCACATGTGTGGCACTGGAGTGGAAACACTGGTGACCAGCACCGGCAGCTGGTGCTCGCTAGGCACAGAAGAGCGCTTCATCGCGGTGGCCGGACAGTCGGGCGGTAGCAGGCTGGCCATGGGGGTTTAGGTGATGCACCATCACAGACAACATTGAAGGGGATTTGTGGCTCAAATCTACAACATTTGGGAAGGTACCCACCTCTAGTGGGACCCGTGGTTGAAAAGGCGGCGACGTCCCTTAATGAAATCGAACGACTCATTATAGTCTTTTGGGTGCAGTGGATCGTGCTCCCCGTGCGGGGCGCGACAGCATGCCAGGCTAGTCCGCATCCCCCAGCGGGATGAGCCCGAAATGGTCCACCCAAATGGGCTGGCCCAGGCCATGTCAGGTCAGACTCAGAGAGGGTTGGGTCGACCGGATCTTGGTAGACCGGACCAGGACCCTCTCGAGCCCAGAAATGCAAAAAGGGCATATCTAGAGAACTGGGCATCCATTTGATGACACGTCTGTGGTGTCGAGATCCTTGGATAGAGATGATCCATTTAAGATACAAATTTATAGTTTTGGTGAAATTTGGATTATGTCCCTTTTGAATTTACTCGAAATCCAACCAAGACCTCTGTACAAAAAAACCACTAGCTAACAGACATGGCATCTATTCGACGCGTCGTCTGTGGCATAAGGAATATTTTTACATGGAATTCATTTGAAGATACTATAATTGAGATTTAATAGTGTTTGACATGTGACCTGGGTTGGATCAGACATGAATCCAATTGGGCCCTTTTTACAAAAGTTCCCATAACTCATATATCGGGCATCCGATCGACACACCATTTGTCACATTGGGAGCCCTATTACTGGGCAGTCCCATGGGTATACATTTTAATGAGTTAGTACCAGGTGAAATATGAACAATGTCTTGAGGAGAATATTATTCCAGAGATCAGGCATGCTTAGTGCGGGAAACCAGTGGCTGGATGTGACATGGAGAAGAAGAGCGACCAATACGGTTCAACATCCGAAACTATATAGTGGGATGATCTAACTATAATACTAATCATCCCGAACACTATACCAATGACCAATATGAGTCAGCACCTACGACCAATATGGGTGAGCACCAGTGACCAATATGGGTTAGCACCCAGGACTAATACGGGTCAGCAATAGTGATCAATACGGGTCAGCATCTAGCGACCAATATGGGTCAGCCTATAGTGACCTCTATGGGACAGTGGTTGAGTTACTATAGATAGGATGATCCGCCTTTATGATTAGTCATCACTATCATAGAAAACATGACGTTATTCCATTAGAGTTATTTTTCACGTTTTCTTTATTCTTCATGATTTAGATCATTCTTATGAAATTACCAATGTGGTTTTTCATGTGATTTTTTCATATGTGGTTTACTGAGAGACATTAGCGGTTCTCGGGTCCCCTACTGAGTTGTTATACTCACGCCTACATGGGATCCACCCGTACGTGTGTTTCGAGTGAAGACTATTGATGCTCTGAGGAAGACATTGGAGGTTCAAGACTTGTTGGAGAGTGGTGTGATGAGAGCAGTCGAGATCCTCTTCTTCGAGTTCAGACATACTGATAATACCCTCCAGGTACAGCTCTAGGGCATATGCGAAAACTATTTACTATCTTTTAAATTTCAAGGTATTTTATTCAGGCCCATTGTTTTCAGTTTATAGTTGCACATGTGGTTGTAATTTACTCTTGGGGTTGTACCTTCTTTTTATGATTGTTTTATTTAGTTTCCCTCTTTTAGTGTTTATAATCTATAATAAAATGCATTCCGTATTCACAAAAATCCTTGATGGGATAGTGACCAACCCATGGCCTATGGAATGAGGGAATGTGGTAGTCATGTCCGGGCCCCATGGGATGGGTAATGAAAAAGTGTTATCAGAGGGTTTTCAGTTCTACTAGAATTACTAGGAGCTTATGTTTAATGAGGAAATGGGGTAAAGTGTATTAAGTTATTATTTTAGTACATGGAGTCTAGTGTTGTTGTAGCGGTCGAAATATTCATACACCAGGACCCTAAATCCTATTTTAGGACTTTGAACATGAAAACTGTAGTTTCTAGTGTGTTGAAAAGTTTTCATGAATTTTCTTGGGTTAGCTCAGCAGGTATAACATATTAATCATGTGGAATCTATTTTTTAAAGGATTACTCCATGAATATAGACAACCAGGATTCTGGTTAGAGATTGTGATAGTGGCCCACTGAGCGATGAGGTGTCGGTACATGGACCACTCACATTGATGGAACCATTGAGTGGTGTACCACAAAAACCACCTCATCTTGAGCAGCAGATGCTGCTTGTGGATCAGGCTGGTCAGCTAAGTGCGATGCATGAGTTCCTAAGACAGAGGCCTCTAAGGTTTCAAGGTCAGATGGACTCTCTGGATGTAGTGGACTCGCTTGAGGTGGTATTGTAGGTCATTCTTTTAGTGGATACACCTGCTGAGCAGATGGAGATCTAGGCCTCCATCCATCATCAGGGATCGACATGATGATAGTGGAGCTCAATGCACCAGGTGCATAAAGAGACAACCATCAAATGGCCAGACATTGAGATCCATTTTATGGTGGATTTGTGCCATTGAAAGTATGCTTTTTGCATATTCTGAAGCTGATTCATCTGAAGATGCTGCATCTGTAGCCGAGCAGTCAGATTGGGGCACCATACTCAGTTAGAATTACTGACCTCTCCTGATAATCCACTGATATGGTACGGGACCCTTACAACAGGGCCCATACCTTTGAGCCAGGGATCCAATGACAAATCATAGATGAGATTGTTTCTCTTAGCATCCTCGTATAGGATGCGATGCTAGATGTATCTTTTCTAGTGTTGACGATACTTACCGAGCAGGCACCGACAGTGAGAGCCCCTACCAGATGAAAGGTAGCAGAGTCATCTACAGAGGGTAGGAGACTGATGACGCAGAAGCCCATGTGGGCTAGATATTGCAGAGGGTGTCCCGAGGACTCAAGGTCAGAGGTGAGAGGATCCAGAGGCCGAGGGAGCCACCAGAGAGGATTCATCAGTTTTTCCTATGGGGGATAGGGTCACAGAGCTTGTGAATGTCAAACTCCTCACATGGATGATCGACAGACGGTGGAGGGGCCACTAAGGTAGTGAAAATGTTAGGATAATGAGTGTCAGCCAGGTAGCAAATGAGGCAGGGGGGCAGGACGTGTAGTGGGAGGTGGACAGGGTCACTCGGCACCACCACCACCACCCCTAGGTGGTCAACCATGAGCTCATGTAGCATCTGGATGGGGAAATGCCTAGCTACAGGCAGTTTAGGCTCATGATTCTGACATCCCTGAGATGATACATGTTATCATTTATATCATATCTAATTTATTAGTATTTCTTATTGACATATATTATAGGTATTAATTCATTTTTAAGGGCGTTGTTTAGGACTCTATGATCTTGAATGTGAATTTACCTTGTCTTCTGTGTTTGGATAATCTTAAGGTAGGAGATTCAACAGTCACACAATGGTGCCAATAGTGTAATATTACTCTCGTATGAGAGGGTTTCATATGGGATATTATAGTAGTGGCGTTGAAGCCCTACAATTTTATTCTAGACATGGACTAGCTATCATTAGTTCACTCATAGATTGACTGCTTAAGAAGTAAAATGTTATGTACGCGCAGAGATGCATGCTATTTTTCTTTGGTTGGTGAGAATGAATATTGGGAAGCACATAATGAACTTGCACTAAAGTGGTTTCAGAAGATTACATATCAGCTGGCTTGCATGACATTCAACATAGTGGATAAGGCAAGTCAATAGTTCCATGTGGTTGTGGAAAAGTATGAGGACGTATTTCCATAACATGTCCCAGGACTACATCCTTGTATAGAGGTAGACATCCACATTGACTTGTACCCAGGAACATCATCGATATCTACCCTAGCATATCAGCTATCACCTACAAAGATCTGGGAGTTTAGGGTGATGTTGGGGGACATACTAAGGAAGGGATTTTTAAGGCCCAATATTTCTCCATGGGCATCCTGAATGTTGTTTTCCAAGAAGGCAGACATAATTTTAAAGCGATGTGTGGACCTCGGGCACCTAAACCAGGTGAATGTGAAGATAAAGTATCCTTTGATGAGGAATAATGATCTGTTTGATCTGTTGAATGGAGCAGATTGGTTCTCAAAGATAGACCACAGATCAATCTATCATTAGCTCAGGGTAAGGGATGATAACATATCGAAGACAACCTTCAGATGACAGTATGGCCATTACAATTTCTTGGTGATTTCTTTTGGCATGACCAGTGCACCAGTAGTGTTCATCAGGATCATGAACAATATTATTCAAACATATGTCCATCACTTTGTGGTGGTCTTCATCGAAGACATCTTGGTATACTCAGCATCCGAGAAAGTGCATGTTGTACACTTCAGGATAGTTCTGGACACACTATGGGATCCCCAGTTATACGAGAAGCACTAGAAGTGTGAGTTATGGATACAAAAGTTCTACTTCTTGAGACATGTCATCTCAGAGGCTGGATTTGCTGTGATTCTAGTGACAATCAAAGAAGTATTTTATTGGGAGACACCCAGAAGTGTTACTGAGGTGTGTAGCTTAATTGGGTTATCAAGATACTATAAATGGATGGTACCTGATTTCTCAAAACAAGTTTCACCTATGACTTCCATGAAAAATAAGGGGAAACCCTTCTTCTATAATGAGACATACCTAAAGAGAATTCAACATCTGGGGCATAGCATGACTAGAGCTCCCATCCTGAGGTTTTTGGAGGGGGGCACTGGCATTGTGATTTACTATGATGCATCGTGGACAAGACATGGATGCATCCTGATGTATGGTGATAATGATATTACTTATGTATCATGAAATATATGGCCTCATGAGATGTATTATGTGGCTCAAAACATGGATTTGAAACTAGTAGTCTTCACATTGAATATGTGGAGACACAACTTGTGGGTGAGCGGTTCAATGTTTACTCAGACCACAAGAGTCTCAGATACATCATCACACAGAAAGATCTAAATCTGAGATAGAGATGTTTGCTACATTCCCTCCAGGACTATGAATGTGATATAGTCTATACTCTTAGTAAGCGGAATGTAGTGTAAGATGCACATAGTGGTAGATGGAGTTCGTAGCTACTGAACGAGGCTTCTGAGCAGTTAGACTCACTTCAGATATCCCATGTGGATAGAGATGATACAGTCTACCTCCATTCAATGGTAGTTTCTCCTCCACTCCTTCAGTGTGTTTGGGAGGTGCAACTCGGAGACAACAGCTGCGAGACTACATGTGCTCTGATATCCTCATTCCATGCACCTGAGAAATATTTTGAAGGTAGATAGAATGCTATCCATTTCAGAGGAAGTAAAGTTGTACCAATGGATCTACGAGGGTTTGTGATGAGGTAGATCCACACACCCCTTTTGGAAGCACATTCTGGCATGATGAAGATGTATCTGGTTCACCGATGTTAGTACTAGTGGTCAGGGATGAAGAAAGTTGTGTTCTAGTTTGTTTCTAGATGCCTCACTTTACAACAAGTGTAGGCTGAGCACTAGGTACCAACTGGTTGGACCCAACCCCTTGAGGTACAAGAGTGGAAGTGGGAGGGGATAGTGATGGAAATCGTGAAGGGGTTACCATGCATGTCCAGAAGGGAACGAAACCATATGGGTGATTGTTGATTTCCTCAAGAAGTCGGCCCACATCTTTGCTTTTAGGGATAATGGTTTAGTAGATATCTTATGATGTACCTACGTTGAGGATATCATCTAAGATCACTGGGTGCCTTCGACGATAGACTCAGACCGTGACACACGCTTCACATCTTGGTTGTGGAAAGGATTAAAGGAGGCTTTCAAGACTCAGCTTCTCTTGAGCATAGATATTCACCTGCAAATTGATGGTCGCAATTAGTGGACCATCTAGACCATGAAGTAAATGATTTGTGCATGTGTCATAGATTTTTTTTATAATAGGGAGGACCACATTCCCTTGGTGGAGTTCTCGTATAACAAAATCTATCACTCACCGATTAGTATAGCCCCTTTTGATGCGTTGTATGGACGACCGGGTATATCCCCCTTTTGCTGGACCGATGCAGGAAATCCAACACTCGTCGGCCTAGAGATGGTAGAGACTACCACTGAGAAGGTACATGTCATCTAGGAGTGGATGAAGACTGCACAGAGCTGACATAAGTCCTATGTTGATAGGCGACAGAGACCACTGGAGTTCTAGGAGGGGGACCACGTATTCCTGCGGATCTCCCCGTGAAGGAAACTATGGTGATTTGGACAAGGTGAAAAACTCTCACTGGAGTTTATCAAACCATTCTTGATACATTGGAGGATTGAAGAGATGGATTAATACCTAGAACTAGCATCGCAGTTGGAGAGGGTTCACGATGTCTTCCACATATCCCTATTGAGGAGAAAAGTGCATGACATATCCCATGTCATCGACCATGGAAAGTTGGAGATTAATGACTTGGGGACTTTTGTAGAGTACCCAATGGAGATAAAGGATTGACAAGAGCTAATCCATTGAGTGTGTCTGAAACCTCTAGTGTGCATTGTGTGGCAGCATGAGAATCTCCAGGAGGGCACATGGGAGAATGAGGCTCACATGCATTCAAAGTATCCAACTTTTTTTATATACCCTTGTTTGGATTCTGGGGACGTAATTCCTCATGGTGGTGAGAATGTAAAGACCCAGAAATTTTCATTTAAATACTTTTTACATTTTTTGGGTTTTTAAGAGTCTACATAAATTTTCAGCGTGTAATTCTGAGGCTCGATGTCCCCAGAACGAATTTATGAACATTTTTTAAGGTAAATTCAATAAATTCACATGTGTAATTTTATATCTGTTGAAATGGTGGTCAGATTCAAAATATGAGGGCACCATCAAATTCACAGTGTTGGGATTCCCTTGAGGGAAGCATTACTTCGACCATAGTTGGTCGGGAAAAAAAATTAGTTTATGTAATTTTTTAAGAATAATAAAATAACATGTAATTGTTATTTTATTTTCTTTTTCTTCAACAGATTTGTGGTGGGGGAGGGAATGATGAATTTTCAATCCATTTAATTGCTTGACTCATAAACTGTGTATCTCCATCATTGTGAATTATACAAGGTTTGTTAATTCATCTAATGAACCATAATAATTATTTAACACTTTACTATACTTTCCACCTCCTATTAAAATGTAGCTCATGGTGGGGTTTTTCCATAGCTTCTCCAAGAGAAGAAAACTATGGTAGAGTTATATGGAAACATCCACCTACAGATAACGAATGATCATGAATAAATGATCTGGGATCGATGAATGTGAATGACTCCATCAAACGTGGATGCGTCTCCCATAGATATTGCTACACAGAGGGTGTGGGACAAACAAACACATCCCAGAACCTCTAGCACTTTTTTGATCACTGCGTTCTTCTGGGGAATGTTTTCCCAATTTGAAGGCAACGCAAGACAAAGGGTCAAGCTGTGACGATGGCTGTCTGGGAGGCCCGTAGGTGTATACAGGAATGTTAAAAGATATTTGGAGAATTTTTAGAGCCCCACAAGTGTCCGTCGGTGTAGAATCGGTGCCTAGGGGCAGAGATGGTGGAATACACTCGGTGACCATGGAAGAGGGTGCCACCGCTCAGCGCTGCGGTGGCTGGACTGGTAGACGATATCGGGCTTGCCGGGGAGGTGGAGTTGGCGCGCTGTCGCGGGACGCATTGAAAGGGATCATCGACATGCTAGAAGGGACCTGCCTCATATAGGATCTACGGGTGAAAATTTGGGGACACCTAGTACCTCTCTTAATGAAATTGTAGGGATCATTTCAGTTGTTTGGGTGGGATGGATTGCGGTCCCCGCGTGGGGTGTGCCAGACGACCGGGTCGTAGCACCCAGCGGGCTGAGCTGCTCTATAGCCTAAAGGACCAAGCCTGTCGTGGCCTAGTGGGACAAGCCAGGTGCAACCCAAGCTAGTTCAGGCTATGTCAGGCTAGGTTAGTCTGACCAGGTCAGACCAGACCCAGATCCCTCTATGTCCCCGAAACGCTGCAATGTCCATAACTTGTGTACTGGATTCCCATTTGATGAATCATCTATGGTGATGTGATCCTTAGAGGCATACAGTAATTTTGAGATACTCCACCAGGGCTGAAGAGAATGTTTCAGTACGACCAGGTTGTATCGACTTCAAATCGAACTGGGCCCTCAACAATAAAATGACAATAACTAACAGACTAGGAATCCAATCAACGTTCTGTCTGTGGCATAAAGACCCTTGTGACAGGAAAACACATTGGAGATACTAATATTTTGTTTGGAAACTATTTTTTGTGTGACCTGGGATGGATCAGACTTGAATCCAACCAAAACCTTTTTACAATGATGCCAATATCTCATAGACTGGGCTTCAGATCAATGCGCCATCTGTCACTTTGGTACACCTATAATAGGGTGGTCCCTTGGGTATACATTTTTTGGGACATAGTATGGGTTGAAATATGACCACTTTCTTGCGGGTCAGATTCATCCATATATTATGCATGATTTGTGCGGGAATGCAGTGGTTGACTATGATATGATGAAGAAGAAGAGTAAATAATACCATCCAGCATCAGAAACACTAGAGTGAGATGATATAGCTGTATGACTAATCATCCTGACCTCAGTACCAGCTACCAATATTGGTTATCACCCTTGTCCAATACAGGTTAGCACTAGGGACTAATATTGGTCAACACTAATGACCAATATGGGTCACCATCTAGCGACCAATACAGGTCAGCCTACAATGACTTATACGGGTCAGTAGTAGAGTTAATACATATAGGATGATCTGGAATTACGAATAGTCATCCTTATACCAGTAACCTAGAATTAATATCGGTATAGTGAGCTGTCACTTTTTCTTTTTGCTTAATTATTTAGTTCATTCTTGTGATATTACCTTTGTGGTATTTCATGTTATTTTTTTAATTTTTAGATTACTGAGAGACCTTCGGGGGACTTGGGATCCCCTACTGAGTTGTTATAATCTCCCCTGCATGGGATCTTCCCACACGTCTGTGTCTGTTGAAGAATATTGATGTTTAGATGAAATTTTTGGAGGTTCGGGACTTGGTGGAGTTTAGTGCGATGAGAGAAGTCGAGTTCATCATCATTACTATCAGATTTGTAGCTACTACCCTCTATATAGACATCCAGGAAAGATGCGACATCTATTTAAATTGTATTTTTTTCTAGGGTATGTATTTTTGCCCACTGTTTTCAGTTTAATGTTTTACTTGCGTTTGTACTTATCTCTCGAGGTTGTACATTACCTTTATGGTTTTATAATTCATTGTCCCTTTTTGAGTGTTTACAGTTATCTACGGCAGTGCCTTCCCTATTCGAGAAAATCATTTAGGTTTATGTCACCAACCCCTGGCTTATGGATGGCATGCTTTGGGTAGTCATGTCCAGGACCTATGGGATGGGTTGTGACACCATACATATGATACACTCTTTTAATAAGTTAATTTTCTCCACACAGACACTCCCTAGGCCCAAGCTATAAGTCAGAAGCCTCTGGCGTTCGGGGAGATGCATTTGAGTGCATGTGGCCACTGGGCTCAGGGCACCCATTAATTGGAATATGAGTCTGAGACATCAAAAAGTGATATCAATGGTCATTCATTTTCATTGTTTATCATTAGGGGAAAATATATTTGAGATTAGGAAAATATTGGAATTGGTCATTAGCAGTTATTAGGTTTCGTGAACCCATGTTCGGTGTAAAATACAAGTTACAAAAAAGGAATTTTTTTCTCAATTTTTCCTTTTACAGTTGATATTATTTCAACATTTGGAGACACACATGTTGTTATGTGTTCTTGAATGTTAATATGATTTTGGATTTATCTCATCATTATCCCAGCGATATGAGTTCTAGGATCATTGATACATGCATCATTATAGGCACATATAATTCACTAGTCATGCATATTTCCATTCGAAATATGTGAATTTATCTTATTTTTATTTCTTGATAAAAATGTGATTGTTTATTGATGTTATTATAGTTTTCATGTTCTTATATTAATGTGGATTCGATTGATTGATTTCATGTAACAATTTATGTGGTGTATAGGACCACATGGGGTGGGATGAGTAATTTACTAAGTCAATCGATTATTCTATATATAAATGTGTGTCTTTTCTAGTGATAGTTGTATGGGAAATGATTCATCGCAAAATGATATCCATTATAAGGATAGTCATGAAATCTAAAATGAATCAGTTGAACATCATTATCCCACCTTGTCAGGTCTATGAAAGGTAATGGAGATGACCTTAAATTAACTAAAAAATGAAATGAAACTTATTCTTGAGGACTTACTGATACATGTCCATCTAAGAGGGTATTTTTGGTAGGATACCTTGGCCAGTTAGTTTTCTTACTTTCATTTTGGCTAGTGATTCTATCTTATGATTCTATGATTGTTCTAAGGTGTGTTCTGGGAATTTGTAGGCCAATTCCTCCATGATTTCCTCGTTTCGTTCACTGAGAAGTTGGTGACAATCATGCTCTAGTTGTGGTGGGACTTGAGCCTCCAATCTTACCTCTAAGAGATCCACATGAGGCACTGCCTACTATACTTAATATGTGCACTGATTCCCATTATTTTGATATTTTCCTAAATTTGCTGCATTCCATTCATTGTTCTCTATGGGTTTCACATATGATGGATTATTTAACCCTTCAAGTTCCATCTGCAGCATCATCCTACTCTTTCAAGGGATGGTGGCTCTCAGGCTGCAAAGTCTTGGATAGAGGTCATCCTTCCTATCTTTTAGCACCTAGAGACTCCACGAGAGTAGAGAGTTAATCATTCTATATATATTATTTGGGATTCATCCAAGCATTTGTGGGATATGGTAACCTAGGTCAGTCTTTATTAAGGAATGTTATGGGTTGGTTTATGGGGTTCATTCTATGATCAGTTCTTTCCTCAAGCACTGAGAGCTGATAATTCCATAGAGTGTATGCATGTTGAGTAGGGTTCAATGTTATTATTAGAATATTCAGCATGTTTCACTAAATTATAGTTCTTTTCACCGCTTCTAACTGGTGATGATCGTTCATATCCTATACATTTTGAGGATGGATCCAGTACTCCATCCGAACATAGGTGAATGTATCTCTCCTTCCTACCCTTTCTGTAATATTTGATTAAGCCCTTCTCACTATGAGTTGGCTTAGGGAATCCATGAGTACCTAGTTTTATGGATTAATGACGTGTTAGGCTTGTAGTTCTTCCGATTAAAGGAAAAATTCCATCGAGGTCTCTTGTTAGGGCACTGGAACACAGAGTATCCAATTGATAGCTCTATGGTGTGTGATTAGTGTTGATAACATGATCATAATAATCCTCAATGTGACAGAGAACCTATGGATTGTCGGTCTTGTGGTCGTATGGGTCATATTCTGCATTTATGTAGAACATTTCCACCAGCTTCAAGTGGAAATGGATCTATATCCACTCCACTATCAAGAGAGAGTTCTTTTTCACTACGTCAAAAGAGGATTTGGAATAGCCCTGGTAGTTCTGGCCATGTAGGACGTCATGGTCATGGTAGTCTGACGCTCGATCAACAAAAAATCCAAGAGAGCTATATTCATTGTGGTAGTATCTATATTGATCAGGTCCGTGGATTTTTTCAGTTTCATTCTTTAAAGCTAATACCTGAGGATCAGGTAGCATGACCATCTGTAGTATAAGATACTAGTTTAGTATCCTCCAATATTATCTATGTTGTGTTTGATAGAGTTTTGTAACCACTTTTTCTTATATATCTATCGGGGAATGTTTCATACTATAGATATAGTATCACTATGATGTAACTACCCTCAATACATTATTAGGAATAAAAACAGAGGGAAAACACTAGTGCAGGTACTGTCCCCTTTAAATTGGAAATAAGAGTTTAATATGGAATCACTTTGTTCTTGAGATGAAATGATTCAATTTGATTACTAATATGGACTGGTTAGTCCACTATCATTCATTTTTAGACTACAAGAACTACATGGTCTCTATTACGTCACTAGAAGGCTTTAGTTATCATTTAAAAGGTGAGTGGGATGTCTAGGCTTAGAGAGATAAATAGAAGAATCATGGGATTGGTGAAGTGACAACCTAGATTGATAATAATTTAATGGAGGATCATGATTTTCACCAAACTAATTTCCCTCCAATAGTTAATTGTTTCATGGAAGTCTTTCCTGGTGAATTTTTTAGCTTACCTCCTTAGATAGAGGTTGAGTTTACAATAAATATTGTTTTAGGAGTAGCTTTACTATCTAATACTCAATTTAAGATGGAATGTACTGAGATTCCGGATCTCAAGCGATAGATAGAGGACAAAGGCCAAAGGATTTATACAATATTGAAAATCTTCTTGGGGTTCACCCGTGGTTTTCTCCAAGAAATCAGATGAAACCTTACCTCTATGTGAGGATTCCATAAGGTTGAAGAAGAATACAATCAAGAATCTGTTTCCACTTCCTGAAATAGAAAATATCATTGACCATCTACAAGGAAGAAATTTTTTCTCTATGATCTATGAGATATCAGGTTATCATCAGGTTCAAGTTAGACCATAATACATACCTCATATAGCATTCCATAGTTGGTATGGTTTGACTGAATATTTTGTTATTCCTTTTGGTCTTATAGACGTGCCTTCCATTTTCATGGATTTGTAAATATGGGTTTCCACCCCCACTTGGACTCTTTTTTCATGGACCTTTTGGATGAAATCTTGTTGTATTCTCCCACTCATAACAACCATACCAAAATTCTTGAGAACGTTCTGAGTAATATAATTCAGCATCATCTTTATTCCAAGATTGATATGTGACACTAAAATATCAACAACGTCCACTTATTGGGTCATATTATTTCAGAATTAGGAGTGTCTGTCGACATGAAAAAGGTTAGTTTTGTAGCTTCCTGGGAGCAGCCCAAGACTAAGTTTGATATCAATAGTTTCTTAAGGGTAATTTATATTAAAAAAATTACATAGGACTTCTCATACTTTTCTTCATGTCTTACTTTTATTAAAAAGATGTTTGTTAAGTTCCTATGGTTAAAAGCAGTGAGAAATCCTTTTTGGAACATAATGTGATGTTTTTCATGGCACCGATTCTAATATTTCCAGATCCTGGAAAAGGGTCTACTATCTTCTTTGATACATCAATCATTGTCCTAGGAGATGTTTTGATTTGGGAAGAGAAATTATTTGTGTAAGGATCTTGGTATTTAATTCCCCATGAGAAAAATTACCTATCAGATGACCTTGATCTAGTAGTTGTTGTCCATGCCTTACATTTCTGGAGGAATTATCTGTTGGGTGACCTCTTTTTGGTGTAAAAAGATAACAAGATCCTTAAGTACATATTTTCCCTACATGAAATTTACATCATACTATGTATGAGGAAAAACATCTACAATCCTTTGATTTTGATCATTCCTATATGTTTGGAAAGTGAAATTTGATTGATGATGAAAATAGTTGGAAAACTCAAATATATGTCGTACAAGACTCTAGTGATGAATGAAGGTTTATGTCACTCTTTTCTGAACTTCATATATAGATTCCTGATAGTTAGGATCAGTCTATCCTATCATCCATAAAACATAGCTCTTATGCCTAGAGAATGTGAAGAGTGGGTAGTTTTCAAATCCTGATGGATTGGATCTCTATGATTGTATATCGGGAGATAACCCGTATCTTGATAGGTCTATGGATAGAGATAACGTCTTAAGTCTACTTGGAAATATCTAGGATCATTCAAATATGAGAGAGGATTTGATGAAAGAGTCCCAGATTTCTTAGCTGATAGTTTATCAAGGAATCTCAAAGATTTATCGAGATATGTGATGCCAGTATTGGTGACCTAGAATGAAACATAAGATTATAGGCTTTATCACTAGGTGTTCCATAGTCAGCATGAGAAGGAGGAGAACCATATACTTAAAGGCTTGTTACATCCACATCATGTCCCAAAATGGAAATGGGAAGATGTTTCCATGGGTTTCTTTATCGTCTTACCTATGTTTTTGAGGGGTAGCGATGCTATCTGGGTAGTAGTTGACCATCCATAAAAATCATCCCACTTCATTAATATTCAAGATACATTCTATGTTGATGAGATGGGAAGACTATATGTCTGTGAGATCATACAACTACACGAGGATCCATGTACTATCATTTCAGATAGGGATGAATGTTTCATTTCACAATTCTGGAAATCTTTGCAGAAATATATGGGAACACTTGTGTTTCTAAGAATATATTTTCATGCTTAGACCAATGGATAATCCTAACAGAAAAAATTGTTTAAATAAGAAATGCTCCAAGCATGTTTCCTTTATTTTAGATGTTCTTGGAATAATAATACCCCTTTTATTAAGTTCTCCTATGAGAACGGTTTTTAGGCGACGATTTAGATGGATCCATTTAAATCCTTATATGGTGGGAAATGTCATTCACCATTGTGCTAAATAGAGGGATGGGATGTATCCCTACATGTTTATCATATCTTTTAAGATACATAAGAATATGATCAGATAATCAGGTAGCATATGACTATTGCTCAAGCTAGATATAAATCTTATGCTAATCTCCATCGATGTCCTCTTGAGTTTGTGGTTGGGGATATTATTTTTCTTTGAGTATCACCAAGGCATGGGAATAGATGATTAAGGAATAAGGGAAATCTATCATCTTATTACATCATGTTGTTTAAAATTATGGAGAGAGTTGGAATGGTATCTTTTTGGTTGCTACTACCTCATAGTTAACGTTCCTTGAAGGGCTTCTGTCATGTCTCACAGCTACAACCATATGATGCTGACCCATATCATAATTTTGGTACTAATGACGTTGAGTTATATTCTGATGCAACCTTCTTGGAGTATATAGTTTGAATCGTCGGCTAGAGGATGAAGGATCTCTGAGGCAGGCCATTCACTCTAGTACGGGTGTTGTGGCGACATATCCATCTACATGCTTAGACTTGGGAGAAGGAAGATGATGTAAGTTCTCAATGGACATAATTGCTTATAGATAGTTGTTAATTACCCTTGGAAGGAGTACTCGGGTGGTGAGTTATTTTAAGGGGGGAATTCTATAAGAACATGGGTTTTCAATCAGGTAAAGATTCATTTATTTTTTGACATAAATCATTACATAAGTCCTAATATAGATGTCTGGTGTGTTAGAAAAGGTCTTAAGGGTGTCTGAGGGTTTCTGGAACTTGGAACACCAATTTTTGGTAAAATTGTCTAATTTGAATGTTTTGTGCATGGTTAGAACACTCTTTCATCTATCCATGTAAAGGATGTTGTCTAAGGAAGAACCATCTCACAAAATTAGCACATGGGTTGACAAATTATGTGGATAGATCGTGCACATGAATAAATTTTGGGTAAATATCTAGTTTTTCCCTTAATTATATATTAATCCATCCCATCTTCCCCAACTCATAAACCAGTGGTATTTTCTTCCATTTTCACTTTTATGTATCTTTTTGATGATCTAACCTTGGATCCAAGAGATCAACATCATCTGAAAATCGATCAAGATTCTGTTCATCAAATTGGATGCACAACAGTATGTACTCGAGTTGTCTTAAGCTGTTATCCGTCTCTTTTTCTCTCGACCTAAAAATCGTCTTCTGGGTGGTTTTCTCATTTTCCTAGATATATATTAATTCTAAAAAAGGGCCAATACTGTAGGAGGAGAGTCGTAAAACCCCAAGGTGGATGGTCTGTTACTCATCCCTAAATATTGTTGATTTTGAAATACCCGTGTGGGGCCCACCGATTTCATCGGTTACTATTTCATAAATTTTCATGTCATGATTATACTTGTTAGACTCATATGGTTATGTGATTACTTGTTTTGGTTACACCGACTAATAAATCCACCCCATGTAGGGGGTTATTGTTTTTGGGATTTAGTGTTTTCGAACGTTTGATCCACCTTTTGGGAGTGCCCTTTCTTGACACTTTTAAAGGTGATCCTTCTTATAATAAATGTGTTTTGATTAATGATAATTTCATAATTACATGTAGCATGTATGATCACCACCTACGTTAAGAGATTATAATTGATTACAAAATGAGTAATGTGAAATGGAATGTATATAATGTATATAACTTGGTAATAACAAATTATATTTAATAAAGGTTACATGTCTATAGCACCACTATCCATATTTATGGAAGGTGGCTGATTGAACTAGAATAATTGAATATGACTTAATGGTAAATTAAGAATTTATTAAATGTATGTAATGGAACATGGAATATCCACTCTAATGGAAGATAAGGATTGAACCTAATGACTGATTACATGATTACAATTTCAAATTGCAATGGACTGGCCTAGTCTCCCATTTGTTTCTATGAGGAGAGTACCACAGGTCTCGAGAACCCCATTCTAATTCAAGGATTTTGTTTTCTAGGTAGGAACCCACCTAGAATATGGTTCTTTTCTATTACTTGGATTCCCGATATACTAAAAAATGGTAATTTTCATTATTACATGATACCTTGGATACACTCCTTGGATCTAGAATTGACTACAAGGTGTCATGGTGAAGGCACAAGGGGCCATATCCTTGCATTGCCCCATTTTACCAAGGCTGATCACTATGGAATCAGTTGGATACTTATTGCGGAATGAATTGTACTACACTTCGTGGATTACATTTGTACCCTTTAGCTAGAATCAGATAATATTGAGTCAGTGTTTTGTGATCTCTATGTTACCTTTGTTGTTACCCTATCAATCCATTGATGGATATCATTTTCAGGATTAGTTGTTATGTCTTGGGACCTTCACTACTTATAATATCAAAAGGTGAAATGATTTATGGATATGCCTTATGTAGCCTATAAACATTTAATGTTATTTAATTATTTAATTAACTCATTACATGTTCAGACACAACCCAATGGATGAAATAGGTAAATGGGTTTTTAGATATATTTTTTCTTCTTATTTCACTTTATATATGTATGCTTCCACACTACTATATTCCATTACATGGGTAAGGGGTTATAGAATCCATTGGTTTTGGACCACTAATATTTATCTCACACCATCTTCGGGGACTGTTTGGTACCTAGTGTAGATTACATGGTTGTAGGTATTGACAATGGGAGGAATTCTTCTTCAAACACATCATTGCTTTCTTTTTAGGATCGATCTGTTTAGCAGATGATCGTGTTAGATATCGAGATTCTTAGAGTAGTCATTGATTTATTTTACTTATTGGAGCATGTCTTCCCTATTATCTTATATCTATTTTTTTAGTATTCTTATGACATGTAATTACATCATAATTGATTCAATTGATAATTATTGTAATTCTCCTCCATCCATTGCATTAGTTTTCTTCCAATGTTTTTTATTTTATTATCTTAATTCTCATGTGATGCACTTTTCTAATGCGGGAATAATATCCCCATGGACACAACCAATTTCCTTGATGTTTGTCCACTGCCTATGAAATTCAAGGAGATGCGATTGAGGCCAAGTGGCCACCAGGATCGAGGCCCCCGTTATGTGGAATCTAGGTTTGGGTCATCACAAAATGTTTCTAAAAAATTAATGAAAACCTACTAACGAAAATTTGTTATATTTATCAAATAACATTCAATTTTTTTTAAATATATTATAATATCATAAAAATGAATTTGTAAGGATAAAATCTAATAATATAATTATATTATTTCTATTAAAATATCAATATATTTATCTTATGTAGGAATAAGATACCCAAGATTTCCATCCCAACAAGAAAATTCTATGATTCTCAATCATTTATTTATGTTACCTCATTCACCTCTCATACATAGTGGATTCTAGATATGTACAATTCTTAGGTTTATTTTCATGATCATGTATCATTAAATACTAATACCAATAGGATTTAATAAATTCCAAAATATGAATATTAAAACATCAATATGAATTCTTAATACCTAATGTGAACTTATCATTAAAAATATTATTATTTCTTTTCCACCAATTAATCTCCATCATAAATTTGTACTAATAAATATTTATTTTTCACATAGGTTATATAACATAATATTTCAACATTATATTCATATCATTCAAAATTATTCCACAAGTAAAAGGGAGGTTAAACATAGAATATCCACTCAGATGGTCTACCTTGGTGTGTCGCCATATAACCAATCATTATGAACAATGGGGAATATTGAGTTGATAATAAAGCATCAATTTTTTTGGCGATTAACCCAACGTGTGTCGATTAAAAAACTATGTATAATTTTCATTATTAGTATAATGGTGTAATTTCTTGGATAACTAAAAAATCACTACTTTACCAAAACATCAAAATGTTAAATAATAATTAGGAATATGGAATATAAATATATATATTTTCATCAATAATATTATTTTATTAATGTTTCTAAAACATTAAACAATACCTCAACTTAACTATGGTATTATCTATACCATTTAAAATTTGATCATCTATAATATATAAACATATAAATTATCCTCAACTATCATTCTGACTTATAATGTTATCTTGAACATTCTTTGATAATAACTTTGTTCTCCCTTATATATATATACATAAACATCCAATTATTATATTACATGAATAACATATTTCGTTGAAATAAATTCATGGGTTCTTCCAGGGGTCTCGTTTTAAAGAAAGAAGGAAAAATAAAAATATTCATGTATGTTCCCCCTAATTGATAGTTTTTACATATCATAATGACTAATTTATCTATAAACATGTCAAAAAATATCTTAATAAATATCAATGTACAGAACTCTTCAAGATTTTCTATAATTCTCATACCTTAATAACATATGGAGATAGAAAAATAATAAAGGAGTGATATGAAATTATACCAAACATTAATCATATGTGATAACAATCTACGATCATATGTGAGTATATTATAGTTTTATGGGTTTTATTATGATATATAATGAATTTATACCCAATAAGTAATAGATTATAAATCTAAGAATAAGGAATGAAAAAACATAAAAAATTAATCAAAAGGTTTCAGAATCATAATTAAATATACAAATTCCATGTGAGTATAGTGTATTCATAATAATGAGTTCATAATTATCATAATAAGGAATGGGAATATAATATTACATTGAGAAATAAAAGAATAAGAAACATGCATTTAATTATTATAATAACATAGCAATCCCAACCCGTAGTTTTTGAGAATACCAAACAATACAAAAAAATAATGTGTGTGAATGTATTTTAAAATAGTGAACCATTAATTTCATGAACATATCTAGCAGGAAACATATTTTAATTTTTGAGCATATCATATAATCCTCATCCTTAATGTTTTGATTGTATACAATAGTGCCCACCATTCATGACCTAAATATATCAATGATGTCTCATGAATCATTATCACCTGAGATATAAAACAACAACCAATGAATTGTGTGGTTATATGAAACTCCAACCATAATCATCCATACATATAATTTCTCAAATAAAATCAATTAATTCATCATATAAATAAGAAACAGTGAAATAAAATGTGGGTTTTCAATTTTTATAATGTATTCATATATGTTTTTATTAATAAATCATAAAATAATCATGAGAGATTAATCCCATGGAAAATAAAATGATATCTGATGACATTATGTAGTGTTCTTTGAAAATACAGTACAATCAAGAAAAATATTATGTTATTTATAGTGTGTATGAAATAGTTATTCTAATATGTAAAAAGGTTTTCCCCAATCTCTTGATATATAGAGTTTAGGTGTACACCTATCAATCAATAAAATCAAAAATTGACTTTTCATTGGTCTATGACATTAAGATAAAAATTAAGATTAAAAAAATTCAATGACTGGAAAAACGAATGGATTGGATGTATCATTTCTACAGTAGAAATGAAATATTTAATAATATATCTTGAAAAACAAGTCTTATCGTATCATTTTATGAATAAACCTAATAAATAACAAGATGTATTAATGCTTTATGTCGTAAATAAATAAAATAATTTTAGTAATTTTTAGGAAATCCACATGGGAGAAAAGAAATAATAGTATCCATTTTAAATAATTATAAAATGCATATTTTTAAAAATATTGAAATAAATATTTTATTTTATAAACCATTAAAATATAGTGATAAATAACCCAAAAATTGTAAAATTTATAAGAATGATTTTTTTGCATGTAAATATTATATATATAACCATTTAACATTTTGATGAAAACATTCAATAAAAAATTTTAAAAATTATTTTAAAAATTATGTTAAAGTTCATGTTGTATAAATGTGACATTATCAATTATTTAAGGATAGACAAGGATAGTTAAAAATTTATTAAATGAGTACATATATGGGAATATGCGGGTCCCAGATTGAGATGGTGACATGTGGTTTGTTTTACATATAGGAAACTGATAGGATACCATATGAGTCAAATAGAGGTTGAATTTTTAGGGGACATACAAAATAGTATGAGTATCCAAGGAAAATGGTGGAGGATTTTAGAATGAATAACAATTCCCAAGATTATTTATATTTGAAAAAAAAATTCATTAGAAAAAGTATCATCAATCGAATTCTAGAAGATTAGAGTAATAGTTAAATGAAAACAACATTCAACAATAGTATCATTTAAATAAAAAATTTCATATAATAAAAGTCAAAAATAACTCTTAAAACCCATTAATTAGAAAATAATGGTAGAATAAACTCTTTATAATGTAATCACACCATATAAATTTTATCATTATACCCACTTTGAAATATGTATTGAGAAATGAAACCTCATCCATGGAACCCATAACTTTTTATTCCCTTTTTGTAAAAAGCATCTCTAGCATCCTATATGAAACAATAACTCACTTAAACAGTTGATAAAAATATTAATATTGGTGATGCATCTTAATTTTTTTTAAATCATTCATAACTTCTATAATAGTTAGTTTTTATCAATATTCAATATTATAAGTGAGCAATCTTGAAACATCTGAACTGGATTTGTAAAATAAATATCGATCATTATTATTCTAGAAATGTAAATTTATTATAGATTAAAAATTAAATGAATTAATACTTTATAATTACTAATAATTTAATAATTAAATTTTCTAGTTTTTTTATTATGACCCATAAGAATGAACTTTTTTATGTTTATCTTTTGATGATTCTTAACTAATGAATATTGTTTTCTTAAATAATGATTTTTATTTTTATATTAAATTTATTGAACACTAAAACAATGAATATTAACATATATATAATACAATAATAGTAATTAAATTCCATTTGAATCAAATAAAAAAAATTCATATTGTTGTTATGTATATGGATAAATCAAATCAAAAAAGAAAATACTATAAATATTTGGTGATTATGATGTTATAATTTTCTCATATCATTATTTATTAACTATAAATAACTATTTTAATTTTGATTACAAATATATATATCATATTTCAAAATATTCATAATATTATTTTAACCAATAGTATGTTATTTTATAGTAAAAGCGTATGACTTTTTTCTCTAAGGACACATTATTGAATTGGTGAATTTATAATGTGTTTTTATTGTACATATTGTAAAAATGTTTTTCAAATGGAAGCAGAAAAACTATAAAAAATTATTAGTCACCATATTTCCCCCATAAACCAATTATTATAAACATACATGAGTGGTAGTAATTAAAAAGGGATACAATATACCATGGGGTGGTAGTCCGCACATATTCATGGATGATGATTTTGTATCTCGTAGGGCAAGAGAGAAGAGTAATATGTACTAAAACTTTAAAACCACACATGTGTCATCAATACCATATTTAAAAATTAAATTATATATTATTATAAAACATTCATGTTTTTTAATTTAAATAGGAGACATATTGTGGAATAGGGTATTAGTTAGAACATATGCATGATTAAAGATATAAATTTTCATAATGGGTGAGGGGAAATAGAAGATAATGATTATCAAATAAACAGAACATATTTAAATATACATATATTAAATATTTTTATCACTAAATTATGGTTAGTATATGTATGATGGATAAAATATAGAGAAGTAAAAAAACATTACAGTGTGACAAGTACTTTCATAGAGACCTTTTAATATCTCTTAAAGTACAACATAGAATTGGAATAAATTGAAAGATATATTTTGACCAGAAACATAATATGGTTAAATTAGATTGATACATTCCATTAATGTTTTACATATTATTAAACCTAATTGTGATAAATTATTGACATCTTAGGTGGCAGAAAATGATTTATCATTTAATTGTTGATAATTGTGTTATTGGAAATAATTGGAAGTTGATATTTCATAATATTTAATTTAATTTTTTCAGGGTTGATAATGAGTTATTGTTTGATTCTGAGGCCCGTAAATACTTGAAAAAGATTAAGTAAAAATATAAATCATATTATATTAAACTCGCGCAATTATTTTGAAATAATTGAACAACATCAATATGGTTCATTGTATGGGAAATCAAAGACCACCATTGTATTTGAAAACTGGTGTTTACGCTAGGAGAGGTATAAAATTCCAAGGATCTAAACATTTGGATGAATCACTCATGTTATAATGTTAATAATACTATTTGAAATATTATTTTACTAAAAATAAATAGATATCACCACAATAGTGCATCGTATGGGAAATCTAAGACCACTAATGGGTCTAAAATTAGAGTTTTACCCTTGATGAGTTGTAAGATTTGTATGCATCAGACATTTGGATGACCCTCTAATGATAAAAAACTTTTTATTTGTAATGAATTTTTTATACCAGATTTAAAATAATAAATCATTAATATATCTCAAACAATGTCTCGTATGATAAATTTGAGACCACCGTTTGGTCCAAAATAATGTGATTACCCTAGGTGGGGAATAACAGTCACATCCAACAAGTGTTTGATCAGGTCCCATGGAATGTTTATATTATTTAATAACTATAATAATTAATTATGTTTATTATTTTAATTTAATTATTTACTGATTTAAATAAATTCATAGATCATTGTTCACTCATCTTACCCAAACCGTAACCCCACAATTTTTATTATTCATGATTTTAAAATCATCTTTTTATTGACCTTTTTGAATGGTCTATATTACAACACCTTAATTTGATGAATATAACATCTCCACATTAATTTGTTTTGTCAAAAATGACCTTGAATGGGGTGTTGTTAATTCTCTATCCTATACTTGTTTTCGATACTTTAGAAACAGCCAATCCTTTTTGCATTAGTACTTAGTCGATCTTGGTGAATACAAGAATCCTATAATCCTTATTGGGGTTGATTGATTGTTTACCCAACAACATCTATTGTGATTATGGGAACCATCACTAGTCCTCTTCCCCTTTCACCTGATGTGCAATGCCAACTTTTTGTCCTTATACCATATTTTATATAATTTTTTTATTCTCCCAATGTTTTATGTTAAATAATAGTGTCGTTATTGATCAGAATTACGTGTCATTAGTACAGTTGAATTTGTCTCGACGAGAAAAAATAGAATAATATGTTTGTTTCGAGAGAAGCATGTTATTACTGAATACTATTTTTTCTCTTTTTAATGGATCTTCAAAACTAAATTATCAAAGGATAAATTACCTATTATAAATTGCCAATTTGTGAAAAATTATCATAAAATTAATATTGATGGATAAATTAAAAAATTAATTATTCGAAAATATGTGTACAATTGTACAATGATAATTATAAGAGAATTGTAACATCACAATGATTATCAAATTTTCAAAATATTAGTAAATGAATTATTAGAGACAACTATTAAGAATTATTAAATGAAAATTGCACTAAATTACCAAATGATTATTGCGGAAACCAATTATCTCAAGATAATTACAAGATGATAATTTTTAAAGGAAAAATTATTATAATATAATAATACAAATCATTAAAGGATATTTAAAGGGTAATTATCATGTGACGAAGATTTTGAAAACTACCATTGGATAATTTTTTGTTTTATCAAAGGATAATTATAATAATTTTAAAATGATAGTATCATAGAATTATCAACAATAATCCCACCATATTATCAAATGACAATTTTATATAAAATTATAAAATGTTCATTATCATATAATCACATGTAATATTTTAATAAATTATTTTAAATTATCTATGAGAGATAAAATGTTATTGCATGTAAAATTTTAATTGGTAATTTTTGAAATTATCGAAGTGAGATAATATATAATCACTTGTAATATTTTAATCGCTAATTTTGGAAATTATGTAAGAGAAAATGGAATCACCACTTGAATTATTTTATTTCCTTTGGAAATGAAATATATAGTTTTTGTGTTCAGAACCATTGATGAACACATAGAATTAGATTGTCGACACTTATGAAAATAGGGTCATTAATAGATTTAATGAACCCCACATGTTGGTCTATCATTGTTATTAACATCGACGACCTTGATGTTGGTTTTTCTGTCTTGATTAGGTTGATTGAATGTCCTTGTATTGCATGAATTAATTAAATTTTTTATTTAAATTCAATTGATCAAATTTTAATTCAATTAAATTTGTAAAACATAACTATTATGAACAAGGAGATTTGAAACATTTTTGGCATGTAAATTTGAAAAACCCCATATTCCATTTAATTGCGGCATGTTTATGTAAATTGGTCAATTTAATTTTCTGAATAGAAATTTTGTATTTTATGGAAATATTTTCAATTAAATTGTATAATTTAATTGGTGAAATGAATTGTGAAAAAGTTTTAATTTGTTTTGAATGGATATAAAGCTTATGAAAAATGGCCTAAAATGATTTGATAGAATCCCAGTGTGTTTATCTTCTAGAAATGACATGTTTTTTATTAATACCATTTTTGGATTTAAATAGAAATAAATTTTCATTTTGAAATTAAATAATATTATTTATTTTATTGTAATAAGACTTAAAATAAGTTTCACATCATGTAAGAGCACATTGATGCCATTGGTAGTTGAGGACTTATTTTTATACACTCTATTCTATTACATCATTCTATGACATACATATGTCGGTCACATATCTGATGGTAGGGTGATGAGTCACCTCTATCCAGAGCCAAGGGGGCGTGAGTGTACACATTTATCTGTGGTCATTTAGATAGTACGGAATCCTATTGCTACTTAATTTATAGTACATAATTTAAATATGACCATGTTCTTCGCCTGATTAGTTATATTTGAAATTAAACTAAATTCCAATGTTTTAAAACTATATTACATCATTTTTTTGATATATATAAACTGCATTATGTAACTATTTTATTTGAGCAACTGTTTTTAAAATATTCCATCTCTTGTAAAGTAAATCTTGTTCTTTAATACTAATTTTTATCTATTTGAAAATGTATTTTCTGTTTTGATTAAATATGATTTTGCATTTCTAAAACAATTTATTTGGAAATTGAATTTATTTCATTGGATAATATATATTTGGATTTTGATATAGAATCATTGTTGGTATCCTACTGGTCTTTGGCTCACGCCCTGATTTTTTTTCTTCAACTGTTTTTAGACATTCTTCCTCCATGTTCGATCTAACGGAAGGGAAGTCATGGGGTGGATATTTCTATTGGTATTCTAACATGGTGAGTTGTGTTAATAGGGTTATAGGGGTTTTTTTTCCATTTTAGTACATGGGGTGTTGTACTTTGTGATTTTTATGCCTTGTTTTATTATTTTACTTTACTCCAAGTGGAATTTGGTTTGATATGCATATTATCTTACTTCATTTTTTTCCACAATTCTAGTGGAAAAATAATTCACACCTTCAGTTAATATGATTATAGGTTCTAGCCAATGACCATTGAGGATCAGGAATTTCCTTTGAGACTCTGTTAGGACCATCTTTGTTATTGGGTTACTCGGGTACCCGGGATGGATTGTGAAAATTTATTATCAGAGGGAGGTTGAGATTTTTTCTTGAATCTATTATGTTTTGGAAATATTTTTAGGACATAGGAGGTATTTCTGATTTAGTGTGTGGATCGATCTCACCACAAAGAACATTAAGTCACCAGGGTTGGTTAATGAAATATATCTTGTGAATGAGTTCTAATTTTTACATATATTTATTTCAATAGAGTGAAATAAAAATATTGCATGTTCTACTTGTTGGGATCATGTTTCCCTTGTTTCTCTGTATGAGAATTATCTAATTTTTTCCTTGGTGTCTGCTATTGTTTTGTAACATCATGACTCCAAGAAGATATGGTACAGCTGGGAAGGATACAACATCTATTTCAGTTTAGGGAAACACAAGATGACATCGAGGTGAAGTGTGACATATTTGTGATGGAGGGGCCGAGAAGAAGATTGTCGACCATGATTTTGACATATATGAAATAGCAAGGAAGGTGCAGGACTAGGCTGAATGCCCAGTCCCGTAGAAATTTATTAATTAAAAGAAAGTGAAAAGAGCAGAGGAGAGAAAAAATAAAAAGACAGCATACCACAAAACCTTACAAACTCATACCTTAGAAAGCATCAAACACATCATCACCACCACCTTCTGAGAACTCATCTGGATCTGCCGACTCCCATTCAGATTGTGGAGCGTACTGATTTAGCATGTGGATATAGTGCTCCCACAGATTTAACATTGCTGGGGACATTGGCTCTTTGTTCTGTCGTCCCTTCTTCTGATCCAAATCTTTCAGCATTCCATTTTTAGTAGACGATCTGGTGGATATGGTCCTCAGCATGTTGGAGTAGTCTTTCCAGGGTTTCCTCTTTGGTTGAGTAGTGGAAGCCCCAATAATCTCATCCCTCTTCTCCCCTTTCCTAAGAATGTCACTATATGTTTCCTTCATAGAACTCGTTAATCTGCCTCCTTGATTTTCTTTCCCCTCATCCATCCCTAGAGTTCCTTCACGCACCAAGGAGGGTGAAAACTTGGAATTTTGCTTGTTAACGTCTACAGGTGTCAGACACGGATAATGGTCCCTGCTATTCTGATTTTTGCAGCTTGCCGCTACAAATTCCTGTCGGTTCAAAGATCTCTCCCTGACATTCTACTTCTCTGAATTATTATTGTCATTCAACACCCCCTCTGAGATTTTTTCAGCATCCTCCTCAGGACTTTCATGCACCATGTTCAACAAATCACTCCCTTGTGACTCACCACATCCCTTATCCAGTTCCACCTGAAGCATGATGACAGGAGCTCTAGCAGCCCCTCCTATTTCCCCATTCCCAATATTATCAGATATAACAACACCAGTAGTAGCCCTATCCTGATGTGGGTAGGGTGATTCCTGGTCATTGGAGTCCAGCTCAGTCAAGCCTGCAAATCTGTTATCCAGGGGTACATCACTGCCTTGCTTCAGAAGATTCTCACAGCCTCCCTTAACCAGCATCCAGTTTCCACAATCAGCATATGAACAGCCCTTTGTCCTTCCTGAATCAACACCAGCACCATAATTGAGATCATGTTTCATCCTTTTAAAAACATCCCCAACTGAGGGATTGACTCCCTCATTGGTTTCCTCCTTCTGAACAGAATCAGAAGCATTGGCACTCGGGGCCCCTGTTCTTGCATCCTTCACAGTTGTAGTAACAGCAAGCTCCTATGACCCACCTATATCCAGTGGCATGCATCGACCAGAAACCTCCTCCATTATCACAGCAGCATCCTTTCTATAGAAGGCATTCCGGCGACAATGAAGGTCCGAGTGTCCAAGGCGACGACAATTTTCACAATAAGGAGTCCATGACTCAAAGAAGACAAACTGATGCCATCTAATCTCACCCTCCACTTCAAATCAGACCGATTCAACTGGTTCCTTCGAGACATCCACTTCGACATAGATGCGTGGAGCAACAGGATGGCAGGAAACACGGGTTCTCATGTCCATACACAGGAAACGCCCGATCAGATTTCCAATGACACGGAGGATAGCAGGATTCTAAAATGGTAAAGCAAGACCGGGGAGCGTGACCCATAGCGCAGTGGAAGGAGGATCATGGTGGAGATGGAAATCAGAGGACCAACGAAAAAGAGAGAATCTGGAACCATTAACCACCCTCGATGTAGAAGACCAGGCATAAATTAAGTCATCTTCACAGGAGAAACGGATTTGGAAATGCCTCGTGTCTAAAATCCCTACAACTGCCTGTTCTTGAAGCAACCAGGTAGAGGAGACTAACCTATGAAAGCTTTCCACTGAAGGTCGAGACTTGCCAGACCTTGCGACAAGGATGAGGTCCAACCGCGACACCGCCTTCGCGAACTCCAAAGAGCAAATCGGAACTGATATCTCACCATTCACCCGATTCTGCACCTTAGGGAAAACATCAATCTACGGGATGTCAAGGAAGGAGGAGGGATCCACACGCTGTGAAAGAGGAGATTCATTGCCCCCATATGGCCAAGGCACAGAGGGGGTGCGCCGCCGCGAGGTCATGCTACGCCATCAAGGGTTTCGCTGGAAATCGCCGCTACGAGAGCATTGTGTCCTCCATCTCTTCGACATATATGAAATAAAGTGTATTATATTGGAAGGTTAGTAAGGTTATTTTCACAAACCTGTTCTATCTGTATTCAATGGTGTTGGACAAGTCTATGGAGTTTTCATGATTGAGAAGGCTGACAGAACCGTGACTGAATATTCAAATCGCTTTGCTGAGTTGGTGAAATCTTCAACTGATATGGTGTCTTCTGAGAGGATCAAGGATAGACAGCTGGAGTTAGGGATTCAATCATATATATGTTCTCAGGGTTACAATCTAAATCTCTATACTTATACATATGTGTATGATAGTGAGATGATAGTTGTGATGGACCAGGAAGGGAAGTCTTGGTTGATCATATATAATTATTCTACCAATGGAAGCATGAGTTCCTTCAAGGGAAATCATAAGAGTGTTGATTCTGGTAGCAGTTTTTGGTAGTATGTTTATTGCATAATTCTTTTACTTCAATGAATAATTTCATTGATTTTATATTAGAATGTAACAATAGTTCATTCTATGAGACTTTTCACTAAGGAACCCAAGATCTATAGCTCTTTCAGATGTTTACAGTACTTGTACAAGTTATGCCCAAACGATTCCACTATGCATAGTGGGATAGAATAATCATCACCTTCTAAAACTATGGGGAAATCAAATGCTTCACATATAAAATGTTTCTAAACACATGAATCTATAATGATGATTATTCACAATGTAGAAGAGTCTTCAAAGGACGTAGACAGAGGTCCAATGATCGTGAGAGGTATCATTATTATATCATCATCATTTGTGACCACTATATTTGATACAACTTCATCTCATTCATTTATTTCCACCCATATTGTTAATATACTGAATATCAGTATGAAGATTTTATCTTTTTCAACGGATATTACTATACCTCATGGTATGAAGAGAGGCTAGGGTCTCCATAGTCCTATTTGTGTCTTCTCACTATTAAATGTCAAATTTTCATGTATTTTTCATGAACTTGAATGAAATATATTTAAATCATATTCAGGATGGATTGGATTATGGAAATTAAATCCCTAATTAATTATTAAACATTATGATTCTACATTAATACACCAAGTGGTGTGACTCTTGTATTTCACAGTGAATGGTACATAAGGTCATGGAATGATGAAAAAGTCATCTGGAGTTGGGGAAAGTGTTATCAGGGTATTCATCTGATCCAGTGTGAGGTTCAATGAATGGTGATCTCCCTCAAGTTGATATTGAGTTACAAAAATATTTTTTTTTGGCTTTTATGAATTACCATTTGTAAGAGAGGTTGAGTTTTCCAAATACATGATGTCTGGTACTCAACCAGTTTTAATTACCTCTTATCGCATGGCACCGACTGATTTAAAAGAGATATATTCTCAGACGAATGATCTTCGTGAGGATATGATTCATGCTGGTGTTATATACTATATAGTGATTGAGATGATCATTAGGGTATGGATGAGTTTTCTTCAAACAACAGTTAGCAGTCCATGATCAAAATGGGTCATTTTGGTTCCTTGTAAGGATATCCTTATAAATATCTATTGTGTTGGTCGGAGATTGGTGAATGTTCCTTGGTTACTAAGTTTGATCCAATATATGATAGCTATGAATCATTTGAATCATTAAAAAATTTTATAGAACATATATGGTACATGTCTTATGATGATCGTCACCTTAGACCTTTGGAGTATCACATGGTGATGAGGTATTCTTAAAGGTTTCAACTCAGTTGGGTTATCAATGGCTTAGTAGGAAAAGGAATCTTCTTCATTGTTTTGTTGGAGCATTTGAGAATGTTGAGTGGGTTGGGAAATTTTCTAATAATTTGGAATTACTATATTATATGAAATTCATACATAATTTTTTTCATGTATATAATATTCAAAAGTATTTATCAAACAAATCAAATGTTTTGGGTTGGTATGATCTTATATTGGAAGTTGATTTATCTATGACTGAACAATGAATAAGTGTTGTTATTTTTGAGAAGAAGCTACTTTTTGGGAGGACAATACCTCTAGACCATGTGATATGGAATCATGGTTCTTTTTCTCATGAGATGTGGTAGGGGAGAAACTGATTACAGAGCAGTGGCTTTATCATTTTAAAGTGGAGGCTTCTTTGTAGGATTTATGGGGACAAAAAGTTCCTATGGTGGGGAGGTTGTAATATCCTGTTGTAATGTTAAGGTATTCCTAAACCATATTGTGTTAAATTATTATCCTATTAGGTGTAAAAAATGATTTATCAGTGAATTATTTATAAATATGTTATAGGATTTAACATCTTATTAACATCTTCAAATAATCAATTGAATTTTTTTTTGGGTTGGACACTAAGATAGTGATAAATTCTGAGGCCTATGATGACATGGATAATCTTGAATAAATATATTAATTTTAATTTATCAAGTGAACACTATATTTAAAAAATATGTCTATAAATCCAAAAAAGGGTGCCATATATGATATCTGAGACCACTGTTATGCCAGAAAAATGTTGTTTACATAAAGAGGGGTATAACATTCGATGGTTCCATACTTTTAGATGCCTCTCTTGTAAGTGAATTTTATTATATAATATTGATAATATAGTTTTATTTAAATAACTAAATATCTCACAATCATTTCATCATGTTGGATATCTGAGACAACCAATCTGTCGAGAATGTGGGGTTTACCCATGATAGTGTACAAAATTAGTAAGAGTCAGACGTTTGGCTAGCTCTCTTGTGATTTTTTTTATTTGTATATAATTATTTATTTCAATTTCTAAATATGAAATTATTAATTTCTCTTAAAATTTTCTTCTTATGAAAAATATGAAACCGCCATTGGGTCCAAAATGAGGTCTTTTCCGTATTCAAAGTATAACTATCACAATTAATGTGTGTTTGGTTATGTCGAATGAAAATTTTAAATTATTTAATAACTATATTAAATAATTGACTTTATTATTTGGATATAATTATTAAATTACTTAATAAATTCATAGTGCATTGTTCACTCCTTTTCCCCAAATCGTAACCCCCAATTTATGGTGATTCAATCTTTCAGAATAATAAATTTCTTGACTGCTTTCAAAAGGTTCTGTTTCAGCACATTAATATGATGAATTTAACAACTATGTATTAATTAGTTTAATAAAATGGTCTCCAATGGGGCGTTATTAATTCCCTATCCCATACGCATTTTGGTTATTTTTAATACATCGAAACGTTTTAGGTTAGGTTATTGATCAATCTTATTGCATCCATGAATCCTATAAACCATATTGGAGCTGATCGATTGAGTATTCGACAGAGTCTATTGTGAATTCATGAATTAGTGACGGTCCTCTTCCACTCTAACCTGATGCAAAATACCCCTTTTTGTTTTTCATCTGTTTTTACATAATTATTTTCTAATTTAATTTTTTATTATTCTCCAAATTATTTAAATTCATAAACTTCTTCATTATTGATATAAATTACACACCGTCGATAAGGTTGAATTCTTCTCGACGAGTTGAAACAACATAATATATTTTTTTGAAAGGAAACAATGTCTTCCTCGATTTGATTTTTTTCTTCTTAATAGATCTTTTAAAATATATTATCAATGGATAAAATATATATTATAAATGGATAATCTGTGAATATTATCATGAAATAATTATAGATCGATAAAATTTATTGGAAATTAATAGAAAATAGATTTAAAATTGTCCAAGGATAATTATATGATATTTGTGATGTGAGAGGGATTATCACAAATTTCAAAATATTATTACGTGACTTATTACAGATAGTTGTTGAGAAAAATTACTGGATAATTAAAAAAAATTATCACAGGGTAGTTGTGGAAAAAAATTACCATAAAATAATTCTAAAATGATAATTTTTAAATGAATTACTATTAAAATAAGATAATAAAAATCATTTAGGGATAATTTTAAGGTAATTATCACATGGCCTAAACTATTAAAATTGTCATTGGATAATTATGTGTTTTATCAAATTATAATTATCATAATATTCTAGTGATAATATCATATAATAATTAATGATATTCCATCTATATTATCAAATTACAAATTTAAATAGAATTATCAAATATTTTTTATCATATTATCTCATGTAATATTTTAATTGATAATTTGAAATTAATCATCAAAGAGAAAATATTACCACATGTAATATTTTAATCAGTATATTTTGATAGTATCCTTTTGAGAAAAAATATTATCACATGAATTATTTTATTTAATGATTTTTTAAATTATCCTAGAGAATTATTGTATCATATCAAGGGTTATTTTAGTACATTTTGAAATAATATTCATGGTATTGGTTCAATGAACTCCTGAATAAGGTCAAACATTGGTGTGCCGATGCTTACGATAATAATTTTGTGAGGAGGTGTATTGAACCAGTTGGGGTGTTTTATCATTAGCATTGACATTGATGTCCATGAGGTAGGTGGTTCCATCCTGATAAGTCAAATTGATTGTCAATTTATTTCTCTATTTATTTCAATTGTTGAACTAATTTCAATTTCTCCAAAAAACAAATTAATTTAATAAAACCCAATTCCTATTAATATGGATATTTGAAATGGTTTTGGAATGATAATTTGGAATACCCCAATTTCTATTGAATTGAGGTGTGTTTATGGAAATTAGAAGATTTAAATTATTGAGTTTATTTTTTGGATTTGATGGGAATTTTTCCATTAAAATGTTGAATTTAATTGTAGAAATGAATTGCGAAAAAGATGTAATTGGTTTTGAATGGATTCCAAACTTGTTAAAATTTATTAAAATGAATTGATAGAAACCGAGGGGTCTAATCTTGTGAAAATGAATGTAATTTATTAAATCCCATTTTTGTTTCAAATGTAATGAAATTAGAATTTTTTAAATGTAATTAATTAATTTATTTAATTTTAAGAATTCATAAAATATGTTTCCTATAACATAAGATAACATGCTAGTCTTAGGAAGTTTTTATTTATTTGGATACAATCTACTCTATTACAACATTCTAAAACATACATGCAGTTGGTCACATCCCTTATAGGAGGGTGATAAGTTGCCACTGGTCAATGTTAGGGGGATGTGGGTGTTCTCATTTTGGTTTGTTCACTTAGAGATTACAAAATCATATAGCTAGTTAATACTATTATACCTATATGAAGGATGACCAGGTTTATCACTTGTTTTTTTAATTTTTATATAAAAAAATATTCCAATGTTGTAAAATTGGATTATATTCCATTACTATATTTATATAAATAGATTTATGTAACTATTATAGTTAATCCAATTTTTAAAAGTATTTCATCTATTTTAATGTAAATAATGTTCTACATATTTATTTTTCCCTAATTTTGAAAATGTATAGCATGTTGAAAAAAATATTCATTTGAATTTTCAAACCAACATATCCTGAAAATTGAAGGTATTTATCTAGAAAATATATATGCAGCTTTTCTTATCAAATCATTGATGATATCCTACTGGGCTTAGGCTCTCACCCTACTTTTACCATTTGGTGCTCATACTCTTTCTTATTCTAGTTTGGAGAAAAGGGAAAGGATATATTTTAGGTGGATCCAGTGGTTGAGATTTAGACTAGGTGAGTTATGTCCGCAAATACCATGGGGTTTTTTACCCATTTTAGAACTTTGGTTGATGTATTTAGGGCATTTTATGCCTTTTTTCATTCTTTTACATTAATCCCAGTGAATTTTATTTTTATATGAAAACTATCAAGATTTTGTTTCATTATTAGTTGAAAAAATGTTCCCACATTCCATTTTGAATGGTTCCAGGTTCTAGTCACCAACCCATGTAGATGAGGAATGAACTTATGGCTATGTCCAGGAATTCTCGGTTATTGGGTTTCCATTGTGCACGAGTTGGTTTGAGACAATGATTCTGTGGGATGTTATAATTTCTTTTTTATAGTGGAAACGAAATTTTTTGAGGTTGATTGAATGGTTGGAGAGAGAATACTTTTATATGTGGTGAGAATGGATTTCTATATATATATATCATCGTTATATAATGATATTCTAAGTTAAACGACTAAATTGGATCACAAAATGTATAAAAATATATTTTGGGTATTACAAAAGTCATATAATCTCTCAACAACTCAGTTATAATATGGTTTTTGACATTCTCAAACCCCTTACCTCAATATTTATAATTTTTGTTATTTAAATTTATCCAAGGTAAATAGTTTTCACCAATGTAATTTTTTATAGTCAATAAAAAATGTATCCTTATAAAATAATTTCATGCTATGGAATCCAAATGTAAAATTTATTTTATAATATCAAATGTACACATGTTAGTGAATTGTTTTTAACATTAGTACAGAAAACTCATAAAAACCCATTTTTTTGCAGTATTAATATATTTGTATAGGGTAATATAATCCAGGTAATTTATTTTAATGATAAAAATTAATTATTTTAAATAAATAAGAGTTTGGTTCTTTCATTGAATTCCATGTAATAATATTTCCATTAAAATTTTATAAATAAATGAATATAATGTATTGAATTTTTAAATTTTGAATAAATGTTTATTCTCGATCTAAAATATTAAAAATTTCTTTTCGAATTTCTAAATATTATATTAATAAAAGTTATATCAGTCATTAATAAATGATTAATCATATAAAATTTCATTTAAACATTTAGTAATTTATAATATATTGATAACGTCAGAAATTTAAGGATATTGGTACAGTATTCACATAAAATTAAATTATTTTAAAATAGTAATGAACATTTAGACTAAGATAATTTTGAAATTCAACATTCTAAATAGCATTTTTTTCATCAAAGTAAAATAATATATATATATATATATATTGATATATTAATTTATATCAATTAATATTGATTAAAATTTATAATTAAAAACTCTTTTATTGAATAAAAAAATTTAAAGCATTTAGTGTTCTTAATATTATTAATTTTTATTTCCATTTGATTGAAATATTTTTAAATACTATATTATTTTATTATTCATAAATTTTATTAGACATATTCAAATAATCATACATTTATTTCGTTTTCTATGTAAAATAATATATAAACCATTGAAAAAATTTAAAGAAAAATTTTATTTCAAAAATATAATTGTGCTACAAAAGAACTATACTATTAATCTATTTATTACTCATTTTATAATTAAATTTTTATATCTTGTAGTATTTACTATGACAAGACAATAATTTAACTATAATTATCATCCCAATTGATAATAATTAATATATATATATATATGACTATAGGTAATATGTATATTTTAATAAATATTATTTATTCTGATATTCCAACCAGCCACACTGCAAATTTTATTCATAAACCATGAATTATAATGATATCTTCTCAATGTAAATTATTCCTTATATACTCACTTTAAATTTTAGAATCTCAACATGATTTATCTTAAATGAAAACTATAATTGTTTACAATTTTTATATAAAAAATTACATACATGAAAAAACTACTATTTTTTATATAAAACACTAGTAAAAATTTTGTAAAAAAATAGATGCTGACAAATTCAGTGAAACAATATTTATAATAGAATTCTGATATAATGACAACTAAAATAATTTCCAAACAAATAGAAATTTATTAAAACAATAATTATTGGGTGAAATTTATTATTATATGTACAATCAACTAATGGTGCTAAACATAAGATCCCCCAACATCATGGATTCATCCATTTCACAATCCATCAAATGTATACATCATCAACAAGGTCATTTTTCCTATATATTATTGTAATGCGATATAAATTCAGAAAATATTTCCAAAATAACATTCTAGTTCCCTCCATATATAATATTGAAATTTGGAGGCATGATATAAAATAAATTTATTAATAAATCTATTACAATTAATTTTATATTCCATTTAATTTCATTACATCATTTCCACTAATAAAGATACTCATATAAAACTAAAATGATAATTATTATTAAATTTATAATTATTGATCCATGTAGAATTATATTAGTTAAAAGGAATATAAAATCATATTAACAATAAGTAGAAATAATATCCCATTCCAAATGCGGATCATTTATATGAAATAAAATATTATCGGTTCATAATAATCCAACACCGAGCATTATAACATGAGATAAGATAATATGAATGTAGACACAAATCCCTAAATCCCCCAAAACAACATAATAATTATAAGATACCTCCTCTCAGTACAAGGATTAATTTACAAATGTAATCCTTACATGTTCTGCAAAACCATATCTTTAATGTCCTATTAACATATCAAATCCCAAGGAATAAAAATTGTTATATCTTATCCTACCTCCATAATTAAATAGAATAATTATCTCTTATTTAGATTCTTTATACATGAAACACATGGAATCCCATATATGAATCATCTACTTGTTCAAAAATGATTGATTTCACCATCAACTAATGTAAATAACATCCACCAGCAATCTCATATAGAACTAATTAAAATTTAATTAAATGTTCCATCATTTCCACTCATCCCACATATTATATGAAATATAGCCATAAACCATCTAACTAAAAGTTTCCATGTCAAAATTACCCTTCTATACTTTAAATATGATATAAAAATCATAATCATGGATTAAATCAATAAATATTTAGAGATAATGAATCAAAACAATCATTATGAATAGATAATTCAATTGATATAGCTAGGGTATACTATAAGGAATAAATTTTAATTGTACTATCATTTTAATTAATAATACAAAAAGCAGATTATATATCACTTTAATGAGTATCAAAGTTATTTTATTAATATTTTATCCTCTTCTAACCTAATGATGTTAAAAATATCTCATCCATCAATACATAAACGAAACATCGGTGCGATTATTCAAATTAAATATCAAACATAACTCTTTACTCATAAATACAAAGAAAAATATCATTAATCAAATTTTTCATTATATAATAAATTTTTTTCTAACATTAATTCATATTTATATATAATATAATGAACCTTTACTGTTAAGGTCATTAATGGAGCATCAATTATGGAAAATTTGGAACAAATTATTAGATAATAACATAATATTACAGGAAAGATAAACAAGTATGACACATTCTTTGGTACAATCGGTGAGGAAGCATCCTCAATGTTCAATAAATATATAGTTATTCCCTACTATGAAATAAAACATCCATTCATATGAACATGTCATGTACACAAAATATACTTAGAGATCATATAGTATAAATGATAATGATGAGGTTGTTCTAGAACAGAATTGAAATTATCTATAATTCATTCCATTGAAAAAATATATAACTATATATCACTGACTAACTCTACGAAAAAATGATAATGGAATGGTAAAAGAAACCAATGTATCATACTGATAAAGTACTTCAGAACAATTGTAAATCCAATTTGAATTTATTAGCTCCATAAAGAAAAATGTCGATATGCATATTTATTTTAATAATCCATCGAATTTATTTCATATAATGTTATTTTGATTGTATATCCCCCATAATAAACAAGATAACTCCAATAAATGTATCAAATAATTTTTTAATCCATAGTAATATATTTCAATTCATTATATTCTCTTGCTTTAAATTTTATTAATTCATACACAACATGAAGACATCAACCACCATCATAGAAAAATATATAAGTTACCCTGAAAATCATTTATAGTTAATATTTATTAATATAATGTACAAAATTTATGTTTAAAAATATCGATGCATAATCAGTTATATACTATAAGATTAGATGTCAATAAGAGGGAATTCCACTAACAAATCTATTTAAAATTAAATCTTGTGATGAAGGGGTAAAGTCCTAATGATATTAAGAAAAACAATTAAAAAATATTTCAAAATCACAAAAAATTATACATCTAAACAAGTACTATATAACATTTCATATTGATTAACCCAGAGGTGATATGTTTTAGTTGTCGTTATTCATTTTGATGATCCCATTCACTAAGAGAATTCCAAAGATCTTCTATGATGTATATCTAGAAAACCAAATGTTGACATTAATCTATGGTTAATTCAACAACATATGAAAAATATATGATAATAAGGACATCTAATAGTTGTATTTGTTATAAATACAACTACTTATTTTAACAAAATCCCCCCACTATAAACTCAAACACATTAAAAAAAAATTAACCTATTCCGATCTCCGTTTGGGGTTGATAAAAATATGTCAGTATAAATCATATACACATTGAGTTAAAATCCATAAAAAAATATGTAATAATAGTAGTATGGTATAAAATAAGATATTATAACTTAAATGAAAAAATATAAAAGATAGATATAGTACTATGGAAAATATATGCCCCATTTTGGGAAGGTAACCTCATCGAATGACGTTTTACAAGTATAAATAATCCACCTCATGACCCATATTTTCTATCACCACCATTCCCATGTATTATATCTCACTTTATATTTGAAAACCATCAGACAATATATTTATCCTACATCACCCATAATAAGTTATCAAATTGGTCAATTGCTCTACTAATTTTTAAATTTTCAACATGGAAATGTGCTCCATTAACAATCATTCAGATAATCCCAAACTAACTTCCATGATATTATAAACCCAAGAACATATATTTTCCATAATACAAATCTAGGAAATATATAATAAATGAAGCCCACTTTAGAGATCATATATTTCATTTTGTTTAAAAAAATAGGGCAATTTAAAAATACTTTTACCCCATTTAATAATAAGGATGTCACCAAAAATGAGTATTTCATCCCGTGCTTTCAACCCATGGAGTAATATAAAAAAAACTCTATAAAAATGTTTTTTAAAACGAAATAACAATTAATATTTTCAATATTCTACATCTCCTAAATTAAATTCATTATAGTCAAGTGGGTAATATAGATATGAAACTTGATTTATATGGATTTATCTAAATGAAGTAATTTTATCAAATTAAAATCTATAAAGTAAAATAAATATCACATTGTGTTCTTGAATTAATCTCCAAAATCCAGAATCATAGATCTTTAAATAATAATATCTGGTAACTAAAACTATATTTATTCCTTGAGAGTCCATAAAAATATATATCTACTTTACAATCCTATTAATAGGTCCCATTTTACCAAAAACAGATCTTATTATATTTTAATAAGAATAGAATTATGGCTATAATGATAATTTAATAGGATAACTACACATGATAGCCATTGTAAACCCTTTACCAGAAATAACTAAAGACCAATCTACACCACTTTAAGACAGATAATTGTGTTTTTATCATAAATATCCTCTTTAGGTATTCTCTGAATATGTTAATTAAATTAAATAATGGTAGAATTAAAATTATATCATAATTCAAGATCAACACATTATATAACTCTCTATTGGGCTAAATTCCATTCTTCTATCTAAACAATAAAGATATATATATTAAAATAAATATATATAATCTTTAAAATAAATTCTTATGACCGAGGATATGGAGTATTTTTAATGTGATTAATAAATACAACATTCAAATCAATGAGTACTCAATTAAAAATATGAAACCAAAATTACTTATTTTTATATGAAAATGTGACTTTTTTATTTCTTAAAAACCATTATTTTGTTTCAATTTTATGATAATCGATTCCAAAAAAATCACACATCAAAAATATTAAATAAATTAAAATTTATAATACAGTAGATCCACAATGACATAAAAAAATATAACATTGAGTTTTTTTGAAAAAATAATTTGACTAAATTTATTTTCATCGATTGTTTTCATTACAAGAAACTATGTATTTTAACAAACAATGATATATTATTTATATTATTATTTCATCATGGTTATTAGAACCTACTAATTTAAAGAGGTTGTGTGAATAGTAATGTCCAAATTTTAAAATTTTAATTTAATTTTTTTAGATAAAGAAATTATATTGATGAATAAGTACTTAATATTTGGTAATTTCTTAATATAATTAAATAAATACATGTTCTCTCGAACGTGTTTTGAATTAATATTTTTAAGTTTAAATTAAATTAATTTTTTTCCATAGTTATAATAATTTTTATAAAAAATGAATTTTTTTTTGATCAAACGAAAAATATTTTCTTCATGTGAGTTTATTATCATTTTCAAAAAGGTTTAATTTTTTTTTTGAATTGTAAATAAATAAAATTTACAAAAAAATGAAATATATTTTAATGAATTTATAAGTTCTATTTTTAACAAGATTTTAAAATTATTATTTGTTCAATTATATATTTTCTAATTTTTTTATTTAATTTCAATCAATTTAATATTGTTTGTCATTATTAAATCATTCAAACTTTTGGAACATTTTCCTTTGGAAAACCAATTTTTGGATGCATCTATGAGAATAATATAAAATTAATTTCAACCACTAATTCAAATAAATTTTTTATAAGTGGATTAAATATTAAAAATAATAATAATTAATATTTTATAATAATGACAACATAATTTTTTTTCATAATGAAGATGATAAATTGTGAAAAAAATACTAGTGTGCATATGGTTTAAATAGTTTTACAAGGATTTTAATCTAATTTTTTAAGTGATAAAATAAAAAAACATGTTTAAGTCCAATTAAATGGAACAATTTCTACCTTATTTCATCTATGGATTTTGAGTGATTTTTTATCCTTTTTTTATGTTTTAAATTTTCATTTACATTTTTATTTTAAAAACGATAAAAAATTTTCATCATTCTCACATATAAAAATGAAATCCATATCCTTTAAAATTCAAAAGTCAAAAGACAATTCATTTGACCATGAACTGAAATAATATTTGACATGCATAATTTATCACATCCTAATGTACTTATATTTATTATGAATCATTTCTATGATAGCCTTTGGTAAAAAAGTACTCTGATTATTAATAAGAAAATTATCATTCATAGTTGAGAATTTTATTTTCATTTATTTATCATAATAATCCAATTATTTAAACTATGATAATATAATCAACTATGTATCTTAAATATACTGATATGTTATGTTTTTAGTGTAATAATGAAAATTAATATCCTCCATCAAATTCTATAGGAAATTGTCAATCATTTGTATGGAAAAATATAGCCTCATTAATCATTGTAATTAATTTTCCATCGGTGCCTCACATATATCGATGTTATTACTAATTTAATATATATATATATATATTATATTATAAAAATAAATACAACTATAGACTAATAATATAGAATCTACCAAATTACATTCCAATTCTTTTGAAAATGAAAGCACTGCCCATGCATACGTGTGGATTAATGTGTCTACAAAGTGATGTGATACATTTATTACATAATGTTTTCTTTTATGGTAAAAATGATTGATTAATTTAATAAATATGATATATATATATAACATACACATATTTTTTTAATGTTTAATTAAATTTTTCTTTCTTTTGAACAATCTATTAAAAAATGGAAATAACGTTCATGTGTATCCATGTAAACTGTATCCATGATTGGATTAATTAATTTTCTTTGTATAACTAATATGTATTACAATAATTATATATATAATGAGGTTATATGATATTTATATCCTGGTTAAAATTATGAATATGATGAATCCATGATCAATTAAAAATGGAATAAAATAACAAAACATAAAAGGAATAAAAAATGAAGTAGCTATTATGAGAAATAAATTTTATGATTGACATATTAATAAATGGATAATAAAATTTCATATATATATATATAATTAATGTATGATATATATCATTATGTTTCTTTATTATATTTTTTATAAGAAAAATTTTTATATAATATTTCTTAATGTGCATAAAGAATTTCAATACACGAGGCAAGAAATTGTTTCCTTAAATTATCATCTTTGGGGCATATGTTATGGACATATACCTGTTTATAAGAAGTATAAACAATCAAGATAACATGATATATCATGGATATATTTATTTTATTTAAATTTAATTTATTATTTAATGTTATTATTTCAATTATACAATTAATCAAAAATTTCCATGGAATGTAAGGTACTTTCATCTACCATTTATTTATGTGGGACACTTGTTATATTCATCATTTCATTATTTAATATAGTAAATATACTTGAATTAATTACATTCATGATTATTATAAGGAATATTTTGGTGATTTTCATATCCATATAATGATATTTCTTTAATTTTTCTGAAAATTAAAAAGTTACCAATGTGGAAAATGTGTTTTTGTAACATTACAATGTTTATTAGGATATTGTATTATTCAGTAAATGATTAAAAAAATCAGATAATATATTTCTCAAGAGACTACATTATTTTCTTTTCCTATTATTATTTTTTAATAAAAAATGTTTTCATTTCACTTTCCATCCTTTAAGAATTATTGGTACTAATATAATGTTTTAAGAAAAAAGACTATTTTTCTATCTTTGATAAAAATTCATTTTTCATCCATGGCCAGGTTTTATAAAAAATATTAAATGATATTTTAGAATTGTAATATTGTTATTTAAATAAAATTTTATATTGTTTTACATTTTAAAAAAAATGGTATAAATATAATATTCTTATCATTTTCTGAATGTTGTAGTTTACAATATTTACAAAAAATGTGAATTGAATATTTTCTTTAACATGTATGACATGAATACAAATATACACTATCATGAAAAATCAGTTATATTAATATTTCATTTCATGTTTTATGGATAATTTAATATAAAATTTTCACATTAATATATATGAAAAATTTATATTTTTAAGAAATTATTTCGTAGAAGAAATTAAATTTTTGTTAAGAATGTTTCAATGATATTTTTATAAAATTTCCAAATATTGATGACAAAAATGTATGGAATTTATAAAATTTAACATGGGATATTAACCAAATGTATAATCATTATTCCTTATGTATAAGTTTTATGTGTATTATTATAATTATGAGATTTTTATTAAACCCATTTCATTACATTGAGTTATTCTATGATAAAATGATTATGATAACCATTTTATTTCCATATGTTTAGATATGATGACTGTTTAATGATCTTTTGGAATAAAAATTATTGGGTAATGTGATGGGTTGGACCTATATGTCCCTAAAATGAATTGGGAAAATATATATATGTCTCATCAAATTAATATGGGAAAAAAATCAAATGTTCTTGATCTGATATGGGAAACATGATGTTCTTCTTCGTCCACTATGAAAAAAAGTGATTATTACTGATCCAATATGTTGTGGGTATATGTAGGGATCCATAATACAAAATTATTTCATGGTCTTGATTTTTAACCTTGAAATATAGAATAGATTTTGTACTTCAAATAGTGTGATAGTTATAATACATAGAGTTATTGTCAATATTTTATTTATAAATATTAATCTATTATATGTTGCATGTTAGGGAAATGATAATTTTATATTCCATGAACTATTTTTATTATCAATAACAAATTTGGTTTGAACCTTGTATGTAATGTTCATGATCTCATATTGTTTTTCTTATCATAAACCTTCATATGATCATTTATTGATATCAATCATGATTACCTTTACTAAGAATCTAATAAAAACCATTTTAGTGTTTAGTTTACCCATGTTATAAATAATGGTTTTAAAGAGAATATTTCAATTAATTATTTTAAATATGCTGATCATTATTGAAAAAATTGATGACCTTTTAAAAAATAAGATGATTTTGTATGAAGTATCAAAATAATAAAAACCATTATGGTCCTTAGAAATGTAGTACTGAAATATATTTTATATTAATATAAAAATATCTAACATTTATATATGATAATACAAGGTTAGTATATTTTCGGTTTGAGGAATGTTTTTTTCACCATTAAGAATAAAATTAAAAACATTAATTACAACCTTACATATATATCTTATGATATATCCACGTATCATAAAATATCATTTAATTTCAGAAAAGTATATAATCATCATAACCCTAGATTTTTATACCAATAGAGAAAGGGACAAGGGACACAGGAAAAGAAAATTGAGGCCTAGGTGGGTATAAAGTAGTAGAGAACAAGGGCATCCCATCGAATCATATTCACCCCCTCACATTTAAAGTGAGAGATTTTTTGAAGACATATGAAATTGGATCCATGGGATGATAATGAGGCAAGATGGTCTCCAACCTTCTTCCCCTCCCACCATGTGTGGGATATACATACATTTCTATTGATGAGAGTTATGCACTTCATAATTATGTAGAATATCATCAACAGAGTGTAGCCTTTCCCATGTATGGCTTCGTGTATAATCATAGAATCCGTTTCAACATGAGATTAGACAATATTCCATTGCTCGCATAGATCAAGACCTCTAAGTACATCCTTGGCCTCTTCTATCATATAATTTCTTTATCCATAGTGGGATGTGAATGTAAGGATAACACAACCCCGGGAGTTGCGGATGACCCCTCCCCTTCACATCTACCACGCGTTGTAAGAGCCATTTCTATTAAGTTTGAAGCCATTTTCAGGGGGTTTCCACTACACCCACTGGCACTCCCTGGAAAGGGGTGGGTCCACAGGAGAAATATCTTGAAGCATCCTCGGGAAAAAACCATCCTTCCATCCGCGATAAATATTAACTAGGTCGATTAGTAGGCATCTTGCTCGGACAGTGATAGACCTCTCTGTTGGTTATAACCCCTCATAACACACCTGGTTACAAGAAAGCCGCATGCAGGAGAAATACACATTAATGATGGTGGCGTGAGCCATCGTTTCCTGACATTTATCATATGTTACTTGAAACCAGCTATGTATGAACATTCCATTTCGAGGATCATGGGTGAAAGTAGCAATGAAAACTCTTAAATACCTCTCGACTTCCGAAGCCCAACCACCTTCACATAAGATGTGGTTGATGCTTTCTTCATTATTAGTACACATGCATTGGAAACATGATGCTAGAGGAATATCCAGTTTTTTGATGTTGTCATCCATAGGAAGAGAATTATTCCTTATTCCCCAACAAAGAAAGCTATATTTTGTGGGGATCTTTCCACACCACAATATCCCATTCAATTCATCATAGTGATCTTTAGTGATGAATATCCTATGTAAGATCCTCGTCGTGAACTTCCCCAAAGTAGAAGGGGTAAAAACACCATTGTCTGGCTCGGTAGTCAGGGAGATTAACTCATATGTTTCAAACTGATCCCCATTAAGTACAACCTCAAAGAACTGAATGTACTAGTTCGCCTCTTTGAAGGAATGAGAGGGGATATCCTAGCCTATATAAGGGATCCTTCAGTACCCTATTTATCCACACTGATCCTGGAAGACTATGACATTATCTTCCCCTAAAGTGTATGTTCACCAATGACTTCCCACGCGAGTTTAGCATGCATGTCAGGGATCGTGTCGCTTAAGCTTCTTACATTTATCCCGCCCTCAATAAAGGGTCTGTCCATCTTCCCATGTGATATCCAATGCCTTTTCCCCTCAAAGAGAGCATCCCACATAATGATATCCAGGACCTTATCAATGTATTTGGTGACTCCCTCCATTGCATTGGTTGATTCCATCGCATGCACATGGATAATAGGCAAGAAGATGTTCACCAAAGCTACCCAGACCGCAAAGGATAGGTAGTGATTCTTCTAGTTAAAGACACATATGTTAATCCTATTCACAACCTAATCAATGTCACGGATTCTCAATCCTCATGACGCTATTGGGGTGCCAAGGTGCACTATTGGGAAGGAATAACACTGTATTTCAAGACTATGACACAAGTTTGCAGCCCTTCAATAATTACATTTGATGGATAATTACAGTTTCCTTTTGGGTTTGTTAATAATCTGGCCTCTCTAGTAACAATACTCCTCCATAATCAAGTTGAGAATACAGACAGATCATTTTCCAACATTAGTGAATATTATCGTGTCATCCACAAACATCAATTGGGATATAGGGTAAAGGTTAAATTTTCTGTGAAATAAGAGGATATCCCCACTATATATTTCATTGTTCATGATTGACGTTTCATATAATATTCTTGTTTGTTTTAGTCAAGGGATGGAACCCTAAATAAACATGTAAATACTGAATGCGATGTAGAACACAATTACTTTACTAACAGGGTTCCCAAAATTATGGGATATGGAATAAAAAAACCACATTATTGTTCATATGAAACATTATTTTGATTTGAATATGATAAACATAATGAATGAGTAAAAGAGAGAAGATTGTGTTGTTGATTCCTTCATGATGAAACACCCAAAATATTTTAATTATTACAATGATATACAAGTTGATGAGTAATGGATGAAAATAAATTTTCAATTATCCAGTGTTTGGAGCATGAAAGGTAATTATGGATATCAATCATTTGGAAGGAGAAGCATATCAATAGTGGACACATATCATGAATATGTGGCAACATGGGGAATTTTATTATATATAGTGTGTTGATTTTATGTTATTGTATTACAATATATATTTTATTAATATTATTCAAACATTTGTATTGAATTTTTTCATTTAGATGAATAAGAACATTTATAAATCTATTGGATTCTTTGAGGAATATTTTATAAGACTTGTGAGGTATGCTTCTTGTATTACCACCCAACCTTAATCTATGGTTGATGGAAACTTTTTTGGCCTAAACCAACTTCATTAAAATGTGTTAGACATTAGAGACATTATTATCTATAAATAAATAATTCAATGAAAATTCATAGTAGAAATGGAAATTAGATATCCCTATAAATGATAGATTTTTTATATGAAATTGAGGATAATTTCTCAAGAGTAATCCAATAAATATCAATATGGGAAGAAGTTAGAGTGATAGAGATGATAAAAATGTAAGAAAAAGAATCAACGAAACTTATTTAATAGATCATGAAAGTCATTTAATTGTGTAGGAGTTGGTTATAAATAAAATTAATGCATAATGGAATGGAGTGGTCCAATTAAAACTTTAGAATGGAGGAAGGAACCCAATAATTCACCTCCAACATTCCAAATCCTAAAATAATTTTTTCCATAATTATGCTTAACAGTTATCAAATATGATATTTAGGGATGATGAACACATTGAGAAAACACTTCATCAAATAGAAAAAGATAAATATAATGTGATAACTATTTCAAATTAGGGGAATTAAAATAACCTGGTGAAAGTTAGACTTACTATCTACACTATATGAACTAAATTGTTACATTTCAATGGATCAACCCACTCATTTATATCTGAATAATAAAAAAATTGTATGAAAAATCCAAACCCATGATTAAATGACAATTTTAATTGATATCCTATATTGGTAAAAAAAAATCATATCATATATATGATTTTTACATAGTTGATGATTGTGGGAATGTTCATCCTGAAAATCATATTATTATCCCTCAGGATGAAATTGATGTGATATATTTTATGGATTTTTATTGTCTACATGACCCCAAAAACTATTATTAAGAATTAAGAGTGACATTTGATATTCCAAACCAACCTATGATCATCTAACATTATGATGATATATATCATCTTTTTAAGGATTACATACCCATTGTATGGGTTGTCATTTCCATTCAAAGGGGTATCAATCAATAATAATCAAGAGGATATCTTTGAAATCCCCATTCTTTATAACACACTTAAACATGATTTATTACATAAAAATCACATGATTAAACATAGAAGATCGAGTGGTGTTGTGTCTTTGGGGACTAGGACCATTACATAACCACTTATAACATAAAATACAACATCTTTATTGAAAACATCATTTACATGACCACTACATTCCCTCACACTCAAACTTTCATTGGATAACATGAGGACATGAATTAAAAAATGGTGATATATAAATAATAGTAATGGAATAGACATGGAATGAAATGATTAACACACTATCTGTTAGACAATAAGCATATCAATGGAGCACAAGAGAAACATAAAGGCATGATAAATAATTATAATCATATCATGGAAACGTGGCAACAAAATTTAACATGATTTTAGCATGATCCAAGGATCATTGCAAATGGATCATGAGTAAAACCTAACCGAACATGAATTATCATGATTAAACCCTCATTGGACATGAAATATCATGATAATAATCTTTAACCAATTCATTGGAGTGATATAAGGGTTCACCCTTCATAAACATTTCATTTCATGCATATGTGTGCCACATGGATCATATAATATGGAATCATTGAACATCATAAGTTATTCCACAATTAAGAAATTTGCAATACACACATGAAAGTATCATAAAATAATTAATTTTTTATAATGGAGAATACCCTGGATAGATACATGGGAATGATATTCACCACTAAAGGATATTGACATGGAAAATCACGGTGCAATTTTGGCAACATAACAGTGTGACATAAAAATCCATAAAAATGGTTGATGAGAGAGAAAGCGGGGTCTCATAATATTTACATGAAATGGAAAGTATGATGTTCATATAGAAACATGTCCCACATAATCAAATGTAATTGGATTCATAAAACAATGGAATTCCTTGAATGTAAATGAAGAGCAAGAAAGTCCTTAAGAAATTTTGTCATGGAAACAGGTTTACATGGGAGGCATTAAATGAAAGTGAAAGGGTTCTCTAATAATTGAAAAATAAATAGATATGTATGGATGATGTTCTAAATCACACCCCAACATTTTTAATTCAAATTAAAATGGTATAACAACATAATTAAATTGAGAAAAAAAATGGGAAAACAGGAAATCCTTTATGTAGATGTGTGATCCCAAAGGCTTGGGAGAGGCTTGAGAGAGGATTCTTGGGAGCTTGTGATGCATTGGTAGGATTCTAGAGAGAGTTCGGCAGAGGTTTGATGAACACCAATGGCATTTATTGAAGAGGAATTGGGAGTATTGGTGGGGTTATATATGAAAGGAGAGGGAATTCATTATTATTTAGGATTGGGTAAGCAAACATTAAACTAATCGAAACCACAAACAAACCCATGGTTCTGGAAAATGGTTTTTTGAAAGGGGGGTTTAGACAAATATTTTAAATGGCCAATATCGTAACTTCATAAAATAATCGGGTGATTTATGTTAAGGTGAGTCACACTCTAAAGGAAAATAATTCAAAATGAAATATGTTTTATAAGTCTTGAAGGGTCCACTAAAGCTTAGTAAAATAAATAAAACAAATCAAAAATCACATAATATTAATTTAAAAACAGATATTGGCCAAACATTATTTTTATAGTATTCTGTTACATCACAATTGGGACATTACGATGTCATAAAACACATTATATATTAAAATAGTATTGAATTTTTACAAAAAATTTGACTGTGTCTGAAAATTATAAAAATTCACCACTGGATAATTTAGACATCCTGATTCCAAAAATAATATTCATTTTATCTAAATAATTTTATAAATATGTTATTTTTTACATTTAAAATAAAAACCGACATTTATCGAAAAATCATGGGGTTTGATAAAAATAGCTTTCAATTCTTAACAAAAATTAAAATTTCATTGATAAAATTATTCTATAATTTATATTTAATAAAAAGTTATTTAATAATAATAATAATGTACTATTTAATTCAAATATTCATAAATTCATCAAAATAGATTTATTATTTGAATATAAACTCAAAATACTATTTGTGATCTAAAAAAAATTTATGAAGTAACAATAATAAAATTAATGTATATTCATTAATATATAAAAAATAATGCACATAATAATAGTGATAATGTCTTTTTACATAACCCCTTTTAACACTCGCATTAGACAAAAGAGTAATGTGTGCGACGGTGACAGACTCTTGGTGTGGCTCGGATAACATTGCTCGGGTGGTTATCTCTATAAAATTTTACTTCTCTAGTAAGTGATTCTGTTCATGCTTAACATATTGAAGATCATCTAGGGATTGGTCTAGAGAGTATCCCAATGACACCACCTCCTTCCTGAGCTCTGAAAATTGCGCTTCATACGGGGAAAGTCTACTAGATGTGGACATTGTGTCCTTTTTCTGAGTAAACTAGATTTCAAAAAACCCTATATTTATACTAATCTTGTGATCACTATTCAAATGATTTATTCCCAACTATCACAATTCATAACGATATTATTAAATCAAAAAACATAAAACCAATGAATTTAACATTTTATATAAAAATTTTACATAATGAGACATTTAATTAGATCAAGAGGAATTTCCATTAATTAATGTTTTTCTCATTACAATCTTTCTCCCTTAAGAAATTTTTCCCTTGAACTTTCCATTTACCACACTAAAATTGATGTGGGTAACTCTGTTTCATCAATTCCAATGATTACCACATTGCTTCTTCAAACTTGGGGTTTCTCCAAAACATCTTGATGAGGGGAATTGTCTTATTTTGTAGAACTTTTTCTCTATGATATATAATCTTCACTCCTTGCTCCTTATAAGAAATATCATCCTTTAACTATACCACATCTGAAGAAAGTACTTGTGAAGGCATTCGTATGTAATTATTATAAGAGGGATATATGAAATACATCATGTACTTTGGCCATGGTAGGTGGAAGTGGTATTCGATAGGCCGCAGCCCCAACATGATCAAAAATCTCGAAGGTGCTGATGTACCTATGACATAACTTCCCTTTCCTTCCAAACCTCATGACCTTCTTCCACGTAGATATGCATTAAAATATCATGTCTCCAACTTTAAACATAAGGTCTTGTCGAAAGTTATCGGCATAACTCTTCTTTCGACTCTGGGCTTCCTTGATATGCTATTGAATTTTTTTCACCTTCTCTATTATTTCATCGACCATATATGGTCTTATCAGCTTATGCTCACCATCTTCAACCCAACACGTCAGTGTTATTCACCTTTTCCAATAAAGGGCTTAATTTAGTACCATTTGGATGCTCGAGTGGAAACTGTTATTATAGAAGAACAAAACCTGAGGAGAATGTTGATCCCATTCTCCATTAAAATCAATTCAGCATGATCTCAACATTTCCTCAATTGTTTGGATAGTCCGCTCAGATTTTCCATCAGTTGGAGGAAGATAAGTTGTACTGATGTTGAGCTCAGTATCCAAATTATGTTGATGACTATTCCAAAATGTTGAGTTGAATCATGGATCTCGATCAGATAAAATAGATAGTGGTGATACATTCACCCTTACCACCACCCTGGTATATATCTGTGCGAGTTGATCCAATGAGAAATCCTCCTGAATTTTAATAAAGTGTGCAGACATTGTAAGACATTCCATAATAGCCCATATTTCATTATTTCCCTTGGATGTCTTCAGAAGTCTAATGACAATGTCTATGGTGATGTTCTCCCAATTCCATTCTGGTATGGGTAATGGTTGCATCATGCCCTTAGACTTTTGTTTCTCAGCCTTCACTTGTTGACACACTAGGCACTTTGATTTAAATTCAACGATATCCTTCATTATATTATCCCACCAATAATTCTCTTAGATATCTCGATACATCTTTGTGTTTTCTGGGTGAATAGGGAAATTAGAACATAATGTGTCATACAAAAATTCATTCTTCAACTCTGAACATGATGGAACACATAGTATTTTCCGAAATTTCAAAAATCCTTCTTCATTAACATTGAAGTCTATGGATTTACCTTTTTTGATAGATTCTACACTGTTTTGAATTCCCATATCATCCTTTTGGCCATCCTTTAACCATTCTAAAAGTGACAGTTGATCAATCATTTGTTAAAGGATTGACTATGTTCCCATATTTATGATTATCATGTCCATATTCATAAAATCTAAGAAGGTTGGATCCATCTCAATTTTCATCTATGATAGAATCACTGGGAGATTTCTACATAGATCATCTAACACCTATTGTCACATTACCAGGGTGGTAATGGATTGACCAGTAATATTCTTTGATCATCTATAACCATCTTCGTCGGTGCATGTTCAACTCTTTCTCTTTGAATATATATTTGAGGGTTCTGTGGTCCATATATATTTTTCACTTCTACCCAATGAATAATGTTGACAATATTTTAATGCGAAGATCACCACATCCATCAGCCAATCACGTGTTGGATAATTCTGCTCATGAACTTTCAATTGGCTTGAAGCATGGGCAATGACTTTTTCACTTTGCATCAAAAAAAACCCATGATATTTTTTGAAGCGTCACTGAATACCACACAATGTTTTCCACATGTGGGTAAAGTGAGGATGACCATAGTGATAATCCTCCTTTTTAACTCTCTAAATATTTCTTTGCATTCATCAATCCTTGAAAACATTACTCCCTTTTGAATTAGCTTGGTAAGAGGGTTGTACAAACATGAGAAATTTCTCACAAATTGTCGATAATATCAAGATAACCCTAGGATGTTATGGATATACATTACCATTGTTGGCCTTATCCATCCCAAAATTACAGCTATTTTGGAGGGAACCAATTATATCTCATTGCTTGTGATGATATGAAGCATGAATGCGACCTCCTTCAACCAAAACTCACACTTGTTGTAATTTGGATAGAGATTATCCTTCCACAAGGTCTCTAGTACTGTTCTTAGATGATCCTCATGGTCCTCCATAGTTTTAGAGTATATTTGAATATCATCTATAAATACTACCACAAAACTGTCGAGGTAATATCTATAGACTCTATTCATCGAGTCCATGAAGATTGATGGAGTATTAGTGAGTCCAGAAAGAATTACTATGAATTCATAGTGCCTGAATCATGTTCTAAAAGCTACCTTGTGGATATCATCCTTCATCACCCTTACATGATAATATCCCAACTGCTAATCTGAATTAGATACTTATTGTGCTCCACGTATCTGATCAAATAATCCATCAATTTTTGGGAGATAATACATGTTCTTTATCGTGATTTTGTTAATCACATGATAATCGATGTAAAGGAGCATTGACCCATCCTTCTTCATGACAGAGATGCCTGGTGCACCCCATGGTGAAGCACATGGGAATATAAACCCTTTATCCAGATTCCCCTATAGTTGTTTCTTTATCTCCTCATGCCCCACAACAACTATTCAATACGGAATCTTCGATATTGGTAATTCCCCAGGTATATGATCAATTGATAATTCAACATCTCTTCAAGGAGAAAGACCAAGAAATTCATCTGGAAACACTTCAGTGAATTTCCTCACAATAAGAATGTCTTCAAGGAAGGTTTCCTCCTTAGAATCAATTACCTGAGCTAGATACGCAAGATCATAGTTTAGTAATATCCATGATTGATATAATGGAGTTAAAGATCATTCATCTTCCTCATTTCACTTGTATAGAATCAGGGTTCGATTCTCCACATTGAGAGTGATTTTCTTCTTAGGAAAATTTATGTTGGCTCTATAAAGAAATCTAATCCATGCCCATAATAGCATCAAATTCCACTAAATAAAGTATGATGAGGTTCTCTGAGAAGTTCAATCCAAATATTATGACATCGGGGCAGTTATATTCATGGGATGCAATTATTGACCCATTTTACATACTCACAATGATCTTTACTTCCATTTTTTGTGTTTGTGTTGGGATTGTTCTAATAAACATTTTTGATATAAAAGAATGTGTAAAACAAGAATCAAAATTTATTTTCTCTATTCTTGAATGAATATCTAGCGTACTTATCAACACATAGTTTTCAGGGTTCTTTTTAGTGGTAGTGATTGAAAAATCTCACCCTTTCTGCCTCGAAGATTGTAGGTTGCCTCTGAAAACCATTGGATTAGGGAACTAGTTTGCAAAGTGACATGGTTATTTGTAGTTGAAGTAATGAGGAATACATTGAGGGTTTAGTGGATCATTTCTCTCTTCTGTCACAGTCATTGGTTTTTATTGCTGAAAGTTAATATCCAAGTGTTGTTCTCTTCCATACCTAAAGTATTTCCTCTTAAATTTTAGAAAATTTCTAGGGTGCTTATATCCCCATATTTGGAAATTGGTGTGCTGGATCTTCTTATCACCACTGAATTGATCCATCAGACCTCCAACATTAAAGTATACCTTATGGTTCTAATCCCCCTTATATTTTTCGATCATCATTTTGACATTGAGGGCACATCAGACAATTTCCGCATAGCTGTCAAAGTCATGGATCGCCAGCACTTTCTGCAGTCTATGTTTCAGCCCACCAAAGAAGTGGTCAACCATGCATTCGGGGGTAATAAAAAATCTGGAGTCATATCATGCAATCCTTTTGATGTTTTCCTCATACGCTCCAACATATTCTTCATATTTTTTCATGAGGTATAGGAAGTCCCATTCCATCATAAGTCGAATGTTGGGTGGAAAATATTTATAAAAAAACATCTTCTGAAAATCCTTCATTTACAACACATCGATCTCCTCCTCATCCTTTATATTTTTTATCAATGTCCACCAATGACCAGCTTCACCCTTCATATGGTCTGCAGCCATGAGATCCTTCGCTTTTTTCAGAACATATAATGATGGAGAATATCTTATCAATGTTGTTGATCCATTGTTCAAAAATTGAGGGAAAAAATGATCCATTAAAAGTATGAGGCCTTTGTCTTATGATGCTCTTGATAGTGAATTGATATTTATTTGGGGGGGGGGGGGTTGAACGTTCCTCTTGACCAATGATTCAATTCAAATCTTGAGTTATCTGAGAGAGAAGCGGGATAATGTTTTCAATTCCTGCTCCCATTGGTTTGGGAATCTCATTAGCAAAGTCATCAAATTGATCTTCACATTGGTTGTTATCCCGATTCCTCTTATTACCATCAATTTTCTAGAATAAAATTAAATTTATGGGTAACAAATAAATGGTAATCCATTGAAAAAAGTGATTAATTATAAATAACTATTATTTTGTTAACTTATGAATCCATAGGCTTCAATCTGTGATATTCATGATCTACTTTATAATATATATTCTTAGGGAAATTTTTCTAATTCCCCTAATAAGGGTACATACTAAGATCATAAATTTACCAAAACATATCCCCCAGGACTATTGTAACCAAGACTGCGGCAAGGCCCATTATCGTGTACTAGGATTCCTCGGGTCAAGACCGAAAGTCTTTGTCGGAGTCTTCACCACAAGGTACATCAGTGCCAGAGCCACCTCTACCTTCTAATATCAATAAAAGTATGTATTTTCATGATAAACCACTTAATGAATACTCAGAAAAACCTAGGTATGTTTTTATTATACTTAGTCTTGTCTCTATATATTTACTAGGGTTTTCAATTCTAATACAAAAAATAACTAAACCTATCCTCTCATACCAACTATGACAACCATGATCTTTATTACACCATTAAACATGATTTATTACATAAACATCACTTGATTCAACGTAGAAGACTTATAGGTCTAGTGTAATTGTTGCTTAGGACTATTTCATAACAACTTAAAACATAAAATACAACATCCTTATTGGAAACTTCCTTTACAAGACTGCTACATTCCCTCATACTTAACCTTGCATTGGATAACCTGAGGATATGAATAAAAAAAGGGTGAGATAAAACGCCTAGTAAGGGAATAGACATATACTAACATGATTAATACAGTACGTGTTAGAAAATAGGTATATCAATGGATCACAATAGAAACATAAAGGCCTGATAAATCATGATAATCATAACATGGAAATGTGGCTTCAACATTTCACATGATTTTAGCATGGGCCAAGGATCATAGCACATGGAGCCTGAGTAAACCTTCATTTCAGTTTAATTATAAATTTTAAAACCTCATTTCACTTGATGTATCATGATACTAATCTTTACCCAATGAATTGGATCTCTATTAGTGCACACCCTACTTAAACATTTTATTTCATGCATAATTGTGCCAGCTGCATCATATTACATTGAATCATTCAACATCGTAAGTTATTCCATGATTAAGAAATGTGGAATACCCATATGGAAATACCATTCAATATGTATATGTGAATAAATGTAAATACCCTTGATAGTGACATGTGTATGGTATTCACCACACAAGGATTTTGACATGGAAAATCACGGTGCAATTTCTACACATAACAGCATGACATAAAAATTCATAAACATTTTTGATGATAGAGAAAGGTATGTATCATCATATTTACATGAAATTGATAATTATAGGTTCATATCTGATCATTTCACAACATAATTAAAAAAAATATTCATAATACAAAGGAATTTCATGAATGTAAATTAGGAGAGAGAAGTTACTTACAGAATTTTGGCATGGTAATGGGTGTACATGGGATGAATTAAATGAGAGTGATAGGGCTGTCTCATAAATGAAATGTTAAGAGGTAATCATGGGGGATGTAAAAAATAATACCCCAATATTTTTAATTGAAATTAAAATGGTATAACAACATAATGAAATTGTGAAACAAATGCAGAAAGTGAAAATCCCATACTTGGAAGTGCGATCCCAAAGGCTTGGGAGATGCTTCATATAGGCTTATTAGAATCTTATAATACCTTGGTAGGATTCTATATAGAGGAAAGAAGAGGTTCTATGAACTCCAGAGGCTTTGAGTGAAGTGGAATTTGGAGCTTGGTTAGGTTTATATAGAAAATGTGAAGGAATTCATTATTATTTAGTTTTGCGTCACCAAACATTAATCTAATAAATATCACAGACTAGCCACGGTTTTTTCCAAACGGGCATATAAAACAATTTTTATAAGGACAATGGATGAAATTCTTAAAATAATATGGTGGCTTATGTTGATGTGAGTCACACACTCAAGGAAAACAATTTAAAAAGAAAAGATGTCGTAAAAGTCATGAAGGGTCCACTAATGCTTTGTAAAATAAATAAAACAAATATAAAATCACATAATATTAATTGTAGAACATGTATTGTCCGAATATATTGTTTATAGTACTTTATTACATCACTATTATGTCATTATGATGTCATGAAACACATTATTTATTTAAATGATATTTAATTTTTACCCAAAAATTCAAATGTCTCAGAAAATTTTGAAAAAAATATTCGTTGGTTAATTTTGAAATCATGATTTCAAATATAATATTATTTTAATATAAATAATTTTCTAATTATGTGAATTTTTACTTTTAAAATAAATATCGACATTTATTGATAAATCATGTGTTTTGATTAAAATAGCTTTAAAACCATAACAAACTTTACAATTACATTCAAAAAATTATACAATGATTTGTATTTAATACAAATTAATTTAATAATAATAATAATAAAATATTATTTAATTCAAAAATTCATTAACTCATCAAAATAGATTTCTTAGTTTTATATTACCTAAAAATTTTAATTGCGCTCAAAAAACTATTTAAAAAGTATCAATAATAAAATGAATGTATTTTCATTATTATATACAAAATAATGCATATAATCATATTTCTAAGGTCTTGTTAAAGAACCCCTTATAACACTTGCATAAGACCAAAGAGTATGGTGTGAAATGGTTCGATACTCTTGTGATGTCTTGGATAACATTTCTCGGGTGGCAATCTCAATCAACATCCACTTCTCTCATAGGTGATTCTGTTCAAGCTTAACATATTGAGTCTCAGCTTGGGATTGGTCCTGAGTGAAGCCCAATGACACCACCTCCTTTCTATGCTCAAAAAATGGGCTTCATATTGGGAATGTCTACTGGATAAGGCCATCACTTCCTTTGTGTGAGAAAATTAGATTTGTTAAAACCCTGTTTTTATAATAATCATGTGATAAATGATCAAAGGCTATATTAGCCACGATCAAAATTCATAACAGTATATTAAAATAAAAAAACAGAAAACCAATGAAGTTTACATTTTATATAAACATTTAACATAATGAGACATTTATTTAGATCAAGATGAATTTTCATTAACGAATGTTTGGGTCGTTATAAACTCAACATCAATGATATTTCTTTTTTTTTGTGGTGTTTATTTTCTTCCCCAATGAGTATCATATAATTACACAACATTAATATGTTGATCATTTTATAGAAATCATACATTGTTATTGAATACTACAAAAGACTCCCTATATAATCATAGTAATTTAGTTATTGGAATTAAAGAAGATAATCTTGGAGAAAATTAAAAAGATATTACTTTTTCCATGTTTTCCACCATTTGGTTCAAAAATTATTTTTATTATGTATAATTATGGTATGATGCCACTATGAATGGATTGTAAGTTTTTGAAAGATATAATAATCATGAACATGTATTCTCTAGACTTATTTATGAATGGTTTTATGAACTTCTTGGATATCAATACATTTACTAGATATACATTCATTATGGATATTAATAATTCAGGGTTAATAAGAAGGATATACCCAATACATAATTTAGTAATGGTTATAGATATTATGAGTATATATTTAGGTCATTTGGTCTTACTAATTTTTCCAATATATTAACGGACTTAAAGAATTTAATTTATATATATTACATTAATATATTTCTGGTAGGCTTCATATATGATATAATTATATTTTTAAAGAGAATAAGAGAGCATTAAGATAAATTTTGAATGGTATTGAAGACCTTAATTATGGATAAATTAAATATAGCATATAGAAATTATGAATTTAGAATATAAATGGTTTCATTATAGGAAAATATTATCGCATGTGATGGTATATTGGTGGATCCATCATAGATAGATTTTATTGAACATTGTCATAGACCTACCACAGTGACTGACATCCATATATTTCATGTTATTCTAACAGATTATAGACAAATTTTGGAAAATATATGATAGATATCCAATCCACATACCATGTTAACTAAACAAGGATCTATATTAAATTGTATAGTTTATTGTGAAGAAAATTTGCTGGAATAAAATAGATGTTTAACCACCGGATCTATTCCCACATTAACCTATAGTGAAGAAGTTTCTATAATATATAGTGGTTCATCAAATAAGGTGATGGGATACATCCTAATGTACACTGATTTGATAATATATTAATAATAATAATAATTTAAAGATCATGAGAGAAATTATAAATCTTATGATTTGGAGTCAGTTGCTTTAATATTTCCATTATCTATATCAAATCCTTATACTTACAGAGAATGTTAAGACATATATAATGATCATAAACATTAAATGTTTATATTAACATATAAAGAGAATAACATGTTGAAGATAATATGGTTGAAGTTGATTATATATTATCACTACTCAATATATTACCTCATGTGTTTGGTAAACAAGATATTTTCAAATCTTATTTTATAGGATCATGATATCCTATAAATGATGAAATCCCAAAAGCTCCAATATTTCTTTATTTACAATGTATAGATATTCAAATCTAGATGGAAGGGGAGATATCCTATCATTCTCAAATGAGTGTTCAACCATCTATACAATTTCATATTAAAGAGGCATATATAGAAAACATAGAGACGTTTCTTGGGGTTATAAATTTTCATTAATTTACCAATGATTAATAATAATAAAAATTAATATCCTTTAATGGGTTACATCCATACCAAATATAAATATGGATATTTTATACCATTCTTGTTGTTTTCTAATCACTATTCATCAAAAAAGTTCAAATATATGTAGAGTTTTGAAAGTGTTTTTCTTGTTAGAAAACAATATTATTTATATTACTTAATTTATATAAAAGTGCCTAGTATGTAACCATGTGATGGATGAGAGAAAAATGTATAATGGTATATTATAACCACTACCCATAAAAATGAAAATTTGAAAACAACCCCATGGTAATTATCATCAAACTCTCCAAAATATCTAATGATTTCAATTCTCTATGAGTTGTATTTTATGTGCTTAAAAATTATTCAAACTTTATCAATAATAGATAATATTTGTTTTTTGATCAAATATTTGTTGTATAAATTAATGATTTTGTATTTTTCTTGGGATTACCCCATTCCATTATATCTTATCATGAAATGAGTTTCACCTTCATGTTCTAGTGAAGTATTGTGTATGAACATGATACTGAGTTGATTTTCAGTATAGAGTATCATCATTACATGTATGTTTATTTATATAGAACCATTTCAACACTAAAAAATATGTTTATATCATGTTATATAGATTTCAAAGCCGTTTGTTATCAAAACCTTCCATTTCTCATGTTTTTTTGAAATAATAGAATGCATCTGAGAAATAAAATTGACCATTATGGGACCACTTTGGAATGAAGTGTAAAAAAGCAATTTTTTAAGTCTATGTGAGAAGAATAATGCTATTGCAACACGATATAGTTGATGAATCGAGATATAATGATAGATACATTCTAAAACACATAATGGAAGTTGTTTTTCCGGTAAATGAGTTATGCCCTTGGGTTGAGAGACAAGGTTCTTGATATCTACAATTATTAAATTATTCAGTTATCACATTCTTTATGATTTTTCTCAAAAACGTTTATCCCTTTTGGAGGTTTTAATGTGGGGGTTAATGTATAGATACACATTAAATCACACCTTATTTGTTATTTACACCTATTTGAAATGGCCAATGTCTCTAACATCAAAAATAAAATACACAACTACATTCCAAAATGAGGCTATCATCTGGGGTTTTACAGTCAATGGAACATAATACCTAACATTGGTTGAGGGGATGTGACGTAAAGCTCATCACAATATTATGAGTGGAATTATTGAATATTAAAGGACTCTATTATATATTAAATATATGTTTGTGAATCAATTCCACATCCCACATTGGTACTGGTCACCCTAATATAATGTTCAGGTGATGAATCCATATATATGTTGAGGGTAAGAATTCTACATTTATTCAATGTCCTCCATCTATTTTCTATTAAATATTAGAAATGGGTAAATTCTTGAATTATGAATCCATTTAATGATTAAATCATTTGTCTAAATCCATTCTAGAATAAGATTAGAGTTTCAGTGATATTTGTGAAATTTGATGTGGGTTCCTTGGTATCCTATGTATTATAGGAACAAAAACCAATTTTTTATAAGTTCAGGTCATGTATTTTCACATCATAAGTAAAGTAAATATATTATATTACTTATGCACCAAGTATTGAGATTGAGAAATAAGAATATGTCTTATATATACTTCTTATTTAATTGAATCTAGTCAACAATGTTCTATCATCAATAAATCCAATGATGAGTGGTGATATACAATTATTGAATGTGATGGATATATCCACTAGTTTTACCAATATAGTAATTCCTAAGTGACATTCAATAAATTTAATGACCTGTTATAGGGAAAATGGTGTCACATCACTGAATGGGGATTGCACACTAACATTACCATGGATAGGGAAAACTCGGCATCCTGGTGATATGATCATTGAAAATCCTTATGTTCATGTGGGCCCTTCTCTATTTAGAAAAACATACGATAAAAAATGATTAGATTCCTCAAATATTTATAAAGGACTAATGAAATCATATGACACTGCTAAGTATTTTGATATAGAGTTCAGTCCATAGAAAGACATCAACTATATCTTTCATATGGTAATAATTAAAGTCCTTTTATTTAAATAACCTCATTAATCCACTGATGGATGGGTAACAATGATAAATACCCGTTAGAGTCTGTGTCAAACAGGTTAGAATGTCTAGGACATAGAGGTACTTACACCCTGGATAATTCTCATTTGAATAAGGAAGAAAAAATGTGTACTACATATCCCACAAACAATTTAATCATATTCCTCATGATTCAAAGGCTATACATCACATCAATTTTATCAAAAAAATCCATTGAGCGTCCGTTTTTCATTAATTGAGTGTTTTCCAGAAAAGTTTGACATGTATGGAATGTATTCATGAAATGTATTCATAATTCTGAACATGTCCTATTCATATTCATGATATTTATGATGATGTTTGGAAATGTACTATTGCCTTTCGCTTGATCTGGATAACACCTATAGGGGGACTCTACAAGACAAGGATGACATATATAAGGGGATTCAATTGATTGAATAACAAATTTCACACTGTTACTTCATGACTCGAAGTAGTTTTCGATAGAACAACCATTTAATCAAAAAAAGAAACATCCAGGTGTGTCGTGTTATCAAGGTTGACATCTCAGAGGGATGAATCATGGTCTGATAGACATGTTTGGTGGACTATCATGTTATCTAGTGTATATGTCTAGAGAACTGCCACATGATCTGGGGGATATTCCTAAGGGATATTAAATGGCATGTAAAATATACTCCTAAGACCTACCATGACTTGGATGACATGTATATATTCCATCATGTGATATATATGAAAAGATCGAAGGACATCAAGACACTTAGATGACATGTATAGAGGACTTTTCATGACATAATAGACACGTTCAACCACTATAGATTGATCTAGGCAGGTCATTCTATGTGAAATATCATGATATTCCAGCAAATGTGCCAGATGATATGAAATGAAAATCTACTTAATTATCTTCTCATAATCATTCCATATTTTTTAGCCTTTATAGAATAAATTATTAATTGTTTTTCTGAATGAGACATGTTGATAATTTTAATGACTATGTCAATACCTAGAAACAAATTCTTGTGATATAGTTGGAACAAACATATCAATTCATTTGTTCAATAATGTTATAAAAAGAATCACATATTAAGTTTCTGTAATCCCTCAGGGTGTTCCCCATATTTTACCTAGGGGAAGCCCCTTAAAATTGTTTTAATTACTTCTATATGAAGTCTTCTATCACCTCTCCACTCCATTTCATGTCCTCTATCTTATGTGTTTTTATGCTGAAGGGATGGAATTAGTATTCCTTGCCACCCTATATTATTTACAAATTAAATGGTGTGTATATCATATATATGAATTAATTGGTTGAGGATAGTATTTCATCATGTGCAATTCATGATCATTCCATGAGTCATCTAGGTGTGACATGATAAAAAGTGACTAGGAGTACACTCTATGGTTATAATATTTATTTCCCCAATGTTTTCCAAATGTATTTACCATGAAAAAGTTTACTTTTCCAATGGATTTATCCAAACTTGGATGACATGATGGGTATTCCCCGTGAGATTAGGACACCTGTTGATGAATAATCAATTGATCCAAAGGGACTTGTCTAGGACCCTTCAAGAGATCATTATCTCTGTTGAAATAGAATCCACATGATAAATAGTGATTACATGATGTGTATAATACCTTATCATGGAAAATATTATAACATGGATCACATGATGATTTTTCTTTTCACATATTCTATTTTATATTTTACAATACTTTCAAACATTTACATTTTACCTTCTTTTAGGATTTCACATGATCAATAATGGATCTGAAATTATTATTTGAGCATTATCATGATAATAAATTATCCTTTCATTTGATTAACCACAAGGTAACATAAACAAGTCAATGAATCTTTTCATGACTATGATGACTTGTTTTGTAGTGTTCATGAGATCATTATGCCTTTTTAAGAGGCGATCAAGTGACTTAGGAGGATTTTATTGGATCCCTTCACAATATCATGGTGGATTTTTAGATATCATTCACGTGTCATGATGGAATGTTAAAGGACCTTGATGTGATCGGTGGTGATCAAACTGGGGACATATCCCCTTCTCCCTAATAAATGTACAATATCGAAAACATGATACCTCTTCATTTTTTTCATTTATTTTTTATTTCACATGTCATTCATTCGTTTCTCATTGGTTATCAGACACATTATCACAAGATCAATAAATGATCTCATTATGGTCTATGAGAATTGTCAGGTATAGTTTGTCTACTAGTCTATATTGGGTCCAATAGTCAAATTTACATGATTAATTGCCTCAGTATGATTGGTATGAGATGTTTGGGAGTCATGTCTAGATCATGATTCATGTTAATGATGAATTGTTGTGATCAAGAGCTACATGACTTCTTCCCTTCACATGATCAATATGGAATGATGAGGAGCCTTCTTGAGATCAATAAGGAATTAAAGAGAACATCTGTTTGATCAATGGGTATCAAAGGAAATCCAGAACACCTTATCATAAAAAATAGGATAAAATCAACTAAATTATCGTTCCCCAACTCTCATAAAAATTTCATTATTATAAATTTATTTTGATTATATCATATTGAGTATCCTTCAGGGAACCACATGAGAAGTATTGAATCTTGTGATGATGTGGAATCATTATCATGGATATTCACCCATGTTGTCTATGGTTCATCGCATGATCAGTTATGGATCTTGAAACTATGTCTGGGAATTGTCAGAGATATTCTTCCCTTTATTTTGTGGTATATAATGTGATATTTTGTTTCTATTTTAATTCCAAACTAGTCTTATCATTGGAAATCACCCCACATATATATGGAATCATATGGGTCTCACATGATTTAATATTTTAGTCCATGATATTTATCATAATGATGGTGACATGTGGGATTGATATCTCATTATTTGAGGAACATACATATAATCCTTCACATTATCATTATCAATTATTTGGATTCCATTTAAAGAATAATATGGATTGTTGAAGGTTATTTCCATGTCACTGAAATGATCATGAAAAGTGCATGAACCATTCACATGACCTTCCCAGGGTTATGTGATCCTGTGTATTCATATTAATCACATGATCTACATGACCAATCAACTTGGACTCTATGTAGAAATGATACTCATTACATGATATTGAAGATAAAATAATATTCTTGGTATAGGTATTTCACCGATAATAAAATTTCATATACTCATTTTTCATTTAACAAAAATCCCCACCTCCTGATTGAGGGAGGTCCTCCATGATAAGGAATTAGTTCTTGAGAGATTAAATTCCCTCAATTTTCATTGAGTGTTACACTAATCTGTGTCCCATAAAACATTTTTTCTAACATGTAATCATTTTTATTATACCAAAAAATAATAAATAAATGACAATGGAGCCTATCATTCTTTTAGAGACTCAAATAGTAGATCTCACGTGACTTCTTCACATAAATGATTTCATTTTATGATCTCTTAATATTAATTCATCAAAATATAGTTTCATTATATTCAATCACATTATAATAATTCATTAATTCCATCACCTCAACACCTTTATCAAATAAGCTATGAATCACCTTATGATATATTTATTTATCCTTCAAATATGTTCTCGACCATGTTGGTGACTTTTGGGATTTTTGCTAGATCTACTAGATATCTCTCATGATAACATGGTTTTTTCATTGTATATTACATATCCAAATGATCAAAAAATAAAAAGTAATTCAATGGGTCATGACATATTGATATACTCTTGGGTATGAAAATTCAAGAGACCTATAGAAAGTAAGGGGACCTTTATTTTGTTAGGTTCATGAGTCTCTAATGATACTATCTTAGTCATACCCATCTTTCTGTAGTGTTACTCAATCATCATACCTGATTTCATGTTTTTTATATAGGGATTAAATTTCATGTAACCTTTCAATTGTGGTTTTTTTGAAGGATTATGATTTCTAGGAATTTCAATTCCATCCATTGGTTAGATATATTCTCTAAAAATGTTGTTTTAATGGGTCTTATACCATCTAAAACTCAAAAATACCCTCTTTCACACTGACTAACTTTTTTTGTATTTTCTCTACTAGATGATATCAACATTCCCTCACATAAATATAATTTTACATCTCATTATTTATCATATTTTCTTGAATATATTCATATAGTAATTTTAAAAGATATCCAATTGGTTCTGAAACAACTCCTGGGGTATCCTATATACTTTTTTGAGTCCCATTAGGGTATATATATTTTTTATCTCAACCAATATCAAACATCCTGATGATTCTTAAATATAAATGTCTCATGTTTATATAATATGAGAATTGAATGGATATAAGTATAGGACTTATGACCTAGAATAATACTTTCTAATGCATGGGACTGATATTTTGGTTCAGTTTGAGTTTCTCAAAATTCAATATCCAATTATTGAGAAATAATCGTTATGAAGAGTCTTGGACTTCTCAGTTTGACATGTATGATCAATCAATGCTCCTCAGATAAATGATTATCCCCTCATTCATTTTTTCTCATTCCTTTCATTTTTACCATAGAGATTTAATTTTAGAATCTATGATATTTACCATTTTGGTAGAATAACTCTTCTATTTGGGATTTATGATGAATTCCTCTCTATTGTGGATGTTTGGGATGACCCCACACAAAATTCAACCTTGGTAGGGATACATGCTGACCATCATGAATGATATGTTGATGATATATCTAGACCCACTCCCACTCATGTCATTCAAGCATTATAAAACATCTTTCAATACCATAGAGATACAAAGAAAAATTCTATCCACCCACATCAATGTCCTTAACAAAATGTTCATGACATTATAGGATCTTATTGGCCCCTTAAATAAATTAATGGAAACCATATTGGTCTAACAAGGGTGAAAAAAGTGTCCAAAAGACTTGATTTAGTGGGTCATTGATCATGTTGTTTAAATGTTATATTTTCCCAATTCGGGATGCACACTTGTGCATTTGAGATTATATATTTGTGATATCTTCTGAACTTGTATAGTGTAGGATGATAAATCTATCTTTTATAACTCTTCCTCACCATTATCAAATCCTTAGTTATATATAAATTAGAAAAATACACTATCAAATCAGAATCAATTTAAAATTCATATTTTCATGGCTATGAGAGAACTTCTAGTGATATAAACATTTGAACTCTACCAATATTACTCATAAATCATTCTGTCCAATACACCTGAATATGTATATGGTAAATTTGATTTTATTACGTCCCAATGTGGTTATTGACATGGAATACTATAATGAATAGGTAAACATTATTCCCCAACCTCAAATAATTGTGCTAATTGTTGATTACAGTAGTGGATCTCTTGATGATATTTCATATAAACTATCACTCTGATATGGGTTTCATGAAGTTCATTTAGAAGTGTATATTATCTTCATACCACATACACCATATCTATTTTATCACTTTTATGTCTACATTCAAGGCATTTATCATCACAATATATATGATTTTTGGTGGTAATAACATCCGGGTCTCCATATAAAATTATAGATAATTTTATATCATGAAGATGAAAGTGTAGAAATAATAATTCTGACATCATATTACCCTATCATCAGTTCTTTGGAATATTCCCAATATTGGTTGGATTGATTTTTGAATGGTTTAGTTAAATGATTAGTTCACCATGTGGAAAATCCATGGGATTTCCAAAGACCCTTATATTTTGAATTAAGGTAGTTGATTTAGTAAATTTTATAGATTCCAAGATAGTTATCTCATCAATGTTAAGAACTTAAAATTAGTGGGAGTGAGTTTTTTTAGGGTCATCCTTTGGTACTTGTTGATGTTGATGCTTCTATTGATAGGATAAAATATGATGCTTGTTCTTGTTTTTATTCATCAAATTTTCCAATACTTCTTTCAACCGATTACATGTCTGAATTTCATCCATAAACCATTCCTCGTTTTGATATACAAACTCTAGTAGTTGTAGAGAACCATGTTAAACGAAGTTTATTATGGTATAAAATCTACACCCATATCATTGAGACTTTATTCATGGTTTTTCTATGATTAGAGGAATGCCTTGTCAAGTTATTTTTTAATTTGGGTGCTTGTAGATTTTATTATCATCCATTATATGATATCATGTTGTAGATTTTCATGGGCTGGTAAAAAGTATTGAATAACTTCAAGGAACAAAACATCATTGATGAAAAAAGTTCTCCATTATATTTAATATTAGTTTTTTGTTAGTTCATGAGAAAATACATCAATATGTAGCTAAGATAAATGCTCATATAGATGTCTTGGAATCATAAATATTAGAAAACATGAAATGGATAACTAGGATTAGATCCCATTTTCTAATGTCATCATTGATATTAGTGACTAATCATATAAGTTCGGAAGGGATTTCATATTTATTTGAGACTCTCAATCCATAGGTATTATAAGAAAAAATAAATAGGTTGAGACATCATTTCTCAACTAATATCTATCTCAAGAAATTGGTTTAATTAAGAATAATGTCTATCTGTATTTTATTATCACTCAATTATGGGCATATATTTTTCCTGTATCCTTGTTTTTTTGAAACATAAAGAGAGACTATATAATGTGTGGACTCCTCATTTATTCATGTTATCAAAGAATTAACATTCTATAGTTTATAAACTATTGGCGAAATTTCTTTATTTATGTTTTTCATGAAGTTTTATTGTAACGATATCAAATATGTTATAAAATATACCCATATTTGTATAATACTATTTAAAAAACGTGTTTATTTGATATAATAAGTCACAACCTATTTTTTTAGAATTGTTCAATAATTCCAATCAACATGTTATTTCTCATTGATGTATCATACAATATTTCCATAGGAAAACTTGATTTAAAAGAAAAATATTGGGGAAATATTTGCTTCAGAGGGAGCGTGATTTAATTTTTACCTAATTCAATGTAGTTTGTGAGAATAGATGGATTTTTATTTGGATAAATAATGACCCATAAAATATTTATTTCTTATTTTATATAGGACCATATTCTCCATACAGTCATTAAGAGGAATCCTAAATAGTTCTGGAATTGGGTTTTTTTCATTCCTCATATAAATTGTTTATTAACCTAAAAGGTTTATATCTTTCCAATTTCATAATTTTTTAGTATATTATGTAACATAGAAAGTGTATTTATAGCTAGCGGATACTTATGTTCTACCTAGGATTCCATTTTTTATTTCAATGAGAATAAAATTAGGTTTCTTTTAATTTTTTTCTTAAGGTATTGTAAATTAAACAATTTACATATTTTAGTTTAGGTTTATCTAGATCAAACATGTTTTTGTTATTATTTATGACTTCAATCGTGGTCTTTTCACTAAATAAGTTTATGTTATTATAACACAAATCATATGCACTATTATTTTTTGGTCTTATAGATCATACATTCTACTTTTTTGGTACATAGACTTATAGATTAGACCATCTGGTTCATATGAAGTAAATCATTCAGGATGTAACATTCTTTATGTAGTATAAATTCAATCGATAAGGATACCATCTCTTCAGTTTAACATCATATAGTACAAAAACTTTAAGTGATGATTAACATCGTATGGAAATGATTTCATATGTGTATCTTCACATCATATGGTAATGATTTATTTAAAGAAGTTTAATATCAGGTGGTATGGATGAATTGTATTTAGGTTATTTTCATTGGTTAAGGTTCAATTCTATGAATTTTAATGACTTAGATCCTGGAATTCAATATTTTCACATATTATAGTCATTTTACTTGGAAAATGAGTGACATGTAGTTTAATTTCAAAAACTCATGACATAAAATATTGTTCATTTTATAGTATTTCTTCTAGTACATCGCGGTCACTGTAGTTTAATGTTTTCTTATAGGTCATAATAGAATTAGTGGGATGACGATCCAATATGGATAGTCAGAATACGAGTTTTGTATTTCCTGAAAAAATCTAAATTTGTGAACATGGAATGAGGAAGAATGTTTATGGATGATCCAAAAATCCATAAGGTGATGATTTCATTATAGTGTTTTTGTGTCCCACAACTAGAATGGGGCATACATTTTTGAGATGACCCAAACACCATAAGGTGCTAAATTGCATCATGTTGTTTTTGGTCTCATGTGTATTTTAGGTCCTTTCCTAAAATATGGTGATAGAAGTGGTCACCCTTACTTTTCCAAGGCCCAACACTGGATATTTCGGACTAAAACATCGGGATTATGATATTGGATGTTGGTTGAAGGATATCCATTGTTAGATGAAACGCCATTGAATGGTTTTTTTAGGATGTCAACATCATTACCTACACCATTTAATTTCGAGTTATGGTTTTTCGGACATCATTTGGTTCTATAATGAAGTCAAAATTCATTCTTTGAGAAATGGTACAATATACGGTGTTTTAATGTTGATGATGTTGAATACTATTGAATAATATTGTTATGGGAATTATAGTTCATGGACTATGAGTAATTTATTTAACAGGATAAGGTAACCCTTGGGTACATTTCAACCATAGGTAATGAAAGAAGAACATTTTAAATGTAGTTGGGAAGATGTAACATCATAGTTATAGGTTCCACCAAGAGGTTCTCACTTCCTAGTTTGTCATATGGAATTAAGATAATTTCCCCAAATGCCAGTGGCTTCCCACTAGCAGAGAGGGCCATGGGTTTGATTGTTGAGAAACTATGCCATCATTAGCATAGTAACATAGCAGAATCCAACGTATAACAGTACAAGATGCGGTAATAATAACATGAAACAATAAATTGTAGAAGACTACAAGTAGATAAAAAATAGGAAAAAATATATAAATGATTCATGTCACATATGTCTAGGAAATAAGCCAAACAAGTCACAATGCTATAATACTGTACTGAACCTGAGTACAAGGAAAATAAGTAAATAACTCCAGAAGCATCACAAGTATTAGCTTAGTCACATGCTCTCCATCTCCACAACAATCAAGTACCTGAATTAGAAGAGAGGATTCCCTTATCTATACCCGAAACAATGTAATATTTTTGGGCTCAAAACCATGACCCAAACAGGGTGTGAGATGAATCCTAGTAGGAAACCACCAAAAGGTCTATTCCCAACTATCTTTGAATATATATGTAAGGGAGAATACAAAATGAAGTATTAAAATGAATGTACTCAAAATAAAACAATTATAAAATTTAAACTACAATCATTTACATTTATTAAATAAAAAATCAAACAAATATCATGCAACCCTATGGGACGTTACCAAAGTCTAACCCATCTGGTTCAGCTTAACATAGACTCTTTGAGGAAGTACTCCCCATCAATTCCCCATGTGGTCTCATAACGGTATACTACAAACACTCTTATGAAGCACTCAATGTCCAATTCTCCATGTCGTCTCACAATGTGGAACCACGGTCTGAGGGAGCACTCATGTCCCCCCCCCTATGGTCTTGCTACATGAAAGTAAGTAGATACTTTAGGGAACCTATATGCATCCATTTCCCCTATGGTCTAACAATACCAGGTTCCCACAACTCTGTATAAATCAATCGTTCACAAATGATATCTGTCATCCAATTTAAATCACAATATACTACCAGGCTAAACAGATACAAATCTTATCAAAAAATATTAGATAATAACAATACATCTTAAAAACAGTAGGTATGGAAAACAAAGCAGCCTAATAGGCAGTTTTCCACACAACGACGAAAATAATCAAACCTGGGAAAACACATCCATAACAATGTAATTAAACCGTATTATCAATTAAAAATCCCTATTCAAGAAAACAAAGCATAAGAGGGATTAACAGGGTTAAATTCCCTAAACACATAATACCCCAAACTAGGTTATTGTAAGGGTTTCACATATAATTCAAGGACAAACTACGTAAAAGAAAAAACCACCTACCATGACGTTGTACGATTGATATAGTTGAATCCCATCCTTTGAATCAACATGGAATGATGAAGATCTACAAAAAATCATTCAACATTAAACAAATAATCCTTATGAAAGATGATGAATTAACGGATGAGGCTCTATAAAAAGGAATAACTCACCATCGTTATTTGAACATAATCGACAGAGGTTGATTTGGAGAATGAATGGTTGATTGGGGGCTCATAGAAGATTCACGATCTTTATTTACTCCAAGGAGAGACGACATTAGATGAAGTGTTTTTGGTGAATGAGACGCGACTCCGGTCTTATAAAAAAAATTAAAATACATGGTGTGTACTTTAAAAATACACAGTGTGTATATTCCTTTACTAGGACTTTCATTAGGCGGTTTCCAGGTCACCCCACATGGCCTTGTACTCAGCAGTTTCACGGCTACCAGCGACAACCATGTACACAGTGTGTACACCAAAGTACACAGTGTGTACTCATTAAATTTTTAGAAAACCATATTTTTTAAAAAACAATAGAAAACATGATCCATACCTTAAATGAAGATCTGTGTTCTCAAAAACTCCCCCCCAAAGAAATTTATCTCTGAATTTCTTTAATGAGGAAACTAAGAATAATCCTCAAACATCTCTAGCCACTAGGATCATATATCGATCTCCTTCTCCCATGTATAGTATTTTACTCTCATGTGAAACCACATCACACATACCAGAGGGACATACTGACCAAAAAGAACCTACACTCTAGGATCAATAATCCAAATATGATGCTCCTCGAACGATGTGTCTACCTCCATCACAGTATTCTCAGTTTTCAAAAAATGACATTGGTCTGAGTAGTAATGTCGTAGCTGGGAGACATGGAATATTTAATCCATATATGTGTACCTATAAGGTAATGGAAACTGGTAGTCAGTCGACTATAATATATCCAACACCTCAAACGGCCCGATATATCTCGCTGAAAGCATACCTTGTCTCATGATCCTCATATGTCCCAACCTCAGTTTGACATGTTGAAATACATTATCTCCAACTTCAAACTCCATAGGTCTTCTCCATCGATCAACATAATACTTATATCATGATCGTTCAATATCCAGCCTCTTTCATGTCATATCTCTATGTTATGTGGTCACATAGGAAAAACGGGGACCCAACAGTACTACCTATCCTACCTCCATCCAACATAGGAGTTATCGGAATTTACTTCCATACAGAGCCTCATATGGTGCCATATTAACAGTTTCATGAAAAATATTATTATAGGAAAACTCTACCAAATAAATGTTTCTCTCCAAAGAACCTCCAAAAACTAGGATGCATGCTCGATGCATTTCTTCCACCACCTGTATTGTACACTTGGACTGGCTATCTATCCGGGGATGGTATGTGGTTCTCATAAGTATCTGTGTACCCAATTCCATCTGTATTCCATGCTAGACATGAGAAGTAAAACGGACATCCTTTTCTGAAACAATGGAGTTCGAAACCCCATGAAAACATACAATTTGACGGACGTATAGTTGTCCCAACTCATCTATACTAATGTTTTCCTTGATTGCTAAGAAGTGTGAAACCTTCGAGAGTCTATCAATGACAACCCAAACTATATCATTCCATCGAGGAAACCTCAGTAATGGTGTCATGAATTCTATCACGACATCATTCCACTTCCACTCAGGAATGGATAACTACAGCAAAACCCCTGCTGGTCGTAGAAGCTCTTCTTTCACCTGCTAACAGGTGGAACACCTCATGAAAAACCAAAAACATATATCTTCATACCTAGAAACCAATACTGACAGTGTAGACCTCGATACATCTTGGAGACACCCGGATGAACTTACCCAACTGATGAATGAAATCCCACATCAGCTCCTCGCGTATGTCTGCAGACACCCGTACCCATCAATGAAAGAAATAGATATCATCCTCTCCTATATTCCATCCAGGAATATGGTCCTCTCCTGACAAACTCTCCCATAGAACTAGGCCTTTAGAATATTATAGCCAACTCATTCTTACTCTCTCAAGTAGATTATAGGAAAAAAAAATATAGAAGAAAGAAACGGCATACCCTATCTCTGATGCACCTCAAAATGCATCTCAAAGAACAGATCAATAAGCTACCACTCAATGATGGCCTCCTGAACTACATGTATTTGGGTCCTCCTTCTCAATGCATCAGACATAATGATTCCTTTATATGGTGTGTTGGCTAGCTCAAAATAAATGGAATGAAGGTACTCAACCCACATTCACTATCTCAAATTCAGATCACACTGAGTGGAGATATACTTGAGAATTTTTTGGTGGGTGAAAATCAAAAAATGATATCCAAAAAGATAATGTCTCCAACAACGTAAATCATGAACAACTATAGCCGACTCATGTTCTTGAATCTGGTTATTCCTATCATGTGGCCTGAACTACCAAGACTCATATTAAACGACACCTTCCCCCTACATAAGCACTGCTCCCAAATTGATACCTGATGTATCATAGTAAACATTATAAATATTTCATGGATTTATAAAAAATATTATCTGTGCTGAAATCAACCCCCCCTACAGCTTTTGAAAGGCCAACTCACATGAATTTGTGCAAAAGTACTTCACACCATTCTTAGTTAGGCCCGTCAGTGACACTGATAAGCATGAATCGTCTTCTATAAAACATGTGTATTGACAATCCACCCCTATAAAACTTCGTACCTTAATGATTTTCTTCGACTGATCCTAGGAACCTAATGCCCTATGGGTATACTATTACTCTTTTAACTTAGATAACATAACCCAAGAAGGGAATCTAGTTAATCCAAAAGTGGAATTTTAAGAGCATATCATATAACTGATGCTCTCTCAGTGTACTCAAAATAATCTTAAAATGGGTAGCATGGTCACTTCTAGTCTGAGAGTACACCAAGATATTTTCCACGAAAACCACCAGGATGGAATCCAAGTATTAATGGATTACTCGATTAATCAGTTCCATATAAACTGCAGGCGCGTTCATGAGACCGAATGACATAACCACATACTCGTATAGACCACACCCACTCTAAAAGGTTGTAAGAGGTATATTATATAGTCTAGCATGAAACTTATCATAACCAAACCTCATTTAAATATTCCATAATACTATGAATCCTTGAAGATGATAAATGAGATTATCAATCCTAAGTAAGGGATATCAGTTCTGTACCGTGAACTTGTCCATCTTTTGATAATCCACACAATGTCGGAGGGTACCATCCTCCTTTATTGAAAATAGGATTGGTGAACCCCAAAGAGATGTACTATGCCAGATGAAACGCATTTCTTATAAATCCTCTAGCTACTTCTTGAGCTCCTCTATCTCTGGTGTGACCATCCAATAATGAGAAATGGGCACCAGTTCCCCCCTTGGAACAAGCTCAATAAAAAAGTAGACATCTCACTCTGGAGGAAAACATGAAAAGTCGTCCTAGAATACATCCCCGAAACAATCCACCACTAGAGAGAAGTCCATTTGTGATGTTCTCTATTCATCTAGATAAAACTAGAAATCTGGGCTGTAAATCCTCCAAAACCAAGATTCTTAGGTCTCTCTCTTCTAACATGGACATACCATTAACACTTATATAGAAATGAACCACCATCTGGTGTTGTGAAACTCACCATATGGTGATTGAAATCAAAAATATCATAAAAGTGAACTAACCTATCCATTATGAGAATGGAATCATAGACTGTCATCTCCAGGACATTGAGGTCCCATAATAAGTGGAATTCCTCGACCTCAAGAGGGAACTCCTTGCACTTACGTATACTTTTCGTTCTAGTCCCCAATGGTGTGTCTAGAATCCAGAAATCAGTAGAAGTAATGATACAGAGCCCAAGGCTCTCCAAAACAACATCATATATGAAACTATGGGAAGCCCCTATATCAAAAATTGCAGAAGCTAAAACTGAGGTAACTATAATCATACCTCTAACTGTAGAGGGTTTGGGATCTTGCTCTGGCTGGATCTGCTCTACTGGAGAAGTATGACCTGTACACGGCCCTATGACCCTACTTGTACACCTTGAGCTAATACACCACGTTATCACTGAATTTATGAAGATATATACCATGGATATGACTTCCACCTCAACCTGAATGGCTAGAAGAACTCATGTTCCCACACTGATTAGAAGTAGGTGGTCCTTCTCTTGAACGAGGAGTCAAAGAAGAACCTCTATCAGAAACTGCTGGTGAGAAACAATTATAGAAACACTGAAGATGAACCATCTTGCCACAAGATTAGCACACCACATGGTTTCTCAGGTTATGTGGCCATGTATTCCCACTCGTCCCGCACTGGTAGAACACAAATTGGATTCCTGAAAGAATATTATACCTACATGAATATCCATGCGTAGACTCCCTGTAGTGCTCTGTGCTATCAATCAGAGGGGTACCAACTCCGGATTTCGATCCTCCCTAGCTCACATCCCAAGAATCCATCATATTTCACTTTATGATCAACACCTGGTTGACTATAGAGCTGATGGAATTCAACATTAAGATGTTCACCTAAGATCAGATGTCATTCCTGGGACCATCCTCCAACTTCCTCACCAGGAATAACTCATCACCCCTAGAATTGGTGTGAAGCACTGCAGTTCTATGAAGCGAGTAGAATACTCCATGTATTAGAGAGTTCCTTTCTCTAGACTCATGAAATATGGGTATTGGTTTTCCATTAATTCCTCCAGGTATTAGTAATCGTAATAGGCATGCCGGAACTCATCTCAAGCCACAACCTGCTGGCGTCCCGCTTGTGAGATCACATTCCACCATCTCTTTGCGGAATCCCGAAGCATTTAAGTACCGAGATTCACCCTCCTCTATGGGGGTGTCTCTAGTTGCTCGACTATCGATAGTATATATTCTAACCATGAATCTGTAGCCTGATTTCCACAATCCCATGAGAATGTGGGTGGATTCTGCTCCTGAAAACCCCGCGTCAACTCTACCATAAACAGGGCATGATGCATTTCTCTCTGGAAGGTCTGCATATACCTCATGAAGCCTTATCAGAACTGTGCATAAGCACCAGCATATATAATAATGGCTAGTTCCATGACGTGAATGAAGGGATGGACTTTAGTTGTTGTATGATCTACCATGTCTGTTGGCTATTCTATGCCATGCATCTGGCATACAACTAGAGGACATCATGGTGGCATGAATCATCGATTTCAAGGTCACATCTTAGTTCAGGATTACCCAGGAATGAATCATATAAGTGCATGAAAGTAAAAGGGGAATGAAAACATTCATGTTTTCCAAAAAAGGGATACACGACATGTATAACCACTATATGATGTGTTCCCTTAAGCCTTTATATGTGTGTGTACTTCTGCCAAAACTGGTAGTGTAACACCCCTACCCACAGTGTGTTCCTCCAATGGACAAGACATGTACATGTACCATTTTCCCCATTCTCAAGTTCCTCTACATGTCTAACCCACATAGTTTTTATAGGAAAATACTACACATTGTGATTGTGCCAAACACAGCGTGTACAAGAATGAATCCACCGACCTCTGTTGTTAGTCACATAGCTGGTTACGCGGTGGACTCCACACGGCATGTTCATGATGGACACAATGTGTGCTATATGAGTTTCAACCCCCCATGTTGTTAGTCAAATATAAGGACACACAACTCTTATAACATTGAATGTACTCCAAGAACATCGTGTGTGCCATCAAACATTTCCCAACCCCATTTCTCTTCCCATAAATTTAGTCACACGGTCAGGGATTACAAGGTGTGGACATCTAGTACACAGTCTGTACTTATGAAAATAGTCACATTCTGTATAGAAGGATGCATGGAATATAGTCATAATTACACACCGTGTATTTTGTGGTTTTTCAGTGATTAAGCCTCAGAATCTAAACCATAAGGCCATAAAAACAATGAAACAAACATTAAAGTGAAACATTCTGATCTGCGGGGGCCCATAGTCCCTGCTAATCAAATCCTGACATCTTATTCTTGTATTATCACATGTATAACAGTGCAGTCAAACACATGATCCACCAAATTAGGATCCATACAACCCATAACACCTCTGTGACCAAATTTTGGTGTTCATTCGAAAGAAACATTACATATTATAATACCCTTCCTAATATCTGGTATTATATCAAGGAATCTTTCACAAGAACATGCATTTCTAGCACAACATCTATCACAAAAACATTCAATCAGTAACGCAACCGAAATGGCTTGATAAGAATGCATGACATGTGATCTCTTTCACATGCCTATATGATTCATGAGATTGAATACCTTAATCTCATCAGGTTACCATAAAATAAAACCTAAATAATATCAACAATAAAATCACAAAACTTGTGAATCCCACCACGTTAAAATCAATTCAACTGTAATAATTGAAAAATGATAAAAATTGTAATATATGAGTTAAATTGGATTTTCCCTATACATGGGTCATATACTCCCGAGCACAGCATATTACAAACTACCTATTACTTCCTAACCCTGTATATGGTCTCCATATAGTAAGTGAAGATGAAAATATCCCCTTTGATTCCTCATTGTAATTTCATGGTTTTTGGTGCTGCCTAGAGGTTCCCCGTACCCTGTTGGTCGCATGGCCTCATACTCATTTCCTCGAATTCCTGAGGCTTCCAAATATAATCAAGTACCATGGTTGTAATAGTGGCGGAACTATTCCCCCATTTTCAAAGTAACACAACATAAACAAATGTATAATAGTAGAATAAGCAGTAATAATAACATGAAATAGTAAACAATAGTAAAAAATAAGTAGATAAAGAAATGGAGCACATATATAAATGATGCATGTCATATATGTCTATTATTACATATATATAAGTCACAATCCTAGAATATAGTACTAAACCAATGTACAAGGAAAATAAATAAATAACTACATCACCATCACAATCCACACCTTGTACCATGCTCTCAATATCCACATCAATCAAGTATCTAAAGTTGAAGGGAAGATTCCTTTATCAATACCTACAAAAATATAATCTGTTTGGGCCCAAAATAATGACCCAATCATGGTGTGAGATGAATCCCTATAGGCATCCACCCAAAAATCTTTTCCCAAATATTCCCGAATCGATATGGCATTCAATATACTAAATGATTTAATAAACAAGGAAGTACTAAAAATTAAATAATCAAAGAGTTCCAAGTACATTATTTTACATTAATTAAACAAAAAACAAAACAAATATAAAGAAACCATCCGAAATCATGTAATAGTCTAACCACTCATGTTCATCTTATCAAAGACATAATAAGGAAGCACTCACCGTCAAATCCCACTTTTTCTCAAAATGGTAAACTAAAGACACTATGGGGAAGCACTCACCGTCCAAATCCCCATATGGTCTTGAAACATGGAACTACAACCACTATGATGGAACACTCATGTCTACACCCCTACGGTCAGGCAAAGTGAATGTAAAATAGACACCCTATGAAGTCATGAGCATCCATTCCCCCTATGGTCTAACTACACCAGATTCAAACCGCCCTGTGTAATTCAATCATGCATAAATGATATCTAGTCGCCAATGTAAATCACAATATACTACTTTCCTAAACAACTACAATGCATATCAAAACAAATCAGATAATATCACTCCATCCTAACAAAACTAGGAATAGAAAATAATGAATCCTATTAAGAGGTTATGGACCCAACAACCAATACAATCAAACATCTGAAAACACATCCAAATCATGGTAATTAAACCATATTCTCAATCCTACATTCGTACTCAAGAAAAAGAACTATAGTAAGAATTAACGTTTTTAAATTCGATAATCACGCAATACCACGAAATAGGGTATTGGAAATTTTTCACATATAGTTCCATGAAAAATAACGAATGGGACAAACCACCTGCATTGTCTTTGTATAATCGATATAGTGGAATCCAAACTTTTTATTTGACCTAGTGTTTCATAGATTTATAAAAACATCTAAAAAGTATAGGCAAGATTTTCTCACGAAAGAGGAGAAATCAAGGGATGTGGCTCTAGAAGAAGGAAGATCTCGTTGTGGAGATTCTAACGCAATAGACGGTGGTTAATTCGAAGAACGGATGGTTGAACGAGTGATAAAATAAGATTCGTGATCTTCAGTCATTAAAGGGAGAACGACGTTAGAAGAATTGTTTTTTATGAACAAGACATGACCCCTCTCGCATTTAACAAATAAAAAAAATACACTACATAACTACATGCACATTAGAAATACACGGCATGTATATGACTTAAGTAGGCCGCACTTTAGGTGGTCTTCAGGTCACCCCACACACCCATGTACTCGCCCGTTACATGATTAGTACAAGCCTACCCATGGAAACCAGGTACACGACGTGTTCTCCTAAGTACAGTGTGTGTACTCCTAAAATATCCAAGAAATCATATTTTCTCAAAAACCAAGAAAGAAAGATCTATATTTGGAAAGAAGATTCGAGTTCTTATAGATTATAATACTTGGAATTATGCAGGGGGAGTCTGTGAAAAACCCCCTTCTAGGAACATTCTCTTTGGAAAGGTTCATTTCTACAATGATTCCTACTTGGGTCTATATGGATTGTAAAAACCATGTTAAAATTTTTATACACGAATGAATGATGTGTAATGAATATTATTTTCTATGTGGATACAATAAAAGGATAACCACTCAAACAACTTGTTTATTAGTTTAGAAATCAAATACATGATGGTGCTTTATGGACAACATAATATTCAATAATGTTTCGGGAACCCAAAACATTTTTTTAAAACACAGTTAACACATTATAGTGACAATGAGATATGATAAATAATTAATCTTACATATTTATTATTTTGGGTTCTATCTTGAATATTTCACATTTTACAGGGGCAATAAGTTGTTCAAAAGGTGATTAATGCCTTGTTTATTTATTCCATATCATTACCTAAAATATAAAGATGATGGATTTTGTTAGAAGGGGGATTGATTTCTGGTAGAAAGTTTTTTAAACTGTACATGTATTATGTCTCTTCCCCTTTCTATTTTGGTTCTTATGATTTATAACATCAACGTAAAATGTTATGTATCATACAACATTGACCAATGTGCATGTATTTTTTGTCATTAAACATCTGTACTTGGGATGAGGTAAATTTTAAACAATATCCTAATTAGCTAACTAATGGAAAATAAAAATCTAATATACATATGAGATGTAACTAAAAATGATGTAAATCATGGGTGATGGTTCATGTTACACGAGTGATGGTATGAGGAAATCATGTTGAGAATGATCAAGAAAGTATGTAAATTATATCCACATAGATGATGAAAGGGGTCGAAATTAATTGATTTCACCGTCCATAGGGCCCAGATGCAGATGGTTTGGGGGTCCAAGGGCCTTTTTATGATATACCACAATCAATTTAACGCCCCGACCCCAGCTACCCAGAGTCGGTGCATTACTTCGTAACATTGGCATGATCACAAGAAAGATCAAATCTCGAAAGACCGATTGGTTTAGTAGCCTTGGAAATACTAGATATAATCATAAAGTTTTACATTACATTTCAAAGTGAAAAACTACTACAACAACAAAGTCTTCATATCCACACTATTAACCCCTCATAATATCCCTGCAAGTCATTCATAAATTACTTCTTCACTACCTGGGAAAAATAAAACATAGAAAAGGGGTGAGCTCAAATGCCCAGTAAGGATAACAATATAGCGGAAACTTTCATCAATAAGAATAAACATTTAAGGCAATGTATAACTAAAACAAAAGCCTTTTAAACATGAACTTTCAACATGGTATGGCATAAATAAAATGAAATAATTCCATTTACTTATTCACATGGATATTCCACTAATCGAATAATCACATGCAAAAATAAATAACCACTTTCATAATGTTGGAATGCATAATGCCAGACTATCATAACCACATAGCCAAGGCCTCGTGCCAAGACTACAAATAAGATTTTGTCAAGGCCTTGTGCCAAGACACTAGTTTGTCTCATGAGACCTACCGATGCATCGAGGAGCTATAGCGGGCTCCACCCGTCACTTATTAAGTCCAATGCATTCCCATATGAAAAGGTTTAAACATAACATAAACATTCGTATTAAAACTAGCATACGAAATGTCAATACTTTCACAATAAACTATGAATGGTATAAAAAAAGCACATCCACAGTCAAACATATCACAAAACCTTCAATACAATATAGAAGTTTTGTATCATAATAAATCAACTTCAAATAATCTTAAAATCCATCAAAGGATGTTGACATAGATGAAATCAAAATTCTTTTTAAAGAAATATCTCCTTTTATTTTGAAATCATTTAAGATCCATATAAAATAAAAAATTTTCTTTGAAAATATTCTTATAAGCTTGTAAGGAAAGCTTTGAAGATTTTATAACGGCGTAAAATAACCGCACCCGCCGTATAAGTTAAAAAAAACATTCTTACCTCAATTCTGTCGAAAAGGTTAAAAAGGACATTGTTTTGAAAACGACGGAAAGATTCCTTTATAAACCTCTTATAAAAAGTCAAAAAAGGGTATAAATGACTTTAACCCATATTCTTGTAAATAGTAAAAAAATTTTGAAATACATTTCGAAGAAACATGGATGTGGATGATAAAGAGATCCCAGTAGATTATTACGTATAATACAACCTCAGATAATGAAGAGATTGTGAAATAACCCTTACCTTGTACTTTTCCTTGGTTGGGGTAGGTTAACCTCCTGTATAATGGTGAAATAATTGTTATTAAATTATACAAGAATCATATACATTAATATGATATCATATATGATCTTTTAATATTGATTTGATAATAAAATCTTAGTATTATCGTTGTTTCGAGTGTGAACTTACTTGTTTTCTTTTGTATGTTTTGTTATGTAAGACATGTTTGTAAAGGATAAGTTGTATATTATTCAAATCCAGAATGGTATCAAGTCCTTAAACATCATTTTTAAATCATCAAATGATAATTATACTTGAATGGATACGATGGATAATGAATCTCATCGCGTTCGTGGAGACGGTAGTCCGTACGTACGCACGAACGCTACTTCCATTTAATTTTTATTTTAAAAGAATCAAATACAGATGATACATAGGTATATTACTATTACAGTATAATATAATATTTTATACATGTTACTTAAGTTCATTAACACCATCCTTTATACGTTCCATGTGTGGTATGAACGAGTCATATCATTTTAAGGGGGCGGTAGTCCGCACTTCCTCAAATGAAATTATCGTATGTATATACAACATGAAACGAATAATGGTATGAAATAAAATGGAATTACAGAAGCTTATATATAAAATATATATCATTAATATCATATTTAATTACAGTGCCATCATAATGGCCACCATGAGAGGCGGTAAGATGTATTTGAACAATCATCGTTTCGTGAGGCGTTAGTTTGCCATCCACAGAAACATTATGTTCATCATCCATTAGATGGAGTTGTGTGTATGTGTAGTTTGAATACTTCTTATAACAACATCCTAGTATATTGAGGATACTGGTGTTGTTACAAAAGAAAGGAAATAAAAAGAGTTTTGGGGTTGGAGAAGCAAAATAAATGAAAATAATTTAAGAGAAATCGTTACCTTTAATTTAGGTAACTCACTTTGGTTGGAACCAAAGGACTTCTTGAAATGCTTTCTGCCTAAGGGGAAGCTTCAAGGAGGAGGAGAGGGATGTGGGGAGCTTAGTTGGGCAGAGTTTGGACGAGCCAAGTGGCTTGAGAGGTGTGAAGAAATGAGAAGGAGGAGTGCCCTTTTATAAGAGGGGTGAGGGGCACCTTTGGAAAATCTAGAAATATTAATTTATAATAAATTCATATTCGATTTCTAATGGCTCCAAAGTTGACTATTCAAAGGTTAAGGTGGGGATAGGTCGCAAACCACTCAACCAATAGAATTTAGACAGGTTTGGGTACTTATATTAACCTTATCTTTAAGTATTAACTCTAAGTTAATTAGTTTCACTTTTACAATGTCTCTTTGTATTTTTATATAATATGGTTAATAAACTTACTATATACATCCAAGCGACCCCCAAGTGGTCCATTAATGAGGAACCTATCATAATATAAGTCTCTTGGCCGAACCTTAGATTTTTAGGAATTTAATATCAATTAATAATATAATATTTGTTTTAGGAACTCTTTTATGTCAATTTTGACACTATTCAATAGTTGATTTTTTTGAAACTCCTAACAGATTTATTACTTCGAACAAAGTCAATTACATCAATCCTAATATATCATATTATCATAGAAAATTAGTGTAATTCATTAAAAGTTTCATATTATATTTATTTGGGTATTTATAATATCAATTATGTTAATTTTTTACTATTTTAGTAATTACTGCATCATCATTGTGTCATACATAAAATAATTTATTTAATGTCTAAAAATTATAAATAAAATATCATTATGTAGGAAATCTTTTTAGCTTTCTAATGAATATTTATAATCGAAAATCCAACATGTATAACCCTATGTAAAAATTGTTCTTCTAAAAGATGTAAGCTTATGCCATTTTTATTTTTATTTTAACTTTATTAATATAATGTGTCATTATCACTTACAAGTGGATCCATGGGGTCCCAAAATAGACCCAAAGATGCCCATGGTCGACCATGTATCAACCAATAGGGTTAAGACACGTTTTAGGGTAATTTAGTTTTATTATAATATTATTTTTTTAACCCTTATTTACCGGATTTACCCTTTAACCATGGTAAATAAAATATTTACCACAGTAACTATTCAAAATGTCTAAAAATAAAAGTTACCTATTTACACAATTTGAACATCCTGATTCCAAATATGGAATCCATTTTCCTAAATTCAAAACACAGAAGTGGCAGAAATTAATTTAAAATTAATTCCCGCTGTCAAAACAAAAAGCGTGTTTTTAAGAGGTAATAACTATCAAAAGATTGACACTTGTTTATGTTTGGTTTAATTGTAAAATTATGTCCAATGACCACCATTATATTAAATGGTAAAAATATATTCTAAATATACTTTAAAACCACTCAAATTCATAATTTATCACTATTAATTATTTTGATTAAAAAAGTTGTTTTTAATTAAAATTTAGTAATTTTCACTATTCATCAAAATATGAAAGTTATCCGAAATGTACCAAAATTTCACCCTAGGCTAATTTTGATATTCCGAATCTAAAAATGAAGTCCATTTTTGAAATATTGAATATATATGATTTCAAAAAGTAGGTATTACTATTCACAACGGCTAGTTTAATTAGTTGTGGTGTGTGTTAGAACTCGAGGTTGCGTACAACACACGCTACTGTATTATTCAAAGGAAAGCGTACCGTGGAATCTTGGGATGTTTCATTTTAAATTTTTTGATGTCCCCATATAGTCAAAAAGTTTAAAATATTGTATTTAAAAAGGGTTCACTGTTAAAAGTTGATAAAAGTGCAATACTGAAAATGAATTTGTTCTTGCATTATATCTAAGAAACTCATAATATGGATTCTAAAATTATAAGGATTATATAAAGTTTAAAATTTAGATAATACTATTCATAACCTCTTTTGAATGGCTTTTTTTTTGTAAGTCATGGTGTGATTGAACTCGGTGTTGCGTGTAGTGCAAGTTATTGAATTATTTTGAAGAAATAACACACTATGAAATCTTGGGGTGTTACATTCTCCCCTCCTTCAATAAATTGCGTCCTCGCAATTTTAAATTGTTCTTCGAAAATAAAAGGTTGAAAATAGAAAATATATTTGTGGGAAAACCCACATCGGAAATTGGGTTACTAAAATTTAGTCTTAATATGAGGAAAAGAGAAATTAAAGGGTCACCACCAAATTATGATCTCGATTAGGAGAACATTGGTGGCATTTAGAGACATATAATTGGAGGAAAAACGTAAATATTTATAGGTAGTGATTGAGGTCATCAATCACAAACAAGTATAAAATTGAGGTCCTTAAATTCATCAATCTATGATGATTTGAAATACCATCGGTTCAACAAAACATAGGGTATTAGGATAACACATTTTTGACGTTTCAAAATATCCTAGTTGAAATCCCACATCGAAAAATGAATTAATGAGGCCTCTATTTAAAATAAAGAGTCGAAAGTATGAAGATTACCGAAAATAACACATACTAGGGTTCCATGTAGGAAAATATGGATATGGAAGAAAAATCTAACCATCAATTATCTGATGGAGAGTGGTAGAGAACATGGCTATGAAAAGGCCAACAATCCCAAAGCCATAAATTTGTGATGATTTAAGGTACCATCTAGGACAACATTTTTGTTCTAAGTTTCTATTATTAATGTTGAGGAATTTATTTATGAGATTGGCTAAGATAATAAGGAGATATACTTACTTTATAATTAGAATTTTACCCATTAATAAATTTCTACCACAAACTCATCTTTCACTCTAAAATATAATAGAACGTAATTTTTTTTTCTATTTATACTATTCGTACAGGGTTCCAAAATAAATGAATTTATAATTCATCTACCAGATCTTTTTAAAAAAAAAACTACATTATTTAATTCGGACATCTCGTGGGACAGTGGTAGGTGATACACCCTTGTCGCCCTTCGGTTGCGGGTTCAAGTCTCGCAGCCTTGCCGGACGCGATGGGTTGCCGCCCGACCTCCGGGTTGTCCTTTTATGGCTATCCAAAATAATCCAAACTAGAACTATCCAAAATACTTCTATCCAAACTCACAGTCCAACATTTATAAGTAAGGTAAACATAATGTAGAACCTTTTTACCCTGTAATAGCATATGAATACCTTCATCATGTATTCTTTTAATACACCGAAACATCCTGAATTACCATATTCCTTATTGATTACATTCATGCTCCCTTATTCCATATAGAAAGCTGGATATACTTCATTAATCCAAAAATGTTTTAAACCCCAACAATGATGGAATATACAAATCATTAATCAGTTCCAAGGTAGTCAAGAATATCCAATATAATTTTTCCAAAACAATCACATATTATTCCAAAATCACTACCTCAGTATCAGAAGTATATTATGATTTATTATTCTCTCAACCATATATTTTCCAAAAATTTATCCTGCTATTGAGTCACTTTTCTTTGTTCCACACAATCTCAAGTCCTTAATGAAATAGTACTGCAGTACAATCCTTATATACTCCATAATCATTATAACAAGTACATTGTTGATACAACACTCAATTGACATAATCAACATAAGAACTCTAATCATTCCTCTTCATCTTTGGTAGTATCATAACTTGATTATTATCCAATAGCATCATTTGCGGCATAGTCTGATGACTGGGACATAGGTTCGCGTAGTGTCCAAACTCCTTGCAAATGAAGCATTGTACATTTGAAACCATTTTCTTACCCTTGCAGTCACGTACTTTGTGCCCTTTTCCTCCACACTTATAACAAACTCCCATTCCTTTCAGGCAAGTTCCAGGGTGTTTCTTTCCACAGTTACTACATATGGAAAATTCCTCTTTTCCCTTTTCCCTTTATCCATCTTTCTCTCTTCCATCCTTTTCATCTCTTGATTCCCTTCAAAGCCATAGGACTCAGTAAACTCTTTACTTATCTTATCAACACATGATATTATTTCTTCATATGATGATAATACATGGGAGACTATTTCTCTTATAAATTCTAGCTTAAGACCATGAAAGATATGATCCTTCCTTCTCTTTGAATCATGTGTATTTCTGGAGTTCTCATTCCTTCTACTGGGCGCCATTTCTAAACAATGGCATAAACTAGATCAGTTTATGAATCAAAATACATAATCCCATACTTATAAAACACTTAACATAAATTGAACTATTTATGGATATAATCCATAATCATAAAAATGTTTTCTTTGAGGAAGTATATACTCATAAACCCTTCATAATGATTTGTAAAGAAAATGAGAGTTATCCTAAGCATATCCCCCGGGAGTTTCGTAACCAAGAGTGCAGCAAGGCCCGTTGTCGTGCACCAGTTCCCGTTCGAGTCTAGCTCAAAGCGGTGTTTTCGGGTTTTACCCCTAGGTACATCTGTGCCAGAGCCACCTCTACCTGCTCGTATCCAGACAGGGATGTATTGCTCGGAAAACTCACAAAATCTCTACAATACCAAAATTCTAGGAAGTTCTCCTATACTAATCCTCAAAGTTCATCTTAGGTCTACGTGCTCTAATCAGAGTTTATCTAAATCTAGTTTCCAAGGTTTGTACTAAACTTCCTCTGATACCAACTTTAACGCCCCGACCCCAGCTACCCAGAGTCGGTGCATTACTTCGTAACATTGGCATGATCACAAGAAAGATCAAATCTCGAAAGACCGATTGGTTTAGTAGCCTTGGAAATACTAGATATAATCATAAAGTTTTACATTACATTTCAAAGTGAAAAACTACAACAACAACAAAGTCTTCATATCCACAATATTAACCCCTCATAATATCCCTGCAAGTCATTCATAAATTACTTCTTCACTACCTGGGAAAAATAAAACATAGAAAAGGGGTGAGCTCAAATGCCCAGTAAGGATAAAAATATAGCGGAAACTTTCATCAATAAGAATAAACATTTAAGGCAATGTATAACTAAAACAAAAGCCTTTTAAACATGAACTTTCAACATGGTATGGCATAAATAAAATGAAATAATGCCATTTACTTATTCACATGGATATTCCACTAATCGAATAATCACATGCAAAAATAAATAACCACTTTCATAATGTTGGAATGCATAATGCCAGACTATCATAACCACATAGCCAAGGCCTCGTGCCAAGACTACAAATAAGATTTTGTCAAGGCCTTGTGCCAAGACACTAGTTTGTCTCATGAGACCTACCGATGCATCGAGGAGCTATAGCGGGCTCCACCCGTCACTTATTAAGTCCAATGCATTCCCATATGAAAAGGTTTAAACATAACATAAACATTCGTATTAAAACTAGCATACGAAATGTCAATACTTTCACAATAAACTATGAATGGTATAAAAATAGCACATCCACAGTCAAACATATCTCAAAACCTTCAATACAATATAGAAGTTTTGTATCATAATAAATCAACTTCAAATAATCTTAAAATCCATCAAAGGATGTTGACATAGATGAAATCAAAATTCTTTTTAAAGAAATATCTCCTTTTATTTTGAAATCATTTAAGATCCATATAAAATAAAACATTTTCTTTGAAAATATTCTTATAAGCTTGTAAGGAAAGCTTTGAAGATTTTATAACGTCGTAAAATAACCGCACCTGCCGTATAAGTTAAAAAAACATTCTTACCTCAATTCTGTCGAAAAGGTTAAAAAGGACATTGTTTTGAAAACGACGGAAAGATTCCTTTATAAACCTCTTATAAAAAGTCAAAAAGGGTATAAATGACTTTAACCCATATTCTTGTAAATAGTAAAAATGTTTTGAAATACATTTCGAAGAAACATGGATGTGGATGATAAAGAGATCCCAGTAGATTATTACGTATAATACAACCTCAGATAATGAAGAGATTGTGAAATAACCCTTACCTTGAACTTTTCCTTGGTTGGGGTAGGTTAACCTCCTGTATAATGGTGAAATAATTGTTATTAAATTATACAAGAATCATATACATTAATATGATATCATATATGATCTTTTAATATTGATTTGATAATAAAATCTTAGTATTATCGTTGTTTCGAGTGTGAACTTACTTGTTTGCTTTTGTATGTTTTGTTATGTAAGACATGTTTGTAAAGGATAAGTTGTATATTATTCAAATCCAAAATGGTATCAAGTCCTTAAACATCATTTTTAAATCATCAAATGATAATTATACTTGAATGGATACGATGGATAATGAATCTCATCGCGTTCGTGGAGACGGTAGTCCGTACGTACGCACGAACGCTACTTCCATTTAATTTTTATTTTAAAAGAATCAAATACAGATGATACATAGGTATATTACTATTCCTGTAAAATATAATATTTTATACATGTTACTTAAGTTCATTAACACCATCCTTTATACGTTCCATGTGTGGTATGAACGAGTCATATCATTTTAAGGGGGCGGTAGTCCGCACTTCCTCAAATGAAATTATCGTATGTATATACAACATGAAACGAATAATGGTATGAAATAAAATGGAATTACAGAAGCTTATATATAAAATATATATCATTAATATCATATTTAATTACAGTGGCATCATAATGGCCACCATGAGAGGCGGTAAGATGTATTTGAACAATCATCGTTTCGTGAGGCGTTAGTTTGCCATCCACAGAAACATTATGTTCATCATCCATTAGATGGAGTTGTGTGTATGTGTAGTTTGAATACTTCTTATAACAACATCCTAGTATATTGAGGATACTGGTGTTGTTACAAAAGAAAGGAAATAAAAAGAGTTTTGGGGTTGGAGAAGCAAAATAAATGAAAATAATTTAAGAAAAATCGTTACCTTTAATTTAGGTAACTCACTTTGGTTGGAACCAAAGGACTTCTTGAAATGCTTTCTGCCTAAGGGGAAGCTTCAAGGAGGAGGAGAGGGATGTGGGGAGCTTAGTTGGGCAGAGTTTGGACGAGCCAAGTGGCTTGAGAGGTGTGAAGAAATGAGAAGGAGGAGTGCCCTTTTATAAGAGGGGTGAGGGGCACCTTTGGAAAATCTAGAAATATTAATTTATAATAAATTCATATTCGATTTCTAATGGCTCCAAAGTTGACTATTCAAAGGTTAAGGTGGGGATAGGTATCAAACCACTCAACCAATAGAATTTAGACAGGTTTGGGTACTTATATTAACCTTATCTTTAAGTATTAACTCTAAGTTAATTAGTTTCACTTTTACAATGTCTCTTTGTATTTTTATATAATATGGTTAATAAACTTACTATATACATCCAAGCGACCCCCAAGTGGTCCATTAATGAGGAACCTATCATAATATAAGTCTCTTGGCCGAACCTTAGATTTTTAGGAATTTAATATCAATTAATAATATAATATTTGTTTTAGGAACTCTTTTATGTCAATTTTGACACTATTCAATAGTTGATTTTTGTGAAACTCCTAACAGATTTATTACTTCGAAAAAAGTCAATTAAATCAATCATAATATATCATATTATCATAGAAAATTAGTGTAATTCATTAAAAGTTTCATATTATATTTATTTGGGTATTTATAATATCAATTATGTTAATTTTTTACTATTTTAGTAATTACTGCATCATCATTGTGTCATAACTAAAATACTTTATTTAATGTCTAAAAATTATAAATAAAATATCATTATGTAGGAAATCTTTTTAGCTTTCTAATGAATATTTATAATCTAAAATCCAACATGTATAACCCTATGTAAAAATTGTTCTTCTAAAAGATGTAAGCTTATGCCATTTTTTTTTATTTTAACTTTATTAATATAATGTGTCATTATCACTTACAAGTGGATCCATGGGGTCCCAAAATAGACCCAAAGATGCCCATGGTCGACCATGTATCAACCAATAGGGTTAAGACACGTTTTAGGGTAATTTAGTATTATTATAATATTATTTTTTTAACCCTTATTTACCGGATTTACCCTTTAACCATGGTAAATAAAATATTTACCACAGTAACTATTCAAAATGTCTAAAAATAAAAGTTACCTATTTACACAATTTGAACATCCTGATTCCAAATATGGAATCCATTTTCCTAAATTCAAAACACATAAGTGGCAGAAATTAATTTAAAATTAATTCCCGCTGTCAAAACAAAAAGCGTGTTTTTAAGAGGTAATAACTATCAAAAGATTGACACTTGTTTATGTTTGGTTTAATTGTAAAATTATGTCCAATGACCAACATTATATTAAATGGTAAAAATATATTCTAAATATACTTTAAAACCACTCAAATTCATAATTTATCACTATTAATTATTTTGATTAAAAAAGTTGTTTTTAATTAAAATTTAGTAATTTTCACTATTCATCAAAATATGAAAGTTATCCGAAATGTACCAAAATTTCACCCTAGGCTAATTTTGATATTCCGAATCTAAAAATGAAGTCCATTTTTGAAATATTGAATATATATGATTTCAAAAAGTAGGTATTACTATTCACAACGGCTAGTTTAATTAGTTGTGGTGTGTGTTAGAACTCGAGGTTGCGTACAACACACGCTACTGTATTATTCAAAGGAAAGCGTACCGTGGAATCTTGGGATGTTTCATTTTAAATTTTTTGATGTCCCCATATAGTCAAAAAGTTTAAAATATTGTATTTAAAAAGGGTTCACTGTTAAAAGTTGATAAAAGTGCAATACTGAAAATGAATTTGTTCTTGCATTATATCTAAGAAACTCATAATATGGATTCTAAAATTATAAGGATTATATAAAGTTTAAAATTTAGATAATACTATTCATAACCTCTTTTGAATGGCTTTTTTTTGTAAGTCATGGTGTGATTGAACTCGGTGTTGCGTGTAGTGCAAGTTATTGAATTATTTTGAAGAAATAACACACTATGAAATCTTGGGGTGTTACAATCAAGGAAAAAAGGAGAGATCATTTATCCTTTCCATGGTCTGTGAAATGTTTTTGTAAACCGCGGTTGCTCGAGAACTGATGTCAAATTTATGGGTTGAGGTTCTTAATAGATAGTGGAATCACTATACACTATGGATAACTAATATCAGTCTCTTGAGGATCATTTAAAATGATTTATTATGGGTTATGTTTTTCACATTTTAATGTCATGTGTTTGGGATGTTTTTTCATTTTATTTTAACATCATGAGATAAGGACATTACCCTTTAAATATAACATCATAAAGTAAGGAAAAATAACCCAATGTGAAATTTTTCATGTTATACAAGGAGAAATGTTACACCAGATAGCGTAACACATATATGGGAACCCCTATTTTTCCACACTAATTATTTTTATGTGTATTCATATGTTAGATACCTACATGCATAGACTACTATCAAAGACATGTAAGCCGTAGGAAGATATGAAAAGTACATTGGAAGGGAGTGTTTTTATGACCTAGCCATATTCAATGAGATGTATATGTTCTGTGGGATTTCATATAGCTACAAAAATTGTGGGAACCACGTCATAATATGATCCTTTTTATGATAACTAGGTATTGATCTAACACATATATAAGGGTCGGGGGGATTTTATCTTATACATTATCTGATTCCCAACACCATGGTCTCATATGGGGTCCTCCATATAGATCGAGCACATGTGTAAGGGTAGGTTATTTACATATTCAATATTGGTATGATGCAATATTTTTCCCCACCTCATTTATTCAAGATTATGATATATTTTTTTGATCAATTTAAGGTCATGCAGGATGGACCACATGTATTTAAGTTTATCATCTTGAAACTATCAATATTTCATGGATTTTAAATTCCTTTGACTATGAAGTGTACATTCATTCTAACAATTTGTGACTATATCTTGGTTTCCTATTCAAGAAAATTATTTCTCATAGTGTCCAGATCAACTTTCTAGTTTCCATATGCTCACATGATTCACGATCGACAAGAGAAAAAATGTATATCTAGGATTTTGATTAAGCCACACAATAGTAGGTTCCATGTGGATCCTTGTGTTAGTCCATCCCATATATAGGGGTGAATTTTAATCATTTTTTTGAAACATTTAGACATAGTAATGGATATCTATTCATAAAAATGTATACAATGATGGTAGGAATTATGTTACTCATATTTCATGAATGGAAAACTCCCAATACTCATCTGACTCGTACTCCGAATGGGGAATATTTTCCATTAATATTGCATATATACCTAAAATTGGAAATGTAGGAGCAATTATGTATATTGTTTTGGAAGGAATCATGCAAAGCACAGTTCTTTAACATAAAACCCTCTATGTAGGCTCTACTCAAATGAAAATGGAGAACATGTTTTCTATTGATGATACTACTAGACCTTAGAATGTAGACATGTGTGTCACTATATATCATGTGGTAGATGGAATGAAGATACACATAGTTATTCCGAGGAAAAACATATATGTTGGTCAAAAACATAGTCATATGGGATGTATTTTTTCCGTTGATATTGCATCTAGACCCTGTATTACAAATATATGCGGCACTAGAAATCCTGTAATGGAAGGATTAATTCCACACATGGTTCAAGATAGTAAAACTCTCTTTGTAGATATGACCCACATAAATGTGGGAGATTTTTCATTTGATTATATATATGTTTTCTTTATTGGATATATAGGTGTTAATATTTATAATTTGATGTCTAGAATAAATACGCATGTTGTTACTGAATAGAAAAATCTCTTTGCATATCTGAACTATGCACAGAGGGGTAAATTTTTTCGTTGATTTTGCAGCTTGACCAAGGATTAGAGATCTAGGATTCAATACATATATTAGCACGAAAGGAATCAAGACACACATAGTTCATGAATGGAAATCTATCTATGAGAGTCTTCATTAAAAAAGATGGGAAATTTATATTAATATTGCTATTGAACCCAGGATTGGAGATTTGGGGAACAATTCATTTCATATGAAGGAATAAATCCGGACATATTTCTTGAATATAAAAGTTACATATATTTAATAGATTAACATATAGTTATAAGATTAAATTATTTTACTTTTACACATAACGTACACTTATACTTTGATCTATCTACAATGTTACCTTTTTTGTGAAGTTTACGGTCATGTAGTGAGGATTCTTCTGTAACACTAGTAGTTTCTTTATATGTTTTTTTATAAATTAAAAAAATTAGATGACTTTCATTATATGCTAAAATAGTTTAATATTTCATTTTATGATATAACTAGTGAACCATTTTTTATGTGCAGCAACGATACAACTTAATTTACACTAAACACTACTTTTCTATGAGACATTAATTTATAATTATTAATATTTAAATATTATAATTATAACATAAACATGAAAAAAAGTAATATGAACAATAATTAACAAAATTATACATTCTTTATAATTTTTTCACAAAAATGAATCATATTGATGATGAAATATATAATTTTTTTGTAAAATATATATGTCTTGAAAATTACTATTTTCTCAAAAGATAAGATTTTTATTTCATTAATTTTTAAAAACAAAAATAACTTTCATAAACTTTTATATGTTTAATTTTAGAAAATAGACCTGTTTTTTAATTTATAATATCAAATTTATATTAGGGTGAGTTAATTTGGGTTTTTATAGAACACTACATTTTTTAATGAATTGTGAAAATATGGATTTTTAATTGAAAACTATATCTTCATCAAATTTATTTTATCGTTAAATTATATGTAAATATTGATTTAATGTATAATTAGTTCAATCCTATATTAATTAAAAAATAGAAAATTAGAAAAAAATTCACAATGAAATTGTACATATAAACATTCAAATATTTTAAAATTTTTCATCTCAAAAAATTTTATTCTACATCACATTGGTATGATTAATTATAAATTAATGTCTCCAAATTATAGGATTAAAATATTGAAAAATGGACTCCAAATTTCAAATAATCGTAACTTATAATTTTAATATTGTAATAATAATTTTCCACTAAAAATATTATTGAATGTAATTAAAATTAATTACAACGATTATGGTAAAAACAAGATTACTTAGATGTTAAAAATTAAACATAAGGCATAAAAATGTCCCTAACCATGTCCAAAATCCATTTTTGGGCAATATTCTTTTAATATACTCCATTGTATTGAAAATATAAAATTATTTGATCCACATGATATAAGTAAGTACACTTAATAGTGTTCCTAATTTATTACCAGTCCTCCTCCACTATAAAAGGGAAATCACCCCATCACTTATTCACACCTCTCAATAAAATTGTCTCATACAAAACCTATCCAAATATCGTATAATATTCAATAAATTAATCCTAGATTCTGTAATTTGGACAGAAACCCATCGAAGGAATATTTTTGGTGAATAACAAAAGGAGTTACTCGAAGAAGTTGTAAGACCCTTTAATAATCATTTTTGTTTCGTTTATTTCTCCAAAAATTCAATTATTATTACATTATTATATAGAAACCCCATTATCATCAATAAAATTATTTTTTTTCTATTTAAGGGTATGAAATACACACATATATAATCCTTCATATTTTACTTGAAATCATCATTCATTTGTATGAAAGACAATCGCCTCACGAACATATAACATTCGTTCTTTCATTACCACATTTGATGGTTTTATTAATGATGGAAATACTCTTTTTTATTATATATGATATTAGTGATTTATTTTATTCTTATTTAATAAAAATATAAAACATACATTTATAGTTTCCATTATTGTTAATATGAGAACTTCATTTGTTGTTTTGTGTAATACCTTATCTCAATTTAATGTGGTTTATTCATTCATAACATGTAATATATTAAGGATTAATTTAATAATAAAATTTGTTATATATGAAGAAATAATTATATTATAATGATAATAAATAAAAATATTTAAATATATTACATGTTTTCATTCTTTTAATATAGAATGAACACGGAAACAACCTCCATGCATTCCTACACCCAACAGTCACCATGGATGGTGTATTTCATTTTATATTTCTATCATTTATCAATTATTATAAATACACATTTAATTAAAATGTATGATATATAACTAATTGATTGCATTCTAGATATCATGATATATGTATGATGAAAAAAATTATGACTAATCAAATCACATGGTAAAATAAAATCAATTATTACCTATAACATATCATTAGCATGAAATTGTAAATAAACAAGTAATAGAAGGTTATAAGTAAATATAAAATTTATTTATAAGTTTATGGTATTTATTGTCACACTTTAATATCTTCATGACTTATCCCATACTAGCCACTCATTTAGTCTTTTTGGGTTATATAATTCCCACAAATTTATTCTTGAAATATTGTAAATAAATGAACATTAATTTAAATATCCCTTTTATTATGGTAGAAAATATACAAAATCATTAAGGTAGTTTTTATCAAAAAAAGTTAAAAGTTTTATATGTCAAATCGTTCAAATATAATTTATTTTTAAAATATCTATAATGTGTATATGGAATTATAGTGAAATTTTAGAATGATAAATGGTAAATTTTTAAATGGTTTCATTATTATTTTATGCTAAAGGAATGGGAAAAAGTTTTCCTTTTCTTTTTTGTTACTATTAATTCTTCATGTAAAGTGTTTAAATGAAATTAAATGTGATAACAACATTTGGAATCGATAATTAAGAAGTATAAATTTTACAATGTTTTGTAATATCTCAAAACTGATAATGTGTTACAGTTTCCCCCTTTATGAAATAACAACTTATTTATAGTTATTCTTTCAAGAAAGGGAAACAACATAATGTTTCTTTTAGACCTATCCATCAGATGTATACTAGAAGAAATTTATAGTTAGTAAATATTGATTTATGTGTACCTAATTAAATTTTTAGCCATTGGGGAAAAAATGTAGATTAGTTATTGATGATGGTTATGTTATGTTTACAAGGTTATACTTTTCTTCAAAAAATATAATAATTTATCTAGATTTGATACTTTTTATATTTTTGGTTAAAATGTAGAAGGTTGTGTGATTTTTCTTATTTGTATTGATAATGGTGGAGATGTTCCTAATTTTTAATTTGAAAATGTTTATGAAAAGAATCATTGTTTTATTAATTCATCTAAACTTAGGCCACCAAAAAAATGATGTTATAGACTTGAAAAATACAACTCATATTGAAATAGCATAAACTGTGATAGGGGAATATAATTTACCTAGATATTTTTGAATGGTTTCATTTTTATGCGGGTTGAAATTAATATAGATCAAATTTTGTATCATTGTAAAATAAAAATACCTATTTATTATTTAATAATTCAATTTCTAAATATGGTTATTTTAGTGTTTTCTATTATATAGTTGTTACATCAAATTGAACAGATAATTTAGATAAATTTGATTCTAAAAGTGATATAGGTATTATTCGTACTTATAATAATAATAATAATTCTATTAGATATTATAATAAAAGAACCATGGTTATTGAAAAATTTAATTGTGTTATATTTGAGGAAAATAATGTTAAATTAAATTTATATTTTAATGTTTTTAATGGTGATTTTAGAAATTATAATATTGTTGAATAAAAACAAAGGATAATAATTAATCAATTCATGGAAAGAATAATATTGTTATACCTAATAAAATACCCGAGAATATTAATATTGATAATCATAGTGATTTATTTTATTGTTTATTATGGTTGTAAAACAATTAAGTTGGTTTTAACTTCTTTTAAAATTCATATTCAATTTCTTATTTTATATCTTATAATATTATTTATGCCTTAAATGATTCTAATAGGTTTTCTGGAATGAAATATGATCTTTATGAATCTATTTGATTTTTTTTTTGTTTATTAATAGATTTGTTTCTCAAGGATAATCTTAATAAGAATGTGTAGAATTGAAAGATTTATTCTAAATTCTATCTGAGTTAGTTGATATTATAATCTTTTGGATTTTTCATATTTTGGATGAATTTAAATTATATTAAATGGATGTAAAAATTTCTTTCATTAATTGTTATGTAACTGAATACGTTTTTTTTCAACACCCTAGTTTCTAACATGAAATATGTATCAATAATTCTATAAAATTATCCAATTCTTGAAATGGTCTAAAATAATTACCTCATACTTTATATTAAATGTTTTAATTTAATTTATTAAATAAGGGGTTCATAGAAGTAAATTTTGTTCATAGAATTTTTATTAAATGGATTTAAGATTATATTTCAATTTGTAAATTTAAATTTATTATATAGTTATTGTGTCATCTACTGAAATAATTTTTAATGATTTCCCAACTTTTTTTTCTTATGAGTATGACATGAGATTAATGGAATTATTATTATTATTTCTTGTGATTCAAATTTTTCAATGAAAATATGGGTACTCAGTCACCAATATATGTATAGTAAATATTTTACTAACCAATTTAATCTTGATATCTCTAAATATCTAAAAATAACTATTGAATCTAATAATGATTTTGATGTGGTTGTGTTTGATAAATTTATTGATATTAAATTTTATAGTGGAATGATATGTATATTTCTATATTTAATTACATCAGGTTCTTATAATACATTTAGTTTTTGTTTATGTTCTATATTTCAAGATTATCATAATGAAATTCATATTAAATATGTAAAAATTAATTATTTTATATCTTAATGGAACTATTTTCTTGTTTAATTATAACTGATTATAATTTTTTTATTTAATAAATTATTCTGACTCTAATTTTAGAGGCTATATAATTGAAAAAAAATAACATTTGGTGTGTATAATTAGATTAGAAAACATTAATTTCATAGTACTTTACGAAACAACTATCTGTTTCTCTATCAACTATATATGCTTATTATATATATTTTTTGTATTATTTGTGTCCAAAGCTTATGGATTAAGCATCCATTATCTGATTTTGGTTTTTATCATAATATATGTCCTATTTATACTAATAATAATTCTATAATTTCAATTCTTAAAAACACAGAAAACATTTTAGATGAACGAATATTGATATTATATTTCATTTTATTATAAATCATGTTAATAATGGTGATGTTTTTATTAAAGATACCCCTACATAAAATCGGTGAGTAGAAATATTTTCTAATCTATTATAGTCTACATGAGCATCAACCCAATTTTTGACATCTCTATGAGTGCATCCTGGAGACCCAGCTTCGAAACCAGGAGGAGGGATAATTCTGGGTACTGTATGAGGCTCTATAGTGTTACAGTTGTAGTTACTATAGCAGGTACTGTTCGACATTGTAACTGTTAGGGATATTTACCTTGGGCCACTGGTTTGGGATTAGAGTCCATAAGTCGTTCGGGCCACCCATGACTTCAGGTTAGTAAGGCTTTCAGGACACCATTAAGGCCTTTGGGACACATCACGGCCTTTAGGTCCCCATGATATGTAGATGCCCAGATAAATTATACAAGTCACTTGCTCTAAGGGATAATTAAATATCATGATGCATTCGTCGGAGCACAGATAATAGATTTGGATGAATGAGAGTGTATGGAATTGCCATCGGTATGAGGCAAGTTCATATCTACAACGGACAATAAGCTAAAAATCATGAAAAGTTGGATAGTTGATTATAATATAGATTCTATGGAGGGGTAATTTCAAGTAGTCATATTGTGTATTATTTCTTCAAGACTTATAGGTCCTATAATGTCTCCAAGACTACGGGAAATGTAATCTCTAAAGCATATGGGCCTTATAAGGTTTCCACCTCATCCCTTGAAAAGGGGGTTTTAAAAAATTAATATAAAAAATAATGCCTTCTGGTAATTTAGAAAGACTGATACATTATGTTCTTCTTAGTTTTGAAAAAAAATCGAATGCGAAGTGTGGGAAATTTAAAATTATTGTCTTTTCATTAGTTTAGGGGGAGTTTTTTATATATCATTTTGACAGTTTATAACTAGTAGGAGAAAATGGGTTTCAATTTATAGGTGTTCTAATAAGAAAATGGTGATGTTGATTTTTTTCCATGTGCACACATGTATTTCTATTTTTTATTACATTTAATTATATGTTTTTAAATATAAAGAAACCATTTATAATTTTAGATGATTTTTTAAATCTACATTTTATTTTATTTATAACATTAGTTTTAGTGATTAGAATTTCTCAATTCAAATTTCATATGAAATGTAAAAAGTTTATATAAAATTTATTTTACTATAAAAAATTATAAATTTATATATATAATCTTTAAAATTTAATCCAATCATTATATTGGTTTCAAGAAATATTTTCTGTTAAAACAAGTTAATAGTTTTGTTATATTATTAACATATAACATGGGAAATAATGATTTAATTCTTATATAATATGTACAATTTTAAATCCAACTCACTTATATCCATTTATTTTGATTAAATGGAAGTCTATTTTTATTTTTTAATGGGTGAGATAATTCTCTATATATCATGTAATATTTTTGGAATTATTATTTTTTTAGAAATCAAAATAGTTTTTATTTGTTCAATATAACATTAATTACTTATAATAATAACTCAATGTTTTGTTGGATAGAATATTTTAGGTTTTTCTATTTAATTCAAATACATGAAATGTTATAAATTTCAATTACATACAATAAAAATTTTACTAAAAACATTAATTCCATATACTATATTCAAAACATATATTCAATTTGGAAAACTATTCCATTAACATTAATTAATTATGGTGGAAAACCATAAAATTCATCCTTTTACATGGATTAATAATTCACCAAACGTTTTCTGTCAATGTTTATACCTTGAATAATGAATAACTATTCATAGACTTTTTCCTCAAGCATATTTCCTAATAGAAGCTCTTCTATATACTTCTATTTTAGTACTATAATATTTTCATTCCTTGATAATCTCCTTATGTATTCACCAATATTTCTCATCATGATTATTGTCCAATATCATCTGGCCTCTAGCTTGGATAGTCCCCTATTCAATTTTATTATTCGAAACTTAAAAATGATTCAAGAGTGTATCATGTTGTAGAATCTATATCTTAGCAAGAGGAAAATGTAAAATGGTGAAATTTACAAAAATAAATAGTGGTTGAGACATTTCCATCATTACACAATGGTGACACAATTTTACAATAAAATGGTGAAATATTTCCATATTCGAATGGTGAGTTATTTACATCTTCCAATAGTGATCCATTTCCACATTACAATGGTGAGACATTTCCATGTACTCAATAGAGATACATTTCCACATTCCATTAGTGAAAAATTCCCATATTATCAATGATGATAAATTTTTACATTCCAATGGAGATGAATTATCACATTCCAATTGTGAAACATTTATATCTTCACAAGGGTTAGACATTTCTATTTTTAAAATGTCAGACAATTCTATATATTTAGAGGTAAGACATTACCATATTTCCAATAGTGAGACATTTCTTATCTCCAATGGTGAATAAAGTATATTCCAATGGTGAAAAAAATATACTTCATCATTGAATTAATTTCATTTCAACAGTGAATGAATTTTAGACGAATTTTGACTCATTTTCTAATAAATGTTGACTATTTGTTTGAACTAAAAGTGAGTCATTTTTTAACTAGTCATTACTCATTCTAAAAATAATGGTGGATTATTTTTTAAATTAATGGTGAATCAATATTTTTACAAATAGTGAACCATGCTCTACTTTTTTATATTTTATATTTTGATGAACATCATGGTCATATAAATTGTTAAATTTATTTTTTATATTTTCAATATTAATATATATTATATATGATCCATGTAAAGTATTATTTTATTCTTTTTAATTCGTTTTAAAATGTTATAAAATAAATTTTTAGACATTATGTAACAAATTAAACATATTACCCATATTTATAATATTTATGTTTTGACCTGATATTAGGGACTTATTTTTATATAAATTAATATTTATTGAAAACAAAAATATTCAAATGTATTTCATTGAACTTAAATAATGATATATTTTTAATTGAAAATTACATTAAATTTAAATGAATTAGATATTTGCTTTAATCAGTCTTATGAATTTATGGGATTTGGTTGAATTTTCATTATCATATAACATGTTATTCAAGTAGGTTTCAATTTTTCAATCTATTTTTAATTGACTTGATATTAGTTACTATTACTATATAGGAAAATATTTTATCTCTGAAAAAATTCAAATTATTTTTGAATTTGAATTTCGTCACTAGAAGTTTATTTTTTTTAGATTTGTTTTACAGATCCTATGTAACGGTTCTGGGGAAAATAACGGGACATATCGGTTAATATCTTGGATACTTTATTTTACATTGACAATAATACTATGAACATTTCAACATGTTGTAAGTGTTTTAATATCATGTTTGATAACCTTTTTATCATTTGAATGATCTCTGAAGTTCTAAATTACATTTTATTTGACTTCCATATCATTTATATGTTGTGAAAATCTATTTCTCAATAATTATTGGCCATGTTTTTATATTTTAATATCTACTTCCTATAGTTTTTTAATCTAATAACAATACTTCCTACCATTTACGCAAACTCTATTATCATTTTATGATTTTAAATACAAAATAAATTATTCTTATATTCCTCATTCTGTTACTATGAGATTCTAATATCTAGGATAATTATTTTATTACCCATACTATCTAATGTATGGTTGTAATTGGGTGGTTACTCCCTACTAATGTCAGTGTCATGGTTATCCCTCAAATAGAAAATGATTTTGTAAATTGGTTATGATTCCTCCTCAAAAATAACTTTTTGTACTATGTATCTAATAACTGTTAGAGAAACATATAACATGACTATATCCATAATGGAATGAATGAGTATAATAATCCCGATGTTAATTTTGAAATTAAATTTTCTAACTAACTATAGTAATTTTATTAAATAATAAATTTATTTTATTATAATTTTAATATGGACTATTGACCCCCTCTAGAATATCTACCAATACCCTATATGACCTTTCAAATTTCTTTATCTCACTGTGTTGATGACTACCTACGATGACTTGACTAGATTACCTGATATGTATCATTATATTTTTCTATCAAAATCAATAAACAACATGAAGTGTAGTTCACCCTACATGGGTGTTGTTTAGTGTTTTGGGATGACCAGAGTGAGCCCCATTAGATTCAGGGAGTGAGTGCCGAAAATGTCCTTTCCTGACGCAATATTGTGTTTAAATCTATGTTACCTTGGTTTGTCAAAAATTATTTCAAAGAATGAGAATTTATTATTGATGTAATTTCAATGAATTCGATATGTGGATTTTTAAATTGAACTCATTCTTATATTAATTCATCAACCGTACTTGAATAAATTAATATATATGTAAATTATTATTTTTATAAAGGAATTTTTTCTACTCCTGAATATTATCATATTATTTTGGAATCTACATGTGACTGCTGGGTTCATATGTACTATTTTGTAGATAATTTCTCTGGGAAAATCTCCTCTAAATCCACTTCATAATTTTTTGAGACATGATCCACTAGAAAATACTCTGGTGGACCCTTCATTGGATGAAGCTATAATCATCTCAATTAAAAATATAGGTCAAGAATGAGTCTGGATCCTATAATTAACATAGGATCATGGCTTTTAAGTTATAAAGAAGTATCCACTTATCCTCTTTGGTGACAAAGGACCCCCAGAATCTAAAGGATATCATGAGTATATTGAGTGGGTATTGAACTTTCTAAAGACTATTGAATATTATACAATTATATTTTTATGTATATTCTATAATGACCATGAATAATATGGTGGTAATCTATTGAGAAAGGTTTATTTTATGAGCATGACTACTAGATTTCGTTCATAAAAATAATCAACAATTTTTTTATCTTGAGTCATTATGTATGGAAAATATTTAGCTAGCTCGACTTTAGTAGCTCAGCTCTCATGTTTATTTTACTACATTATCATGATATTACTTGATTCAAATACTAATGGGTTCAAAATATTATTACTATTTCTAAAGTAGAAATATATTTTCAATTATTATTATAATTAGAAATATAAAATGAAATGATTATATTCTTTTTAAATAGTTTCATTCCACATAACATATCCCTAAATACAAATTTGAAAATACATCATATGATTATAGTGATAATAAAACACATGAAATTTAAAACTATGATTCTTATTATGGATATGCATTGTAGAGACCCAGAGTATGACGTAAATGGACATTACATTACTTTTGCGGAATACTTAATACATAACGAAAACAGACACACAAGGACCGTAATAGTTTAGTGTCTTTGGAAACTCGAAGAATAATCTTCTAATCGTGGTGAAAGATCTTCAATATCTCCCATAAACATCTTCCCTTTTTGATTTCTTACCTAAATACTTTATTTAAATCATGGGGAAAATAAAACATATAAAGGGTGTGCTCAAATGCTCAGTAAGGGTCAGCATAGAGAACATAAAACAATCCATAATAATTTGAATGAAAAAACATGAACATAAAATCTAAAGATCAAAATCATGAACAACAACAAAAATCTTGGAAGTACACAAGGAATAGATCATAAAGGAAAATTTGTCATGATAAACTATCATGGAAATAAAACATGTAATTGTGGCATCCATTAAACACATGTTATGATTTATATAGTAGCCAAGGCATTGCTTCCAAGACCATCTTAGTGGACAAAGTCCCATTCTGAATCGAGTTCACTCCTCGTTCTTGTCCAGTAACACTGAACCGAATTAACTTACCGTTCCAACCATGTCTATCTCATGAGATATAAATATTTACCCAATTCACTGGAGGGAGATATAGGTCCCACCCATCTCATAATGAAATCATTCTTCCTTGTGCCACAACACAAACATAAATCATTCATCATAACCCAAAGAATAACATGGGTTTCATAAACATCATCCCATCATAACATAATCCATATAAAACAAATGAATATAATTTATTCTTTAGAGAAGTAAAACCATGTAAATCATAGAGACATTATAATTGAGACATACACATATAAAATAATGTCATCTTATATAGAAAATTGTTTTGATAAAACACTTGAAATGAATTCTTAAGGAAAATATCCTTTCTTCTTCGAAATCATTTTCATTTCACAATATGCCATGCAATTTTAAAAGAAAAATATTTTGTTGAAAATAATAATGGAATATTTTAGAGTAAACATCATGAAAACAAGAGGTTATGAAACCGTAAAAACACGTTCATGCAGTATAAGTTAAAAAAACATTCTTATCGTACTTTTGCCGGAAAAGTCAAAAAAAGTACCATGTATGGTTAACAAAAAAAGATTCATTACATACCATGTAGTAAAATCCAAAAATGGGTAAAAAGTAATTTAAACATAAAAGAAAACATTTTTATAAAACATGGAAATGGATGATAAATATAACCCCAGTAAATACTTACATATAAGCAATCTCGGATAGAAAACAATTGAGATTGCAACATTATCCCTTACCTTATTTCTGATATACTTCATATGTATCTGAACCTCATGTATAATGATTAAAATAATTTCATTGACTTATTACAGAATCATATTCATTGTTATGATATCATATATGGTTTACTATGACATTATTTTATCCGTTCTTTTGTAAATTCGATGTAAAAGCATCGATTTGGGTAAAATCGTTTCATTTATTGTACGTATTTCAACTTGTTGTTATTGATATTATTACTTATATCCTAATTCACTTAATTCCAGAATGTAAAACATGATTTATATATAATATATATTAATCATATACATATATATATGATATATCGATAAATGGAATGAAATACATCGTTCATGGAGACGGTAGGCCGTACGTACGCATGAATGATGTTTTCGTTTCCTTATTGAATTGAATTGAATTAAGTAGATGAAATACATATATATATATATACATAAAAATAGTATCATTATTATGTCTTATATTTCATGATTACTTATTATATATACTTTATAATATTTCTTGAATGGTTAACATGGAGAATGAATCTCATCGCGTCGTGGAGAGGGTTGTCCATACGTACGCATGAGCGATGATACCATTCCCACGATCGTGGAATTGTATTGAAGTGTATGTATAATATTTCAGAATAAATATCACATTAAAATAATCATATATAGTTATTTATTTACACCATTATACCCATCCATGTAAGGTGGTGGTCAAAAATAGATTACACCACGGCGTGAAGACAATATTCCATACGTACGCACGCGTGGTGATTTCGTTTTTCGTAGGATGGATAGAAGGTGAAATAGGGTTGTTTCATATTTATATTAAAATATCAGTATATAATTAATAATGAATTTATTACTCTATAATGAGAAAAATAAAGAAGAATAAGTTGAAGAAAAAAGAAACTTGAGAAAATCGGAAGAAGTGATTGCCTCTTCTTCAACGCACCTCCTTTAAGCTTCCTCTTATGGAAGTAGAGTTGGTCTTTTGAGAAGAAAAGAACCTCCAGTATCTTTCTAGAGAAGTGTAGAAGAGAAATGGGCAGGGGTTGGCCGTACTTCAAGGATAAAAAGGGTGTGAAGTGAAGAAGGAAGGGGTTCCCTTTTTATAGGGGAGGAGAGGGGCACCTTAGGAAAACATAAAATATTGTTTTATAATAAATTCATATTCAGTTTTTAATAGCTACAAATTTGTTTATATAGAAGATAAATTGGGGATGGGTATAAATACTCTCAGCCAATATATTTTAGACATGTTTAGGTTACTATTTTATCCTTATCATTTAGATTTATCTCTAAGTTAAATAATTTAACTTTTATCGTGTCTTTTTTTTTTCTTACACTATATGGTTAATAAACATATTATAACAAGACAAACGAACCCCAAGTGGTTAATTATTAATATATATATCCATATCTATGTCATTTGGCCGGACCTTATATTTTTAAGAATAAAATAACAATTAATAATATAATATTTGTTTTAAAAACTATTTTATGTCAATTTTTACACTATTTGGTAATTGATTTTTGTTAAAATAATAACAGCATGATTAGTTTGAACAGCGATAATTAAATCAATACTAACATGTCATATTAAAATATAAAATTATTTTAATTCACAAAAAGTCTCAAATTACATTTATTTGGGTATTTATTTTATCATTTATTTTAATTTTTAATTATTTATGTAATTACTAAATATCCATTGTGTGATAAATAACATAAATTATTTAATGTCTGAAAATTATAAATAAAATACCATTAGGTAGGAAATCTATTTAGCTTTATAATTAATATTTATAGTCTAATTTATATTATGTATAACCCTATATTAAAAATGAATTATTTATTAAACATGGATTTTAACTATTTTAACCCTTCATTAAATAAATTAATAATAAATGTCCTAATCTAATCCAAGTGGACCTAAATGGTAATATTTTATTCTAAAGGTTATTTTCAGTCAAATTAAATTTATCCAATAGAATTAGGACATGAGTTAGGGTAATTATAATATCATTTTTACCCTTAATTACCATATTTACTTTTAACCGTGGTAAATAAAAGTAAAAAAGTTACTATTCACAAAAAATTATTTTCATCTCATTAAACCACATTTTAGTCCTTGATATTAAGCATGTCTCTTGGAGTTTTGAAATTCCACTCATAGAAGCGGTAAAATTATGTTTTATGTGAGTTTCCAAATTCTCCTAGGAGGTGGGTAAAAGACGGTGAGAAGTTCAATAAACTTTTTATATATCTAAAATTATAATAAAATGACTCCAATGAATTACATTTAACTTTTATAGGTATTATGTACCAATTTTGACATAAAATAAATTTAAATAAAATAAATAATTATTTAAATAAAAATTCTGTTTTTAAATAGTATCCTAGTGTTTTCAATATTCATCAAAATTTGAATGTTTTGAGAAAAATACCAAAAATTCACTATTGGATAATTTCGATATTCCGAATCCAAAAATGGAGTCCATTTCAAAAGATAAAATTTATAAAATTTCAAAAAGTTGGAATTACTATTCATAACGGATAGTTTATATAATATTTTTATAACATATCATTGTTTAGTAAAACTCGGTATTGAATACAATACACGCTATCGTGAAAGGTCGTGATTGCGTGTAATGCAAGCCATGTCAGGGATACATGTAGTGAAATCTCCAATTGGTGTAGCGTACAACATAAGATATCAATGAAATTAAAATGAATATTTTTCATAAAATCTCGGGGTGTTACACTCTACCCCCCTTAAAATGAATTTCCCCCACAAAATTCATCAGGGTTATAAATCGTTTACTACTTGAAAGTTTTTTTTTGTAAAAACCCACATCGTAAAAGGAATACTAAAACTTAATTTTAAAAAGTAAAGTATGAAATGTAAGGGTTACCCAGATTAACTCATCACTCAGTTTCCACTTAGAAGAACATAGGTGGAAATATGGATATGGAAGAGAAATCTAATCGTCATGTTCTGATGGAGAGTGGTAGAGAACATGGCCATAAAAAAGCCAACAATCACAAAGCCATAAATTTGTGATGATCTGGGGTACCATCTGATTCATCAGATATAACGACACTAGGACAACATTTTTTGTTTTCAAGATCATTTCTCTATTGTTGATGATTTTTTGTATAAGGATAAATACTTACTTGATTTCAGTGTAAAATCATAATTGGTCATTCCATGAACAATTACCACTTCATATCTTATTTAAAGATATGATGTTGAATTTTACATTCTTGAAGTATTATAAGATCACGTGATAGACTGATAGGTCATTCCATCTCTCTCTATCACAATCAAAATGTGAGTATAAGATATTAAATATACATAAGTCCATCTATGGTGAGGTTGATCGTACATGGTTCCAAAAATGGACTTACACTTCAACTATCATACCACGTAATAAAATAAAACTAATTTCTACAAACTAGGGACTTCCTGTAGGCTAGTGGTAGGCGAAGAAGGCCTGTAACACTTCGGTTGTGGGTTAGATTCCCGAAAACTTGTCCGACGCGATGAGATTTCGCCTGTCCTACAAGTTTTCCTTTTTCTAAAACTATACTATCATAATATCAAAAAGCTCTATGCATAAACAATACTATCTGATGTCCATCATAATCCATTCCATCCTTTAGGCTTTTCGAAAATACTTCCGTCTAATCTTATAGTATAAAGAGAATGATTACTAAAAAGGTCATATAACAAGAATGTGAATACCATCATTTATCCCTCAAATATCACAAGATATATCTTTTTGATTGCATTCCAAACATGTGAATAACATAATCATGTATTCTCGGGAAAAATGAATACCCATTGAACCTTACTGAAAACATGAATGCTGTCAAAAGATAACTCTTTCCACAAACCAAAATCCCAAAATTTCGATATACTCAAACCATGGTATCACTTTGTCCTTATATCAGTCATGAGCTAATGAATACTATCAAACAAATTATTTTCGCCTTATCCATTCATTATGCACACATCATCTACTTTCCAAAAATATTTCAGTCATTTTTCATGGTTACCAGTACAACATTGTTATTGAAATCCACAATAGACTAATACAAAAATATTCCAATATACCATAAAAGTACCTCAACAACATTATTCTTGAATACCAATAAATTAATACATCAATCCATCCCCTTCAATGATTTTCATGGAATAAGTCCGTCCTTGATTTAGAAGTAACCTCTTAAGTCAGGTCATTGAGTTGGGTAATTCCCATGTTCTCCATAAATAAGACATTGAACTCCATAACAGTCTATCACTCTATGAACCTTTTCTCCACACAGATAACATCTTCCCCTCCATTTGAGGTATTTATCAAGGTTCTTCTTCAGTTATTTAGAAATCTCAATCTTCCTTTCTCTATGCTCATCACCATGCGAACATGCATAAAATTTCATCTTCTTCTTATTTTATGACTTAGGAATACCACCAATGTTCACCTTGTTAATCATATATCTTGATGACTGATTCGACATAATCACAATATCATTCTCTCTAGGAATTACACAATTTTGTTGATCACAGTCACCAATTTTTCCATCAGAATCAATGTTACGTGAATTCCTTCTCGTTCCCTCCATTGAATAACACCAGAAACCATAGTGTAAGAAGTAGTTAAAATAATGTGGAACCACATAATCATTAAAAGACACTTATGGGATGGCTAACTTATCACACATTCTTTAATCCATGACACCTTAGGTTCACCCAAGGTTATTCACGATCGTCAACATAACTCTAGGACTGTAACCTATAGTTACACTAAACCATAGGGACATCCCTAGACATACCTTATAAATATCTCTTGGGATCTCACTACAGTTATCGCATCCTAGTTTCCAATGGTTAACTAAACCTTTCCTCTGATACCAACTGTAGAGACCCAGATCATGACATACATGGACATTACATTACATTTTCAGAATACTTAATACATAATTAAAACAGACACACAAGGAACATAATAGTTTAGTGTCTTTGGAAAATCGGAGAATAATCATCTAATCGTGGTGAAAGATCTTCAACATCTCCCATAAAGATCTTCCCCTTTTGTTATCTTACCTAAAACATTTCTTTAAAACCTGGGGAAAAGAAAACATATAAAAGGTGAGCTCAAATGCTCAGTAAGGGTAAGCATATGGAATATAAAACAATCCATAAGCATTTGAATGAAAAAACATGAACATAAAATCTAAACATCAAAATCACAAGCAACGACATAAATCTTGGACGTACACAAGGAATAGATCATAATGGAACATTATTCATGATAAACTAGCATTTTAATAAAACATGAAATTGTGGCATCCATTAATAACATGTTATGATTTCGATAATTTCCAAGTCATTGCTTCCAAGACCATCTTAGTGGACAAAGTCCCATTCTAAATCTATTTCACTCCTCATTCCAGTCCTGTAACACTGAACCATATTAACTTACAATTCTAGCCATGTCTATCTCATGAGATATAAATCTTTACCCCATGCATTGTACGAATATATAGGTCCCACCTGTCTTATAATAAAATCATTCTTACTTGTTCCACAACATAAACATAAATCTTTCATCATAACCCAAAGAATAAAATGGGTTTCATAAACATCATCCCATCATAACATAATCCTTATAAAACAAATGGATATAATTTCATCATAAGAGAAGTAAAACCATGTAAATCATCAAGAAATTATTCTTGAAACATACACATATGAAATAATTTCATCTTAGATGGAAAATGGTTTTGATAAAACACTTGAAATAAATTCATGAGGAAAATATCCTTCTTCAAAATCATTTTCTTTTCCAAAAATTCCAGACAATTTTAAAAGAAAAATATTTTGTTGAAAATAATCATGAAATATTGTAGAGTGAAATTCCTGAAAATAATTCCTTATAAAACCTTAAAACTCGTTCATGTCGTATAAGTTAAAAAAACATTCATCTCGTACTTTTTCCGGAAAAGTCAAAAAGTACCTCATATGGTAAACAAAAAAATAATCCTTACAAACCATGTAGTAAAAGTAAAAAAATTGTAAAAACGAATTTAAACATACATGAAAACATTTTTATAAAACATGGAAATGGATGATAAATATAACCCCAGTAAATACTTACATATAAGCAATCTAGGATAGAAAACAATTGAGATTGCAACATTATCCCTTACCTTATGCCTGATATGCTTCGTATGTATAAGAACCTCCTATATAATGATTTAAATAATTTCATTGACTTATTACAGAATAATATTCAATTTTATTTTATAATAAATGGTTTACTTATGACTTTATATTACAAGTTCTTTTTAAATTCGATGGGAAAGCAGCGATTTGGGTAAAATCGTTTCATTTATTGTATGTATTTCGACTTGTTGTTCTTGATATTATTACTTATATCCTAATTTACTTAATTAAATAATCTAAAAAATGATTTATATATAATATATATTAAGCATATACATATATGTACGATAGATCGATAAATGGAATGAAATACACCGTTCATGGAGACGGTAGGCCATACGTACGCATGAACGCTGTTTTCGTTTCCTTATTGAATTGAATTGAATTAAGTAGATGAAATACATATATATATATACACATAAATCCAGTATCATTATTATGTCATATATTTCATGATTACTTATTACATATACTTTATAATCATTCATGAATGGTTAACATGGAGAATGATCTAATCACGTCGTGTATATGGTAGTCCGTACGTACGCTCGAGCGATGATACCATTCCCATGATCGTGGAATTATATTGATGTATGTGTAAAATATTTCATAATCAATATTACATTAAGATAATAATATATAGTTATTTATTTACACCATTATACCCATCCATGTAAGGTGGTGGTCGAAAACATATTACACCACAGCATGGAGACGGTATTCCGTACGTACACACGCGTGGTGATTTCGTTTTTCATAGGATGGATAGAAGCTGAAATAGGGTTGTTTCATATTTATAATAATAATATCAGTATATAATTAATACTTATATTATTACTTTATAATGAGACATCTAAAGAAGAATAAATTGAAGAAGAAAGAAACTTGAGAGAATCAGATGAAGAGATTATCTCTTCTTCGACGCACCTCCTTTAGGCTTCCTCTTACGGAAGTAGAGTTGGTCTTTTGAGATGACAAAAACATCCAAAATGTTTCTAGGGAAGTTTAGAAGAGAATTTATTATGGGTTGGCCGAGCTTCAAGGCTCAAAAGGGTGTGAAGAGAAGAGGGAATGGGTGCTCTTTTTATAGGGGAGGAGAGGGGCACCTTAGGAAAACATAAAATATTATTTTATAATAAAGTCATATTCGGTTTTTAAAAGCTCCAAATTTAATTATTTCGAGGCTAAGGTGGGTATGGGTCGAAATAATTTCAACCAATATATTTTAGACAAGTTTGGGTTACCATTTTATCGTTATCATTTAGATTTAACTCTAAGTTAAATAATTTAACTTTTACCGTGTCTTTTTGTTTTCTTACACTATATGGTTAATAAACATACTATAAAAAGCCAAACGAAACCCAAGTGGTTAATTATTCATATATATAACCTTATATATTCCATTTTTCCAAACTTTATATTTTTAGGAATAAAATAGCATTTAATAATATAATATTTGTTTTAAAAACTATTTTATGTCAATTTTGACACTATATGGTAATTGATTTTTGTGAAACTCATAACATCATGATTAGTTCAATAAACGTTTATTAAATAAATACTAACATGACATATTAACCTATAAAATTGTTTTAATTCATAAAAGGTCTTAAATTATATTTATTTGGGTATTTATAATATCAACTATTTTAATATTTAATTATTTAGGTAATTACTACATCACCATTGTGTCATAAATAACTTAAATTATTTAATGTCTAAAAATTATAAATAAAATACAATTAGGCATTAAATCTTCTTATATTTCTAATTAATATTTATAGTCTAATTTATCTTATGTATAACCTTATATTAAAAATGAATTAGTTATTAATCTTTGATTATAACTATTTTAACTCTTCTTTAAATAAATTAATAATAAATGTTCTAATCTAATCCAAGTGGACCTAAATGGTCACATTTTATTCCTAAGGTTATTTTTGGTCGAATTAAACTTATCAAATAAAATTAGGACATGTTTTAGTGTAATAATAATATCATTTTCACCCTTAATTACCCTATTTACTTTTAACCGTGGTAAATAAAAGTAAAAAGTTACTATTCACCAAATATTATTTCCTTCTCATTCAACCACATTTTAGTCCTTGATATTAACCATGTCTCTTGGATTTTCGAAATTCCACTCACAGAAGCTGTAAAATTATGTTTTATGTGAATTTCCAAATTCTCCGAGGAGGTGGGTAAAAGACGGTGAAAAGTTCAATAAAATTTTTATATATCTAAATTTATTATAAAATGACTCCAATTAATTACATTGAAATTATATAGGTATTATGTATCAAATTTTACCTAAAATAAATTAAAATAAAATAAATAATTATTTAAATAAAAATTCAGTTTTTAAATAGTAACTAAGTGTTTTAACTATTCATTAAAAATTGAATGTTTTCAGAAAAATACAAAAAATTCACCCTTGGTTAATTTCGATACTCCGAATCCAAAAAATGGAGTCCATTTCGAATGATAAAATTTATAAAATTTCAAAAAGTGGGTATTACTATTCAAAATGGCTAGTTTATATAATATTTTAATAACATATCATTGTTTAGTGAAACTCGATATTGCGTACAACACATGCTATCATGAAAATTTTTGATTGTGTGTAATTCAAGCCACGTCAGGGATGCGTGTTGTGCAAGCTCCATTTGGTGTACCGTACAACACAAGACATCAATGAAATTAAAAAGAATATTTTTCATAAAATCTTGGGGTGTTACAAGTATACAATAAAAGCAATGAATAATTAAGTAATATACAAAATGGAATGAAAAATAACTGAAACACATTCCATTTAATCAATAACATGAACATAATATAACATGAATAAAACATGATCAAATAATTATATAAAAATAGTCACATGATCTTGAAAACATATACATTTATATTCTATATAATAGAATATTCATATGTAAAATATATACATGAATCAATAATGATGGACATATAAGATATATTATTTATACATGTAACATGACATCCAAAATTATTGAGGCTTCTTCTAAGGAATCTAATCTTCTTGACTATTCGTCCAAGAAAAAAAATATTTCCAATTATCATTAAAAAAATCTCTATTAATGGTTAAGGGCATATATCAAACCCAAACTAGTTTGTCGCATGAGTCATATAGATGAATCGAGTGGCTACTGCAAGACACTCCTATCACAAAAATAGTGTAATTAATTCCAAATATGAAAGGGATGAATCAAAATAAATATATAAATTTATATCGAAAAACTAGTATATGGAATATTAATAACATCTAGAATCAATAAACAAATTCATAAAACAACAACATTAATACGGAGAATAGTAATAAATTTTTACATCCTTAGTCAAACTTATTATAAACTATCAAAATTAAAAATATGTATTATATCAATAAAACATATCCATTGTGTATTATATGTGCAATAAGTTTTTTATGTTATTGATGAATTGAAATATAGTAAAAACATTATTACAAAAATTATGGGGTAAAAAATCAATTAATTTTTAATAATATCTTGTTCAAACTAAATGATGACATTAATCTTTGAAGAACAATCATTTTAAAAATCATTCTAAAAATATAAATAATGTTTTAAAATAGCGATTTTTTTGATGGAATGAAATTTTATACAAGATAAGTATGATTAAAATAGAGTTTTCATTCTGTTTTTCATCAAGATCCAAACGAGTATAGTTTTTTTTAAAACATGAGGATTCCTTATTAACCATAATTTAAAAAATTAAATAATTGATAACAATATATGTAATAAATAATTTTCAAATTGTATATTTCTTTTTAGAAAACAAGTTTTTTAATGGAATATGATTTCCGGCCGAAATGTGACATAATTTCATATTTTCTTAAAAATATTCTATATAATTTTATGTACAAAGAAGCATAAATATGGTAATATTGATTGAAAATTATCATGAATAACCAATGTTTAATAAAATATAATTATTTTAATATATAAATAACAAATAATTCCCAAAGGGAGGCGTCAACAATAAAATTTCTAAATAATGGTGAAATTGTTTAAGTTACCATTTCACACAATGGTAAATTATAAATCATTAAAGTCATTAATGAAATTAAGTTAAATGAAACATTAAATAACATAAATATAAATTGATTCATTATAGACCATAATAAATGTAATTATATATACCACCCAAAATAATTAATTGGTTAATATAGTGTATCTCGCATCGAGGTAAAGATAGATGAGACACTCATAACTTGAGTCTGACTCCTAACATACATTTTTAATCCTACTAAATAAATTACATATATAAATTCATTAAATTATAAAAACACATTATTTTTTAATATTCCTTTTATTTAACATATTACAATTATATGTGTTTAATTAATCAATTAATTTAATACTGAATGTGTCATCGTTATTTGTATTATGTGTAAAAATGAGTTTGGTAGTTTTAAAATGGTCAAATAAGACAATATTTAAGAATAAAAAAATTATTATAACATAAAAATTTTAAAATATATATATATCAATTTTAATTTTAAAACCATTCATTAAATATGGTTTTGAAAATTAAAAACATGTCAATCATAGAGAAGGTAGGTCAAATGAACGCAAGATTTGCCTTTCCATTTTTCAATGATCATTATTGAAATAAGGTAGGTAATATTTTATCTTTTATGAATGATAATAGAATCATATATAAAATTTTATTTATTTTAATATATACATATATATATATATCATCTCTATGGTGTTGTGATGAAAAGTGATTCACATCACTTCATGAAGGTAGTAGACCGCTCATTGAAAAAATGTCATTATAATATTTTAATGTATGAATAAAAAATATTATCATCTAAGAATAATAAATATTTCATTAATATCATAATTTGTTCATTTATATCACATATACAAATTAAAATATTCCTTATTTTATTATGTAAAAAGTATTAGAGACAAAAAAATCACACCGCTTAGTGAGGCAATAGTCAATTGTACAGATGAGTGGAAATATCGTTACCCCAATAAAATGTATTTTAAAAATGGATATATTTGATAAAATGGATATATAGGTATAATTATTTTATAAATGTTCTATATAAATATTATAACCATATTCATTACCAACCATGGGTGGTGTTATTGAAATTATGTATGACATTTGTTTTAATGGCAATAATTATTCAAAAAAATGAATTATTATTTTGTAACCCCTTTGATGGCAGTGTGGATGGTATTATATCAGTAAAATAACATAAAAACAAGAAATTATATGTAGTATTATGATTTTATTATATATTCATGGTTTAATATCAATTGATTGTTCTAGATAATGAAATAATAAAACATATAGGTAGGAATTTAACATTTTCTCATACCACATCTTTAGAATTTTACTAATGTGTACCTCGAAAGGGTGTTTTTCAAAAACAATGATCTAGGATTACTGTATAAATTTTGGGAATGTATTTAGGTTGTTTTTTAATGGAAAGGGCATGAATGTGAGTATAATAGTGGTGAGGGGTGGCCTTTTATGTCACGACCCGCCCTCGGGGTCCGTGCCGTGACTACCCCAAGCCCGCCTTCCATAGGCCAGGGGCTGGCGACTAGCACCAAGGCGTAAATCCCGATAAAAAGGGAAGGCATTGCATTTGTAAAGTAAACAAACACCACAGAGTAAGCAAGCGTAATGTAAATACTAAGAAAAAGCTGAGTACAACTGAAAGTGCGGAAAAGTAAATGGGCCATTATAAAAACCCAAACTGAACGTAAAGTACAACTCGAAAGGGAAACAGCAACTGAAAAGTAAAAGCCGCTACACCGAGCTGTCCACTGGAAATCCCACCTGAAGGGTGGGTACAGATAGCTCCACTGCTCCACGGGTCCCGCCGTCCGCTTCGAGCACGTCCCGCCCAGTGGTCCACCTCCAGGTACCGTCCTGCTCTGCAAGCCTCAACTAAGGTCAACGATGTCCGTCGTCTGCAACCAACACAACGTAGTGCGGGCAAAGCCCGTGCAGGGGTGAGTATAAGCTACTCAGTAGGGACCCCGAGACCCCTGAAGGTCTCTCAAATCCACAAAGGATAAACCACGAAGAAAGGAACAATCACGAAGTAATAACCGACACTGCTTAGGAATATGGCCATACATATACCTAAGTCATCAATTTCAAATACGCTCCAACCTCCGAGTCCAAGTACAACTCATTCCACACAGGAAAGTAAACGTATTCCACACAGGAAAGCAAAACGTAATCCACACAGGATTGCACAACACAATCCACACAGGAAAGCAACAGGGTTCAGCTCACACAGGTATACTTCTTCGAAAGACGATAAAGATGATCTCTGATCCATCTAAGTCGTCGGACACACGAAGGATCGATAGGTAACTAACCCCCGCAAAAGACCCACACAGGATCGGGCCCACGTAGGACCTGTAGGCGCTGGTTCACACAGGACCGCTGAGCGCAAAGACCCACACAGGATCGGACCCACACCGGATCGGGCCCACACAGGACCTGTAGCACTGATCCACGTAGGATCGCTGAGTGCTGCAGTCGTCGTCGTCGAATCCACACAGGATCTCTGTACTGTCGTCGTCGCAGTCACAGTAGCAGTAGTAGCAGTAGTAGTCACAGTAACAGTCGCAGCCAACACTAGGGTTCCCGCACACAGCAAACTCGTTCGGAGGGTCCGCTCCACGAGCTGAGAGGCTGATACATCAACTGTCACAAGTCCAGAGTTGATGTATCCAAAAGTTCCGTATCGTCAACAGGAACTCAACGCAACAGACGGCGCGTCGATCGGACGCCCGGTCTGAGAGTTATTGACATTTTCGTCCCCGGGGCCCGGTTGGTTTTTTAAGGCAAAACCAACCTGACCGTACTCGACCTGCGTCCAAACCTTGGGCGGAGTATGCCAAAAGATCCGTCTCACTAAGAGGAACACAACACAGCTGACGACACGTCAATCGGACGTCCGTAGCTCAAGATATGAGCGTTTCTGCTCCGAAGGCCCGGTTTGTTTCGTGAACGAACCAACCCGGCCGAACTCAATGTAATCCGAAACCTTGAGTGTGATATATCGAAACGACCGTCTCGATCCAAGGATCGCGTTTCCACAGACGGTTTGTCAATCGGAGCTCCGTGGCTCAAGTTATGGCCAAATGACCGGGACTAATTCGAAACGGGGGGTCCGGGTCCGGGCCGACCCGGCCCGGCCGGCCGGCCGGCCGGCGGCGCGGCGGCGCGGCAGCCTGGCACCGCACGGAAGCAGCACGCGGGGGGGGGGGGGGGGGGGGGGGGGAACAAGCCCCATCTTGATTGAAGAGGCGGCACGACATTATGCCGCGCCCTTTTAAAAAAAACGGCACCCCCACGTGGGGGCCGGCTTGAAGAAACCGGGGGGCCTCCTGCCCCCCCCTCAAGGAAATCGCCCCCCTCTTTAATGAGGGGGGTTTTTGAGCTGGACGGGGGAAATAAATTCCCCCGACCTTTGACCTTCCGGCCGGCCAACTGCCGGCCGGTTTTCTCCAACGGGACCGGAAAATCCGGTCCCCTTTTCGGCTTCCGACGCCGGCGGCCCTGCCGCCGGTCTCCTCGTTCCGCCGCGGCCCGGAACCGGCCGCGGTGTTCGTCGTCCGGCGCGGTGCGACGGCACCGCGCCCCTCCGCCGCGCCTTCGATTCCCCTTGACGTGGCGTGACGGCGTCGCGTTCTTGATGATTCTTCCACGGCGCGGCGCGACGGCGCCGCGCAAAATAAATTGGGCGAATATCTGCGTGGTACGACGACACCACTCCACCTTGATTCATCCGCAAAATAAAACACAAAGAACGAAGGTGGGGTTCAGCCATGTTCATGCGGTCCGCCCCCCTCACGTTAAAACACAACTTAAATATTCAATATCTTCACGTTAGTCATGCTAGAACCATGAGCAAGAATAAAATAATTAAACAAAAATTAACAACCCCTACCTTGGGTATAGGTTCGAAGATTTGTCCACGTCCCGCGGAAGACAACGTCGCGGAGGTCGGGCATCGCGGTAGTCGTTCGTCAAATCCGATGACGAAGAGGTATGTCGTTGGCGAATCTTCTTATGTCGACGATGGGAGTCCGAGGAGGAAGCGACGTTCCCTCTCGTTGACACAGAAGACGAAGAAGAGAGGAGCGGCGTTCTTCGTCGGAGTTTGAGCGTTCTTCGTCGGAGATTGAGCGTTCTTCGTCAAAGTTGAAGAAGAAGGAGGAGGAGCTCTCAAAAATCCTCACAAGTTGGATAAGGAGTTCTAACCCAACAAAATAAGCTAAGAGCTTATTTTATTAAGTCAATCCAAACCATTTGAATTTCAAAGGTTTGAATTAAGACAACTCAAGCCATTAATAAACCAACTTGCCATCTTAAATTAAAAGGGGAGTTTAAGGGAGAAGATGAGAGGTTTAGGATCGTGTGGGTCCCACCACACTTAATCCTCTCAAGGGAGGTTATGTGGGTGTGGCTCCCACCCCTAACTCCCTTTGAAAATAATTAAACTACAAAAGTAAAATAAAAATAATTCCACATTTTTTTTATTCAACTTTTTATAATTCTCCCAAAAAACTAACTTTCGTCCCGCAACAAACGCAACTTCCGAAAAGCTCTCCTTAAGCAAATATCGGCGCTGCGAGTTCATCAGTGCCCTCGGATTTCAATTCCGAGCATCGGATCAAAAGTTAGGAATTCCCGCTCGTTCGTTCACTGAACGTACCCGAGAAAAACTTCGGAAATTGATTTCGGGCACTCCGGGCCTCAGAATTAGGTGCCGTCAGAAACCGCTCTCTTGTAAAATTCCAAAGAAAATTAAGAAAAAATTTCCCTTGAATTTTACACGTCGTTACATTACTCCCACCTCAGGGATTTACGTCCCCGTAAAGATACATCAAAAACTAGGGAAACAAAAGAGGTTACTGAGCACGCATCTGAGCCTCCCGCTCCCATGTGCTCTCCTGGAGATTCTCGTTCTGCCATCTGATGCGCACAAGAGGAATCGATCGCCCACGCAGGACCCGCTCCTGTCGATCCTCTATCTCCACCGGGTACCTCCGTGAAAGTCGCCCCATCGTCAACGTCAAGCTCTCCATGGTCAATGATGTGCGTCGGGTCATGCAAATATCTCCTCAGCTGGGATACGTGGAAGACGTCGTGCACCCGGTGTAACTGAGGTGGCAGATCCAGGTGATAAGCCACCTCGCCAACCCTGCTGAGGACCTAGAAGGGTCCGATGAAGCGTGGAGATAATTTGTCGCCTCGGCCAAATCTCTGAATACCACGTCGAGGTGAGACCCGCAAGAAGACATGGTCGCCATCCTCTAATTCCAGTGGCCTCCGCCTCCTGTCAGCATATGACTTCTGCCGGCTCTGATCTGTCCTCATCCGCTCCTGTATGACCTGGACCTTCTCTGTCGTGGCCTGGACCATCTCTGGTCCCACAAGTGCTGACTCCCCAAGGTCTGTCCAGCACAAAGGAGATCTACAAGGTCGGCCGTACAACGCCTCGTACGGTGCCATCCCGATGGTGGAGTGGTAGCTGTTGTTGTACGCAAACTCCACCAAGGGTAGGTGGTCCTCCCAGCTATGACCAAAGTCGAGAACACATGCGCGGAGCATGTCCTCGAGAGTCTGAATGGTTCTCTCTGTCTGACCATCCGTCTGAGGGTGAAAGGCTGTGCTCAGACGTAGCTGCGTCCCGAACGCCTCCTGTAACCCCTTCCAAAGCCGGGGAAGTAAAGCGGGCATCTCGATCGGATACGATAGATGATGGAACGCCGGTGGAGCTGCACAATCTCCTGAACGTAGAGACGTCCCAAGCTCTCCACTGAGCCCTGCTCTATGATGGGTAAGAGTGTTCCGACTTGGTGAGTCGGTCAATAATCACCCAAATGGAGTCGTGACCTCTAGAAGTGCGTGGAAGTCCAGTCACAAAGTCCATAGATATGCCATCCCACTTCCACTCCGGAACCTCCAAGGGCTGTACCAAGCCTACTGGTACCTGATTCTCTGCCTTCACCTGCTGGCAGGTGAGGCATCGAGAAACGAACTTTGCTACAACCTTCTTCATGCCCGGCCACCAGTGCTGTCGTCTGAGGTCCTGGTACATCTTCGCCACTCCAGGATGTACCGCTAAAGGAGAAGTGTGAAACTCTCTCAGCACTTCCTCTCGCAAAGAGACTGGTACCATGGTACGTCCTCTGAAAAGGATGTCGTGCTCTGCTCCAAGGGAGAAACCATCAGGTGCCTGTCCCGAGGATATCTGTGCACGCCGTGTCTCACAGTCAGCGTCCCTACGCTATGCCTCCCTGACCCGCAGCAGTAGTGGAGGGGTGACTGTGAGAGACTAGAGGAAGGCTGCTCCATCTCTATCCACGAAGGATATCTGCAAAGAGGCTAGCTGCTCCGTCGCCTCCTCAAGTAGCTGAATGCCCGTCCTCCTGCTGAGGGCATCAGCTACTACGTTCCCCTTCCCAGGAGTATAGACTTTCTCAAAGTCATAGTCCTGGAGGAACTCGAGCCATCACCGCTATCTCAGGTTCAGGTCCTTCTGCGAGAAGATATACCTGAGACTCTGATGATCAGAAAAGACTGTAAAGCGCTCGCCCATCAGATAGTGTCGCCATGTCTTCAGAGCGAAGACCACTGCTGCTAACTCGAGGTCATGGGTAGCGTAGTTCTGCTCATGCGGCCTCAACTGACGTGATCCATAGGCGATCACTGTCCGCTCCTGCATCAGAACACATCCGAGTCCAGTCCCTGATGCATCGCAGTAGACTACGTACCCTACTCCCTCCTCGGGCAACCTCAAGATAGGTGCGCTAGTCAATCTCTGCCTCAGCTCCTGGAAGCTCTGCTGACATCTGTCTGACCACAAGAAGGGTTTCCCCTTCTTCGTCAAAGCTGTGAGTGTTTCTGCAACTCTAGAGAAGTCTGGCACAAATCTCTGATAGTATCCAGCTAGTCCCAAGAAACTCCGAACCTCAGTCACTCTCCTGGGTGGCTCCCATGATAACACAACCTCAATCTTGGCGGGATCCACTGCAACTCCCGCCTCAGAGATAACGTGTCCCAAGAAGTGGACCTCACGTATCCAGAACTGGCACTTTGAGAGCTTACCATAAAGCTGGTGTTCTCAGAGTATGTCTAGAATAACTCGCAAGTGATAGGCGTGCTCCTCCTCTGTCGTAGAGTAAATCAGAATGTCGTCGATGAATACCACGACAAATCGATCGAGGTATGGATGAAAGATCCTGTTCATGAGAGACATGAACACTGTTGGAGCATTGGTTACACTGAATGGCATAACCAAGAACTCATAATGGCCATACCGACATCTGAAGGCCGTCTTCTGCACATCCTCGTCTCTGACTCTGAGCTGATGATAGCCTGACCTGAGGTCTATCTTCGAGAACCACCGTGCTCCTTTGAGCTGATCAAAGAGGTCATCAATACTCGGTAGCGGATACTTGTTCCTCACTTTCACCTGGTTCAAGCGACGATAGTCAACACAAAGTCGCATGCTCCCGTCCGCTTTCTTGGCGAACAATATCGGGGAAGCCCATGGTGAAACACTGGGTTGGATGAACCCCTTGCCCTGCAAGTCCTCCAACTGTACCCGTAGCTCTCGAAGCTCGGGGCGGGGTCCATCCGATATGCTGGAGTGGATATCGGGGATGTCCCGGGGTACAAGTCAATATAAAAGTCTACCTCTCTATGAGGAGGTATCCCTGGAACGTCGTCGGGAAAAACGTCCGCAAACTGATCCACCACTGCAGGAAAACCAGGACTCTGTACGTCAACTGATCCAAGGATGATGCTAGCTAACTGATGAGTAATGGGCTGTCCTCTCCTCCGCAGATGTTTGTCATGTGCTGCTAAGGCTCCCTTCTCGCCGGTGAAGGTGAACCTACTCCCGTCTGTGCGTACACAACACACCTTGCGCCTAAAACTGTCAATCTGCGCATGGACCGTAGATAGCCAATCCATGCCCAAGATGACGTCGTAAGGCCTCGACGCTGCTACAAGAAGATCCCAGCCGATGCTCTCGCATCCTAGAGTAAGCTCACACTGCCGGGCACCAGTGCGTAATCATCGAGTCTGCTCCCGTAGGAGTCTCTAGTCGTAAGGATCGAGCCAACGGCTCTGTCGGAATCTCCGAGCTCCGAACAAGGGCAGCGACTATGAATGAGTGACTCGCTCCTGTGTCTATAAGAACTGCAGCAAGGTTGGAATAGACACAGATAGTACCTCGAATCATCTCGGGTGCGCCGTGGTCGTAGGCCTCTACTGCCTGGAGCTGTGCCTGTCTCTGCCCGCCAGCTCCCTGTGGTCAGGGTGGACCTCCTGGTGGTGGTGGTGGTGGCAGAGCCTCAAAGCGTCGCCCACCACCGGCTGCTCGTCCAGATCCTCTGCCTCGTCCGCCTCCTCCCTACGGACCGCCACGGTCGACCCTCTGCCTCTGCCTCGGTGGTCCCTCAACCGTCTGCTGCTCCTCGGCACGGCGGGTCGGGCAGTCACGAGCCATGTGGCCCTGCCCGCCGCACGAGTAGCACTGTCTGCCTCTCGAAAGACTGGCTCCTCGCTGTGTGCCCCGCACTGCTGAGCCAGTGTCCTGAGGTCGTCTGCCCGAAGGTTTGGTCTGTCTGGACCCCTGAGTCATCCGTCGACTGCCTGCTACAGATGACTCTGCCACGTGCCGCCCTACGGTGGGTCGCTGCGCTGGTGTAGACTCAGCAAAGAAGCTCTCGATCATAAGGGCCCACTCCAGTACTCCTGTCTGAGTCGGTATGCTGAGGGAGATCAACGATGCCCTGATCTCATGTCTCAAACCCTGCTCGAAGGTCCGGGCCCAGAAGAATGGGTCTCGTACCATGTCGGTCGAGTAGCGTGAGAGATCGGTAAATCTCGCCGAGTACTGAGTGACTGTCATGCTGCCCTGCCGCAGCTGAAGAAGCTCCTGGATACTCACCGCACGAAGGGTGTCTGGGACGAACTCCGAGAGGAAGAGGCTCTCAAAGTCCGTCCAAAGTAGAGATGCCTCATCGTGCACCTGGAGCATCAAGCTCCAACATCATCATGCTGCCGCGTGTAGTAGGCTCGCAGCGAGGATCACCATGAGGTCTGCTGGTGTCCTCACTAGCCTAAACACTCGTACCACTGCCTCCAGCCAGTCCTCTGCTGCCTGGGGATCTGTCTCCCCACGAAACCTGGGCGGTCACTGGCGCTGAAACTCATGCAGTGCGCTAAGGCGACGTGCATCGTCAGCGGCTGCTGCTGGAAGCATCGGGGGCTCGGTGGGTAGAGCTACCGCCGGTGCCACTGCTGACAAAGAGCCCTGCACCGAGGCCTCGTCGCTCGGTGGGTTGTCGTCACGCTCGACTCTCGGAACCCTAGCTGGCTGCCGTCGTGGGGCCATCCTGAAAAGAAAACAGGTGCGCCATGGTCAGAACAGTATACCTGGTGAGCTGATATAAGTAATCACAAAGAAAACTTTGAAACACACACGCAATCAATGTTTTCGTGCATTAAGTCGGAAATCAGAAGTCAGGGTCCTGGTGTACGGATACGTCGGCTGCCGCACCAACACTGGACTCGCTGGACTGATAACCACACTCAATATGCTAAGCATTATTGCTTCACATAGAAAAGATCAGAGTTCACGGTAGAACCAAACTCCTTTGATACCAATTTCTCACGACCCGCCCTCGGGGTCCGTGCCGTGACTACCCCAAGCCCGCCTTCCATTGGCCAGGGGCTGGCGACTAGCACCAAGGCGTAAATACCGGTAAAAAGGGAAGGCATTGCCTTTGTAATGTAAACAAACACCACAGAGTAAGGAAGCGGAAAGTAAATACTAAGCAAAAGCAGAGTACAACTGAAAGTGCGGAAAAGTAAATGGGCCAGTATACAAACCCAAACTGAAAGTAAAGTACAACTCGAAAGGGAAACAGCAACTGAAAAGTAAAAGCCGCTACACCGAGCTGTCCACTGGAAATCCCACCTGAAGGGTGGGTACAGATAGCTCCACTGCTCCACGGGTCCCGCCGTCCGCTCCGAGCACGTCCCGCCCAGTGGTCCACCTCCAGGTACCGTCGTGCTCTGCAAGCCTCAGCTAAGGTCAACGTTGTCCGTCGTCTGCAACCAACACAACGTAGTGCGGGCAAAGCCCGTGCAGTGGTGAGTATAAGCTACTCAGTAGGGACCCCGAGACCCCTGAAGGTCTCTCAAATCCACAAAGGATAAACCACGAAGAAAGGAACAATCACGAAGTAATAACTGACACTGCTTAGGTATATTCCCATACATATACCGAAGTCATCAATTTCAAATACGCTCCAACCTCCGAGTCCAAGTACAACTCATTCAACACAGGAAAGTAAACGTATTCCACACAGGAAAGCAAAACGTAATCCACACAGGATTGCACAACACAATCCACACAGGAAAGAAACAGGATTCATCTCACACAGGTATACTTCTTCGAAAGATGATAAAGATGATCTCTGATCCATCTAAGTCGTCGGACCCACGAAGGATCGATAGGTAACTAACCCCCTCAAAAGACCCACACAGGATCGGGCCCACGTAGGACCTGTAGGCGCTAGTTCACACAGGACCGCTGAGCGCAAAGACCCACACAGGATCAGACCCACACCGGATCGGGCCCACACAGGACCTGTAGCACTGATCCATGTAGGATCGATGAGTGATGTAGTCGTCGTCGTTGAATCCACACAGGATCTCTGTACTGTCGTCGTCGCAGTCACAGTAGCAGTAGTAGCAGTAGTAGTCACAGTAACAGTCGCCGCCAGCACTAGGTTTCCTGCACACAGCAAGCTCGTTCGGAGGGTCCGCTCAACGAGCTGAGAGGCTGATACATGAACTGTCACAAGTCCAGAGTTGATGTATCCAAATGTTCTGTATCGTAAACAGGAACTCAACGCAACAGACGGCGCGTCGATCGGACGCCCGGTCTGAGAGTTATTGGCAGTTTCGTCCCCGGGGCCCGGTTGTTTTTTTAAGGCAAAACCATCCCGACCGTACTCCACCTGCGTCCAAACCTTGGGTGGAGTATGCCAATAGATCCGTCTCACTAAGAGGAACACAACACAGCTGACGGCACGTCAATCGGACGTCCGTAGCTCAAGATATGAGCGTTTCTGCTCCGAAGGCCCGGTTGGTTTCGTGAACGAACTAACCCGGCCGAACTCAAAGTAATCCGAAACCTTGGGTTCGATATATCGAAACGACCGTCTCGATCCAAGGATCGCGTTGCCGCAGACGGTTTGTCAATCGGAGGTCCGTGGCTCATGTTATGGCCAAAAGACCGGAACTGATTCGAAACGGGGGGTCCAGGTCCGGGCCGACCCGGCCCGACCCCCCTGGGTCGGCCCGAACCGGGGCGACCCGAACTGGGTCCGACCCGGCCCGGCGGCGCGGCGGCGCGGCGGCCTGGCACCGCACGGAGGCAGCACGCGTGGGGGATCAAGCCCCCGCTTGATTGAAGAGGCGGCGTGGCATTATGCCGCACCCTTTTAAAAAAAAGGCCCCCCACGTGGGGGCCGGCTTGAAGAAACCTGGGGGCCTCCTGCCCCCCCTCAAGGAAACTGCCCCCCTCTTTAATGAGGGGGTTTTGAGCTGGCCGGGGGAATTTATTTCCCCCGGACTTTGACCTTCCGGCCGGTCAACTACCGACCGGTTTTCTCCAACGGGACCGGAAAATCCGGTCCCCTTTTCGGCTTCCGACGCCGGCGGCCCTGCCGCCGGTCTCCTCGTTCCGCCGCGGCCCGGAACCGGCCGCGGTGTTCGTCGTCCGGCGCGGTGCGACGGCACCGCGCCCCTCCGCCGCGCCTTCGATTCCCCTTGACGCGGCGCGACGGCGTCGCGTTCTTGATGATTCTTCCCCGGCGCGACGCGACGGCGCCGCGCAAAATAAATTGGGCGAATATTCGCGTGGTGCGACGGCACCACACCACCTTGATTCATCCGCAAAATAAAACACCAAGAACGAAGGAGGGGTTCGGCCGTGTTCATGCGGTCCGGCCCCCTCACGTAAAAACACAACTTAAATATTAAATATCCTCACGTTAGTCATGCTAGAACCATGAGCAAGAATAAAATAATTAAACAAAAATTAACAACCCCTACCTTGGGTATAGTTTCGAAGATTTGTCAACGTCCCGCGGAAGACAACGTCGCGGAGGTCGGGTGTCGCGGTATTCATTCGTCAAATCCAATGACGAAGAGGTACTTCGTTGGAGAATCTTCTTATGTCAACGAAGGGACTCCGAGGAGGAAGCGGCGTTCCCTCTCGTTGACACGGAAGACGAAGAAGAGAGGAGCGGCGTTCTTCGTCGGAGTTTGAGCGTTCTTCGTCGGAGATTGAGCGTTCTTCGTCAAAGTTGAAGAAGAAGGAGGAGGAGCTCTCAAAAATCCTCACAAGTTGGCTAAGGAGTTCTAACCCAACAAAATAAGCTAAGAGCTTATTTTATTAAGTCAATCCAAACCATTTGAATTTCAAAGGTTTGAATTAAGACAACTCAAGCCATTAATTAACCAACTTGCCATCTTAAATTAAAAGGGGAGTTTAAGGGAGAAGATGAGAGGTTTAGGTTCGTGTGGGTCCCACCACACTTAATCCTCTCAAGGGAGGTTAAGTGGGTGTGGGTCCCACCCCTAACTCCCTTTGAGAGGAGTTAAACTACAAAAGTAAAATAAAAATAATTCCACATTTTTTTTATTCAACTTTTTATAATTCTCCCAAAAACTAACTTTCGTCCCACAACAAACGCAACTTCCGAAAAGGTCTCCTTAAGGGAATATCGGCGATGCGAGTTCATCGGTGCCCTCAGATTTCAATTCCGAACACCAGATCAAAAGTTAGGAATTCCCGCTCGTTCGTTCACTGAACGTACCCGAGCAAAACTTCGGAAATTGATTTCGGGCACTCCGGGCCTCGGAATCAGGTGCTGTCAGAAACCACGCTCTTGTAAAATTCCAAAGAAAATTAAGAATAAATTTCCCTTTAATTTTACGGGACTTTACATTTTATATGTTTGGTGAGTGTCACACATGTATCTTTTGTAATGAAAAAGGTAAACCAACATTTTTTAGATTCCATATGGTTGTGAAATGAATTAATATTGAAACTTATACTCTATAAGGCTAATATAATTCCATATAATATATTTTAAAAATGGTTTTTCGTTATTTTAATTAGTTTTGTTTTAGTTTAATCCATGGTAAATCAATTTTTACCTTAACCATTAGTATAATATTTATTTTTTTCACTCTACATTGTGGTAAAAAAAAAATTTACCATATAAGATTATATGAATTATGATTATTTAAAAATTTTGATCCTTTTTCCAAAATTCATTTCACATAATTGTAAATTTTTAATTCAAAATCAATTACATAAATTCTATGAGAAAGCAGGTTTGAAATAGAAAAATTTCAAAATTTTACAAAGGATTTATATCAAAATAAAATATGAAAATTTAAAAATATTTAATAAAAAATAAAAAATAAAAATATATATAATAAAAATAAATTAAAAATCAAATAAAATCTAACATTAAAAATAATTTCAATGAAATTTCATTTTTTTTAAAAATCATTATTATTTACGATTCACAAAAAATGAAATATTTCACTAAAATATTAGAAAATAAATCTCCATTGAGTTTGATATTAATATTTCTAAAGTTGGGGTTCGATTATCAAATTTAATTTTTAAAACGGATAAAAAAATTTAAAATTTTTTGCGCAAAGTGTGACAAAACTATGTTTTAGAAAATGCGGTTTTTTCATAAAACATATATTTCTCATTAAACGATTATTATTTTATTTTTAATCAATAGATAAAAATAATTTTAATAATTTAGATAGTAATATTATTACTTATAATAATAAATTCTTGGTCATAATATTCATTTTTATATTTCATTTTGATATAGTATTTTTTTAAACCTACTATTTTGTGCATCAAAAAATATCAAAGATATTTAATTTATATGAAGATAAAATCATATTAAAGAATTTAAACTTTATAAAACTATATACACATGGTTTGGAGAATCATAAACCCAATTTAATATGATATTCCTATTTAAATAATTTACAGGTGCTACATTCTCCCCCCCATAAATAAATATCTTATATGAAATTCAATCTGGATATCATTAATCTATGATTTCATATTTCAAAATTCATTTTTTGAAAACCCACATAATAAAAAGGGTTAAAACCCCATTGGATAATATATAATGAATGATTAATTGACATGTGTTAAAAATCATAACGAGGATTCTATGTCCAGGAAATTTGTGGAAATTGATGATATTGACATCAATGTAATGTGTTAATAATTACAGAGAGTGATAAAGGTCATTTATAATCATTAAAAAAATAATAAATGTAATGTTAAGGAAATCAAAACGATTAATATATAATGATTTAAAAGGCCATCAGATCAAAACAAATTGTAGGTATTAAGGTAAAATTTTGTATCTATGTCATTTTAAAAGATTTGATGAGTTACATCAACATCCAGACTCAGATTATTTGAAAATACACTAACATTATATATTTATATATCAAAGGAATAATTTCAATAATTGGGTTTTATTTGATAATTTTTTAATTTATTTCTTACCTTCTGAAATTAATATTCATGAATGAATTTTTTATTATTGAAGTAATAAAATTAACATTTATCAGACCGTATGAGCCATTACAACATTAAAAGTCATTAAATAAGACTATTATCACCATCTAAAACTAATATGGTAATCATAAGTTATCTAATATAATATAAAATTCTCCAAACATCAAATTAGAGTCACTAGTTTATTAATAATATTTATCAATCAAATGGTTTATAGAATAATTATATTATAACACAGACATTATGTATTTTGGTGGTAGAGATAAACCCATATCGTTTATCAGTTATGGGTTCATGCCGCATGACCTTGCTAGATGTTTGGGGATGTCACAGAGAAGCATATTGTCATTTTTCTGAAACCATATGAATATAATTCCTATAATTTTTCCAAATTGTAATATCCTATAATTACCTCAAAATAAATGATTACATATATATTATCATTTAAGAATTACTTCTTAAAAACCAATTTTTAATTATTATCTCAACCTCGGGAACATGATATGTGTCATCATCCATTAATGATATAGGTTCCTATTATTTTGACATTCTATTTAAAATCTTTTCTTATTCATTGTTACTATTTGACATATAATCTTAAATCCATAATGAAAATTATTGTATTACACACCTTGAACATTTTAGAGATCTTATAACTGGGATATAATCGATATGATAATAAAATTAAATAATTTTTTCTACCAAAATATGTCACATAAATTATTTCGCTTCATTTATAGTCGTAGTAAAATATTGACCAAGATATAATATCTTATTTTAAGGTATATTCCTTTAACGCATAGGTCATTAATTTCCATATTGACCCTTTCCATTATAGTTGAATAATATAACACTGAAAACATTTTATTTTCATTGAAATCCTGATAATGGAGGAATTTTTCTCCATATAAGAAGAAAACTCCTCCTTTCAAACATGTACCAAGTATTTTACTTACAAAAGTATCACATGTTAGACAATCCACCTTTCCATTCTCCCACTTGTATGTATTTTTATTTTTTGTACTCCATGATTCCCATAGAACATTAATGATTTAATTCTAGTATAGTTTTTTATTTAATTTTCATTACATTCCACTACATATACATATTATTATAGATTTTGAGACACTATTCTCCTAATAATGATAAGAATAATCTCATTAATGATATATTAATTATTACACTCTGGATCACTAGAATTGTTGTGGTTTCCATTCATTATACTATGATCATTTTTTTAATGTTGTATTACATTATATTAGATCATAATATTATGAAAAATTATGTATCCTCACAAATGTAGTTATAAAATAACATAAATAGAAAAAAAATTAATAGATAATCTCATATTAATAAACATGGTTTCTTTGTGTATATAATCATTTTTAGATCCATAAATGTGGGTTGTAAAGAGAATGTGGATTATTATATGTATATACCATGGGAGTGTCAGAACTGGTATGCATTAAAGGCCATTTTCATAAATTATGTTATGATTAGCGTAAAAGAATGAGATTTTTTAAATTGATCTCACAAATTTTTTTTAATCATTTTAATTTTTTTCATTTCATATGACTCTAGATATCTAATTTGGTATTTGAAAGCATTAATTATTAGTTTCATTACATAGAGAACCAATTATTATTGGAATACTATAAACACATTCATTATATAATGGCACAAAAAATACTATGTTTGGATTTTCTAACACACATTGTCGTGTTCACGTGATATATTACATTAAAATCAAGTATGAGTTTTAAATAATAAAAATATACTATTAATGTTACAATTAAAATATTATCATTTTTTCACATAGGAGATATAAAAGAACTTATGAATAAGACTAATTTTTTTTAAAATAGTGTTTACTCATGTATATAAAATTTATCCATTGGTTATCAATTACTTTGAAATGAAAGTAGAAACTATTTAAAAATAATGAATTTATATTTGTAAGAAAAATATTTTAATACATATAAAGACAATTTAACAAAAACATTTAACACACCCTTATTTTTGAATGTATTCAATACAATATATGAATATTTTATATACAATTATATATTCTAACAATCATCAAAAATATTTTACATGAATAAGATAAGTATGAATCCAATTTTATGAATAAAGATATTTATTTTTATAAAATTTAATTTTAACTCCTTTCAATAGAATACTTATTTTAATTATACATTTTGAAACTTTAATAAATTATATTTTGAAAATTGAAATTAATTTTTGAAATAATCTTTCAAAATTACATTAGGGTGATTTATTTTTAGTTTTTTGGGTAGTTTCATTTTTGTTGAGTAATGAAAAATATATAATTTTAATTGAGATCATACTTTTTATTTTATTCATTTACCCGAAAAAATATTTATTACTATTTTTTAAATATAAATAGTAAAATAAAATTTATATTAAAAAAATATATATCATTTGACTCAATTTCCCAGTGAAATTGGAAATTAAAACACTTCAATCTATTGAAATGTTTCACTTTAATAAATTATTGTCTCATCACATGTATGGGATTAATTTTAAATTATTTCCTAAAAATTTTGTGATTAGAAATTAGAAAAATGGATTAAATATTTTGAGTATGAATAATTTATAATTTATAGTCTTTTCAACAAAATTTTGTTCCAAAAATATTACTTAATATAATTAATAATTATTAAAGTGATTAGGGTAAAAATGATTTTTCATAATGGTTAAATGTTATATTAATGGGAAAAATGACCTAGACAAATGGACAAGACCAATGTTTTTTAAATATATACATGATATACCCACTTAGATAAAATTTGATTCATTTTCAACAATATAGAAGTAATACTTCCAAATATGCTTACGTTTTTAAATTTTCAAGAATGTCACTCCTCCTCCACTATAAAAGGTTACTCACACCCATCAATTATTAAATCCAATAAAAAAATATTTCTCAAAAAATAATAACCATATAATATAAAAAATACTTCCACACACCCTAAATTACTAATTTTTTGCTGAAATCTAACCAAGGAATCCCATTGCTGGAATCAAAATGGAGTTACCCGAAGAAGAGGTAACAATCATCAATATGATTTTTATTATTTCATTCTCCACCAACAATAATTATTTATATATAAAGAATATTTAATTACAAAAAAAATATTTACATTAATATTTTTTATGTTTTTATATACCCAAATCATTCACAAACATCCATAAAATGGGACACGTAATCAGCATTCATGTGCACGACAGACCACTACCTTGCGAACAGATATCATTCGTTCTTTCGTTACTACCTATCATGGTTGGTAATAATTATTAACATAATGTTTATATACTAATATATGTTATATAATATTTATCTATGATTATTTAATTACTATATTACACATAAATCCTTGATTTCCATATTTGGGACACATGATAACATCATTTCTGGACATCTGGACTACCTCCACCACAATGTTATGTGCATCATTCAAAATTTATATGGAAGGAATTAAAGATGGGTTTATTAAAAAAATGTGATATATGGAAATTATAATTCTACAATAATTAATATATATATATCACATTTTCATTCCTTTTATTCAATAATATAATAAAATGGAATCATTTTTCATTCGTATGTATGACCTACCACCTCTATGAATAGCGTTTTTAATTTTATCTTATAATATATTTTACTTTATTATAAATACATTACATATTAATATATATATATATATATATTAATTTTTACATTATGGAAATAAATAATTCATGATCTACATAAGAGGATGAAGAAAACAATTCCAAATATATTAGAAAAACAAAAGCAATTATTAGCCAAAACATAAAATAAATACTAAATTGTTAATAAAGTGTAATATAGAGACCTAAGTAAATAATATATGGTATTTTATATTTTAATATTGTTTTTTAATTGATTTATAATTATCATATATTTATTATATAAGAGGATATAATAAGTCAACAAGAGAAAATAATTATTGTAAGGGGATTTCTATTTTCACATTAATTTTTACGAGACATATTGCATATTCAACACATATTTCAATTAGATTTTATATAAACTATACTATGACATGTTATATAATGACGTTAATTTATTTATTGATATTTCAATTAATATTTTTCATTATTTATTCTCATATATCAGAATTCAAATGTTACCCAAATGGTAAGTGATTTGTACACTTCTTTTATTTTTCACGAGACAGAGGCAATTCTCGTAACCAATTATTTATATATGGTGTTTTTAATTAATTTGAATGTAATATATTATTAATACACTTATTTTTATGTTTATTCTCATTTACATTTGATTTTATATATTTTATGGAGTTTATGGTTCTAGAATTACAAATTTGGTAAAAGAATTTTGTTTTTATTTGAATTCATTAAGACACATGCCATGATTGTGAACATATATTCTTTCATGATACGTATATACTACACCACTAAAATTTTATATACTGAACATCCTCATAAATATAATATTTTATGAATCATGTATTTTTATTATCACATGGGTATTATTATCCAATGTAACCAATGTGGTACTATTTTATTTCTATAATCTCATAATTTTTGTGACTATTTATGATAATTATACCATTGATGAAATTATATGATTAATTTATGAATAAATATAATTAATTTTAGTGTAATATATTTTCTAATTATATATCCATTTTAATTTATTTTTTTGTACCCTTTCTTATGTAATACAATTTTGAAAATCCTTTTATAAAAGTTTTAATTTTTCTATCTCTTTGGCCAAAAATATGTGTTCTATCAAAATAATGTTATGGAAATTGTTTTTAAATTTTTTGAGATGACATCATAAGAAAAATTAGAAAAATTATTTTAAAATTATTTTATTTAATTAAAAAGAAAATTTATTCTAATGATTTAATTAAATTTATGAAAGTTAAATTGGAAAACTATTTAGAAAAGGATTTATGATTTAAAAAGTATTTTTTATAAAGTGGTGTTTATTATTTTCTATGGAATTGTTATATATTTTCTTCTAAATATTAAATTATATTTTTTAAATGTGTTTTTATAATAAATTTAATATCCTACTGTTTTATGGCATAAAAAATTATTTTCAATGAAATGTAATTTACATTAAGAAACAATCCATGTGATAATTCTAATTGATTTCCAAGGTAAGGGGAAATAATTTTTTATATTCTATTATTTACCAAGGATATTTAATAATGAAACAATTCTTATAAATTATTTTATTATTTTCTGTTTAATATGAAATGTTTTTATTAAACACATTACATATCCACGGTTTATACGATGATAAATTTTTTATGAAACAAACATCCATTCATGGGTTATATATTAATGAAAGGATTATGAGTCTCTCATCTTTTACAAAGGTAATAATATGGAAAACATTATGATATCCATTTTATTTAATGAGTGATGATAAGACTTTTACGATACTATTCTTTTTTATATACCATGATTTGTGAAATGTTTTATTATATTATGGAATACGTATGTATGATTTTATTATGGGAAGGGAGGGAAATATATAGCCCTGAAATTAATTGTTCATGATTTATATATATTGATATAGATATGGATGGAATGAGTATTGATCTCAGTTCAGTAATACAGGGATGGAACATGGAGTGAACGTGTTTTATTAATAAAATGATACAACAAAAAGTGAACCCATTTTAGTGATATATGAATTTAATGTGGAGTGATTCATATTTAATAAATGTCGTCGTCCATAATGTTAGTATTTAGTGTGATCCATGACTACTAATATGGTTCATAGAGTGTCCACATTCTAATAATATTGTCTTATAAGTAATATTTTTACTAATATACAAATGATTTTATATATTAATGTGTCTACCTCAATTCCATAACTTATTCATTTGTTATGATTTCACATATTATAATATTGATTTTATTATGATTCATATCTTATGAACTATCAATATTTAATCCATCACCCAATTATATTATCATTAATTAGTATGGTATTATATTCAAATGTTATTTTCATATTCTCATTCCATAATTGTCATGTTATGCGTATATATCCCCTTTATAAACCCTTAATGAGATTATGAGATCAACTATTCTTATTTTTCCCATCCCTTGGATATAGAAAAATGATTTATATTGGGGTACTAAAGGGGAATATATTTAAGGGTAATGTTGACGATATTTTACTATGTTAAAATAATGTTTTCATTATATCCATAGACATTAAATTATTACGACCCTCAGGCATGTAAATTTTCAATGTGATGAATATTCATCTATAATGATGCGATATACATATGTGTTATGCCTATGTCAATATAAATGGTATCAGTTTAATGAATATAAATCTTTTAAAAACTAGGAATGTAAAAATTTAGTCAGATCCCTAGGAATATTTCTAATGATATATCTAGGGATGCCTCTAAGGATATATAATAGGATAATTCAACGTATAGGAAAATGTCCAGGTTTTTTGGTAAAGGATAAAAAGTGATTTCATATTTACCAACCCTTTTTTTATAAATTTAGTTGATGTAGCTCTTGTACATATGTACATAGGGGTAACATCCATGAAAACATCATATTGATCTAGCCTCGATCCAGATCTAGGGCATGACTATGAGCCTTATTTCCCACTTAGTTTGACATTTCTAGTGGATATGATTGCAGAATTTCAAAACTAATTATGAACCATCATAAATTACTCTAATATAACTTTATGATTAATACACTTGTAAAATAATAGGTTACATAGAATTGAGTAGTGGGTGTCATGATTTTGACATCATATGTATTATTTTTCATGATAACGAGGTTTACCGTTATGATAAGTGCTTCCCATGTAATTATTTCCAGTTTTATAAAATAACATGAACCATGATGACCTATGTTATTGTTGAATGTGATGAATAAATTTATTAGAGGAACCAAATTTGATTCTGACTAAAGTAATGATATTTTAACAAGATTATGCCTAATCAACTATCATTTTATACGATTAACAACATGAAGTGCTGTGAGATTATTAAAACATTTAATTTGAGGAAGTTAACCATTATTAAAGTTCATGTGGTATTAAAAAGACTGTACTAAAGACTATGATTATAACATGTTAATATGTTGGGATGAAATATCTCAATTAATATATCAAATGAAGAATGGGATTTCTTATATGTGGAAAATGGGTCACATAGAGAAAAATTAACATGGATAATGATGTCTTTTCTATAGAGAACATTGTAACAACCCAACTAAACACTATGTCCAATAATAAACATCTTGTAAATTTAAGGATTTATTCTATTCAAATCATTGAAGTGGATCGGTTGATGTATTTATTTTTTTAAACACCAAAAATATGTATTTTGATATATATAATGATTGTTTATTATATGGGTTTTTATGTATTTGAATATATATTATGATATATTCTAAGGATTAGAAAATGTGATTTAATAGAAATGTGATATTTGGATTATTTGATGATAACCCTTAATCTATTCAATATGTTATGATAATGATGTTGGTTTAATGAGATTATTGTTTAGGACGATGTCAATTGGATAGTATTGATGACCCTAAAATAGATTATGGATTTTCAGGAAATGTGTTATATTATATCCATGATATTGTTGAACACATTTTTGGATTTAAGGATTATATCCAATAATTATTATAAATAATCGGGAAGCATTCTTGTTTTAAATAAGGTTAAATAGTAATTCAAAATATTACCATGTTTCATGAAAATACATGATGATGTTATTCACATGTTTTATATGTGACAAACAAGAGCTCGTTTATGATAAATGAAGGACCTATGTTATGGTATTTTGAATAATATAGTGACCTAATTTATAATTTTTTTTACTTTAAATATTTGGAAGGGTTACAGGGTTATCAATTTATAGAAAGTTTATACTAAACTTTGGATGATTTTTTAGATAAAAAAGTAATTATAACACTATATAAGTATTTTTGGATATTGGATAACATGATATAACCAATTTTCCATTATGATATATAAAGATAAATGGAATAACATTTCATTATACCTTATGATCAGTTAGTACCATAAAAATTCAAGATTCACAATCATTTTTTGGATTAAGAGATGAATTGTAAATCATGAATGGAATAACCCAAGTGTTTTATTGTGCATAAAAAATAACATCATGTAAGTATATTTTCGTGTGTTTTTAGGTACTTCAATAATCCCTCCACTCTACTTAAATGATATTGAAAAATATATATATTAATAAAATTATTTTTTTGATAGGATGATCTTATAAATTAACACATATCTAACTTTTTTATTTCCATAACATTTTATTTATTAATCACTTTATTCGGATAATTGATAATTATAAATCACTATAATTATTTAGGTTTTTATTTCATATACAAAATTCACTTAAATCCTTGGTTGTTTTACATTGAATCCATGTAAGAATATCTTTCAGTAATCAGTATGGTTACAAATTTTCTTGTTTGAAAGTGTTTTTATTATTAATTATTTTGATTTTGGGTTATTTGAAAAGAAATATCATGTACTAAAACTTTAATTAAGATGAAAAATTTTGATGGAGATATTTGTTTTTAAGGGGGGAAGAATATATAATCATGATATTTTATGGATTTTTTTCCTGAACTAAATTATTATTTTATGAATGTTTACTTTCACGCAACACTAATTATAGCTTGTGTTATACCAATGAAATATGTTCTAAAAATGTTATGAAAAACCTTATGCAAATAATATATTATACAATATATTAAGACTAGAAATTGGTATATGCAACAACATTTTTTTCTTCTTTCATACATACTGATGACTTCCTTTGGTACATTGAATTACAAAAAAAACTGATCTTTACAGAACTAGTATATATTATTAATGTTATTATTAAAATATTATTATATATTTATGTAGACATTGGAATGGATGTTATTAAAAATATTAAATGAATTTTCAAAATAGTTCTTACACATGGATATAAAATTTATCATACTGCTATCAATTAGTTAAAAATGGTAGTAGAAACTATTTGAATTTATGAACATTCTTTTCTATGAAAACTAGTTTTCTTTTAAGGAATAAATTATGGTAAAATAATTGCATAAAAATAATCATATGATCATTAAAACATGACCATGGTTATTCTATTTAATTTAATAATCAAATGGAATATCAAACACTGAATTCATAAAAAACACAATGTATAATGCATAGAATTTAAATTGTATTATCAAGGATTGTTCCATGAAATATAATATTGTGAAGTATTATTATGTGGCATCTATTTCCATCATGTAATTTTCCAAAATATCTAATAACTCTAAAGATTTTTTGAAGACATCTATATAAATGGGTATGGTTTTAGCAAAAACACATTCTATTTTTTCTCATGAGACCAAACAATGGATCAATGGGAAATAGAGGAACTCAACCATCAATAATGTATTATAAGTAAAATAATGGGTTGATTTAAATGATGAATATAAATATCATTAAATTATATAAAAAAATATTCTTGATGAAAATATTAATATCTTTTTGGAAATCTCATTTTTAAAAAATGATCAAAAATCAGTTAGAATTTACCTTTCATAAAAAATCAACATTTAACCAGAGAAATAATGTTTTAAAACATGTAGAGCTCACGAAGGAATGAAATTCCATACATGCCAATTACATTAAAAATAATTTTCTTTTAAATTTTTTTTTTAAAATCCAATATGTATTGTTTTGAAGTCATCATGAATTATTTTTAAAATAAATTCGTCATAATAATAAATGGGAGAAAATATATTTAATAAAATAATTTTAAAATGAAATAATATTTTCATAATTTTTTATATAAATAATGTTATTTGATGAAAAATATGACAATTAAAAAAGACATATATTTTTGGATTTCATTAATACATAATTCTCAAACAATTTAAATTCTGAAGACTGTAAAATGAAAATATTAGAAAACAATATTCATTAATAACCATTGGTGGTGAAAAAAAATTTTATTTGTGTATATAAATAACAAATAATTATCCCAAGGTAGACATAAACATAAATAATCATGAATAATGATATGATAGTAGAATAAACCCGCACCAATTAGGTAAATGTTTAATTGTTATCCCTAATGAAAGGAAAAAAATAAATTAAATGATAATTTCAATGAAGAGAAATTAATTAATGATATATCATAAAAAATTTAATTTATATACACAACCCAGAAAATGTCTTCAATGTGGAGTATGTATCATAGAAATAAATGCGAGACAAGAAACCCTTACCTCATGTTTGACATGTTATGTATTTTCCTTATAATATGAATAATAATTTTTTGTTATTCATTTTCTTTCATAACATCCTTTTTCTAGTTCATTATTCAATATATTTTATTCATATATAACAAGATATGATTTCTTAATAAATTAATATTATGTCAGATGATTCAATAAAATTTCTCTTATGTTTATAAAAAATACATTGGATAGATGACTATAGTTAGAGATGAAATAATTTAAGCATCTTCAAAATAAAAATCCTGAAATTATTAAAATATTTAAAAATTTATTACTCTTTTAAAATTAAGCATGAAATATCATTACCAAATAATAAACCAAGTTATAATCCTATAAATGTTAGGTCGTACATACACATGTATAACATTTCAATTATTTAATAATAATTATTGAAATGAGGTAAGTAATATTTTATAATTAACGAAAGATAATAAAATAATATATACCAAATTATTTAATTATTTATGTATATATATGTTTTCAGCATGGTGTGTTGATTAAAAGTTAATCACATCACTTCGTGATGGTTGTAGTCCTAAAATACAGAAACTACTTTATAATTTTATAGTTGTTGGTGCAAAATCTGGCCTGAATGGGAGGGACGAGAAAGAAGGCGGGCGCGCTGCCTCACGAAGCACCGACGCGAAGAACCGACACGAAGCACCGTCGTGAAGCACCCCGATCATCGCGGCCTCACGAAGCACCAGAGGCGGTAATGCTCCGTGAACTCATTTGACGTTCACGAGCCCCTCGCGAAGCTCTAGAGGTGGTAATGCTCCACGAACACATTTGACGTTCGCGAGCCCCTCGCGAAGCTCCAGAGACGGTAATCCTCCGCGAACGCATTTGACGTTTGCGAGCCTTCCGCGAAGCTCCAGAGGCTATAATGCTCTGCGAATGGCTTTGACGTTCGCGACCCTCCGCGAAGCTCCGGAGGCGGTACACTCCACGGACGACGTTGACGTTCACGAGCGCGCCGCGAAGCACCTGAGGCGGCGCACGAGTTCTGCTTTGCGGTGCCCCTTCCCGATAAATACTGGACTCCCCTTGAGTCCCGTAAAAGGGACAATCTGACCTTTCAGATTCTCCTCTCCTGAATCGCGAAGAACTCTTTACCCCGGGAATCATGAGCTCTTCGAGGTATTTCTACTTCATGAGACGCCTCTGCTTTGTCTTGTTTTGAGCCCCTCTTCCGAGAGGGATGCCCTTCGCGAAGCTCAAGGGCATTCGCGACGGAAGGGGATTCCCAAGGGAACACGGGCAGCCGCAGAGCATTTATGCTTTGTGAAACACCCAACCCATTCTACTAATCCCTATGCTAAGGCAGGATCGCTACACATCGTGAAGCACACCGCTTCGTAGGACCCTGCTTCGCGAGGCACCCCTTCTTCGCGAGGCAGTGCTCCGCGAACACTGTTCCACTTCGTGAAGTACCTTCCACTCACACCTATGCCCCATGCTAAGGCCAAGGCACTCCACTTCACGAAGCACACTCATTTTCTTAGAAATTAATCTTCCCGTGCGACCCTCCTGGTTTGTACGATGTGATTTCAATGTCCCCTGGACAATACCACCCATAGCGTTACATCGCCTAATGCTTCTTCGCATAGGCACGCTAACGGCTATTGCTTCTTCGCATAGCCACGCTAGCCTGGACCCCTTGATGGTTAGTTCCACAACCCCGCTTGATCACAGCCTTACTGGTACCTTCCCTTCCCCAAGGACTAGAGGGTACCGGTTATGTAAGTCCTAGGGGTGCGGAGTGAACCCACCTTTTCTGATCTGCAGGATGTTAAACTGCCAAGCACCACGTCCTCAACACATGACGTTAAACTGTGACCCGACCTCGTGCCTCTCACGAAGGGTCCCCCCAGCTAGAACATTCTTTACACCACTCGTCTCCACGGGAATGGAATCACCCATCGACAAGGGATGATATCCTCCTTATTGGAGTGGTGTATGTTCATAGGAGAAGGGCGACCCTGCTTCCCCAATGGATGGATGCACCCCTCCATCTCCGTACTTCCCCACTACCATGGTCAGTGGAGGGCGTGACAGGGAACGACGAACCTCCCATCATTGGTCCCAAATCCCTCTTCCTCTGCACTTTGTCGCACTTTGGGCCTCCATCCTGGAGTATGTCCTAGCACCATGGGTCGCCTAACGCGTAATCCCCTCTTCGCTTCTCACGGACGCATCCTTCGTGACGTGATCGTCAGGTCCTTTCAACCTCTTGTTTCTCACACCGAGCATGACTCACGTGGGCTAAGAGTGAGCACCGACCCTGACCCCCACTCATAGCGAACTACAAGGACTTTGATCCATGTCAAGGCATGGTACGTAGGAAGCCTCCATGAGGTTCAAGCCACATTGATCAGTCGTTCGTTCACGTCGAGTTTTTCCCTCGTCCAGCATGACGTTAAACTGCACGCCCCGTCCCCCATGACGTAAAACTGCATGCCCTCGTCCAACAGGACGTTAAACTGCAAGCCCCGTCCCACATGACGTTAAACTACATTCCCTCGTCCAGCATGACGTTAAACTGCATGCCTCGTCCTGCATGACGTTAAACTGCATTCCCTCGTCCAACATGACGTTAAACTGTATGACAAACTTGTCTCGTATTACATTAAACTGCACACCCATTCCCAACTGAACTACGAGGTCTTTGATCCATGTCAAGGCATGGTACGTAAAAATCCTTCCAGAGGTTCAAGCCCACCACTCATTGGACCAAGGACAACATTCACGTCAGTCCGCCGACAAAGCCCCATATGAACTACGAGGTCTTTGATCCATGTCAAGGTGTGGTACGTAGGAAGCCTACCTCAGGTTCAAGCCCATCCATCATCATTCACATTGGTTCACCCCTGTCCCGCATGACGTTAAACTATACTCCACAATACGAACTATGAGGACTTTGATCTGTGTCAAGGCATGGTACGTAGGAAGCCTCCTCAATGTTGAAGCCCAACAATCATTGGCCCAAAACATCTCTTAGTCGGTGTGCCAAGCCCCCATTTTCAATCCGAACTACGGGGACATTGATCCATGTCAAGGATTGGTACGTAGGAATCCCCCAGAGGTTCAAGCCCATCTCCCATCAGACCAAGGTCCCTCATTTACGTCAGTTCTCCGACACCCACCAACTGTCGTTCATTCACGTCAGGGTTCACTATCGTCCCGCATGATGTTAAACTGTATTCCATCAATCCTTTGATCTACGAGGACTTTGATCCATGTCAAGGCATGGTATGTAGGAATCCTCCCTGAGATTCATGCCCATCTCTCATCGGACCAAGGTCCACCTTCACGTCGGTACGCTGACGATGCCCATCGGACCAAGGTCCACTTTCACGTCGGTATGCTGACAATGGCCATCAGACCAAGGTCCACCCTCACGTTGGTACGCTGACGATGCCCATCGGACCAAGGTCCACCTTCACATTGGTTCGCTGACGACATTCATTGGACCAAGGTCCACATTCACGTTGGTTTACCGGCACCCTCCCAAACTACGCGGACTTTGATTCCCGGCCACGGGGATACGTAGGAAGCCTCTCCAAGGCTCAAGCCCAACTTCACCATCACCCCCTGCGATGGTCCCATTTCACTCCCCCTCGACTCCATTCATCCACCTATCACGCATCCCAATTCTCGCCCGGACCGTCATATCTCGGTGAGACCATGTTGGTACGCTCCTCTTCACAGCTGCCCATGGACCGGCCCCGGTATCGGCATCCATTCAAGGGGAATCCCTCAATTCGATCTATCCTAGCTAATGGTCCGATTTGGTTGATCCGTCTCCGCTAGACGTTAAACTCGCGGCATACACTGTGTTAAACACGAGAAGCTGATGAAAACCTCAGATATGTGTCTATGACATATAATTCCCTGTTCTCGATGCGGGATTCCTCTGGATTCCACGCCCTTGAGAAGACCTGTGACTAGGTATAATAGACAGACATGCCAGGTTCCCCAGCATCCAAACACGCTACTGATGCCTCAATGTGACTACTCCCCCGACTAAAGGTTTCTGCCCTGACTGGACCCGTTGGAATGTCCCGACAGAAGCAGTGTAATTAACCGGAATCCATGGAAACATGGCACTGGGAAGAGTTTCACGAACTACGTATTAAATATATGAGGGAGACCCGGACTAGGTGAAGAGTTCTGAGGAGGAAACCACAGAAGGAAGAACCGACATCCCATCATCCTGTTTCGATCAAGGAGCAGACGTACCTGAATAAGGAACGAATGCCGCCCGCCTTTGGAAAGCGGGAATGCGGGGCAACAGCCGCGCGTCCTCACGGACGGATGCGCGCGCCCTGGAGAAAGCATCGGAAACAGAAATGGTGAACCCGACGTGAACTTCTCCTCCTCATTATGGAGATTAGTAGCGTTCAAGACACCAGTAGATTGACGTGTCACCAGATCTAGATATCCAGCGCCTGGTCCTGCCAAGAAAATAGTGGGCCTGTCGTGAAACTCACTGGAAGTCGGGGCAGTAGAACATGGGGCACTCCATTATGCAGCGTGTTGGCGTGGATCCTTCATACAGACGTGGAGAATGGAAGGATTCTGGGGCACTGGCTATCAATCCCTTTCCTCTCAGTACTGATGAGTTGATCCCTTTGTTTCTCAGGAACCAGTTTTTTGTTACAGAGACGCGATCACCACCCGCTCGCCTACGCAGGGGCAGGGGAAACGTCGCCACAACCACCCCACATGGCGCAGCTACCGCCACGACGGCCGCCACATCACGGAACACGGGGTGCCCACGTCCCCTTTCCCCATCAGAGGTCATCCAGCGAAGGGTGATCAACAACCTCGTGCGCAGGTACGAGGAGGAAGGGGTCATCCCATCTCGGGATATGGCCCGCCTAGACCTGGAGGCGTCTAGGCCCCGCAGTCAATACCGCCCTAACAGGACGCGCAGGGAGCCCCTGCTCCCCACCCCAACGTTCAACCCTTTCAAGAGCCTGTCCCCGGAACGCCTTGACGACTCCTCGCCTTACGCTGAAGAGGCGGGCGCCGTCCGGCTCAGCCCGCTCAGGGTCCCGACCCAAGGGCTCCAGGCATGACCTCCCGCACGGCCGCGTCAGCGCCACCGTCCGACTCCGCAGGGAGAGCATGTAGGCTACGTCCCTGCACCACCTGCACCAGCTCTCCTGACCCGACGTCAGCGCCGGGCCAGGGATGAGGACGCTCGCCCAGGCGCATCGACGTCAATAGCTACTGTGGCCCGAGCCACCGCCGACGTGCATCATGAATCCCCTGCATACACTGAGTAGGGGCACTCCTTCACCCAACCAGGATCGATACCCCAACCGCCCCACGGGCAGGCTGGGTTGACTCTCCGAGTTGTAGGCCCAGGTGGTGATCTCCGCGAACTAACCCGCGGTGATGTCACCCCGTACAGAGGTCCTCCCCGTACCACTAATCCATAGAGCATGGGCCTTCCCCGCTCTGAAGTTCGTCATGGAGGTATGCCTCATGATCCAACCATCCTGAAGGAATACCTGCCCCGCGGCAGTGACGCTCAGCGCGGCAACCTTTCCCACGCCCACTATACAGGGTATGGAGTCCACCCTCCTACCCCCAACCGCCAATCTGAAGGAACCGTCCATCCGGTCCTTCTCCAACGTGGGGGCCCTCCCTATGTCCTCTCTCCAACCGGAGAAGGTCCTCCTCCCCCCAGCAACTTGAGGAGTGAAGGTCAGCCTCGCTCCGCTCGCATGGAACATGTAGGTCCTCCCCATGCTCCTGCAGATTCCAACAGAGGCTCCTCCTACATGGGTGCTATCCATGGAGGTCCTCCCCATGTACCCTTCGACATTTCCCCTGGTGCCCCTCGAACCTCGGCTATCGTGAGTGGGGGCCCTCTCCGCCATGACGCCAGCGCCACACCGAGACTGCCTGATGGGGATCAACCATGTCCTGAAGAGCCACCCCGGGGCGGGAGAGTGGGTCGTCACCGCCACAAGAACCCTGGGAAGGCCCAGGTGGGGATCAAACCTGCCCGCTTCTCTGACTCTGAAGCGGAATGCGATTCAGCATTGGAACCTTCTCCCCGCTCCTCCGTATCAAGGACTGTGGTAGGAAAAAAATGTGTTAGACTCATTCTCCAGGAATTTTAGGTCCACCAGATTCCCATCTCTCTCCGCAGGTACATCCAGGAGGAAGAAATCTTGGGAATTCCGCAGGTCTCGACCGTGCAATCACCACCTTTCTCACCAGAAAAACCCTATACCTCTACTAGAGATCACGAAGAGTTATTTTGGGGGCCAACAGCGGTAGATTGACGACACGACCTGTCGCCGGTGCCCGCGACTCCTGTACCGGATGTTGTGGCTATCAGCCCGTCGTATCGTGACATCGTGGCCTGGTCACCTCATTATTTGGAGGATGGCCCAGAATTTGGCGGCCAGTCAGCTCGTTCACCGTATTCTCCACCGCCGAGCTTACTATATCAGAGGTCCGCCTTGATACCGTTACCGGTCCCTCAGCCGCCCCCAGTTGACGAGTGGGGCAACACAAGGCCAGACCCTGAGTCCGAGCCCAGGAGCATCTAGAGTATTCTCGCAGTGGATTACTTCCCGGAGAAGTTCTGGCCAACGGCGGCCCGGAATTTTCGCGTACCGGAGTCTCTTACCCCTGAAGAAGTTGGGTGCTTTTGTCGAACCCTATAGGTGACACACTTCCGCCTTCGTTACGAACGGGTGGTGTACCCTAGAAGTCGAGATCACTTCGAAGAAATCGGCGAGCAGTGCCGCCTGATCGATGCGACTGCGCTCCTTGTGACCCAGCACCTTGAGTCGCCAGGCTTCCAGAGCGCCCTTCAATGGAAATGCGTTCAGAGTTTTAAAGCACTCCGCAGAATCGTCAGGAAAGCTACCCCCCATGTGCATGTCTGTGGTTGGAGACACTATGCCCCTCTCCTCTTCGACCCTATCTAACGACAGCCCGATTCGTTATGCAACATCGAGGACATTCCCTCAAGAGGGGTCGCGTCCACATGGATGACATAGTGGACAAGGAAGACGAGCTTGAATTCCTTGATGGATAATTACCCCCCGAGGGTGTACCGCCACTGCTGGACCCATCCGGGAGAGTTACATGTCAGTAGAGGAACCTTCTAGGCCTCCCCGTACCCACCGAGTCGCTGGTACTCGGTCGAAACATCGGCAAGGGTAAGGAGCACGTCAGAAATGTCATGCACTCCAACTCGTCTACCTCTGTGCAAAAAACAGACGAAGATCTCGAGAAGGACACGTTACGCCAGCAGCTTGCTGAGCAGAAGAGGCTGGTTGACGAGCTCTTGGCTGAGCGCGCCGGAGAGCGGTGACCCGACTATGGTAATCCCAGGCTGGGGCAGCAGGGGCAGGAACAATTTCCCCCGGTGAGATGCCTCCGAGAAACCCTGATCATGCTACTGCCGTGGACAGGGTAGAAGACGAAAAGTATGTCAAGAGGGCGCGATACATCTCGCCAAACCCCCTGAGCGACGGGGCAATATGAAGAATCCAGTCCGGGTTCCCCCAGTCGCCCCACAGGTCATTCTGCCAATTGATCCACGAGCGGCCGAAGCCATCTACCGTGTTGATGAACCTGGAAATGCACTTGTGGTTAGGGATCCCCGTCAATACAGGGACCCCCACCTGGATGATCTTATCACGGCGCTCACATCCCGCCTCGAAGCGTTGGAAACGCGATAGGCAGCGGTCCCACCGGATGGAAAGCCTTATCCCGCGTGGGTGGATGATATGCCCGCACCTTCGGGTTTTGGGAACCCCACTTTCTCACCTTTCAACGGGACAGGGGACCCGCCACAGCACTTGGCTCATTTTTTGTCCAGGTGTGGCCCCATGCTGGGGACCCCAGCTCAGCAAGAAGCCGCCAAGCTCCGATGTTTCGTACAGACATTGGAAGGTCCCGCATTCGTCTAGTACAGCCAGCTCCCTATCGGATCGGTGACCGGTTGGGAGGATCTTCACTGGCAGTTATTATACCAGTTCAGCTCCACCACGTGGAAGACCAGCATTGCAGACCTCTTCAAGTGCATGCAAAGGCCTGATGAGCGGGTTGCAGATTTCATCGCCCGGTGGAAGGGACTTACGTATTCCCTCGATATGCCACCAACTCAGGAGCAATTACCGACGATGTGTGTGGGGAACGTCAAGACGGAGCTGGTACCCTCCCTAATTACTGAGAACTATTCTGGAGGGTTTAGAGATTTCTGAGACAAGGCTCAGTGCCTTGAGGAAGCCCTGCAACAGGCTAGTCAGGAAGGTTTGTTGCCCCCTATGATCTCGGCCAGGAGGACCGCCATGGATAAACCCGCCGCGGTGGCCCAATTAGAAGCCCCGAGGCAGCTGGATTTACTGCCGGTGGAACCATACCCTCAACACCGCAGAGGTCCTCCACCTCAAGCACAGGCTCCTGCCCAGCAGCGACCTCCTCAGAACCGATAAGTTCCCCCGCGCAATGCGCCACCGCCACCTAGGCGAGACAATCAGGCGTCGCCTCCTCGACATGCCCCTCCGACCCCTCGTCAGGGCCAGGACCCCAGAGACCCCTATCCAGAAAGAAGGCACCAGACTTATACCGTTCAACGAAAATCAGGTCCCTGGATACTTCCGATGTGCTCTAGAGCAAGGGATTGTGCGCCTGCCCGAGTGCAGAAGGCCGGTAGAGGTGAATCTCATGGATCACCCCAACTACTGCCCTTATCATAGGATTCTGGGGCACACCCTCAAGCAATGTAATGTGTTTAAAGACTGGCTTCAAGACCATGTCAATAACAACATAGTCATGTTGGGCCCAGCACAAGGGCAAGTGGCAGGTGTCTTTGCAGGGTCCGAGATCGGCAGCCACAGCGAAGGCAAGTGGCAGCAGGTCCCCAGCCGCGGATCCCGGAAATACGACGGCTGGATGGCTCGGAAAACCGTCGTCTGTTCCCATGGTGTCATCTGGGCGCACCTGAAGCATCCAGAACTTTCAGAAGAAGTAGATGGTGCCTCCCCATCGTCCTCACAATCGAACTCTTCCCAAAAGGGGAAGCAGCAGCGACGCAAAAATAAGCAATGTGCACCGTCAGTACCATCGTCATCCCGTACTCTCAGCGACATTATGCCCCCTGAAATGGGGATTCCTCCCAGAATCCACCCAGCGGTGGATGACTCCTCGAGCGACAGCCAGGGGTACGCTTCGGTGTACACCGTGGAGCTGGTAAAGCCCTATATGACTCCCGACGAGGGGGAGCGCCATGAAGACTTCCCCAACATTCCTAGCCGACGTCAACGTCACCAGAATCGCAACCGCGCCGGTCATAGAGATACGTCAGAAGGCACTTTTTGCGAAGCCGTGCACGATACTGAGACCAGACAGCAGGCTCAGCGCAGATCTCATCACGCGCAACCCCATCTAACGTCCTTGGCTCTACCTCCACCGTCGTTCATGCTATTGGATCGGGGAGAGCTACCTCGTTCGTATCACAGTCAGTCTTCCCCGGCTACAGGCCAGCCTCTGTTGTCCGATCCTAGTCTGGCAACTACCCCCAGGCTTCTGCTAGCAGGCAGCAAGATGTACCCAGTACTAGTCGATTGCCGGTTCAGCCGGTAGGATCCTCTATGCCTCCAAATTCCAAACGACCTCCTGTAAGCAGAGGTTCGCGTTTGGCACGAAATTAAGATGTCCTGAAGCACCTCGCTGGCATTCCGGCGAGGCATTCTTTCCTTGAGGCCCTTCGCCTGTCATCTGAAATGTGTGAGGCACTTGCCGAGGCCCTAAGGAGCCCCCTCCAGTTTGAGACGGAGGTAGTAGCTGCAGAATCCTCCCATACCGAGATTATTGAAAACGCCGAATGTCAGGAGGTTATCTCGTTCTCCGGTGAAGATGAGGACCCTCCTATACAGGGGCACATTCACCCGCTATACATCACTGGCCACTTCAATGGTTTTGAAGTCTGTCGCTTCCTCATTGACATGGGTTCCAGAATCAATCTAATTCGACCCGAACGTTGCGAAAGCTGGGTCTTTCTTAAGGTGATTTAACTCCCTCTGACCTCAAAATCTAGGGGTACGACAGGACATAGAAAACCCCAGTCGGCATGATCCGCCTGAAGACTCATTTCGGTGGCTTAATTACCAGCACCGAGTTCATGGTTGTCTCTCAGGACACCACCTACAACGCATTGATGGGTAGGCCATGGCTCCATATTCATGCAGCGGTCCGTTCATCGTATCACCAGTGCCTCATGTACTCGCTCAATGGTCGAGTAGGCGTGCTCCAAGGAGATGTGTCCCCCTTCGCTTATTGTGAGGCCTTCTATCTAGATGTGGGTTATTACAAAAGTAGGGATAATCAGATCCTGGTAAGTGAGGATGGACCCGCCCCGGTCACAAGTGATCCCTAGGAAAGCATGGATGACACCTACATCCTCCTGATCCACCGGTTGGAAGCCACGACCCCCGACATGGGGAAATGTTTTGTTGTTTCGGGTACGCAAGGAAGGCATGTTCCCGTGTCCAAGCGACGACGGAAAATCACCTCGTACTCCTACATCAACCAGGATCAGGTCATCCCGGAACCTCCTACCCATGTACGGTACCGGGACGTCAAGCTTATGACAACGGAGGTGCGTCATACGTGTCTCTTCTGTTGGGCTGGAATTAACCGACTCAGGCCGACACGTCACCAATGCTTTGATATCATCAAATGTGGCCCCTTAGGTCGAAGGCCAGATGGGATAGGGTCGACTGCCTTCATTGCTATGGTCTCAATGGAAAGTGAGTCTCCCGATGTGATGACCGCTGCTACCCAAGCCGGCACCAGCTGCCCCTCAGGCCTTGATGGACCAGAAGTACCTCCCGTCGCGGGAAATCCCCCCATGGGTGGAGAGGAGGACCTGGAGGATGCTCCCCCAACCTTTGAAGAAGGTGTCTCTACCAGAGTTGATGAACTAGTACAAGTGAACCTTGGTAGCGAGGAAGATCCGAAGCCCGCATTGATCAGTGCAGCCATGTCCCCCGAGGAGCGACATCAGTACGCAGACTTCCTCAAACAACACCGTGATGTGTTTTCTTGGAGTTACAACGAGATGCCAGGACTAGATCCCTAGGTAGCCGTTCACCGTCGGGGCCTCCCGGCAAAACATCGTGGGTTTAAGCAGCCTCCCAGGAAGAAGCACCCTTCTCATGGTGCTATTGTTGAGGCCGAAGTTGACAAGCTAATCAAAGCCAACTTCGTCAAGGAGGTCTAGTACCCCATGTGGCTTGCCAACATCATGTCAGTCAGGAAGAAGAATGGGCAGATCAGAGTCTGCATCGACTTCCGCGATCTTAATCGACACTGCCCAAAGGATGACTTCCCACTCCCGGTGACGGAGTTGTTGATTGACGCCACGGTCGGGTTCCAAGCCCTCTCATTCATGGATGGGTATTCCGGGTACAACCAGATCCAGATGGACCCCCAAGGCGGGAGTCCACTGCCTTCAGGGCTCCCTAAGGTACCTTTTCCTACCAGGTTATGCCATTCGGTTTGAAAAATGCTGGTGCCACTTATTAGAGGGCCATGCATCGCATATTCAAGAAGATTCTCGGGACATTGGTGGAATGCTACGTGGATGACCTCGTAGTCAAATCATGTCAGAACCAGGACCATCTCAAAGACCTGGAGAAAGTTTTCGGTTTCCTCTGTTCCCGTCACCTGAAGATGAACCTGCTGAAGTGTGCCTTCGGGGTCACCTCCGGGAAGTTTCTAGACTTTGTTGTCAGATACCGAGGTATCGAGATCGACCCGGAGAAGATCATGACCATTAGCCAAATTCCTCCCCCGAGCAACATTCGGGAGCTTCGGGGCCTTCAAGGCCACTTAGCCTATATACGCCGATTCATCGCGAATCTGGACGGCAAGTGTAATCCCTTTTCCCGGCTCATGAAGAAGGGCGCCGCCTACGAATGGGATGAGGAGTGTCAGACCAATTTCGAGGAAATCAAGCAGTATCTGCCCCAAACTCTGGTCTTGATGCCGCCCGTCTCCGGAAAGCCGCTGGTCCTTTACGTGACCGCCCTGGAAAGATCTCTCGGTGCACTGCTCACCCAGAAGAATAACAGGGGTATTGAGAACAGTCTCTATTATCTCAGCCCCTTGATTCTCGATATGGAGGTCATATACTCCCCTATCGAAAAAAGCTGCCTTGCACTCGACTTCACCATGCAGAAGTTGTGACATTACCTACAGCACCATGAGGTGCAATTGGTCTCCCGGGTAGACCCACTGAAGTACATCCTGAACCGCCCTATGCTGACTGGACTACTAGCACGATGGATGGTGATTCTTCAGCAGTTTGATATCAGGTTCGTACCTCAGAAGGCCATTAAAGGACAGGCATTGGCAGACTTTTTAGTTTCCCATACACCCTCCACGGATCAATCATTGGACCTAGATTTCCCTGATGAGACGATCCTCTCAGTCGATCATGTTGTCCCGTTTTGGAAAATTCATTTCGACGGCGCCTCTCGGAGCCCCACTGGTAGGAGGCTCAACAATCCCATGATCAACAGAGTGGGCCTGGGTATTTTCTTCATTACCCCGGCGCAAGCCGTCCTGCCATACTCATTCCTCTTGTGAAAAGGCTATACGAACAACAAGGCAGAGTACCAGGCTCTCATCATCGGCCTCAAGTAGGCCCTTGAGATCCTTGTGCCCCAACTACATGTGAAGGGAGATTCCGAGATGTTAATCAAACAGTTTAATGGCGACTACGTTGTCAGGAAGCCGGAGCTTTCACCATTGCTGGAGTACACCCTCCGCCTAATGGCCTAGTTCTCTTCTCGACTAGAGGTTACCCATATCCCATGGTCATAGAATGGTCAATCAGACGCCTTGGCTGGATTAGCCGTGTCGCTCGCAGAACCCGAGCAAGAGGATTTGATCATACATGTGGTACACCAGAGAGTCATTGCCCCCATCACTCAAGAGGACAATGATGGCCTGTGGGTAAGTCATCTCCCCACCAGACCCTCCATGTCAGGGGTCCCGGGTTCGTCAGACATAGTGGATGAAGCCACTCATGACTGGAGGGCACCTTTTGTCGAGTCTCTCCAAAATGGTCACCTCCCGGACGACCGGGCCGAGCGCGAGCGAGTCCGACGCCACGCGCTGCAATTTACCTTACAAAGCGGCCCCAGTCTTGAACAGATCCTTTATAAGCGGTGTTTCGATGGTGTCCTCTTCCATTGCATCCAAGTAATAGTGATACCCCAAGTTATGCAATAGGTTCACGCCGGTTCCTGTGGCACCCATCATGCTGGGCCGAAGCTGTCCCATCAAATTCGGAGGATGGGGTACTTTTGGCCCTCTATGATCTACGATTGTATTGGGTATGCCAAAAGATGCCACGCATGCCAAGTTCATGCCAACTTCCTGTATCGGCTGCCAGAACCCCTCCACCCCACCAAGTACTCTTGGCCATTTGCGGTATGGGGACTTGATGTAGTGGGACCGTATCCACCGGCAACAGCCCGCCAGTGTAGGTTCATCCTGACTACTACAGAATTCTTCTCCAAGTGGGCAGAAGCAGTTCCACTCAAAGAGGTCTAGGCCCGTTCCATCATTGACTTTGTGAGCTCCAACATTATCCACCGGTTTGGATTCCCTCACACCGTCCTCATCGATAAAGGCACCAACATCTGAGCGGAAGAACTAATGAAATTGTACACCAAGTACGACATCCAGTCGAACCATACTTCCCGCTACTACGCTCAGGCGAATGGACAGATCGAGGCGTTCAACAAGACCCTCTCTAACATTCTGCAGAATATGGTTGGTTAGAACAAGAAAAGTTGGCCGGACCATCTCCCCAACGCCCTCTGGGCTTACCGGACGACGACTCGCATCTCTACCCAGGTGACCCCATATTCCCTGGTGTATGGAGCTGAGGCCGTCCTACCCATCAAGATCAAGCTGTCGTCGTTACGCACTGCATTTTATGATCACCGGACATCAGATGAGGTAGCCGAGATCTGTCTAGCCGAATTAGAAGCACTGGACGAGAACCGGCTTCATGCCCTGCACAATCTGGAAAGGCATCAGGTTAAGATAGCGAGGGCCTTCGATAAGAGGGTCATCTCCGCTCTTTTCTACAGGGCGAACTGGTACTGGCCCTTCGAGCGCCATTGATTCCCGGTAGGAAACCGCACAAATTAGAAACCAAATGGGAAGGGCCTTATATCATCCATAAGGTTTACCCCAATGGAGCATACTCCTTGGTGACCATGGATGGAGAGCGTATAACCCCTCCTACCAATGCCAAGTTCCTTAAGTGATACTTTGCCTAGGGAAGAAGGGTCCTGCACGACCCTAAACTGCAAAATGGTCCCACACGACCTCAAACTTCATCTTTTTCCTACAAGACAACAAACTGTGGAAGGGTCCTTCATGACCTTAAACTGCTAATTATGGTCCCGCACGACCTTAAATAGCATCTTCGTCCTGCAAGATGATAAACTGTGAAACAGTATCACATGACCTTAAACTGCACATTATGGTCCAACATGACTCTAAACTGTAATGTCCTACATGACCTTAAATTGCATCTTCGTCCTGTAAGACGTTAAACTACAAGTCGGTCAGGCCTTCCTGACCAAGGCTCAGCCTCATGCCCCTTGGCCTCCTTGGGCCCCTGGCCCCCCGTCCTCACTGCAAGACGTTAAACTGCAAGCCGGTCAGGCCTTCTTGACCGAGGCTTAGCCTCAGGCCCCTTGGTCTCCTCGAGCACCTGGCCCTCGTCTTCACCGTGAGACATTAAAATAGCAAGCTAGTCAGGTCTCCCTGACCGCGGTTCGGCCCCAGGTCCCCTGGTTTTCCCCGATTTACCCTCTTGTGAGATTGTATGGTATGGTGTAGGACTACGTCCTCATTCACGTCGGATTACTCGTCGTACCGTACATATCCCCAAATGAGATTCCTTCTCGCCCCGCATGACGTTAAACTGCATTTCAAGAACTACGTGTGGCTTGATTCCCGTCTTCATGGGATATGTAGGAATGCTCGGACGCCTCGTCTTGAGCCCAGCCCCAAGCTTTTCTCTTCCAATATCCCCCCTGGGAATAGTTTCCTTGGTGGATCTTTGTGTAGCAGGGAGTAGGATTTCTTGGAACCGCTCATACGACCCCGCTCACACAAGGATTATAAGGGTCGTACCATGTTCCCACTCCCGTTCTTCTATCCTCCCACGTCCTCACCGCATGACGGTAAACTGCATGGCCTTCAAGAACTACGTATGGATTGATTCTCATCAACATGAGATACGTAGGAAAGCCCGGGCATTTCGTCCGTTGGCCCAGCCCAAAAGACAAAATCTTCCCCTTGGGTCACGATATGGCAGGGTGCACACTTTTTCCCCAACTCACATCGAGAAAGCCTCGACCCGGCTGCACATCCCCCTGGAGATGTTTGCCTCTTTCGTGGATGGATACAGATATGATTCACCCACTCCTTGACTGGGATTCCATCATCCTTCACACCCAGAGGAACCCCCAAGAACGCCCTGGATACAATGGCCATGGGCTCTCCTACCATTACGAGCCAACTCCCCCGAGGGTTTTCAAGCAACAAGCTGATACAAATCCCGCATTGCGAATTTGGTCAGCAGTCGACGCTCATTTGTTGCTCCCATACCAGGTCACCATAGGAACGATGTGTTTCGAACACGGTCAACAGTGTCTTGGATCTTCAGGTCCACCCCGAGATGTCCCAGACATCGAGTGAAGTGATTCGTTCTGCCCCATCCCGAGGTGACAAACATCCCCCCGGGTGGTGCTATCAATTGGGCCCACGACCCCGATTCCCCACAGGAGTGTACGGTGTGGTGTAGGACTACGTCCTCATTCACGTTGGGATCATGTACCCTATCGTACGCCTCCTCTTACGAGGCCCAGCCTCAGGCCCCTTGGCCACCTCGGGTCCCCGACCCTCTTGCTCACTGCAAGACGATAAACTGCAAGTCAGTCAGGCCTTCCTGGCCAATGTTAACCATCATGCCCCTTGGCCTTTTCGGGCCACGACCCATTTTCTCTCTTATAGGAGTGTACGGTGTGGTGTGGGACCATTCACGTTGGTTTCTTCGCCATACCGCACACCTCCCTTGTTAAGGGGTATGTTACTCCCCTTCTCATCTCGTATGATGTTAAACTACATTTAGAGAACTACGTGTGACTTGATTCCCATCCTCATGGGATACGTAGGACCACCTGAATGTCCAGGATTTGGGTCCAGCCCCATCACTCGGGAATCTACATCCCATCTTGGCCCCTTGGCCTATCCTTCCTCCATGAGGGGATTATATGGTGTGGTGTAGGACTACGTCCTCATTCACGTCGGTCTCGTAATGACCATGCCATGTACCTCTCCCTCCTGAGCTATTTCGTCGATCCCTTTTCGGCAATTCACCGATGTGCCTAAGAGTACTCTGGTTTATTACCCAGAAGGCCAAGCTTTACTCGGACATGTCCGCACCCGCTTTCTAGGATTTGTGTATCCCTACATCAGGGCTTTCATCATCTTTCGCACCCTGAGGGACCCCCATGAATGGCCTGGATACTACGCCCAAGGGCTCTCCTACCGTTACGGGCCAACGCCCCCGAGGGTTTTGGACAACAAATCTATAAAATCCCGCGTTGAGAATATGGTCAGCGGTCGATGCTCGTTTGTTGTTCTCACCACAGGCTATTGAGATATGAATGCTGTGTTTCCACCATGGTTAATAGTTTTCCTTTATCGCCACGCCAACCCATTAGACCCAAAATGTCGGGTGCACAATTCACACCCTTCATCACTTCACCGCGTCCAAGTAGAATCTCGGAACTCTTTGTACTTTTCCTACATGCACGTCTGCGCATTGGTGGAACAAGCCGCGTCAAAGGTGTCCTTCGGTGCTCTTTGCCGAATCCCCTTCAATGGGCGCCTGAAGTATTGTGATAAGGATCTTCCCCCCTTGTTTCCCACGCCGAGTTTATCTCACGTGGGTATAGGGATCGGGTTGACATCTGTGCTTACTCGGGAAGTCGTCACCATTCACGGTCCGAGCTCTAAGACCATAAACTACGATTCTCATCTGGATCTACATTCAGCTTTATTCCTATCTTGATAGGAAACATAGGAATGCCCAGACCCCTTGTCTTTGGGTCCAGCTTGAGTTCAGCTAGTTCACCTCTCTGGTCCTGCGTACAGGACCCCGACTACGGGACCGCGTGGCGTAGTGTGGGACTATGTCCTCATTCACGTCGGGTATGCAATGGATACACCACGCACACCCCCATTCTGAGATTTATCCCTCTTATTCCTTGTCCAGCATGACATTAAAAGGCACCCATAAGAACTACGTGTGGCTTGATTCCCATCTTCATGGGATACGTAGGACCGCCTGGATGCCCTGTTTTCAGGTACAACCCATTTATGGAGCCAGTCTCTCCCCCTATTTCACCTCTTACCTCTATATAGGCCCCTCGGCCTAAGGTCTCCCTCTCCGAATGGAGTGCAATGTGATGTGGGATCATGTCTCCGTCAATTGTGTTTTATAACACTGCGCACATTTCCTGCCTAGCATCGTCTCTGCTACGTCTGCGCTGCATGACGATAAAATGCATGCTTGGTCCTATCATACGACCCTAAACTGTGACATTATCGTCCTGGCCGCACGACAAAAAACGGCACTGCATTGTGGTGACCTTGTTGTAGAGGACATCACGTTGGGTATTGGTCACGTTCCATGCCATTTTTCAACGCCCATCATGGCTTCATCTTTGTGGCGACATCACGGCATACTATTCAAGGCCTGTCGCTTCACAAAAAAAACCATTCACCTTAAAGAATAAACAATTTTTATCAAATTCTTCTTCTTTTAGTGCAAGGGCCACGCCCGCACTCCCCTTTTCCCCTGTCACTGGTATCTTACCATGTCACCCATCCAGAACTACGTATGGCTTGATTCTCATCCTTATGAGATACGTAGGAGCGCCCAAGCACTTCCCCGCGGGCCCAGCCTAACCTTTGTGTTCGGTCCCTCGACTCAAGAATTTCCCCAGAGAACGCATGGTATGTAGAGCTTAGGCCCTCCTTTAAATCGGGTTTTGTTTCCATGCGTCCCCTGCTCCATTTACCCATTTATGGTCTAAGGTACATCAATAACTACGTGAGGATTGATTCTCATCCCTATAAGATACGTAGGAGCACCCAGGAACTTCCCCGAGGGCCCAGCCTAACTTTCTCTTTCAGTCCCTTGACCAAAAAACCTCTCCCAAAAGGGTTGTGCGATGTGATATGGGATTACGTCCTCATTCACGTCAGGTTGTTCATCGCACCGCACACACCCCCTATTCCCATTCACACCAGGTGATTGAGTTACTCCACCATGTGCCTCTTATGTCTCCTCTCATCCATGGTCCGAATTCTACGACCCTAAACTAAGATCTCCCTATGGGAAAGGAATATTCTCCCTCTATCTAATATGTCTCGTTGCCGTATTTAGATGTGTTTTGACAAAGAGACCGAAGGGTGGGATTTTCGCAGGGACATTCCCCCCGTCCCATGACGAAGCTTCGTGAGCTCGCTATTTGGATCCTCATACTCTTCCACATCCAAAAAGACCCTCGGACGACATGGATACCAGGCATAAGGGATCTCCATGAATGCTGGACCTAAGGGCCCTCCAATCATTTCAGGCCAACGTCCCTACAGATATTTGACAACATTTTTGACATGGTCCCGTGTTTCGAACATGGTCAATAGTCAAACCTCATCTGTCTGTCCCCATTCTAGGCTAATGTGACAGGATGCTGTGTTGTGAATACATTCAGCAGTTACCCTCCATCGTCACGCCGCCATCATTGTGATCTGAATCTCGAGCGCCATGATTCACACGTTTCCACTCCCTCATGTTCAGGTGAAATTCCATCATACTCGTCTCTTTCTCTTCACGTGTCCAGGTGCGCTAAATGATCGTGTTAGTGTCATTGGGCCGGTATTCACCGAGCGTCCCTTTTCCCAAACCTGTCCCTTGCTGTGTCGGGAAATTCCCACCACTACTGCTTGTTTCCCACACTGAGCACGACTCACGTGGGCTTAGTAGTTTTGGCAAGATGTGTACCAACACGGCTAGGCTTCTCATCGTCCCTCATGACTTTAAATTGTGCTTCCAGAACTACGTATGGCTTGATTCCCATCCTGATGGGGTACATAGGAACGCCCGACCACTCTGCTTCAGGCCCAACTTAATCCTCACTCTTGGTCCCACGACCTGAAGAGTTTCCCTCCTGGGGTATGTGGTATGATTTGGACTCCAAGTCCTCATTCACGTCGGTTTCATATCTACCGCGCCACACGCTCCCTGGGATCTTCCCTTTTATTCCACGTCCTATCGTATGACATTAAACTACAGGAGCTCATGTGTCCTCAACGCATGACACTAAACTGCGGTTCTACCCGGAACAAGTTCAGGATGCCCCGAGATCCCATTGGGAAGTGACAGTTCCCCTCGCCAGAGAGGCCCTGTCTGAAAGAAGGAATGATCCATGATCAAACTGAGGCACCCATCTGGCGTACTCCCTCCACGGTGGTGTAACTACCTAAGTGTTGGATTCTGTTCAGACAAACCATCACTCCATATTCCACGCTTTGCATGCCCCTTATTCGGACCCTCGTCCCCTTTCATGTCTCATGGGACCCCCTAACGGCCCGGTCTCAGGCCGCATCGGCTCACCTACCGTCTTGGGCCAACATTCCCGAAGACGGGTCATATTTGGAAGGACCCCCTAACAGTATGGATGTTTGACCTATGGTCCGCCAACTGTCCTGGGCCAACGTCCCGAAGGATTGATCAACAACATTTGTTACATGGTCCCGTGTTTCGAACATGGTCAATGGTCGACCCTCATTTGTTGTCTCCACTACAGGCTAACACAGTAAGTATACCGCTTCTCCTCCAAGTTTAATGGTTGTACATTATTGTCACGCCATCCCCACAGTGTTCCGAATCATGGGTATCGTGATTCATGCTTCCCATTTTCATCTGTTTGGACCGATTTTAGCACCCCTGGAGTTGCCCCATTCGTGCATTCGAGCACGCTAAAGAAACAGTAATTCGTCCATCCTGGAAATTCCTTCTCTGATCAAGCCTCTCCCATCTTTTGGGAATCTGTACCGGTAATCCAAATCTCGGATGCCCGGAGCATGATCCCCACTTCTATGTTAGGTGGGATGAGAGGGAAACTATCTCATGTTTCTCACATGGGGCTCAACCCATGTGGGCATGGGGAATTGTCACCGAACGTCCCACAAACATTGTAGGGATGTAACAATGCAATTCAAACAGTGGAAATCGTGCGCGCTACGGCATTCAAAACAAGGAAGAAAGAAAAAATTGAAGCACGAAAGTACCAATAAAACTTTTTTTTGGGTTTGTTACAATACCTGGGGGTCGACTCCCCCCATGGCCGGGTTGACCCTGTTAAAAGAGCGATGCAGCTCCGCCACCCATTGACTTGCGGAATCCAAGGCTTACTAATGCTGACTCATCTCCCACTCCTCCTCAGCAGCGGCGGGGCGCAGTTCGTCAGTCCTGGCTTTGGCCCTCTCTATGCCAGCTTGAACGGCAGCCATCTTTCCAGAGGTCTGCCTCATATGCTTTTCTGCCTCTTCCAGCTGGGCCTTCATCCATGAGACCAGCTCAGATTGTGCGTCAAGAGAGGCTGAAAGCTCGTCTGCCTGGGTCTGCATCTGTTGAACCTCGCCTTCAGCCTCCTGGAGCTTCTTGATGCTGGTCACCTTCCTCCGCTGCCAGCCCACGCTGAGCCCACGATCATGCTCCCAGATCTTCTCAGCCATAAGATCTCAGATGAGTGCGTGAGGACATTGGGAAACCACTCCCCCAGCACACAGTTCGCGCAACCGTGAGTGGTGTCTATCCATTTCAGCCAGCCATTGCACTTGGGGAGTGTCATTGATAAAGCGAGTGATCAGCTTCCACGACCGGCGGTGGACTATGCTGCTGTCTTCCTCGTTAGAGGCCGTTTTGTCCCAATCTGCATGATTGGTAGGCTCGTACGCGGGATACGCGCGCAAGAAATCCTCTGCAGGATCTACATCTGCTGTTGAATCCAGTACGACACCTGGCGCCGAAGCATGCGCGACAAGACTGGGACTGACCGGTTGATTCTCTTTCTCAGAGTCCACCTCAATGACTTCGGGTACGACCCTGCTGGTGGTTCCACCAGTGATGATGTGTGTCGCAGCTTGAGGATATGGGGGGACTATCGCCACCATCACCGGCATGCCCCTAGGAGGGACTCCACCAGACATCCCGACCAGTCTTGCTGCAGCAGCCCACGCCAGTCGGAGAACTGTACGACAGAGAGGGACATAAACGTCAGTTGGCATGGTCTACATGTGACATCGAGGAGACCGGTAGAGGAGACTTACGGAGATCGACCTCCTGGCGCTGCTCTTGAGCCGGTACTGATGGGACCCCGAGACTAGGCCCTCCGTATACTGTTGGAAGGTCTGGAGATTTCGGAGGAGCCACCTCGGGTGCTCTGGTCCCACCTGACGTGGAACTGGACGCTGCCATAGGCACAGGTTCTGATGGTCCCGCATCATCCCCCACCAAGGAGAGAGAACGAGTCCTGCGAACAAGTTCCTCTTGCATGGCTCAATCATCGGTGAGAAGTCCATAGTGACCCAAGAACAGATCGTGAGGAGAGAAGTTCGGAATGCTACCTCAAGAGCATTCGCGAAATCATCGGATTCGGAGCCTCGGTCTCCGACCTCACCCTCCTCCAACGGGCTCCCTCCTCCAGCCTCATCCTCCTGAGAGGAGTCCTCTGATTCTTCTAGTAGGGGGAAGCTCTCCCTCAGATCGGCAGCCGATATCTATGGGGGGACCGTCTGATTCAACAGTACCCTCACCCGGTCTGTCATTGGGCGTGGGACACCACTGGAGTGGACGTAATCCTACAGCTCGTCCAGGTAATATTCTGCCTCCATCGGAGACGCCATGAATCCAGCCTGAACTGGGCCTATACCCGACAATTCCATCCCGAGGCGATTCAAGTGTGCCCATATCTCGGGTGGGCTGAGGAATTGCCTGTTGACATCCCAAATGACCCAGGCTTCCGGGAAGACAACATCCTCTGCCATGTCGATATGACACAGCCGCTTTCCCAGAGCCTAATTGGATATCCTACAAAATCCCCTCGGTGGCCGCCCCTCCGTATGACCCTGCTCTTCCAGAATCACCGGATCCACCGCTTCTGCCATACCCTCGGCCGGTGCGGGTCTCGCAGCCATGGCAGCACCGCTACCGCGAGCGGCCCTAGCTGCCCTCCGACCCCGACCTCGGGATAGGGGAGGCCCACCGTCACTGATCCGGATAGTTGGTTGCTTCAGCATCTCCCCTGGGTAGGAAGCCTCCCAGCTGATGGCGTACTACTTCACCAATCCGAAAGCGGCGGTGGATGGAGGCAATGCAATGCGTATCTTCCCATATTCCCGTGTGAACATGAGCCACATCTGCCTCATCACACACAGGTGTTCCTCAAGACGCACCTCCCAGTAGACCTGCAGGGTTAGCGGCTGGAGGCACCGGGACTGCCTCGCAAACCGATGCGGGGTGTACGGTTCACAGAGTGGCTCACGATCTATCTGTGCCACCAAAACTCCACCTCGAAAGTCCATGAGGTAAGCCCGATGTTATTCCGTTCCCCGCCCGTCATCAGTAAGTATCTCTGTTGTCAAGGGGAAGGGGTGTAAATTAAACTTGTCTGCCCTCTACACCCGATTCAGTACCATCAGAATGGCTAGTTTGAACGGGAATCTCCCGACCGCATTCAGGATGGAGGGGCAGAAGTTTGATTCCGGCGGAAAAATGGGGTTTGGATTCTCGTAAATCCCCCTGATATGCACTACGATCCACCCATACATGAGGTGGAAGGTCCCACATATCCTTGGAGGCTTCTTTCCCTCGCTAATGTTCCGCAACATTCCGTACAGTTTGGTGAGCATTAGAATCCCCAGATTGATCCGCTGCCCCATGGCCAACATCGATGCCATAATAAACGAGCTGGGTCGTACCCCCATTCTTGTATCCGTCACCAGTAGCATCCAATAACAGATGAGAGCTGCGATGAACGCCGCCAGCCTGACTATCAGCTGTTGAACAGTGATGACACTGAAACCCCATGTCATCCATTGGCTGTCCTCCAAGACCCGCCAATACGAGTTCCCCTTTCCCCGTTGGGCCGCCCTTGGACAAGTTCGAGGCCTCGGAGGGAACTATCGATTCTCTGGAAAATTCAGGAATCATTTGAACCATCTCCTAATGTGGACATCCCTCACTGCCTCCTTGTCCTCTCCAGGGATGAGTGCCATCAGTGCTGATGCCAGTCGTGGTGTTTGCTATGTATCCTCCCACGTGCTGATGACGGGGAGGAATTCTTCATACAAGGCCCCCAAGATTAGAACCCCAGAAATCTGGTGGACATCCCATAGGCTGATTCCCACCTCCCCGTGATGCAGGTGAAAAGTGTTGGTCCTAGACGACCATCTGCTCAGCAGTTCCGACATCAGTTGCTTTGGTTGGTAAATGTGGAATTGGGAGGCCCATGCCGCCTCATACAACCCCACTCTCCTCAGCTCGGCCCCGAACTCCTCGCATGAGGCGCCTACCCAGTAGGCCAAGGCCCAGTAATTAGTAAAGTTGCCACCCTAGCGCAGGTCCCACTCATCGGACCATCCCTTCTTCGAATCCTGCAAAGTCTCCTTCAACATGGTGCGGTAGAGGGGAGGGGATGTCTCCGGTTGCAGTGTCTTGCCGTCAATATCATTCAAATGGTTATAGAGACAGTCAGTGGTGACGGGTGTGAAATCCTCCCCAGCATGACCATCGGCCGCCCAAAACCATTTGTGATGGCATGGTGTGCTCCTGAACTAGCATGCTGGTTTGTCCCTACTCGCCTCCGGGATGATGACGTCATCCCTCAACCCGAAGCCGTACAATGGTAGCTTCGTGCACTGTGGGTAATTCTTTTGACCCTCCGATAGAAGATATGTTAGAGAAGTGTGGTCCGAGTGGATTCGGACCATCTCCCACAGGTCTGGACAGTTGGCCATCTCATCCCGATGAGCAGCATCTGCAAGAACCCCCAATACAGCTTCTTGATGGGCCATTACGATTCCGACCCTCAGAAAAGAATTTTTCAGACTGGATCATGAAGCTCGACCGCGAAGATGAATTACAAAGCTGGATCACGAAGATCGGTCGCGAGACCAAGCCGCGAAGTCAGGCCAAGGCCGACAAATAGAGGTTCGCTTGGCGCGAACGCGGAGTCGGAGATCCGCGGTTCATCGCGAAGCTCGATTCGCGGAGGGCTGTTGCAGAGTACGCGGAGCTTCACGAAGTCGGGAGCGCAAAAAGACAAAGAAGTCACGTAAAGACAAAAGAGGTCGACCCCCCCCTATTTATAGGCAGCGACGCGAAGAACCGACGTGAAGTACCGCCGCGAAGCGCCCCGATCATCACAGCCTCGCGAGTCTCCTGAGGCGGTAATGCTCCGCGAACTCATTTGACGTTCGCGAGCCCCTCGCGAAGCTCCAGAGGTGGTATTTCTTCGTGAATGCATTTGACGTTCGCGATCCCCTCGCGAAGCACCAGAGGCGGTAATCCTCCGTGAACACATTTGACGTTCGCGAGCCCCTTGCGAAGCTCCAGAGGCGGTAATCCTCCACGAATGAGTTTGAAGTTCGTGAGCCCGCCGCGAAGCTCGAGAGGCAGTAATGCTCCACCACGCCTTTGACGTTCGCGACCCGCCACGATGCTCCAGAGGCGGTACACTCCGAGGACGACGTTGACGTTGACGAGTGCGCCGCGAAGCACCTGAGGCGGCGCGCGAGTTCTGCTTCGCGGCACCCCTTCACTATAAATACTGGACTCCCCCTGAGTCCCGGAAAACCAACAATCCGACCTTTCGGCTTCTCCTCTCCCGAATCGTGAAGAACTCTTTGCCCTGGGAATCATGAGCTCCGCGAGGTACTTATACTTCGCGATACGCCTCTGCTTTGTCTTGTTTTGATCCCCTCTTCCGAGAGGGATGCCCTTCGCGAAGCTCAAGGGCATTCATGAAGGAAGGGGATTCCCAAGGGAAACCAGGCAGCCGCGGAGCATTTATGCTTCACGAAACACCCATCCCATGCTAGTAATCCCTATTCTAAGGCAGGATCACTACACATTGCGAACCACACCGCTTCGCAGGACCCTGCTTCACGAGGCACCCCTTCTTCACGAGGCAGTGCTCCGCGAACACTGTTCCACTTCACGAAGCACCTTCCACTCACACCTATGCCCCATGCTAAGGCCAAGGCACTCCACTTCGCGAAGCACACTCCTTTGCTTAGCAATTCCTCTTCCCGTGCGACCCTCCGGGTTTGCACGATGTGATTTCAAAGTCCCATGGACAATGCCACCCGTAGCGTTGCTTCGCCTAATGCTTCTTCACATAGGCACGATAACGGATATTGCTTCTTCGCATAGCCACGCTAACGTGGACCCCTTGATGGTTCATTCCACAACCCCCCTTGATCACGGACTTACTGGTACCTTACCTTCACCATAGACCAGAGGGTACTGGTTATGTAAGTCCTAGGGGTGCAGAGTGAACCCACCTCGTCCGAGCTGCAGGACGTTAAACTGCCAAGCACCACATTCTCAACACATGACGTTAAACTGTGACCCGACCTCGTGCCTCTCACGAAGGGTCCACCCAGCTCAAACATTATTTACACCACTCGTCTCCAGGGGAATGGAATCACCGATCCACCAGGGATGATATCCTCCTTATTGGAGTGGTGTCTATTCATAGGAGAAGGGCGACCCTGGTTCCCCAACGGATGGCTGCACCCCTGAATCTCCATACTTCCCCACTACCAAGGTCAGTGGAGGGCATGATAGGGAATGAGGAACCTCCCATCATTGGTCCCAAATCCCTCTTCCACTGCGCTTTGTCACACTTTGGGCCTCCATCCTGGAGTAAGTCCCAGCACCATGGGTCTCCTAACGCGTAAGCCCATCTTCGCTTCTCACGGATGCATCCTTCACGACATGATTGTCAGGTCCTTGCAACCTCTTGTTTCTCACACCGACCATGACTCACGCGGGCTTAGAGTGAGCACCGACCCGGACCCCCACTTATAGGGAACTACGAGGAATTTGATCCATGTCAAGGAATGCTACGTAGGAAGCCTCCACGAGGTTCAAGACACATTGCTCGGTCGTTCGTTCACGTCGAGTTTCACCTTTGTCCAGCATGATGTTAAACTGCACGACCTGTCCCGCATGACGTTAAACTGCATGCCCTCGTCCAACATGACGTTAAACTGCACGCCTCGTCCTGCATGACGTTAGACTGCATGCCCTCGTCCAACATGAGGTTAAACTGCACGCCCTGTCTCGCATGACGTTAAACTGCATGCCCTCATCTAGCATGACGTTAAACTGCACGCCCCGTCCCGCATGACGTTAAACTGCATACCCTCGTCTAGCATGACATTAAACTGTATGCCCCCCCTTGTCTCGTATGACATTAAACTGCACAACAATTCCCACCTGAACTATGAGGTCTTTGATCCATGTCAAGGCATGGTACATAGGAAGCCTTCCAAAGGTTCAATCCCACCACTCATTGGACCAAGGTCCACATTCACGTTGGTCCGCCGACAAAGCCCCATATGAACTACGAGGTCTTTGATCCATGTCAAGGCGTGGTACGTAGGAAGCCTACCTGAGGTTCAAGACCATCCATCACCATTCACGTCGGTTCACCCCCGTCCCGCATGACGTTAAACTGTACTCCACAATATGAACTATGAGGACTTTGATCCGTGTCAAGGCATGGTACGTAGGAAGCCTTCTCGAGGTTCAAGCCCAACAATAATTGGCCCAAATCGTCTCCTATTCAGTGTGGCAAGCCCCCATTTTCAATCCGAACTACAAGGACTTTGATCCATGTCAAGGCATGGTACGTAGGAATCCCCCCAGAGGTTCAAGCCCATCTCCCATCGGACCAAGGTCCCTCATTTACGTCGGTCCGCTGACAACCACCACCCTTCGTTCATTCACGTCAGAGTTCACTATCGTCCTGCATGAAGTTAAACTGTATTCCATCAATCCTTTGAACTACAAGGACTTTGATCCATGTCAAGGCATGGTACGTAGGAAGCCTCCATGAGGTTCAAGCCCATATCTTATCGGACCAAGGTCCACCTTCACGTCGGTACGCTGACAATGCCCATCAAACCAAGGTCCACTTTCACGTCGGTACGCTGACGATGTCCATCGGACCAAGGTCCACCTTCACGTCAGTATGCTGACGATGCCCATCGGACCAAGGTCCACCTTCACGTTGGTTCGCTGACGACATTCATTGGACCAAGGTCCAAATTCATGTTGGTTTACTAGCACCCTCACAAACTATGCAGACATTGATTCCCTGGCATGGGGATACGTAGGAAGCCTGTGATGGTCCCATTTCACCCCCCCCCCCCCACTCCATTCATCCACCTATCTCCCATCCTGTTTCTCGCTCAGACCGTCATATCTCGGTGAGACCATGTCGGTACTCTCCTCTTCACAGCCGCCCATGGACCGGCCCCTGTATCGACATCACTTCAAGGGGAATCCCTCAATCCGATCTATCCTAGCTAATGCTCCGGTTGGGTTGATCTGTCTCTGCTAGACGTTAAACTCACGGCGTACCCTGTGTTAAACCCGAGAAGCTGAGGAAAACCTCAGATATGTGTCTATGACATATAATTCCCCGCGCTCGATGCGGGATGCCTCGGGCTTCCACGCCCTCGAGAAGCCCTGTGTCCAGGGATAACAGATAGACATGCCAGGTTCCCCAGCATCCAGACACGCTACTGATGCCTCAACGTGACTACTCCCCCGACTAAAGGTTGCTGCCCTGACTGGACCCTTTGGAATGTCCCGACAGAAGCAGTGTAATTAACCGGCGTCCATGGAAACATGGCACTGTGAAGAGTTTCATAAACTACGTATTAATTCTATGAGGGAGACCCGGACTAGGTGAGGAGTTTTGAGGAGGAATCCACAGAAGGAAGAACCGACATCCCATCATCCCGTTTCGATCAAGGAGCAGACGTACCTGAATAAGGAACGACTGCCGCCCGCCTTTTGAAAGCAGGAATGTGGGGCAACAGCCGCGCGTCCTCACGGACGGATGCGCGCACCCCGACAAAAGCGTCAGAAACAATAGTGTAAGAAATAAAATGTATATTATATTCTTATAATGATAAATACTTCATTAATTCCATTATTACTTCATTTAAATAAAATATATTCATCAATATTATCCTTATTACCTACCATGTGAGGAAATATTTACTCTAAATTAACATCTCTTCTTGACACGGTAGTCTACTATACACATGCTTGACGTTATCGTATCCTATATAGTGTGGAATGTAAAAAAAATTTATAGATGGTATAATAATTAAATAGGTATATATTTGTTATAAATATAACATATATAAACTTTATAGAAATTATCATATAATACCATGCGATGTGGAAATGTAATAAATATTAACAATGTCTAATGAGTTAGTAGTGTGTTATACACATGAATGATGAATTCATATCCAATTTGATGGAAGTGGGGATTGATGTAGGTAACTAACTTTCCATATGTATATATTTTTAATTATAATAAACTAAATATATCAAGTAATAATATTATATTATGAATATAAAGAGGTGGAGCCAAAAATATAACAAAAATACATTGTTTGAAAAATTAAATTCTAAATTAACAGTCCCTTCACAATGAAAAACATGGATTCCAATGTGAAAATGTTCAAATTATTACAAAAATATGTATGAAAAAAACAATAAAAAATGGCTCTGATGACCTAAATTGTATAAATATATATGTAATTTATGTCATAATATAATAAAAATAATAAAAAATAAAATATATCTTATAACTTATTGAAATGAAAATGTACTTTTCAATTAAAATTGAAATATTTTTTAATATTCATCGAAAAATAAAACATTTATGAAAAAAAACATCACCATAATATAATTTTGATAAGATGATTTTAAAAATTAAGCTACTTGTCAAAATTATAGTAATATTTATAAACAATATTTTGAATGTTTCTGCAAAATGCACTACAAAACCGTGACTGAGGAAAATACAATTTATCAAAAAAAATATTATTATCAATTTATTGAATTTTTTTTTGTAATAAATAGAGAACCTTAATTTTAAAAATTTAGTTATCAGTATTCATACCCAACAATATAATGGCTTGGAAATAATGATCTTGTTTAAATAATATTTTAATAGTGTATTTTTTTTAAAAAATATTGTTACCATGTCCATCGCATGAAATTGAATATATTGAAATTATTTTAATAAATAAATAAATAAATATATATATATATGGTATAGTCTTGTGATGTTATATTCACTTATACATTTGGTGATAAATTTGATAATCTCTATCAAATATTATGGTCATATTTTAAAAATTTTTAAGTGTTACAAAATACCTAAATGTTTTTAAATATATATTAGGGAGAGTGTACTATTCTGAAGTGTTCTATTCATTTTTCTGAGTAGGTAGACTTGGAAATAGAGCATGTAACAAATGATTAAATTAATTATTGGTTATTTAATTTGGTTTTATGGGAAAATATGTAATAAATATTGATTATCATGTCCCTTCCGTTGTTTTTATAGGTCTGTGATAAAGTATCTTTGGAAAGGATGACATAGCTGGAAAAACATGATTGGAAGGAGCTTCACTTGGTATAGTTGTTTTTTAGGGTGTATATTCTAGCTAAAAAATGTAACCAAAAAGGAATATTGTTTTATTTGGGACCAATTTTGTTTATTCATCTTGATATCATCAGGATATTTTCTAATAGTATTGGTGGCCTAGTCATACAAATACAAACTATACAGAGGATCCTAATAATTTTCATTAATGTGGTCAACCTAGAATCCATTATAATTTTTGTGACTGGTTATCCCATTTAATTATATATAGATAAAAACTAATTAGGGAATTGTAGGTTCATATTGATTAATCCAAGGGTAGTGTATCTTATCCTCTTGGAAATGGGGATATTCATCTCAAAACTAATAAATAGCGAGGAGTTGAAATATAATGTATTTATATAGTAGAGTATAAACTGATTAAATCTCATTCCTAGCTAACAAGAATTTATGTAATGGTGTTTATTATTTTTTTGGTGGGGGTAGATTATTTTCATATAACTATTACTCATTCTTCAATATCATCAATTATAGATTCTATTTTGGGCATGATTTTGTAGCTTATTTTATTCTTATTGGATCATTACATGAATTTTGCAAAGAGGAATCAACATGGTTAGAATTTATTAGATAGAAAAGTGATCATAAAACAACATAAGGATGGATGGAGTAGATATTAATTTATATTAACATATTATACATGATTATCTGAAGGGATTGTGTCATCATTGTTAAGGACGAGATAAAATCTTTCCATTTTGGGGTTTTGTTCTTATATACTGATGGGGTTAGTCATTTTTTGGATGATTTATACTCAAAATAGATAAGGGTGGGTCCTATTATTCCTTAATATATATAAAAATAACGCTGGTTATCATATAATTATCATAATGTCGTTTCCCCTTAATTAGGATGACAACTACCAATGGTGGTACTTTCATACCATGTTATATTTCTGGATGATTTTTCATATATACTTCTAAAGAGTGGTCAAGTTGTCCATAAACCTTCAACATGGTATGATTCCCATTTATATTCCATATTATTATAGGGAACCATTTTAGTTGATAGGACAGAAGGATTATCTTTAAGATCTTGCGACTATGGTATTAATTTGTCCAATTATTTCACCATGAGCATCACCTATATCCATTTCTACAAAGGAATACCAATTCCATAGACATTTTATTAACTATTTTAAGTTAAATTAGGATTCCCCTTGAAAAATAACTTTCATATTATTAGTGATCACTATGATCTCCAAACAGTGGATTGTTTGTTTTAATTGATCGACCATTTGAATGGGAACCACAAGTTAAAAGTCCAACAAGATGATATATTGATGAAAACATTTAGGATTTGTTATGGGAATTTTAACATTCTATTTCTTCCATTTAAAATATATAATTACATTGTGGGGTTTTATAATAATTATGAGAAATATATTTTTTCTATTTTTGAGCACTTCTATTGTTGTGTTCATGGATCATTCTATAGTTTAATCCATAATAGATGACGAGCATATAAACCATTTATATTTCATACATAAAATATTAATGGAACATCATCTATATTTTAATCTTTAAAATTATATTTTTTTTTCTTCATGAAGTAATGAATATAGAAACTTTTATGTTTATGTGGTGTATCTCAGTGGATCCAAAAAATTGTACATGTAGATAAGTCATGGAAACTGCCTAGAAATTGATTGAGATATGATTCTTCTTATGAATGGATGGATGTTATAAGTGGGTTTTTCAGGGCTTCCCAATTAATGTATATATTATGATATATTTTACATACATGTTTCTAAATATTGAGTGGAATAAAAACAATTAAAGATATTTTTAGGTGTTGAAGGAGATTAATATTTTATCTACATTTTTTATTCTTCAAGATCTTGGTTCTGTTATGATTTCAATGAAATTGTAATGGTATATTTATTGGATGTGTCATGATATAAGGGGGAAATTTGGTATCCTAAAAACCTACCATGTTACCCCCTCTTGAGAAGAACTATCATACATATGATCTAGAGTGGGAAGTACTTATGAATTCACTCAAAATGTAGTGTCAAAACATCATAAGGTATTGGTTTCTACTATATTACGATAAAATAATCAAGGGTTACATTTTATACAAAAGGGAACTAAACATAAAGAAATATTATATTCAGTTTATATACATACATTTGATATTTATATTTTGTATACTCCAAAAAAGGGAAATCTGGTCATCAAGGTTCGTTGTAGGAAATTACCAACATGAGAAGTGATATATTCAATTAAATTGTGGAATTTGATGAGTTTTTTACTGAAAGTATCTTCTCAACTGAGTATATTTGGATGTTAATTTTTTTAATGATGGATAAAATTTCATTTAATGGGAAGGTTTATCTTGAGTGTATTAATGACCAAGAGTTATAGGGATTTAGTAAAATCCAATATAGTGGGGTAACCTTGGACGAATGTTCTCAATGTCAGATTGGCGATTAATGTTTTCAAAATATTTTTTTTACTTTTCTTTATTAGTTAATAGTTCATATATAGTTGAAATTATTCCTATTAGACCTGTGTTAGAATCTCAATTCAATTGGAACATCATCTGTTTGATATTGAGGGTATGTTGGAACTGAGGTTTGTGAAACCCTTTGAGTTTGTTGTACAACATGGAATGGGGACCTTTTAATTTTAAATACAATCTATTTTTTCTTTATGTTGTGATGTGTTTTGTGTCTCCCTGTAGAGGATTTATTGACTAGATCCTTTTCATTTGAATGAATTGGAAAATGTTGTTCATGAGATTGAAATCACTATGGTTAATCAACCAATAATGAATATAGACTGTCTAGAAATTCATTCATTGGTAAAATGATCCATTTAGTTTGTGTACATTGGCAGTAGTGATGGGACAACGACAATATGTGGTAACATGAATTAATGATGACATTGTATTGATCTTCACCTTCTATCTTTCTGGGACATTGAGTACATTAATATGATAGAAATAATTTATTAGATGAGTGATTTTAGCAAATATTTACCTTCCGTCATGTATTCTTTGACACTTTTCTTTATTTACCACTTTTAGGGTGAATTTTATGCATCGTGAAAACGAATAACAATTTTCTATTAAAAAAATCTATTTTTAATGTTTTATGTTTTTTTATTAATCCACTCTTTGTATAAATGTGTAAATAAATTTAAAGGGTTATACTTGGGATCATATGTCCTTAAATTTAGGTTTGTATGTCTTTTAAATAATATTGGTAAGATAACTACATGTTGGAAATGTTACCATCATGAATGAGATACATTAGAAGAGTTATGTGTGGGGTAGATGTTGTGAGTCTCATGTAAGGCTTGAAAAGTTTATAGCGTATGAAAACTGTACGGATTTTGAAATGTAGATCTGGATTTTTAATAAATTAAGGGTACATATTTTTCAAAATATTTATCATTCATGATATTTCTCATCATTAAATGGAGTCATAATGTGAATTCCTTTAGTATAGAGATTTTAATATTGTTGCATGCATGCCTTTTTTTTCATTCATAGTGATGGAATTCCCAACAAACCCTACTTAATTGTTGGTAAATTCTGGGGCATATCCTTCTATCGAGATTTTTATTCTATGTATTTGAATCATTTCACAATTAAATTTCAAATCCTTGGTATGAAATATTTATACATATCCAAGAAAATTTTTCATAGTAGAAGCTTGGATAAATTTCTATTTATTTTAATGATTAATTAGTGTTTGTATCAATCCTTTTTTGTTTCAGGTCATATATAATCATTCAAATAAAATTCTGGGTTTTTTCATATATGTTTTTGAATGAAAATAGGTTTATTTCATTCATGAGGTAATTTTATCTATGAAAGTTATTCTAATTGATAAATTGTATTATTTTATTGTTGATACCATTGGGTTGTTCGTTGAAATGTATATTTATTGATTTGAAATGTTTTTTTTTCAAATGTGGGTATCGATTTTGGAAATGGTATTCCATAAGAACAACACATTGGAAACCTTCAGTGAATTAGGAAATAGACATAAGTAGCCCAATTGTGTGTCACCAATATGAGTTAATTTTTATATTAACATACTATTTTAGGATTTGATATAAGTTGGAAACAATATATTCCTAGTTTAAGATTCATTTATGTCAACTATATATTCCCATCGGTTAATGCCAAAATTGTGTTCATTTCTACTGTATGTATTTTATAACATTATGGTTTGTTTTAGGGATATTTTCTTAAATGTACTGTTTACATGTTTATATTTTATACCTGAAATATTTCTGTACCTGTTGAATATATTATTCATTTATTTGAATAGTATGACGATCTACAAAGGGTTTTATTTTTGAAAATTCTCTATAAACATGATTTTTTTACAGAGACTGAACATGTGAATTCATGTTATTCGAACATGTATATATATACATGGATACCATTCTATCTTTCTTAAAGATAAGACCCTACATTTTATTGTTTGGGTTGTTGTAGACATTGTCTTGTAAGAATCACATAATGGGAAGCGAATAATGAAACATGCAATCTTGTCATTAAATCAATCACCTTCATAGTGGTATCAATATTTGGTGATGTATTTTCACATAAGGGAATGTTTATTTTGGATGGATTCATCTTTTTTTAGCATCTCATGACTTTGTATGATTCATGGATATGTATTTCTCTCTTTTTTTCACTTTTTAGTAACATTAGGCATACATGGGATGTTTTTTCTTTTATATATCAAACCATGTGGTGGACCGTGTTGGGATACTTTTCTAGTTAATCCCAGTTGGTTCTTTAAAAAACACTAATATTGTGTGTGTGTGTGTTTGTGATTATTAAACCAATGAAGTATGATTTTGAAAGAATATGAAGTAAAATCAATGTTAAATTTTGATGATTTGGGGGAGTGCTATAAATATTTATAGATATATTAATATTAATGGATTATGGATAATACCTACCATGTAAATGTAAATAAATGTATTCAAACGTGACAAGAAACATGTAAAGACATTGATTTATTGATATTTTAGTATTATGAGTATGGTATATAGCCAAATAATTTGCATCCACAATGGTAAATATATGAAACCATACATAAAGATAAAAAATTATTGATTTTTACGGCATGAATTAATTATATTACATTGGAGGATATTTTTAACTATAGAGTTCTAGAGAATTAAGAAATTAAATATATATTAAAAAATACATTTTGGCCACATACAATTAATAACCATTTTCCATATAATATAAAACATTTAATATAAGACATGATTTATATTTATGAAAAATATGGTTTACTATCAAAAAGTTTTATTCCTTTCCACTAGAAATATTTGAATCCTATGAAAAACATTTTGAAAACATTGGTTGAGGATAGAACGGTCAGTAGGGGACATAATAATAAGAAAACTATTAGTACAATGAATACATTAACAGAAATTAAATCCCTTTTCATAAATTTTTTCCCTAGAAATGGAATTATCAATCTTTTAAAAAGATCATTTATCCAAACATTTGAAAAAAATTCCATGAAATCTAATCATCATGCATATAAAAGTCATGTCAGTGCAATGGGACATCATATAATAGAAACGTTATAGAACAATTATAGAATAATAATAAATTTAATAACAATATGGATAACATTATAGATAATTATTTTGAAAATATAACCAATAACTAATTCATTGGAGTTCTATCTAGGATCACATGTTGTAAAATTTTTAATGTGCTCACAAATAACTATTTGGGTGAAACAATCATATAAGCAATAACAGGATCACATGTTGGCTGTAATTTGGATCAAATATTTGTAATTAATATTAAAGAACCATATCATTAATAAAAATATTATGATACCACTTTTTCTTAATAATTTGTCTAAAATAACTTTTAAACTCATATGAAAATCAATTTTGGATATCAAAATACTTATTTATTTAAAATTCTGTTTTTAGTAAAACAGATTACCTTCTCATTTAGAAAACCATTTTAAATTCCAAAATACCTAATAAAATTTAATGGGGGTTTTATTTTTTTAAAAAAATTAATTATTTTAAAATAATAATTTATTAAAATAAATTTACAGTCGTGGGATGATTAGTTTTCAATATATATATTAATATTGAACAACCAATTTTTTGTAAGGAAAGTCAAGAGCTCGGTGCAATGAGTCATTTTAATAGAAAAATAAAAATAAATTGAACAGATAAATTTATGAAACTCTCACATCTATAATAAATACCTTTTATAAACATATACATGGATAAAAAATAATATTAGATGGAAACAATATACTATTGAATTTTTTTTAAAGGTCCATTTAAACATTGAAAATATTTGATTCATAAGAACCATGAAAGATTACAGTTAAATAAAAAACTAAATACCATGAGAGAATATATATTCCTGATATATCATTTAAAAGTGGTTGTATATATCACTAAAAAATTAATTTATGTGTATAAAATCTAACTGTTCCCTAATGGTTGGATATAAGATAAAATCCATTTCATTAAGATTGATTCATCATGTTAATTATATATCTTCACGAATAAAAAATTAATATAAATTATATTCCTTCTTGTGATCCTTTATCAATTTTTTATTCCGTTTAATTTTAACTTTTACCATGTCATATATAGTTAATTATTTTAAATAGTTCACATGAGAATCATATACTATTTGCAGCTTATTTATCAAAAATGATTATGGTAGGCTGAGTATTTGTAAAAGAGTTCATTATTTTACATATCATGAATAATAATCATGAATTAAATATTATATTTTAAATCATGTATTCTAATATTAGTAATCATTAAATATTATTTTGAAATTAGAAATACACTACAATCATGGAGATAGTGGGTCATACGTATGCATGAGCAACGTTTCCATTTTATAATGACCGTTAGGGAAATATGGTATCTAATATTTTTTATTTTTAGAAATATTATAATATAATATATTTTTTCCCTTAAACATACACATATATATTTATTATGACGTGGAGATGTAATACGTTAATCAAATCGCTTCCCTGATGTGGTTGTCCAATCATACACAAATGATATTATTGTTATTCATTATAAGACCAAAAATTATATATTATATTTTCAGAATCATAAATATTGCATTTATGTAATTTTAATTTCATTTATTATTTCTATATTCATCATATTAATCCCTGTAACATTTCCTATAATGTAATAGTTTAAAATAACACACATAGATTTTTTAAGGGGCAATCCACCATACACACGAGAAACATAATCATATCTGTCGAAGAATTGAATTATAGAAGGTATATGTGATATAATATATTCAGATGTATAAATATTTTTGAAATATCATATATATATATATTTGATACATTATTAAATAGTGACTTTATAGGTGATGATGAAAAATGACAGACATGTGTTCATGAGGAGGTAGTCCTCTGTACACATGAATGATGATTTTGTATGTCACAACCCGTCCCCTAGGACTCGTTTCGTGTCTATCCCAAGCTCACCTTCGATTGGCCAGGGTCTGGCGACTAGCACCAAAGGCCAAATTCACTAAAACTGGGAAGGCATTTTCTTTATAACCGGTAAACACACACAACAGATTATGACCTAGAAGCCAAAAACTATGTAAATATGTATTCATAGACTCTTGAAAGGTAATGGGCCCGGAATACAAGCCCAACAGGAATGAACAAGTACAATTAAAAAACAAGTACAACTGAAGAATGGTAAACAGCTGATGGACCTTCCACTAGGAAGTCCTACGTGAAGGGTAGATGTAGATAGCCTCCACAGCACTCCACATTCATATGTCTCCTCCATGTACCGCCACGCCACTTGGTCCACCTCCAGGTACTGTCCAGTCCTAGTACACTCATCCTCGGTCAACGCAATCTGTCTTCTGCATCCAACACAACGAGGTGCAGGCATAGCCCATGTAGGGGTGAGTATAACGATACTCAGTATGGACCCCGAGACTCTCAAGGTATCACAAAAACCAACAAGGATAAACGAAAATATATGAATTCAACATATAATTCCACTTAGTTATATTTCCATACATAAACCAAAGTTATCAAATAATCAATCTCAATCATGAGGTAAACGCAAAAGTTACTGACTCCGGTCAACTAGGATTTTTGTTATCGAAACTTCGACTGCTGCAGAACTCCTGCTCAATCGAGTACAGTGGGCCTGCTGCGACACCAAGGCACTTCCCACTAACCTTGGGTTGAGGAGATACTCGACATGTCTAGTATCGTTGGTCTGCTGCGTCACCATGGCGCTCCCCACCATGGGTGTACCACGTCACCAAGGCGCTCCCCCTCATAGACTGCTGAGGTACTCCTCCTGTCGAGTACCATGGGTCTGTCGCAACCCCAAGGCGCTCCCCACTACAGTTCTACCGCGACACCATGGCACTCCCCACTAGGCTAGTGGAGTCACTCCATGTCAAAACTTTAATCAGTCATCATATATCATCTAACTACTTGGTCTATGTACTCAACTCTCTCGTCACAGGAAGGATCAACCTCTCGAGCTAATGGTCGATACTCCAATTTTCATGAAATACTAAAATGAAGTATCTCAAAGGTCATCCATGTCACAGGGGTCTCAACACAATAGACGACGCTTCAATCAGAAGTTTGGTCTATGAGTTTTTAGCCTTTATTTAAGTCCTCGTCCTTAAACATTACATAATATTGAATTAAATGAATAATTTACATTGAGGATCTTTTCAGGTTTAGAGTTTTAGATAATTAGGACATAACTGTTACATCTCAAAAGATTACAAATTAAACACTTCTACTAATTTTCCATAGAATAAAAAAACTCTTAAAAAGAAACATGTCCAGTTCCATGTTTTATATAGCATGACTTTACCTTGATCCCATCCTTGACCCTATTCCACATTATGTCCTGTGAAAAACATTTCAAAAAAAAACTTGGGATGATCATAAAATGCTCAGTAAGGGATACACAAAGAATGAAAAATGTTAGTTTACCAAAACAACAATTAAACCATGTGTACTTTATCAAAGTAATACCTTCACCTTAATGAAGTAGTAAAAACTCTTCACTGAATAAAATATCCTTACTTACCCTTTTGTAACCAAAGGATTAACATAAAACACATATAAAGAACACATAACATATAAAGGTATCTTGGAACATAAACATACTTAAATGGAATAACCATACAGCCGACTTCCACACATACTTAATGGAATAGCCATACGGCCGACATCCATACATACATAATGGAATAGTCATACGACCGACTTCCATACCCAATGAATTGGAGGTTACAACGTAACCACCCGTCCTGGTATTCACGACATCACCCGTCATATGGTTTATCACATAACCACCCGTCAAATGTCCAAGTACCATTATAAAAATCATAAGACATAAAACAAATATAATGGAAAGAAAACATTTCCACACTTTGATCACAATATATCACATAAATATATTGACATAACAAATCCATTATAAAAAAAATTTTCAATACCAAAATACATAAAAGATTATATGGTATTTATTTCATTTTAAAAACATTACGGATTGTTGAGGAAGCCAAAGACCAAATAATACTCTCGGCGGCGGAAAAGGTCATTGTCACCGTGTATGTTAAAAGAAACATTCCTTTTTTCCTTTTTGTAAAATGATTCATAGAAAAATATTCATTTTGTATAAAAGTAAAAGTAAAAGGGGTTTATACACCGTATAAAATAATGTTGTGTATAAAATGAAATATTCCTCAATGAAAGGAGATTGAGACGAAGTCCCTTACTTTGGGTCTGACTTGACTCGATCATTCTTTAATGTCCTGAATAATAAACTTGAGTTAATTTATACTTGCTTAAGAACCTTATTCATGTTCATTATTAATATTATATCACTTATTATCATGTTATAAACATTATTTAATCATTTAAGTCAATAATGTTTGTTTGGTCGATATATGGTTCTTAAGTCGAAAGTGGACTTCTTACAATTAATTGTTGTTCGTGTGGTCAAATGTTCTTTATATCCAGAATGACTTTCCTGATTTAGATATCATATATATCATATATATCTACCATATACATGTATTTATAATATCACATAATCATTTAGAGTTAAGAAATGAAATGCAGCATTCATAGAGACGGTAAGCCGTACGTACACATGAACACAACTTTCATTTCTTTGTCATATTAATGGAATTAAAACTAAATGAGAGGTATGTATATTTTAATTAAAGAATTATATTCATCATTTATATGTAACATACATTATATATATCCATTATAAATATGTACTTATAATAGTACATTACATTTGAGGATATGAAATGAAATGCACCGTTCATGGAGACGGTAAGCCGTACGTACACATGAACGCTACTTTCATTTCATTGTCACATTAATGGAATTAAAACGAAATGAGAGGTATGAATAATTTAATTCCAGAATTATATTCATCATTTATATGTATCATACATCATATATATTCATTATATATATGTACTTATAATAGTACATTACATTTGGGGATAAGAAATGAAATGCACCGTTCATGGAGACGGTAAGCCGCACATACGCATGAACGCTGCTTCTATTTATACTTCGTATTTTATTAAATGGAATCATAATGATATAAAGGTATATTATAATTACAGTGTAATATAATATATAATATCATAACTCCATCCTTTATACGTCCCACATATGGTATTAACGAATCAAATCACTTTGAGGGGGGCAGTAGTCCGCACTTTCTTAAATGAAGATATCGCGTTTACCCATAATGGAAACCATAAAGGTATGCCAAAAATGAAAAATACATAACTTTAAGGAAAACATAAAAATATTATATATCATATACAGATATAGTTTCATCTTAATGGCCACTTTTGAAGGTGTTAAAAGAAAGTTGAACAATCATCGTTTCGGGAGGCTGAAATTCGCCATCCACGGAAACAGTATGTTCTTTAACCATTAGATGTAAGTGTGTGTAAGTGTAGCACTAATAATTCTCATAAAAACATCATAGTATATGATTTATACTGGTGTTGTTACAAAATAAATGAATAAAAAATGTTTAGGGGGTTGGGGAAGCAAAATAAAACAAAATAACACAAGTGAAGACATCACCTTAAAATCGGGTAACTCTCCTAGATTTGAGCTCAAAAGCTTCCTTGGGAAGACTTTTGCCCAACGTGAGGCTTCAAGGAGAAATAGAGGGATGTGGAGAGACATAATTGGCATGGGTTGGTCGAGCCAAAGGCTTTGGAAGTGTGGGTAAGGTGGTAGAGGTGGGGGCCTTTTATAAGAGGAAAGGAGGGGAACTCTTGGAAAGTAAGGAAATGTTACTTTATTTTAAAATGATTTTAGGATTTTAATGTCTCCACATTGATGTGATTCTAGGATAAGGTGATACGAGTTCTAAATCCACCCATCCAATAGGTTTTGGACATGTTTAGGGAATAGATTTTACATTATCATTTCATTTTATTTAAATCCTTTATTAATGAGCAAATCGCTGCATCATCATGATGTCATAAATAATTTAATTTATTTAATATCTAGAAATTATAAAAAAATATCATGATGTAGGAAATAGTTTTATCTTTCTATTGAATATTTATAGTCAAAAATATGACTTGTATAACACCATGTAAATATTGTTTTAGTAAAACAACTCATGTTTGTGTCATTTTTATTTTAACTTTAAATAAAAAGATATTAATGTCATTTTCCATCCACAGTGGCTTCATGCGGTCCCCAAGTTGACCCATGGATTTTATTGGTCGGCCATGACACATCCAATGTGGTTAGGACATGTGTCAGGTTCATTTCATATTATTACAACATTATTTTTACCTTAAATTACACTAATTACCTTTAATCGCGATTAAAAACTTAATAAGTTACTATTCACCAAAAAAAATTTAATCCCATTGAACCAATTTTTACTTCTTAATGAAAACCATGTATGTCGGATTTTTGAAATTCGAAACACAGAGGTGGTAAAATTTCATTTAAACGAATAATCAGTTTTTTAAGTACCACTTAGTGGTTTCACTATTCATCAAAAATTGAAGTTTTTCAGAAAAATACCAAAACATCACCCTAAGATATATTTGATATTCCGAATTCAAAAATGAATTCCATTTTAAAAAATTCAAATAATATAAGTTTCATTAAATAATTTAATAATTAATTCCCGCTGTCAGAGCAAATAGTTTGTTTTTATGAAACAATATGTATCAAAAGATTGACACTAGTTTAAGTCCGATTTCAATGTGAAATTAATTCCAACGACCACTATTGGATTTAATGGTAAAAATATATTTTAATTTCAATTTAAAACCAATTCAAAAGATAATCTAATCATATAAATAAATTAGATTTAAAAGAGGTTTTGAATTAAAATACAACAATTTACACTATTCATTAAAAAATGATCTTTATCGGAAAAATACAAAAAATTTACACAAAGTAAATTTTGATGTCCTGATTCATAAAAAGAGTTATATTTGGTCCAATAGAATTTATAAGAGTGATCAAATCTATATTTAATGATGGTTCACCATCAAAAGGTGATAAGTGAACCTTTAGTGAAAATTAGGGTATAAATGCCTAAAATTGTATTCTTTCCGTATTTTAAACCTTTATCATTTATTGGTTAAATGTAAAAACATTAAAAAGAAATATAATCATATTTTAGTTATTTATATACATTACCACCAATACAATGGCTACATGTTAACTACCATTTAAAATAATATTATTATATTACTAGTGTGCAACGTAAGTTTTCAAAGAAACTCATCATTGCGCATCGAGTACGCTATCGAACATAGCAACCCCTTTTAATTAAAATTAATATTTAATTAGAAAATATTAATAAATATGAAAATTTATTATTCTTCATTTACCTGGGATGTTACATCCTTCCCCCCTTTTAGGAATTGAGTCCTCGCAATTTTATTCACTTATCAAAATAAGTGGGGGTATTTATCCTTCATAGCATTTTCAGATTCCCACGTTGCCTCTTCAACCATATGGTTTTTCCACAAAACTTTACTTGGTGAATCACCTTATTCCGTAACACTTGCTCCCTGTGGTCAAGAATCTGGACCGTCTGTTTTTCACAAGATAGGTTCTCTTCCAGCTGAACTACCTCAGGACTCAAATCATGAGATGGATCTGGCATATATTTCCTCAACATTGAAACATGAAAAACATAGTGTACCTGAGATAAAATCGGAGGTAATGCCACCCGGTAAGCAACTGATCCAACTTTCTCTAGAATTTCATATGGTCCAATGAACCTTGGACTCAACTTTCCATTCTTACCAAATCTCATGACACTTTTCCATGGAGACACCTTGAGAAAAACATGATCATCTACCTCGAAAGATAGATTTTTTCCTCCGGTTATTTGCATAACTCTTCTACCTTCTCTGAGATGTTCTCATGTGTTTCTGTATCAGCTGAACTTTTTCTACCAACTCTTGTACCAATTTTGGTCCCATCATCTTTCTTTCGCCCACTTCATCCCAAAATTCTGGAGTTCAACACTGCTTCCCATATAATGCCTCAAATGGTGCCATCTGTATACTGGAATGAAAACTGTTATTATAAGAAAACTCAACCAAAGAATGATGTTGGTCCAAAAATACCTGATAATCCATCGAAAAAGCTCGTATCATATCCTCCAAGGTCTGAATTGTTCGTTATTACTGCCCATCTGATTGCGGATGAAAAGCTATACTAAAATTTAATTCAGTACCCAATGGCTTCTAAAGGCCTTTACAAAAGTTACAAGTAAACCTGGGATCACGATCGGACACAATGGAGAGAGGAACTCCATATAACCTGACTATCTCTTTAAGATACAAAAGGGAAAGTTGATCTAGGGAAAAAGTATCTCATATAATAAGGAAATGAGCAGATTTAGTCAAGCGATCAATAATAACCCAGATTGCATTATTACCTCTAGATGTCTTCTGTAATCCCATTACAAAATCCATGGATATATTTTCCCATTTCCACTCTGGAACTGGTAAAGGCTGAAGCATCCCTTTCTATAACTGTCGCTCTGCATTATCCTACTGACAAGTCAAACACTTCACAGTAAAATCAGCAATATCACTTTTCATTCCATCCCACTAGTAATACTCCCACAGATCTCGGTATATCTTAGTACTTCCAGGATAAACTGAAAACGGGGAACTATGAGCCTCACATAACAACTCATTCGTCATCTGTGAATCATAAGGCACACATAATATCTTCCCAAACCTCAACACACAATCATTATCAATGTTGAATTTAGGAAACTTACCCTTCTGAACCAGCTCTACCTTTTTCTGCAACTCACTGTCTTCCCCCTGTGCTTACTTAATTCTATATGATGGGGATGATCTCACTGATGCCTGAAACAAAACAGAAGAACTTCCTGCACCAACAACTTCTATGCCAAAGTTCATCAAATCAAAAACCAAAGGATCTCGTTCCAAATGTAGCATTGTTAATGAAGCATTACTTTTTCGACTCAAAGCATAGGACACTTTATTTTTTTTTCCCGGATGGTAATGAATTGTAAAATCATAATCCATGATTAATTCCAGCCATCTCCTCTGTCTCATGTTCAATTATTTCTGAGTGAATATATACTTTAAACATTTGTGATCAGTATATATTTCACACTTTACTCCATACAAATGATGCCTCCATATTTTTAAATCAAAAACAACAACAGCTAATTCCAAATCATGTGTAGGGTAATTTACCTCATGATTTTTCAACTAACGTGAATCATAAGAAATTAACTGATCATTATGCATTAGTAAACAACCAAGTCCTTTCAATGAAGCATCATTGTAGATAAAATACTCCCCATTCCTGGAAGGTAGTGCCAAAACTGGAGCATTCACCAATCTTCTTTTCAACTCCTGAAAGCAATTATCACATTATTTTGTCCAGATAAACTTAACACCCTTCCGAGTTATCTTAGTCATTGGACTAGATAACCATGAAACATTTTCAACAAACCTTCTCTATTAAACTTAAAACCCAAGAAAACTACGGATCTCGGTTACATTTTTGGGTCTTGTACATTCTTCAACAACCATTGTTTTTGCAGGATCAACAGTTATCCAATATTTAGAAACAATGTGACCAAGGAAAGAAATTTGGTGTAACCAAAACTCACACTTGCCAAATTTTCCATATAGTTTCATTTCTTTTAAGGTTTTCAATATAACCCTTAAATGACATTCATGATCCTCTTTACCTTTAGAAAACACTAAAATATCATCAATAAAAACATCCAACATTTTTCAGCTGAGTCAACTGAGCCATCACTGCAACAAACTGTTTTGTTCTGATTCTGACCATCTTAGGATACTGATTTGAGAGGTCATTTCCCTCTGTATGCCTTCCCAGAAAATCTGTTCTATTTCCTCTTTGAAAAACCATTCTTAACATAGAAATATCTTAGGCGAAGCAACATGGTAATCTTTAAATGCTATATCATTTCAGTCATACCATAAATTAACTTATAATTTAACAATTTTATAACTCCTAAAGTTGTCTAAACCGACCTTTGATACCATCTATAAAGCCCAAACCTTAAAAATTACTTAATATTGAATAAAACGAATAATTCACATTGATGATCTTTTCAGGTTTAGAGTTTTAGATAATTAGGACATAACTGTTACATCTCAAAAGATTACAAAGTAGACACTTCTACTATGTTTCCATAGAATAAAAAACTCTTAAGAAGAAACATGTCTAGTTCCATGTTTTATATAGCATGACATTCCCTTGATCCCATCCTTGACCCTATTCCACATTATGTCCTGTGAAAAACATTTCAAAAAAAACTTTGGGTGAGCATAAAAAGATCAGTAAGGGATACACAAAGAATGAAAACTGTTAGTTTATCAAAACAACAAGTAAAACATGTATACTTTATCAAAGTAATACCTTCACCTTCATGAAGTAGTAAAAACTCTTCACTGAATAAAATATCATTACTTACCCTTTAGTAACCAAAGTATTACCATAAAACCCATATAAAGAAAACATAACATATAAAGGTAACTTGGGACATAAACATACTTAAATGGAATAATTATACGGTCGACTTCCACACATACTTAATTGGAATAGCCATATGGACGACTTCCATACATACTTAATGGAATAGCCATAAGAATGACTTCCATACCAAATGCATTGGAGGTTATAACGTAACCACCCGTCCTGGTATTCACAGCACCACCCGTCATATGGTTTTTCACGTAACCACCCGTCAAATGTCCATGTACCATTATAAAAATCATAAGACATAAAACAAATATAATGGAAAGAAAACATTTCAACACTTTGATGACAATATATCACATAAATATATTGACATAACAAATCCATTATAAAAACCATTTTCAATAACAAAATACAAAAAAGAGTATTTGGTATTTATTTCATTTTAAAAACATTACGGCTTGTTGAGGAAGACAAAGACCAAATAATACTCACGGCGACGGAAAAGGTCATTTTCACCGTGTACGTTAAAAGAAACATTCCTTTTTGTCGTTTTGTAAAACACTTCGTAGAAAAAGATTCATTTTTTGTAAAAGTAAATGTCAAAGGGGTTTATACACCGTATAAAATAAAGTTGTGTATAAAACAAAATATGCCTCAATGAAAGGAGATTGAGACGAAGTCCCTTACCTCGGGTCTGACTTGACTCGATCATTCTTTAATGTCCTGAATAATAAACTTGAGTTAATTTCTAATTACTTAAGAACCTTCTTCAAGTTAATTATTACTTTTATATCACTTATTATCATGTTATAAATATTATTTAATCACATAAGTTAATAATTTTTGTTTTGTCGATATTTGGTTCTTAAGTCCAAAGTGGACTTCTTACAATTACATGTTTTTCGTGTGGTCAAAGGTTCTTTATATTCAGAATGACATTCCTGATTTGGATATCTTATATATCATATATATATAGCATAGAAATGTATTTATAATATCACATAATCATTTAGAGGTAATAAATTAAATACACCGTTCATGGAGATGGTAAGTCGTACGTACGCATGAACACTACTTTCATTTCTTTGTCATATTAACGGAATTAAAAGTAAATGAGAGGTATGTATATTTTAATTCCAGAATTATATTCATCATTTATATGTAACATAAATTATATATATAAATTATAAATATGTACATATAATAGTACATTACATTTGGGGATAAGAAATGAAATTCACCGTTCATGGAGACGGTAAGCTGTACGTACGCATGAACGCTACTTTCATTTCGTTGTCATATTAATGGAATTAAAACTAAATGAGAGGTATGTATATTTTAATTCCAAAATTATATTCATCATTTATATGTAACATAAATCATATATATCCCTTATATGTATGTACTTATAATAGTACATTACATTTGGGGATAAGAAATGAAATGCACCGTTCATGGAGACGGTATGCCGTACGTACGCATGAACGCTGCTTCCATTTCTATTTCGTATTTTATGAAATGGAATCATAATGATATAAAGGTATATTATAATTCTAGTTTAGTATAATATATAATATCATAACTCCATCATTTATATGTCCCACATATGGTATTAACGAATCAAATCACATTGATGGGGCGGTAGTCCGCACTTTGTTAAATGAAGATATCACGTTTTCCCATAATGGAAACCATAAAGGTATGCCCAAAATGAAAAATACAGAAGATTAAAGAAAACATAAACATATTATATATCATATATAAATATAGTGTCATCTTAATGGCCACCTTTTAAGGTGTTAAAGGAATGTTGAACAATCATCGTTTCGGGAGGCAGAAATTCGCCATCCATGGAAACAATATGTTCTTTAACCATTAGATGTAGTTGTGTGTAAGTGTATCACTAATACTTCTCATAAAAACATTATAGTATATGGAAGATACTGGTTTTGTAACAAAAGAAATGAATAAAAAGAGTTTAGGGGGTTGGGGAAGAAAAATAAAACAAAATAACATAAGTGAAGACATCACTTTAAAATCGGGTAACTCTATTAGATTTGAGCTCAAAGGCTTCCTTGGGAAGACTTCTGCCCAATGTGAGGCTTCAATAAGTAAGAGAGGGATGTGGAGAGACAAAATTGGTAGGGTTTGGCCGAGCCAAAGGCTTTGGAAGTGTGGGTATGGTGGTATAGGTGGGGGGCTTTTATAAGAGGAGAGGAGGGGCCCTCTTGGTAAGTAAGGAAATTTTAGTTTATTTGAGAATGATTTTCTGATTTTAATGGTCCCACATTGATGTGTTTCTAGGATAAGGTGATAAGGGTTCGAAAGACACCCAGTAAATAGGTTTTGGACATGTTTAGGTCATAAATATTACATTACCATTTCATTTTATTTAAATCCTTTATTAATGAGGTAATCGCTGCATCATCATGATGTCATAAATAATTTAATTTATATAATGTCTAAAAATTATAAAAAAAATATCATTTAGGAAATAGTTTTATATTTCTAATGAATATTTATAGTAAAAAATATGACTTTTATATCCACATGTAAAAACTGTTTTAGTAAAACAACTCATGTTTGTGTCATTTTTTTTAACTTTAAATAAAAAGATATTAATGTCATTTTCCAACCAAAGTGGCTTCATGCAGTCCCCAAGTTGACCCATGGATTTTATTGGTCGGACATGACACATACAATGAGTTTAGGACATGTGTCAAGTTAATTTCATATTATTACAACATTATTTTTACCTTAAATTACACTAATTACCTCTAATCGCGATTAAAAAATTAATAAGTTACTATTCACCAAAAAATTATTTTAATCCCATTGAACCACATTTTACTTCTTAATGACAACCATATAGGTCGTATTTTTGAAATTCAAAACATAAAGGTGGTAAAATTTCATTTAAACAAAAAATCAGTTTTTAAAGTACCACTTCGTGGTTTTACTATTCATCAAAAATTGAAGTTTTTCAGAAAAATACCAAAACATCACCCTAAGATATATTTGATATTCCGAATTAAAAAATGAATTCCATTTTAAAAAATTCAAAACATATAAGTTGAATTAATTAATTTAATAATTAATTCCCACTGTCAGTTCAAATAACGTGTTTTTATGAAACAATAAGTATCAAAAGGTTGGCACTAGTTTAAGTCCGATTTCAAAGTGAAATTAATTCCAACGAACACTATTGGATTTAATGGTAAAAATATATTTTAATTTCACTTTAAAACCAATTAAAATGATAATATAATCATATAAATAAATTAGATTAAAAAGTGGTTTTGAATTAAAATACAACATTTTACACTATTCATTAACAAATGAACTTTATCGGAAAAATACCAAAAATTTAAACAAAGTAAATATTGATGTCCCGATTCGAAAAAAAGAGTTATATTTGGTCCAATAGAATGTATAATAGTGATCAAAACTATATTTAATGACAGTTCACCATCAAAAGGCGATAAGTGAACCTTTAGTGAAAATTAGGGTATAAATGACTAAAATTGAATTCTTTCCGTATTTTAAGCATTTATCTATTATTGGATAAATGTAAAAACATTTAAAAAACATATATAATCATATTTTAGTTATTTCTATCCATTCCCTCCAATAGAACGGATACATGTTAACTACCATTTAAAATAATATTATTATATTACTAGTGTGCAACGTAAGTTTTAAAAGATACTCATCGTTGCGTATCGAGTACGCTATCGAACATCACAACCCCTTTTAATTAAAATTAATATGTAATTCACAAATATTAATAAATATGAAAATTTATTATTCTTTATTTACCTGGGATGTTACATCCTTCCCCCCTTTTTGGGAATTGCGTCCTCGCAATTTTATTCACTTATCAAAATAGGTGGGGGTATTTATCCCTCATAGAATTTTCAGATTCCCACGTTGCCTCTTCAACCATATTGTTTTTCCACAAAACCTTTACTTGGTGAATCACCTTATTCCGTAACACATGCTCCATGTGGTCAAGAATATGGACCAGCTGTTCTTCACAAGATAGGTTCTCTTCCAGCTGAACTACAACTAGACTCAAAACATGAGATGGATCTGGCATATACCTCCTCAACATTGAAACATGAAAAACATTGTGTACCTGAGTTAAACTCGGAGGTAAATCCACTCGGTAAGCAACTAATCCAACTTTCTCCAGAATTTCATATGGTCCAATCAACCTTGGACTCAACCTTCCATTCTTACCAAATCTCATCACACTTTTCCATGGAGAAACCTTGAGAAAAACATGATCACCTACCTCGAATGATAGATACTTCCTCCGATTATCCACATAACTCATCTTCCTGCTCTGAGCTGTTCTCATGTGTTTCTTTATCAGCTGAACTTTTTCTGCCAACTCTTTTACCAATTATGGTCCCATCAGCTTTCTTTCAGCACTTCATCCCAAAAAGCTGGAGTTCGACACTACTTCCCATATAATGCCTCAAATGGTGACATCTGTTTACTGGAATGAAAACTGTTATTATAAGAAAACTCAACCAAAAAAAGATGTTGGTCCCAACTTCCCTGGTAATCCATCGAACAAGCTTGTAGCATATCCTCCAAGGTATGAATTGTTCGTTCTGACTGCCCATCTGCTTGTGGATGAAATGTTGTACAATAATTTAATTCAGTACCCAATGACTTCTGAAGGTCGTTCCAAAAGTTAGAAGTAAACCTGGGATCATGATCGAACACAATGGAGAGAGGAACTCCGTGTAACCTAACTATCTCATTATGATACAAACAGGAAAGTTGATCTAGGGAAAAAGTATCTCGTATAGAAAGGAAATGAGATGATTTAGTCAAGCGATCAACAATAACCCAGATGGCATTATTACCTCTAGATGTCTTCGGTAATCCCACAAAAAAATCCATGGATATATTTTCGCATTTCCACTCTGGCACTGGTTAAGGATGAAGAATCCCTTTCGGTAACTTCCGATCTTCTTTAACCTGTTGACAAGTCAAACAGTTCACAGTAAAATCAGCAATATCCCTTTTCATTCCATTCCACCAGTAATACTCCCACATATCTTTATACATCTTAGTACTGCCAAGATGAACTGAAAATGGGGATATTTGAGCCTCACATTACAACTCATTCTTGAACTGTGAATCACAAGGCACATATAACCTCTTCCCAAACCTCAGAACACAATCATTATCAATGTTTAATTCAGGCAACTTACCCTTCTGAACCATCTCTACATTTTTATTGCAACTCACTGTCTTCCCTCTGTGCTTACATAATTCTATCTGATAAGGATGATTTAACTGATACTTGAAACAAAACTAAATAAATTCATGCACCAACAACTTCTATACCAAAGTCCATCAAATCAAAAACAAAAGGATCTCTTTCCAAATGTAGCATGGTTAATGAAGCATTACTTTTTCGACTCAAAGCATCGGCCACATTATTTTTTTTCCGGATGGTAATGAATTGTACAATCATATTCCTTGATTAATTCCAGCCATATCCTCTATCTCATGTTCAATTCATTCTGAGTGAATATATACATTAAACATTTGTGATTAGTATATATTTCACACTTTACTCCATACAAATGATGCCTCTAAATTTTTAAAGCAAAAACAACAGCCGTTAATTCCAAATCATGTGTAGTGTAATTTACCTAATGAGTTTTCAACTGACGTGAAGCATAAGCAATTACCCGATCATTTTGCATTAGGATACAACCATTTCCTTTCAATGAAGCATCACTATAGATAACAAACTCCCCCTTCCTGGAAGGTAGTTCCAAAACTGGAGCATTCACCAATCTTCTTTTCAACTCCTGAAAAAAACTATCACAATATTTTGTCCAGATATACATAACACCCTTCCGAGTTAGCTTAGTCATTGGACTAGATAACCGTGAAAATTTTTCAAAAAACATTCTCTAGTAACCTTCAAAACCAAGAAAAATACAGATCTCGGTTACATTTGTGGGGCTTTCCTATTCTTCAACAACACTTATTTTTGCAGGATCAACAGTTACCCCATCTTTAGAAACAATGTGACCAAGGAAAGAAATTTTTTGTAACCAAAATTAACACTTGCTAAATTTTCCATACAGTTTATTTATTTTAAGGTTAGAAAGATAAACCTTAAATGACTTTCATTATCCTCTTTACTGTTAGAAAACACTAAAATATCATCAATAAAAAAACCAACATTTTTCAACTAAGTCAACTGAACCATCCCTGCAACAAACTGTTTTGTTCTGAATCTGACCATCATAGGATACTGATTTAAGAGGTCATTTCCCTCTGTATGCCTTCCCAGAAAATCTGTTCTATTTCCTCTTTTAAAAACCATTCTTAACACAGAAATATCTTAGGCGAAGCAACATGGTAATCTTTAAATGCTATATCATTTCAGTCATACCATAAATTAACTTATAATTTGACAATTTTCTAACTCCTAATGTTGTCTAAACCGACCTTTGATACCAACTATAAGGCCCCGACCTTAAACATTACATAATATTGAATTAGATGAATAATTCACATTGAGGATCTTTTCAGGTTTAGAGTTTTAGATAATTAGGACATAACTGTTACATCTCAAAAGATTACAAAGTAGACACTTCTACTAAGTTTCCATAGAATAAAAAAAACTCTTAAAAAGAAACATGTCCAGTTCCCTATTTTATATATCATGAATTTCCCTTGACCCCATCCTTGACCCTATTCCACATTAAGTCCTGTGAAAAACATTTAAAAAACATGGGGTGAGCATAAAAAGCTCAGTATGGGATACAAAAAGAATGAAAACTGTTAGATTATCAAAACAACAAGTAAACCATATATACTTTATCAAAGTAATACCTTCACCTTCATGAAGTAGTAAAAACTCTTCACTGAATAAAATATCATTACTTACCCTTTTGTAACCAAAGGATTACCATAAAACCCATATAAAGAACACATAACATATAAAGGTAACTTGGGACATAAACATACTTAAATGAAATAACCAATGGTTGACTTCCACACATACGTAATGGAATAGCCATACGGCTGACTTCCATACATAATTAATGGAATAGCCATACGACTGACTTCTATACCCAATGCATTGGAGGTTATAACGTAACCACCCGTCCTGGTATTCACGACACCACTCGTCATGTGGTTTATCATGTAACCACCCGTAAAATGTCCAAGTAGCATTATAAAAATCATAAGACATAAAACAAATATAATGGAAAGAAAACATTTCAACACTTTGATCACAATATATCACATTAATATATTGACATATCAAATCCATTATAAAAACCACATTCAATACCAAAATACATAAAAGAGTATATGGTATTTATTTCATTTTAAAAACATTACGGCTTGTTGAGTAAGAAAAAGACCAAATAATACTCGCGGCGGCGGAAAAGGTCATTGTCACCGCATACGTTAAAAGAAACATTCCTTTTTGTCATTTTGTAAAAGGCTTAATAGAAAAAGATTTATTTTGTATATAATTAAATGTCAAAGGGTTTTATACACCGTATAAATGAAAGTTTTGTACAAAACTAAATATTCCTCATTGAAAGGAGATTTAGACGAAGTCCATTACCTCGGTTCCGACTTGACTCAATCGTTCTTTAATGTCCTGAATAATACACTTGAGTTAATTTCTACTTTCTTAATAATCTTATTCAAGTTAATTATTACTTTTATATCACTTATTACCATGTTATAAACATTATGTAATCATTTAAGATAATAATGTTTGTTTTTTCGATATTTGGTTCTTATGTCGAAAGTGGACTTCTTACAATTACATGTTGTTCGTGTGGTCAAAGGTTCTTTATATCCAGAATGACATTCCTGATTTGGATATCATATATATCATATATATCTAGAATATACATGTAATTATAATATCACATAATAATTTAGAGGTAAGAAATGAAATGCACCGTTCATGGAGACGGTAAGCCGTACGTACGCATGAACACTACTTTCATTTCTTTGTCATATTAATGGAATTAAAACTAAATGAGAGGTATGTATATTTTAATTCCAGAATTATATTCATCATTAATATGTAACATACATTATATATATCCATTATAAATATGTACTTCTAATAGTACATTACATTTGGGGATAAGAAATTAAATTCACCATTCATGGAGACGGTAAGTCGTACGTACGCATGAACACTACTTTCATTTATTTGTCATATTAATGGAATTAAAACTAAATGAGAGGTATGAATATTTTATTCCAGAATAATATTCATCATTTATATGTATCATACATAATATATATCCATTATATATATGTACTTATAATAGTACATTACATTTGGGGATAAGAAATGAAATGCACCGTTCATGGAGACGGTAAGTCGTACGTACGCATGAACATTGTTTCCATTTCTATTTCGTATTTTATGAAATGGAATCATAATTATATAAAGGTATATTATAATTCTAGTGTAATATAATATATAATATCATAAATCTATCCTTTATACGTCCCACATATGTTATTAACGAATCAAATCACTTTGAGGGGGCGGTAGTCCGCACTTCCGTAAATGAATATATCACGTTTACCCATAATGGAAAGAATAAAGGTATGCCCAAAATGAAAAATATAGAAGATTAAGGAAAACATAAAACTATTATATATCATATATAAATATAGTGTCATCTTAATGTCCACCTTTGAAGGTGTCAAAGGAATGTTGAACAATCATCGTTTCGGGAGGCAGAAATTCTCCATCCAAGGAAACAGTATGTTCATTAACCATTAGATGTAGGTGTGTGTAAGTGTATCGCTAATACATCTCATAAAAATATCCTAGTATATGGAATATACTGGTTTTGTTACAAAATAAATGAATAAAAAGAGTTTAGGGGGTTGGGGAAGCAAAATAAAACAAAATAACACAAGTGAAGACATCACCTTAAAATCGGGTATCTCTCTTAGATTTGAGCTCAAAGGCTTCCTTGGGATCACTTCTGCCCAAAGTGAGGCTTCATGGAGTAAGAGAGGGATGTGGAGAGACACAATGGTCAGGGGTTGGCGGAGCCAAAGACTTTGGAAGTGTGGGTAAGGTGGTAGAGGTGGGGGCCTTTTATAAGAGGAGAGGAGGGGCACTGTTGGAAAGTAAGGAAATGTTACTTTATTTTAGAATGATTTTCGGATTTTAATGCTCCCACATTGATGTGTTTCGAGGATAAGGTGATAAGGGTTCGATGTCCACCCATACAATAGGTTTTGGACATGTTTAGGTCATAGATTTTACATTATCATTTAATTTTCTTTAAATCCTTTATTAATGAGGTAATCGCTGCATCATCACGATGTCATATATAATTTAAATTATTTAATGTCTAAAAATTATAAAACAAATATCATGATGTAGAAAATATTTTTATCTTTCTAATGAATATTTATAGTCAAAAATATGACTTGTATAACCCCATGTAAAAATTGTTTTAGTAAAACAACTCATGTGTGTGTCATTTTCATTTTAACTTTAAATAAAAAGATATTAATGTCATTTTCCAACCAAAGTGGCTTCATGAGGTCCCGAAGTTGACCCATGTATTTTTTGGTCGGCCATGACACATCCAATGAGTTTAGGACATGTGTCAAGTTCATTTCATTTTATTACAACATTATTTTTACCTTAAATTACACTAATTACCTCTAATCGCGATTAAAAACATAATAAGTTACTATTCACCAAAAAATTATTTTAATCCCATTGAACCACATTTTACTTTTTAATGAAAACCATGTATGTCGGATTTTTGAAATTCAAAACACAGAGGTGGTAAAATTTCATTTAAACGAAAAATCAGTTTTTTAAGTACCACTTAGTGGTTCCACTATTCATCAAAAATTGAAGTTTTTCAGAAAAATACCAAAAAATCACCCTAAGCTATATTTGATATTCCGAATTCAAAAATGAAGTCCATTTTACAAAATTGAAAACATATAAGTTGAATTAAATAATTTAAAAATTAATTTCTGTTGTCAGAGCAAATAGCATGTTTTTATGAAACAATATGTATCAAAAGATTGAAACTAGTTTAAGTCCAATTTCAAAGTGAAATTATTTCCAACGACCACTATTGGATTTAATGGTAAAAATATATTCTAATTTCACTTTAAAACCAATTCAAAAGATAATCTAATCATATAAATAAATTATATTGAAATGAGGTTTTGAATTAAAATACAACATTTTACACTATTCATTAAAAAATGAACTTTATCGGAAAAATACCAAAAATTTACACAAAGTAAATTTTGATGCCCCAATTCAAAAAAAGAGTTATATTTGGTCCAATATAATGTATAATAGTGATCAAAACTATATTTAATGACAGTTCACCATCAAAAGGCGATAAATGAACCTTTAGTGAAAATTAGGGTATAAATGCTTAAAATTTAATTCTTTCCATATTTTAAGCCTTTATATTTTATTGGATAATTGTAAAAACATTTAAAAAACATATATAATCATATTTTAGTATTTCTATCCATTCCCGCCAATACAATGGCTACATTTTAACTACCATTTAAAATAATATTATTATATTACTAGTGTGCAATGTAAGTTTTCAGAGAAACTCATCATTGCGTATCGAGTATGCTATCGAACATAGAAACCCCTTTTAATGAAAATTAATATTTAATTCCCAAATATTAATAAATATGAAAATATATTATTCTTTATTTACATGGGATGTTACACTTTATGTCCCGGAGGCCCGGTTAGATTCGTGTATGATCCAACCAGACTGTATATCTACTATACCCTGAACTCCAGTGGGATATACAAAATGGTAACGTCATGCTCCAGGAATACCAGTGCTGCTGAAGGTTCATCAAACAAACATCCAGTGCCAAAGATATGGCCAAAATAAAGAAAAGGGTTGGTAGTGGGCCCGGGTCTGGGCCGACCCGGTCAGACGTGTTGGGTCTGGGCCGACCCATTGGTTAGACCATCCTATTTGGTTTGGTCTGACCAACTGCGTCATACCCAAGCAGGCCGCATGGCAATTCGTCTCGGGATCCTGCCTGGTTCGGCCCTGAGCCTCGCGAGGGCACGACCTGGCATGGCTCGACTCGGAGGATGCGTCCATGCCGTTTTGGATAGGGTTTCACGAGTGGGGATGCAGGCAGCACGGGGCGCGCGGGATGGTGTGGTTTGTCCGGGCAGACAGGAGGTGGTCGGGCATTCCAGGTAGTTGGGTGGCCAAAAGGGGGCCAGGCAGGTCGGCGGTGCACGGCTTGGGCCGGCTCGGGCTATTGGGGTTCAGTGGGGGATCACGAGAGGCCAACTGTGGCCAGAAGCCGGGAGGCGTGGGCCGATGGTGGGGTGGCTCGGCCTCTTGGTCCGGTGGACGATGCGACCAAGGCGCCTTAGTCAGAGGTCCACAGTTTGTCCCGGAGAATCGGAGTGTTGCGGGGGTGGCGTAGTTTGAGGAGACCGCGGGTATCTCGACATTTGTCGTCACCGCCTTTGTCATTTCGTCACCTAATCGCCATGCCGAAGATTATCACCAACAAGAATGGCGGTGGGGTGGGGCCATGTTGGTTTGGCCCGCACCCTCTGTGTTTAGTGTAGTAACATTCTGTTCATTAATATTGAATTACAATGAACAACAACTAATACGCAACAATTCTAATCCAACTAAAGAAGAAGATTCAAGGAAAGCATCAATATGTAATAAACCCCCTACCTTTGATCATTGTCTGACGATGATGTCATGGAATGTAGACGAAAAATATAGTCTTTCTTAATGTCCTCCACACACTTCCAATCCCATGTTGTGTCGGCTATGGAAGATGCTCCACGTCGGTAGTTGTCTGTGGAAGAAGTTCGAAGTGTATTGTTGCCGGCGTTCTTCGTTCTTCATTCTTCGTTGGGAGGTGGGGTTCTTCGTTGGAGGATTCAAATCCTCCCAAACTCTCCTCTGCCCAATATTCCACCAAATGAGCAATGCTAACCAAAAAAATAATAGATTGACTTATCTATTATTTTGTTGTCACAGAATTCGAAATGGTGAATTAATTAACATGGCTCCCCCCTAATTAATTCATGAGTGTTGGAAAAAATAAATTTAATGAGGAGGATTGGAAAATTTTAATTAGGGGAGTATCCACCAATAAATAAGGGTGAGTGTGGAGACACTCTCCCTCATTAATGAGGGGAGTTTATAGGTTTCCCTCTCCCACCATTAATAGGGGAGTTTAGTCTCGTGTGGTCCCCACATCATAACCAACTGCGGGAGGTTAGGTTCGGGTGGCCCCTACCACCATAACCTCTCATGGGTGGCTAAGGTTTGGTGGTCCCACCTCCAAATTCCAACCTCCACAAGGAGGTTATAGATCTAGTGGGGCCCACCTCCAAACTCCCACTTGGCAGCTCAAATAAAAATAAAGTGAAGCTCACTATATTTTATTATTCTCCATGAAAACCCAAAAACTAACTTATTTCTCGACTCACTGTCATTGAAGTGAAAGTCTACTTAAGAGAATAATGGCACTGTGAATTCAACGGTTCCATCATATTTCAATTTTGAGCATTTGTTCAAAATTTATAAAAACATTCTTGTACATTTACTGAACATACACGGACAAAACATCAGAAAATGATTCTGGGCACACCATTCATCGGAATCATGTGCCGACAATTTTCACAGACTCATAAAATTCCCATGTATTTATGAAAAAATATTCCATGAAATTTTTGAGTCTCTACATTCTCCCCACCATTTGAATTTACGTCCTTGAAAGCTACAACTTGAACTAAAGGAACAAGTGGGGGTACTGAGCACACATCTGAGCCTCCCGCTCCCATGTGCTCTCCCAGAGGTTCTCGTGCTTCCAGCAAACACGAACTAGTGGTATTGACCATCCACTTAGGACCCACTCCTGTCGATCCTCAATCTCCAATGGAACCTTCGTTAATGTCACCCCATCATGGGCATTCATCATTCTATTGTCAATGATGTGAGAAGGGTTGTGCACGTATCTCCTCAGCTGGGATATGTGGAAGACGTTGTGAAACCAGTGGAACTGAGGTGAAAGAGCTATTTGGTATGCCACCTCGCTAACCCTACCGAGGACCTGGAATGGTCTGAAGAATCTTGGAGATAACTTTCCACCAATGCTATATATCTGTATTCCTCGTCTAGGTGAGACTTGTAGAAAGACGTGGTCTCCATCCTCGAATTCAAGAGGTCTCTGTCACGTATCAGCATATGACTTATGTCTGCTCTATGCAGCCTTCATCTTCTCCTGGATGATCTAGACCTTCTCTGTGGTAGCCCTTACCATCTATGGTCCCACTAGTGCTGACTCCCCAGGGTCAGTCCAGCATAGAAGTGATTTTCAATGTCGTCTGTATAATACCTCAAATAGTTCCATACTTATGGTGGAGTGATAGCAGCTGTTGTATACAAACTCCACCAATGGTAAGTGATCCTCCCATTTGTGACAGAAGTCGAGGATACAAGCACACATCATGTCCTTGAGGGTCTTAATTGTCTACTCAGTCTGGCCATCCTTCTATGGAAGGAAGGTCATTCTAAAACAAAGCTGCATCCCTAAATCCTCCTGCAACTCCTTCAATATCCAGGAGGTAAACCGCGGTTCACAATCGGAGACAATAGATGAAGGTACTTCATGTAGCCACACAATCTTTGCACATATAGTAATCCCAATCTCTCTACTGAGCCCTGCTCTCTGATCGGTAGGAAGTGGGCCGACATGGTGAGTCAGTTAACGATCACCCAAATCGAGTCGTGACCCCTGGATGTATGTGGAAGGACCATCACGAAGTCCATGGATATGCCATCCCAATTCCAATCTGGGACCTCTAAAGGATGAACCAAGCCTGCTTGTACCTGGTTCTCTTCCTTTAATTACGTAAAAGTGAGGCATCGAGAGACAAACCGTACTACTTCCTTCTTCATTCTTGGACACAAGTGGTATCGTCAAAGGTCATGGTATATCTTCACCAATCCTGGATGTAATGCTAAAGGGGATGTGTGTAACTCCCTCAAAAATTCCTCTTGAAGTTATATGGTATGATAGTATGTCCTATGAAGAGGATGATATGCTCCCCATATTCAAAAAATCCATCTGGTGCCTACCATGTGGATATCTGAGAACGTCGTGTCTCTCAATCAGCGTCCCAATGTTGTGAATCTCTGACTCACAAAAAAAGTGGGGGAGCGACTGTAAGGGGATGAAGAAAAGATTCTCCTTCTCTATCCACAATGGATATCTGTAAGGCATTCATCTGCACTATAGCCTCCCCTAGAAGTTGTATACCAGATATCTTGATTAGTGCATTAGGTACAACGCTCCCCTTTGAAAGAGAATAATCTATCTCAAAGTCATAGTTCTGGAGGAACTCAAGACATCGCCATTATCATAGGTTCAGTTCCTTCTGAGAGAAAATAACCTGGGACTCTTCTGATCAGAGTACTTGGTAAAACGTTCTCCCATCAGATAGTGTTTCCACATCATTAATGCGAAGACCACAACTACTAACACTAGGTCATGGGTAGCGTAGTTCTACTCCTGCAGTCTCTGATGACGAGAACCATAAGCGATCATTGCTCGCTCCTTCATCAGGACACACTCAAGTTTGGTCCCTGATATGTCGTAGTAGACTACGTACCCTATTCCCTCATCTGGAATCCTCACGATTGGGGCAAAATTCATCCTCAACCTTAGCTCCTAAAAGCTATGTTGGCATCTCTCCGACCACATGAAGGGTTTCCCCTTCTTCGTCAAGGATAAAAGTGGTTCTGAAACTCTGGAGAAGTCTGGTACGAACCTCAGGTAGTAACCAGCCAAACCCAGGAAACTTCGTACCTCTGTCACACTCCTGGGTGGCTCCCAAGAAAGTATCACCTCAATCTTTTCTGGATCCATTGCAACTCCAGCCTCTGATATGACATGACCCAAAAAGTGAACCTCTCGGATACAAAACTAGCACATCGAGACCTTATCATAAAGATGGTGCTCTAAGAGTGTGTCTAGTACTACCTACAAATGGTAGGCATGCTCCTACTCAATAGTCATGTAGATCAGAAATTCATCAATGAAGACTAAGAAAAAGTGATCAAGGTAAGGCTGGAAACTCTTGTTCATGAGTCCCATGAACACTTCTAGAGAGTTGGATATTCCGAAAATGAATAACCAAGAACTTGTAGAGGCCATACCAACATCTGAAGGTTGTCTTCTGCATATCCTCATATCGAGTACCGAGCTGCTGATAGCCTCATTTGTGGTCTATCTCTGAGAACCATAATCCTCATTTCAACTGATCAAAGAAGTCGTCAATCCTCAGGAGTGGGTACATGTTCTTCATGGTCACTGGGTTTAGGTTATTGTAGTTGAAAAAAAATCCTCAAGTTCACAACGGCCTTCTTGGCGAATAGAATTGGGGCTGCCCTGGGATAAACACTGGGCCCGATGAATCCCTTTTCCTACAAGTCCTATTATTATACTCGCAGCTCGCGAAGATCTGCGACATCCATCCGATATGCTGGTGTAGATATCACTACCATCCTGGGGTACTTGTCAATGTAGATGTCCACCTCTCTATGAAGAGGTAGTCCTAGAACATCGTTAGGGAAAACATCTGCATACTGGTCTACCACTACAGTATAGCTCGGAATCTCAACATCAACTACTCTGAGGGTAAGGCAGGTCAACTAATGAGTGATCGACTACACCCTCCTTATAATAATTCCATCATGCACTGGAAAGGCTACCTTCTCTCCGATGAAGGTTAATCAAGTCCCATCTGTGCGGAAACACCACACATTTCCCCTAATATAGTGAATCTGAAAATGGACTATAGATAAGTATTCCACACCCAAGATGATGTTGTATGGCCTCGACACCGCTATTATGAGATCCCAGCCGATTCTCTCCCCTACTAGAGTAAGGTCACAATATCGACACCCATTCGTAATCATCGATTCTGCTCCAGTAGGAGTCCCTAGCCATAAGGATCGAGCCAAAGGATCCATCGGAATCTTGGAGATCATAAAGTGGGTAGAGGCAATGAAAGAGTGAAAGGAACCTATGTCTATATGTACTGCATGTAGGGTGGCTGGGACAAACTCCTCTCGAAATAGGATATTCAAGTCTACACAGTGTAATGTCACCTCATCATGGATCTGGAGCATCGAGCTCCACCATCTGCCTACTACTTCCTATAGAAGTCTAGCAGCAAGAATAGCCATGAAGTCAACTGGTGTCCCTACCAGTCTGAAGACTCTCACCACAGCCTATAGGGAATCCTTAGCTGCCTGTGGGTTTGTCTCTCCCTTGAACATAGGCGGCCTCTTGCACTTGAACTATCACAACGTGCTCAAGAGGCGTTCATCGTTTTCTGCTTGGGCTGGTGTCATCGGTGGCCCAATGGGGAGTGGTACTACTGGTGCCTCCATTGGAAAAGGGCCCTTCAGCGAGGCCGTGTCGCTTGGTGGGCTATCCGTGTGTACAACTCTCAGAACACTCAATGGTCGTCCGCAGGGAGTTATCCTGAAAGAAACATATGTGACATAGTCAATAGATTATACCTGGTGAGAAAACATGGTTGAGTTGAATTAAAGAAAACTTTCAAAAACACACACGCAATCAGGTTTTCCGTGCACTGAGTTGGAAATTAGTAGTCAGTGTCTAGGAGTATGGAAACGTCATCCACCGCACCAATACTAGACTCCCTGAACATAAAAGAACACTCAATACCCTTAACACTATTTCTTCACATAAAAGATCAGATCCCTATGTTCTGTGGTTGAAATGACTCCTCTAATACCAATTTTTCACGACCTGTCCCTCGGGGCCCGTGCCATGACTACCCCAAGCCCACCTTCCGTAGGAAAAGGGCTGGCGACTAGCACCAATGGCGTAATTCCCTAAAATAGGGAAGGCATTGCCTATATAACCTATAAAATCACACAAAAGAGTATGATATGGAAGAAAAACACTATGTTAATATGTATACATAGAGTGCTAAAAAGTAAAGGGTCTGAAATAAAATCCCAATGGGAAAGTACAAGTAAACCTGAGAAACAAGTACAACTAAATAAAGGTAAAAAACTACTGGATCATCCACTGGGAAGTCCTACCGGAAGGGTAGGTACAGATAGCCTCCACATCAATCCATGTTTGTCCGTATCCTCCATGTACTGTCACGCCACAGGGTCCACCTCCGGCTACCGCCCAATCCTGGTGCACTCAGACTCGGTCAGTGTTGTCACACAATGAGTTGCGGGTATAGCCCGTGTAGGGGTGAGTATAATGGTACTCAGTAGGGACCCTGAGACCCTCAAGGTCTCACAAAATACAACAAGGATATAAAACAAAGTATGAATTCAATAGATATCTCCACTTACGTATATTCCCATACATATAGCTCAGTTATCATGTAATCCATCTCAATCATGAGGTAAACACAAAAGTTACTATCTCAGCTCAACCATGATTTTTGTTATCGAAACCTTAGCTGGTGGAGAAATCCTGGTCAATCGAGTACAATGGGTCTACCGCGACACCAAGGCACTTCCCACTAACCTTGGACTGCAGAGGTACTCCTTCTGTCATGTATCGTGGGTCTGCTGCATCACCAAGGCGATCCCCAACTTGGGTTTGTCACGTCATCAAGGCGCTCCCCCTCATAGCCTGATGAGGTACACCTCCTGTCGAGTATCATGGGTCTGTCATGACATCAAGGATATCCCTACTGTTGGTCTTCCATGACACCATGGTTCTCCCCGCTAGGCTAGTAGAGTCACTTCGAGTCAAAATGGACAGCTGTCCTCATGTCTCATCCAGCTACTAGGTCTCCATAATCTGCTCGCTCGCCATAGGAAGGATCTGATCCATGATCTAATGTTTGATACTCCAACTGTCATGAAGTACCATGAAGAAGAATCTCAACGTTATTCCATGTCACAAGGGTCTCAATGCAACAAACGATCCGTCAATCGGACGTACAGTATGTGAGTTATTAGCCTTTTAGTATCGAGGCCTGGTTGTATTCGTTTATGATCCAACCTGACTGTATCTTAACAATGCCCCGAACTGTAGTGTGGTATACACAAAGGGACCTTCACCCTATATGAATACCAGTGACAATGACGGTTCCTCAAACGGACGTCCAGTGCCAAAGATATGGCCAAAAAAAGTAAAGGGTCAGTAGTGGGCCCGAGTTCGGTCCAGCCTGTTTGGACCGACCCGATCCGACCCAGTATGGGCCAACCCAATCTGAGATGACCCACTCAGACCTATTGTCTCTGGACCAAACCATTGGGTAGGCCATACTATTAGGTTCGTCCCGGCCCACTGGACCCAACCTAGCATGCTGCGTGGCGATTCGGCCCGGGCTTGCGCCCGTTTTGACCTAGAGCATGGCGAGGGCGCGGCCCAATGCAGCTAGGCACAGAGGGAATGATTGGGACAGTTCGTCTAGGCACTGTGATGGGGGTCGTGAGAGGCACGAGGCACAAAGGTCATGTGCGGGGCGCATAGGACAACACAGTTCTGTGGGGAACACGAGAGGAGGGCAGGCCGACCGGGCAGGCGAGCCGGAGGACGACAGGCACACCGGCAGGCGGGCGGGGAGCGGCTAGGCAGGGCACGACCAGGCTGGCAGGCGGCCAGGTAGGGTGCTAGGGGGGACCGATGGGCGGCCGAGTGGAAGCTGGGCACGTCGGCGTAGCACGGCTCGGCCCAGCGCTAGCCGGAGGGGTTCGACCAGGACGCACGAGAGGCCAGCGGTGGCTGGGAACCGGGTGGCGTGGGGCGGCGGTGGTGCATCTGGGGTGGCTCATTTAGAGGATGATGCCGCCAGGGTGGCATGGTTTTTGTAGGCCGCGGGGAGCACGACCTTTGTCGTCGCCGCCTTCGTTGTTCTGTCACCTCATCGCCATGCCAAAGATTATCACAAACAAGAACGAAGGAGGGGTCAGGAGATGTTGGTTTGGCACGCACCCTCCACGTTTAAGGTTGTAACAATTGGTTCATCAATATAGAAGTATGATGAACAACAACTCACCCACAATAACTCTATTCTAATAGAAGAATATGATTCAAGGAAAGAATCAACATGTAATACACACCCTACCTTTGATTGTTGTTTGACGATGAAGTCGTGGAAAGTATAAGAAGAATATCGTCATTCGTCGTGTCCACCGCACACTTCCAATCCCATGTTGCGTTGGATATGGAAGACACTCCATGTCGATTGGTGTCTGGGGAAGAAGTTCTAAGAGGATTGTTTCCGGCGTTCTTCATTGGAAGAACATGTACTTCATTTTTCGTTCTTCGTTGGGAGGTGAGGTTCTTCGTTGCAGAATTATAATCCTCCTATGTTCCCCTCTCCCCAATATTCCACCAAATGAGAAATTCCATCCAAAATAATAATAGATTGACTTATCTATTATTTTGTTGGAAAAGAATTCAAAATCGTGAATTAATTAACTTGGCTCTCCCCTTAATTAATTCTTGAGTATTGGCACAAATAAATTTAATGAGGACAATTGGCACAATTTAAGTAGGGGTATTGGAACCAATAAAGGAGGGTGAGTTTAGAGAGAGTCTCCCTCATTAATGATTGGATTTGAGTGGTTTTTCTCTCCCGCTATTAATAGGGGAGTTTAGTCCCAGGTGGTCCCAAAGTCATAACCTCTTGCGGGAGGTTAGGTTTGGGTGGGACCCACCACCATTACCTCTCATGAAAGGTTAAGGTGTGGTGGCCCCACCTCCAACTTCCAACCTCTCCAAGGAGGTTATAGATCCAGTGGGACCCACCTCTAAACACCCACATGGCAGCTCAAATAAAAATAAAGTGAAGCTACCATTATTTTATTATTCTCTATGAAAACCGAAAAAATAACTTATCTTCTCGACTCACTACCATCAATGTGAAAGTCTTCTTACGCGAATATCGGCGTTGCGAGTTCATCGGTGCCCTCAGATTTCAATTCCAAGCCGTAATTCAAAAGTTATATAAACCCACTCGTACATTTACAAAACGTAACTGAAAAAAAACATTAGAAAAGGATTCATGAAACACCGGGCCTCGGTATCATGCACAGTCAATTATTGTTAACTCATAAAATTTTCATGTATTTAAGAAAAAAATTCAACGGAGTTTCTGGGTCTTTAAATTGTGTCCCATTAGATGGATGATGAGACAGATTTATGTTATTAAATAAAAATAATAAAATAAAAACATATGGGATATGATACTATTATTATATAATCATTGTTAAATGATATTTTAATGAGGTGGAAGATGATATAAAATAAACACGCTCAGTTAAGAAAAATACCTCTTCTTTAGACAACACCCTTTGGTAGAATCCAAAAGCATTCATATGTTGGATTTCTGATAAAAATATGGTATATAGGTTGTGAAGATGGATGCTATTAGATTTTTTGTAGGTATTGGTTATGATAATGCTCTATGAAGCTGTAAATAGTATATGAGGGTTGGTGGCCATTAATAAGAGATCTGAGGGGCACAATTGTAATTTTTAAAGTAAAAATATATACCCATATTTTTTAATGAAAAAGGATAAAAATGAGCCATTTTAAATAATATTACATAATTTTTTATAAATATTTATTAAAATTATATTTTATATATGATTTTGGGAAATTAAAAAGACATTATTATAGTATATCCCCTAATAATTGTTTTTTACATTAATCATGATAATAATTTTTTTTTCAGTATTTAATATTTAATATTGAAAAAAACAACATTGAACCTAAAAGATAATATAAATTATACTGACACAAAATAAGGAATACATTTTAAGAAATTAAATTGATATAATTTGAGAGTTTTATTTTAATATTAATCACACATGCATGATAAAAAATTAGGGTTTTAGGAAGTGTTTTAATGTAATCAAGAACTGATTTTAGATTAATAATATCAGTAATAATATTAATTATATTAATATAATTAAATATATTTTTATATGTAACCAATAAATTTCATTTAAAAAATTCATAATTATTTATTATTTTAGTTTATTAAAATTGATTAGCATTAATCACTTATCAAATTGTTTAAGAAAAAAATTTCAAACCCATAAACAAACATATTATAAATATCAATATAAGGTTGATTATAAATAAATTAATTGTATTATATATTACCAAATAATATTTATTTAATCTATAATTATATATAAAACATTACGGCGCTTTTTAATACATTAATATAATAAAGATAACTGGCTTTTTAACAAAATATTTTTTTTCACTATTCACTGAATGATAAGAATTTTCCACAAAATCCAAAAATTTCACCCTATATTATTTTTGAAATGATAATTTCCAAAATAAAAATAATATTTTAAATATATTGTTTTAAAAAATAATAATTAAACATTTAAATATAACATTATTATAAAATATATAAATTAATGTTATATCATTCCTAATTTAAAAAATTATAAAATATACATATAATGAATATATTGATATATTTCATATTAATAAATAATAAAAAAAATTATTCAATTGTTCTCTGGGTTTTGACATGGATCCCCCATTTTGTAAATTGTATCCTAACAATTTAATTATGTTATTAAACAAGTGGGGATATATTTCCTTCATAGAATTATTAGATTCTCCTAATGCAACTTTGGCTATATAGTTTTTACGTAAAACCTTAACCTTGTGAATTTCCTTATTTCGTAAAACATTATATCTATGCTAATGAATATGAATATTTCATCCCTGATAAGAAATGTTCTCTTCCAAATAAACAAAATGAGGGATAAAAACATGAGATAAATCTGACAAATAATTTCATAACACCCAGGAAAATAAATTATATTTACATAGGAAAAACATGAGGGAAATGAAACACGATAGGTAGCTAGTCCTATATTATACATGATTACAAAATATTGAATGAATTAATGAAATATATTTCCCTTTTTGCATAAACACATATTAAATTTTCATGGAGATTCTTTAATAAAGACATGATCACCTACCTCAAATGAAAAAACAGTCTTATGGATATCTGCATAACATTTATTCCATCTCTTTTCCATAATCATATGTCGATAAACCTACTAGGGATTATCAAACATTTATACTACTAACTATTATACATTCAAACTCCTTTCTATATACACATTCTTATATTATGGTTTCCGAAAACATTTTCAATATATTTTTTCAAAAGGAAATATCATTATAATAAAAAAACCATTATATTAAGAAAACTCCTGAGACTGTATATTTTTCTCCAAAATTCCCTTCTAATCAATTGTTCAGGAATGATTCGAAGGAAAATCGGCTTCAGCTCTCAACTTTGGTGTCCCGTCCATGACCTTTGTGGTCATGGACTCCGCCTCCTTGACTCCGCCGTCAGCAGGGGAGGGGGGATGTCCCCCCCCCCCTTCGAAGACTCCTTATTTCCTTATCTTTCAAGCCCTCTCCCCTCCCCGCTTTCCCTGAAATCTCTATTTTTTCTAATGTTCCTGATCTCCATGATGGTTACCCTCAACTAGAGCTTTTGACCTCAGAATTTATAGATGATTCGTCTCTCCTTTCTCAGACCCTGGTTGCTCGGGTCTCCTCACAACATCAACCGGTTGATATCATTGATATCATTGTCTTCCAATCAGGGGGGCTTCAAGAATGAGCAATAGTCAGTCTCCTCGGCAAGCGACACATCATGATCTGCTTTTCTTCTTCAGAAGATATGATCATCGCGTGGTCCGGGGATGCATGATCCTATAACAGCTTCCACTTCCATATATATAAATAGTCCTTTTACTTTCATATCATGTAGGACGCTCCGACAATGGATTTGTGGGTACACTTCCCTAAGCTCCCTCTCCCATTTCAGAATCCCGCTATTCTTCGAATTCTTTGGAACCTTGTTGGTCATTTTCTCTGCTCGGATTCGAGAACCAAAGCAGTTTGTCACACGATCACTCTATGCATCTATATTTATGTTGATGTGTCAAAACCCATAGTCGAATGGATTTGGATTTCGATAGGGAAACAATTTTGTTGGAATCAAACGGTGGATGTTGAATCATGGACGCAGTTCTATTTCACATGCCATCATCTTGGGAACTTTTCCTATTTATGTTAGCGAAGTGGAAGGGTGTGTTAAGGGGGGTCGGCCGATGCCTCTTGATCAGCTGAGAATAAGGACGGGCCGATCTCTAATGTAGGTGGTCTTTGGTTAGGCTCAGTGCCCATATCTCAAATTCTCGGGCCTCAATGTGTAGCAGCCATGGGGCCCCGGGAGGATTCTATGGTTTCCCAGATTAACCCGTGAGTTTCTGATATTTTTCACTATCTAAAACGTGATTTTGATGTGTAATGTTCAGATGAGGATATTGTGGCGCCCCTATGTGACAGTGGGGTTGGCAGTGTGGAGAAAGATGGGGTCAGCAACTTTGAAGGACTGGAATAGGAAAGGGTTGGGAAGAAGTTGTATGTGAGGACAAAAATACTGGTGATGATTCCCAGTATCTGTCAAGGGATGACACCTCAATACATTTCAAATTTATAGGTCACAGATTTGAAAATCTAGGAGTCTCAAACAAGAAGGGCATGCAGTCTAAAATCTCATATACTAAGAAGGTTAAATCTTCGGGATCAACATTGAATTATCAAAACCAGTTTGCATTGTTAGCAAATGTAGACAATGACCGTCGGTCTAGTGCACAACTGGGAAGGGTAGAGGACATCCATGGAGTGGACCCCTTGGTGGATGTGGAAGCTTCTAAAGAGAAAAAGGTTGAGGATATGGAATCTATTGTGTCCACGAACATGGCCATTGAAAAAGACTATCTATGATCATCTCCGAGGAAGGGAAAGAACATTACCATGGACCATTATGGCTTCATTATTAAAACTCAGAGGGCATGGAACAAGAAGGATTACTCCTCCCTGACTAGTCCTCCAGTTACTAGATCTGCATGTAAGGGTAATATTCCCCTGAAGGATCCTACAAGTGCAAGATGCAAGCCTATTATACCTGGAATAGGGGCCAAGGGGTAGAAGCACATGTCAGGATCGAAGGAAGACTCTCAGCGACAGATAGCATCAGTGTTGTATCACATGGATCTCATATTACACTCAGATGATGAAATGGCGTAGGAAAATATAGAAATTATGGAATCAATGATGTTGGGGAAATCGATTCTTGTGATCATCACAAAGGATAAAGCAGAGTGGATAGACAAGCAGGGCCATATTATTTTTAGAGACATCAACAAGGGTAATATTTGTAAAGAAGAATTCAGATAATCTTGGGATAACATGGTAGAATAGTATGAATACTACTTGAAGAACTATCCATACACTCAGGTAAATTCCATTCCTTGGATACAATTTATGAAGATTGGTTCCAATAAAACCAAGTTGTTCTTTAACAGATCTGTTGTTTCTTGTGGTGTTAAAACTGGTAATTAGTGAGGGTTCTCACTTTCCCCATGAAAGTGTTTGGAAAATAATAAATAAATTATATTGGTGTTGGAGGAATGATGCTTATATTCCATGTTATGAATTATCTACTAATAATATATATCAGATTGAATATGAAAAAATTTATTGAAATTTAATTCAGAGCCTAATAACATCGGATACCCTATCACGATAATAACAGTAAACGTGTGATCACGGTAAGAGAAAAGAGAGAGAAGAACTCCATCCAAACAGACTATCCCAATTATATATGGTATTTATATATGATCAAAAGGAATATTATATCATAGCGGTAGTAAATATTGAGATTTAGTAAATCGAGTAAAAAAAGAAAATTTTATTATTACCTTGAGTTGTGACTAGAAATACCACCATGAAATACATGAAATCCATTCATATATATATATATATATATATATTCTGTTTTCCTCAAAATCACTACAAATGATTGAATAATTCCCTTGAATAATTTACAACATACATTATATTTATCAAATGATACCATCTTCATAGTAAGGTTAGTAATTTATATTTTCATTCAATCCCACCAGTAATAATCCTCATGGTCAATATATTAATGTGTTTTCTAAATAAATGGAAAAAAAAAATAAAAACTTCACTCACAAACAAAATATTTAAATAGAAATCACATGACACAAATAATCTTTTCACACATCATAAAGATCCTAATTCATCAATATTTAAATCATCAATCTTACACTTATTAATTAGTTCACCATTTTCATGCCAATCATGATCATTTAATTGAGCTTCCATAATTTTTTCAAAATATTTTTAATGAAATTAAACCAAAAAAATAAAAGATGTTCTTGAATCCATAAATTCTATGATGAAATAACAACATCATTTAATAAAATGTCATCATTCAGATTTACTATTGATAATATAACATTATATTTATAAATAAAATAATATTCCAGATATTTTGATTTTATTGGGTAATACTGAATAGTATTTCCTTAATACATGACTAGTTCTAACAGTATTTTTAGTCAAATGTTCATTTGTTTCTGAGTGAATACATTCTTCAATAATTCATTATCCATATATATTGAACACATTAATCAATAAAATCTATTCCTATTTTATCAAATAAATAACTGAAGCATCTTATTCTATATCCTGTGCTAGGTTATATAACATATGTTTTTTGAAATGATATGATGTTTATGAAATTACGTGTTCATTATACACCCCGAAAAAACCAAGTCCCATCAGGGAAGAATTACTATATATGACAAGATATGAATTACTAGAATGATGGGGAAAACTATACAGTTCACCAATATTTTTTTTGGTTCTTAAAATAATAATCACAATATTATTTCATATAAATTTAAATCATTTTCAATTAATGATAGTTAGTGTTGTAGAGAACCACAGAAAGGATTAAATAAATCAAAAGTAATAAAACAACAGAAAAATTAAATCACAAGTCTCTATGATATATGTTTGACAATAACATTATTCAATATCATTTTTTTATTAGGGTTGGAATTTATTCCATATTCAAAAACAATTTTTTCAATGATTGGAATTTTTTTTCTACCAAAATTCATAATTATTAAATTTTCCATATAGATACATTTATTTTAATGATCTAAAAACATTTCTAATGTTTCTATAATTTTCTTAATTAATTTAAGAATATAGAAAAATTCCATAAATAAACATAAAGTAAAGATTAACCATAAACTCATGAAATACTCCATTCCCGTGGTATATATATATTGACACTGAACTAGATTTCACAAAAGGAATAACTAAAAAACTCATAATGTCTATATCTATTCAAAATTGTAGTCATAAAAATAATTTCTTCATTTACCATCAAATAATAGATCCCTAAATAAATGTAAAACATTGAAAAATGATTCCATTCAATGAGATAATAAAAAAATTATTCTAAATGAGGAAAATAACAACTTTTATAAAAGATGATGTAATTAAATACTCAATAATAAATTCAAAGTCTCATTAAACTATATTTATTTTAAAACAAAATATGAGAACACATTGACGATGTTCTAGTCAGAATGAATCCTTTTATCTATCAAATCCTATATATTTTTCATCAATAAAATTTCAAACTGATCCATTTGATAAGGGTGTTTGAGGACATTCTTATCTTCAGACCATATGTTAGTAGTAAATTTAATGAGTGATAAGTAATTTCAATAATTAAACCATTAAAAAATACATTGATGTATTCATTTAATATTGGAACATCTGAATTTTGAACAATTTGTTTCTTCCAAATAATAGGATCTAGGTAACATTCAATTCCATCTCTAATAAATTTCACATATTCAGAGTATGTTATTAAAAGAATGAAACCATTAAATAAAAATTTATAGGCTCTATAATCTATACTGTCATGATGAATTGAAATACAGTCCATATAAAAAATGATATCAAAAGAAATTTTGGGATTTTCATCAAGATTTATAGGAATGAACATTCCACTAATTATAATATCAACATTCCTATAATTTTTTCCCATTTAATACTTCAAGAGTGAGTTTTCACCAAAATATATAACATACATTCATGAGGTGATATTCCAAATTTACATAAACATTTTTTAGAAATATGTGAATGTAAAGATCCATTGACAATATAGTATTGGAATACTTTGAATATAAATATAAGCTGCATTTTACGACTTCATTTGATGGGCCAACATTATCCATAGTAGCGGAAAAATATTTTCCCATACCCTTTTACATCTATTTATTATTCATTGAAAATTGTGTTACTAACCTAGTGCACATGATAGAATAATGAAAAAACACAATGAAACTCAAAAATTAACCCATTGGATGTATACCTATTATTATATTATTGGATGATTCAGTGTTCCTTCACTTGAAATCATGAGTCATAAGACTAAACATTCCACATTAGTAACACTTCTTTGATTTCATAATACGTTCTCCATTGTTCATTCAACCCCAATTTAAATAAAATGGGCACACCATTTTTTTACATCCATATTTCTTTGATATATGTTTCCCCCATCAACTACCATCAAGTACACTTCTTACATTAATCATCATGAGGAACAGAAGTGTCAAAAAACACAATTTAGACACTTTATTCACACAAAACAAGCCTCATAGATTTGAAATTATCATGATTCCAATTATATTCGTATATGTGGTTTCAATCATGTGTAAAATAAATTAATATCATTTTAAATATTCTAAATTAAATCTTGTCATAACTTCATAGTCTTGTAAAACTTGCATCATATGAGGCCAAAAAAGCTACAATTTTCGGCCTGAATTTTTAGAATTTTTTTATCAGATGGGTTCTAAAAAACACAAAGAAATATATGTTAAGAAAATTACCCATAAAGTTTTTTCATTACATGGAATCGAGATGACATTTCTATGTAGTCATCATAACTATATTATTTTATCAATAATAATCCCCTTCAAAATATAAATTATCATGAATTAAATTTTCACATTATGAACATCCCATTAAATCAAATATCATTATTAATGAATTTATCCTTCCTTTTTATGGGATAGGAAAATAAAATACACTGCATAATAGCTTATGTTGTCTTATAAAATAATAAACTCGTGAAATATTTATCTATTATAGATACCCATTCTCTCTTGCATGGATACCACCACTATTTATAGCATGTATCAACTAACACACCACTCTGAAAAATTTTCCAATTGAAATTATAACCATCATAGAATACTAATTTTGAATGATATTTTTAGCTAAGTTCCTTCATGTTATAGCTTCTTTAATTACACTATAGAAAACCTTTCTGAACATAAATAGTTTTGATGAAGCATCACAGTCAAATTTAAATCCCATAACATTTCAAAATAACCAAAATGAAAAATCATTCAATGTTATGTAATTATCAATATCTTAAACTCTAAATATATCTAAATTATACATTGATACCAACTATATCTACCTCCAATTAAACATTACATAATCATAATTTTATGTTGAATATAATTCTCTTACATTTTAGTATTTTTCAGTATTAAAGTTTTTGACAATAAGTTCATAAATCAATCATAATAAAACAATATAATACAAATTGGAAAATCATATCAATATCTATTTATTAGAAATATAAATCTTTTAATATAAAACATGACTTTATTTCCTAAAAAATATCTATGACATTCTAAATCACTTCTTGTTTCCCTTGATCATCCATAAGTCCGGTTAAAAATATTTTAAAAACATTGCATGAGAAAAAAATAAATAAAAGACAAATAATAGGAAATAAAATTGTCTAGTGAAAAACATGGAATGACATGAAATAGTCTTTCTTAAACACATAACTTATCACCCAGAAAGGGAATTATCATTATTTAAAAAATATACTTTTACTTATCTTTTGAATAAAAATCATTTCCATGAAAACTCATTATAAATAATAGATAATTCATGTATTTTCCCTAAGGCATAATCCCATAAAACCCTTAATTAATCCTTACCGAATTCTTATAAATTAAAATAACCATATTACTATATTCTAATATAATTATCATGATAACATAATCATTACATAAATCATTGGTATAATATCTTGTCACACTAATCATATAATCTATAATAGGCTCACCCAATGCTATCTAGACACACCCATATTATAAGTTATAACACAATCACCCACGATCCATGATGGGTTTAAATCATTCTTAATCAATATTTAATGACCCTATCACAAATAAAACATTTTATATGTTTACTTTTTCATCATAAAATATTTTAAAACACTATTGAAATTGTAATAAGATTAGTTTTCAATTTCCAAATATATTATTCTTTTAAAAACCCATTTTAAATACCATATTTTGAGTTTAATATAAAGGAACATTCAATAAAAAATAAAAAGAAAAAGGTAAGGAGGGGTTTTCATTGATGAAAACATGAATTCATGAAATGGAATTCAAGCCTCAAATAATGGTTATAGTGGAGGGAAAATTTATTGTCACATTACACATTAAAATAATACCTTTATTTTATCATATGTAAATAATGTAAAACATTCCATACAAAGTTTTTATTATTCAAAAACATTGAATTATAGAAACATTCATCAATAAAACTATCAATTATTTAGTAAAATTATTTAAAATCATATATAAGGGTAAAATGATATATACATGGAATACATTAAAATAGATTCATGAGGGATGTCCTTTATCACAATAGAAATATTAGAATCATAAGTCCTATGAAAGAATAACATTAAATAAAATTAAATATCCATAGAATAGTAAAATTAATGATATTACATTTTAATAGGAAAATATATTCACCTCGTTAAATAATATTGGTTAATCACAAAAAATATTCATCACCGAATGAAAATTCAGACAACAAACCTTACCTTGAGTTCAGTTCATTGTGGTCATTTTTTAACTTCTAAATAATATACTTATGTTAATTATATACTATATTGAGAACATTTTTCAATTTTATTATTCCTTTATATTTAAATTATAGCCTTGATATATCTAATTAATTAATTAATTATGTTTACATATGATGTTTTTGTCAATATTGATCATATATGAAAAAAATTATTATGGTATGTTGAGTATTGGTAACATATGTCCTTATTCATCATTTGAAGAATAGTAATAAAGAAATAATTTTATTATTTATAAATATAGTATACTTATAAAATAAATCATGAATAATGGTTTTGAAAAAAAATCATGTTATGACCATTTAGAGGGTAGGATATATTTACACATGAGTACTATTTACATCTTTCATGGATCATTATGGAAGAAAAGTATGTAATATTTTAACCTTATAAAATAGTTTTACGATATGGGTGGGATTCGGTTCCTACAAATATATTATAATCTAGATTATGTGGCACTATAAGGGGGTTTACAAATATTAGAATGAAACAAAACACATTAATCGAGATGAAATTTATTTTCACAAAAACCCAGAGTAGCAAATTACTATATCGAGGAGGCTTACTCAATTTATCTCTCTCTCATAGAGTATCATCAGCCTAATTTACCTTCCTATAAGCAGGAGTGACACACATTTCAATAATTCCAACAACTTGAAGTCACTATAAACATTTTGGGATCATTCTATTTGGAATATACTTGAACCTTATCTTAAATGTATTCCATAATTTAGTAGAGTTATATTGCATATAGGGATGGCTCTATCCATTCTGTTTTTAAAATTTCATGATGTCCTTAATCATTTCTTATAAATATACATTAAATAATGATAAAATGCAAATATATTTATAAAAGTATCCCTTAACGAAGCCCATGATGGGTATGGAAGACACCACCACATCATGAAGTCCTTCATGAAACGTATAGAATCCCATCAACATCCACATTCATATAGTGTGAGTTTCATGGAATCCATCTAATGGATTTATTAATTAGAGGATTTTTACACAACTACTATGACAAAATGTTTTCAAATTTATCATATCAGATAAATTATTTTCCATGGAACACGTTTGGATCATGGAGGCTTCCATGATCTACTTGTAAACAATATACATACTATATTGCAAAGAGGGAATGCAGTTTTCAAATGTAAGGTAATTACTTATCTTCCATATGTATTAAAAGGTAGTATACATTACTGTGACCAACAATTTTGGGATTTTATCACACTGACAATAATTAACGATGGATTCTATGAAACTATCAAGTCTATCAAAATTCATATCAACATGAAATAAAACTAGAATATTCATCTAAAACCTTCATGAGAATATAAAATATCTAAATAAGTTAATAATATATTAATCATTTTGTAGACTGTGATAGGAAGATAGAGATATATGGAAAATAGATTTATATAGAAAATTTGAAAGGGAAACCAGCAATTATCGATTACCCATAAAATTCAAATACATGATTGAGACCTGAAGGGGTTTTTAAAAATTTAATCCACAATGGAATAGAAATTTATTCCATCATGTATGTAAGTGTAATATTCATTGGAGATGAACCTACCAGTGGTGTATTGTGTCTCGACCAGTGTATCACAATCACATAGAAGAATCTCTAAAATTCTTGCCATATTTTTGTGGAAAACAACATTGAATAATAGTATTCTGTTTATCATTAGAAATTCAATGACATTTCATAAGAGGAGGAAACTCTGTTATTTCAATGATAGGAATTTATAGTCATGGTTTTATGAATAGAATGATGTTGTAAAATGTTCTCACTATCCACTTTGATCAGTGCCTGATCTCATTTTTTGAATGCTTAATGGTAGGACAAATAGAAGAGGTGACAAACCAGATGCACCAATTAAATAGTTTTATGAACATTTATTAGAAGTAAATTCCATAGATATGAAATATTATGTTAATATGTTTCGAGTGAATTTACTAATAAGAGAACAATTTAATATTCTCTTATCATTAATTCAATTTCCTCCCATATCAACATGTTTAATTTAATCATTCTAATCCACTATTATGAGTTTATTTTTAGGAATGGATCTAGTACAAAAAATATAATAGATCCTAAAATTAAGATCCTTAATCAAGGTCTATTCTATAAGATACATGATAATTTAATTTATGATTTCATTACATTTCATTTTAAGTTTATTCTTTTGGTAAAATATATGTTTCCCAATGATCATGAGGATGCTCAGGGGTGTTCTAGTTGTTCAAGGCATGAAAGAGGGGGGGTGGAGTTTATGGCCACGATGCATGGATTACACATGGTTGGTGAGAACCATGTGAAAATACAATTTAACTGTTATATGGGGATGTTTTTAGATAGTGTTATCCGCTGCGCATGGTTTAGTAAACCATACAGCCCATAAATTATCTGAAATTTAAAAAAATCCATTATAGGATTTTAAGGCTCACTATGGATTTTCATCTTTTCTATTATCATAAATCCATGTGATGAACTAAAGAACCGAAGATCTCATAAGTTTGAGACTTCGTTATTCGATGTTCCATTGGAGTTCCATATGTTTCAAAAGAATGATCTAGGTAAGATTGATCCCTTCATTGCTCTTCTTTTTTGGTTTAGGGTTTATTGTCATTACCCATCTCATTTTGAATCTCTAAACCCAACTTTTTCTGGTGAAATCTAGGATTAGGCTTAAATGGGTGGTCGAATCAATATCGAAGGCTTCTATTGAAAGTGTGTTCTCTAACAGATTCATGGTTGGTGGGGTACATGTTATATCCAATTGTTTATATTTACATTTGTGAATATAATGTTTTATTATTGTTCTCGTATTTATCGGTTTGTGGTGACCATGGTGTTATAAGGAATATTTAGTGTATAAATAACAAAATAAACCCTTCATTAACCCCATGGGATGCATGGAGGATGTCATGATTTTTTTAGGGCCACCCATGTGGTGCGCCGACACTTCGAAATGGGATAACAAAAATATATGGTTCTAAATTGACAGTGATGATATTGATCCTTAGTGAATGTGTTAATTTGTTTATGTAATTAGTTATCATGGATTTTTTTTCAGTTATATATAATGTGGATAATGAATAAGGTATATTTGTTGGCATATAAATGGTTTAAATGGGATTAATGGGAATATCATAAGGAATTATATTTACACATTAATATTCATAGTGAGATAGGCATGTGTAATGATAATTGTGGTTAAACAGTTATGTTTTAAAAATTATATGTAGGTTTATGGATTTTGGAATAATGTTAAATTATGATTTATTGATGTTTTTTCTTATTCTTAATGATATTGGATCTGCATGGATGAAATGTGGTTACTTATGGATGATGATAAATAAGCATGTGCACATTTCTTTGTAGATTGAGGTATAGACCTCAGGTTCTATGCCCACAGGTCGAATTTGACTGAGGATTTAATCTCCACTCCCTAAATTCATGGGTTAGGGAAGGGGAAAAATTAAGATTCTCTAAACAGTTTTAGTCCACTCAGACCGAGGCTTCGAGGTGAGGACAATGTGGCTATTTTGATGTGATTCCTAGTCAGATACGACTAGATTTATTCCCGTATTACTTTAGAAAAGTGATCATGCCTAATCTATTTAACACATTAAAAAGTTTAAACTGAACAATGATTGATTAAGTAGTGATCCAATATTTAATGTTATTGTAACATAATATAACAAAATATATAATCGATTAATGAACTATTTTACTATAAATTCCATTATTTAACACTTGTATTAACTATCTACATTGACTAGATATTTTTTATACACTGGTGGTGGTGGAATTATATGTTTTATTCATACTCTACTCGAGCATCCTTAGGGTACCCGAGCAGATTTAATGGTTGTATACGAGGAAATAGGAAAGGGCCTTATGCTTGAGAAGTGAGTGAGGTTTGGTATATGCATGGATGAGTTCAGATACATGGATCCATAAATATTTTGGGGATTATACTATTGGTATATCATTTGGGGGTTTTTTCACTTGGCACTAATGTATGGGATGACATATTTACTATTTCGTGTTGTTGTATCTCATTTGGTGAATGTTTGATTATTAATATTATAGATTGTTTATGATTGTTTTTTAAATTTGTTTTTCTGATATTGCATACACTAGTTAAGATTATATAGTCTCCCAATATGACATAGTATACCCTCACTACTAGTTGGAATCTATTGGAATAAAAGGATTTGTGCTTATTGTCACGTGAAGACCTATGTCGCGACACTGATTTAGTGAAACCTAGGTCAGGGAAGTTACAATGTGGTATCAGAAGAGTTATTTTCTCTTTCATTCTATTTTCTGATGGTAGACACGAAATTTGGGCATTTTTGGTCCATGGTAATGAGCTCGTTCCTATGAGTAGGGGACCCAAGTATGAGGGGAAACCCCAGGTCACCCTGGGTGGGAATTGTTGTTATAGTTGTGTGCTATTAAATTTCATGATATTCAACCATTAGGTGATACACATGTGGTGTGATTTGAATGTCTTTTGATATTTTTCTCATGGTTTTAATTGCATGAGGTTGCGCATTCATACATCAATCAAGTGACCTATGTATATAAGTGACATTCATCATAGTAGTAACACACACATGGGATGGGTGTGTGGGACATGGAGAGTATCATGTATATGATTTCATGAAAATGATGTAAATTTGTACTAATTAAATTTTAAAAATTATAAATGGTGGAAATAAAATATTGGATAAGAAATAAAAAAATTTTCTTGATAAGGGTTAGTAAGTGTATTAGAGTGCTACAGGTGAGTCGGAATATTGAAATAGTCCTTAAATTGTGTAATATGTGAGGTTTGTAACTATGTGAGTTTGTTGCCCATTTTCCCAAATACCTTGGTGGGGGTGGACAAGGTTAGTGTCCCAGTTGTTATCAGACTCATTCAGGTAGTGTGTGAGAAATGATTTGTTTATGTCTACTAATGAACCTTGCCTTATGTCTTTGAAAAATATTTATTGATTTTGTTCTAAAGCTTGTTTCTGTCATTGTAGATATATTCCACCATGAATATGTGTGTCAGTTAGGAAATAAGAGTGTGTTTCTGATATGTCTCCTCTAGTTATATAGAAAGATAAAGTGGTGATTCAAAAAGATACGGAAAAACAATTCTCTGATATCATTTCTCATTTTATGTAGATAATGGAACGAGGCCTAGGATGGGATGCACCGATTATGATTGAGATAAACGGAGAGTTTTAGCTATAGAACCCTCTGATATTTACTAGAGATGGTGGGAAAGAGTAAATAGAGTTCTGTATTGGAAATATCCAACCCATTCATGACCACCTAGAGACTCATATATACAGGATACTCAGGTTCGTAACAAATATGCTGAGATTCCAAGAAAATTGTCGATGGGACATCATGGTTAAAATAGAGGAGGCCGAAAGAATGATGTGGAAGGATTTACAAAATATTTTCAATGAAAAATATTGCCCTAAACACATTTAAGTATGTGAAGAATACATACATTATGAGATTAACCTAAGAAAATAATATCGTTATTGGATTATTCTAGTCGTTTCACCTATTTGTAATGCTTCGTTCCGACAATGATAGGATAGAAGGAAGGTGTGGAGAAATGATTCCTAGATGGGATGAGACACAAGATCATATATCAGTAGAATATTTTACATCTGAACGGGTTAGGTGAATTTATGGATCAATCACTCATTTCATAAGGGTACATGAAGGGAGCTTCGGGTTGTGAACATGTGGTGCCAGCTAGGCAAGCATGTCGTACGAATATTGAGTGTATGATGCATTGTTTTGGAAACATCAATCATGGAATAATTCCACACATCATACATAAGAGGGGACTAGCCTCTATGAGTGGTGACCAAATATTCTGTTATCAGTGTGACATGTTAGGTTACATGCGTGGATAATGTCCCTTACCACCAGTTTCATGTTGAGCATGCGGAAGGATAGGCCTTGTGAAAAGGTTTTTCAAGAACCCACAATAGTTGGGAAAAGTGGGAAGTTAGAGGAAAATATCTAGTGCAGATAGGGGTTCATTCACCTCTTATCCAGTTGGTATTTGGAGCTCCATGATTAGTACTAGTAGAGGTTGTGTACGTGGAACTCTAGTGCGAGATCACCAATAGCAACAGGGTAGTGAAGTATAAGGTACATAAGATGGAGCCTACGATAGATGGTCAATTCATCTCCATTCAGTTCAAAAAATTCCCATTGGTGGTGAGGCAGGACCATCTACTATTTGAGGTATAATTATTGTATCTTTCATTATCTAGAGTGATTTATTTGATACATATGCTAAGTATTATTTTATTTCTGATCAATTCGTATTTGTGAGGGGGTTAACCCCAAAGAGATCTTGGGGAGTAATTTCACATGATAATTAATTTGTTGTATGAGTTTAGGATATTAGTCACTATAAGGGTTGTTCTCTTTAGTTTGGTGGATATCAATTTTTGATGGGTTCGTTCTAGATATTTTAGGTTTTGAACAAATATTTGCAATGTATTTCTTAGTAGTTTATCATGCCTATATCGATTTGTATCGATGAAGAGTAACGTTCATGTATTCTAATTGAGACACTCATTTACTTCATGCTGAGAGGAATGATTGAGCCGGCCATGTAGGGATATTTTTTCAGTAGTTGGGAGAGCTCATTACCCAATTAGAAAGCCTTGTTCATGATAATGGGGGAGTGGAACAACATGTCTTCTATCTGGGAGTGGATCAGTTCCAGGAAATGTTTCGTGAGGACTTCTTAGGACTGCCACCTAAAGGAGTTGATAACTCTAAAATTGAGTTTCATCAAGTTGTTGAGTGAGTTTCCATTCCATCATAAAGAATAGCAACATCATAGCAACATGAATATATGATTCTTCTAGATAACTTGGATAACAAGCAGTTTATTCTTCCAAGTACATCACCCTCGAGATCTTATGTAATTTTTCATGTGATGGATAACAAAACAGGAAGGTTAAGTGTTTATTATAGATAATTAAACCATATGATGGTTATGAATTGATATTAGCTTCCTATAATTGATTATCTTTTTGACCATCTTAAAGGTTACTGACTATTTTAAATGATTGATTTGAGATTGGGATTCCATCAGTTGATTGTGAGACCCTTTGATGTACCCTGGAATACATTCTAAAGAATGTATGGGTTGTGTGTATTTAATGTAATGCCATTTGGGATGACCAATGTGCTAGATATGTTCATGTATTTGATGAACTATATATTACACCAATATCTAGATCTGTTTGTGGTTGTATTCATTGATGAAATCTTGTTGTACTCCCAAGCACATGAGGATCATGATAAACATCTTGACATCATCTGGAGTACAAGAAGATGGAATTGGCTTTATTCCATGCTTTTGAAATGTCATTTTGGGATTAATAAAGTGCACTTCTTCGAACACATCATTTTTTAGTAAGGTGTGTTAGTGGATCCAGTGAAGGTGTAGGATGTGGTGTCTTGGGTGGTAGCCCTAGAACATCGTTGATGTTCATAGATTTCATGGTTTGGGTAGTTATTATCGAATATTTATTATAAATTTCTTTTATTTGGAACCACCTTTCTCAAGCTTAACGATAATGGGTGTGAGTATGAATGGTCAGAGTTTTCTGAGAATGTTTTTCAATATCTGAAGAAGAAGTCGACTACCACACCGATTTTGATCTTACCTGAACCTGGTAAGAGGAACACCATGTTCTTTGATGATTCTGGTGTTGGACATGGGGAATGGGTTTTGCATGAAGACCAGATTACACGTTATGGTCCATGAAAATTGATACCATTTGAAATAAATATTTCTACTCATAATCTTTAACTAGATGTTGTGGTTCATTCCATGATGTTTTGGTGCCATTTCATGTTGGGAGAACCCTTCATGGTGTTTACTGACCATAAAACTCTTATGTAAATATTCTCTCAGTTCGACTTGTATATTTGGATCAAAGGTGGTTTGAGTACCTACAATCCATTGATTTTGATTTGGTTTATCCACATGGGAAACGGAATAGTTTTTATGATTCTCAGAGGAAGAAAACTCATAATAGTGTGGTTTAGGAATGCAGTTCGGAGTGGAAGATGATGGCCATGTTTACTGAGATGAAATTTGTGGTACAAGATGTGCACGAGCGAATGACTACCTCATCCAAATAAATTTAATCAGTTCCTTTGAAAATGGTTAAGTGTAGTTAGATGGTGGATCCAGAGTCTTTGAATATGAATAATAGTCTAAAAAGTGAGGAGTCACCTTCTAGTTGAGATTTTAACATAGATGGATTTTCATAGGTTCATGGTTGTGTTGTCGTACTGATAAGTTTATAAGAGTATTTGATGAGTGTGTTTCATTCATTGAACTGGTAGCTTAATCTGGATTGAATAAGATTTACCGAGTCCTTCATAGGCAGTATTGGTGGCCTATAATGAAGTAAGAAGTTCCGGGTTTTGAGGAACAATTCCTCAGTATTCAATAGGTGAAGGCAGAACATCAACATCTAGGTGAGTTATGGCTATCATTTTGTATTCCATAGTGTAAGTGGAATGATGTAACGATGGGATTAGTAGTCGGTTTTCTAAGAATTTCTTTGATAAATGATGCAATATGGGTGGTTGACGACTGAATAAAAAATCTAACTCATTTCATGTCAATACAAGATATATATACAGTGTACTTGTTGTGTGATTTATATGTTCAAGATATAGTATGGTTCCATAGTGTTCCATGAAAAATAGTCTCAGATCATGATCCACATTTCACCTCGTTCTTTCGGTAGAGATTATAGAAGGCATTTAGAATTAGGTGTTTTTGAGTATGGGTTTTTACCTGAAGTACGACTCGTATTCAAAATGTACAATATAGATATTATAAGACATGCCGATATATTTTATTAGGGATTTTGGTTGTTCATGGTAATTCACTTTTCACTCATTGAGTTTTATTACAAAAATAATTTTAAATCTAGAATATAGATGGATCCTTTATTGTACTCTATAAAAGATCGTTCATATCTCTATTGTTTTGGTTTGAGGCCTTGGAGTCTGTGCTGTTTGGATCGAGTCCCATTCATGAGATGATAGAGAATTCTCTATTAGTTCAAAAGAAAATGGCAAAAACCCAACGTAGACATAATTCATATTTAGAATGGGGTCATAGACCCCTTTGAGTTTAGTCCAGGTGTTAGTGTGGTTTTTCATGTGTACCCATGGTTTTTTCACCGTTGAATCTAGAAATAGTGAATTTTGACACATAAATATGTAGGTGAATTTGAGATTGTGGAGAGGATTAGACCGGTGTCTTACCAAATAGATCTTATACAGCTTTATAGTGGGATGCATAATGGTTTTGATGTTTCAAAATTTTAGATGTATTATCCTGATTCATATCTTGTGTTAAACATTAATGATGATGAGCTTGATACATAGAGGTCATTTTTGGTGAATCATAAATGTATTGTGGATTATAGTGAGGAGTTTTTTAAAGGAAATGTTGTACCTTTGGTTTGTGTCTGATGGTAGCATGACAAACATTTCAGAAGAATATTGTGAGCGAAAATCAGATATGCAGGTCCCGTGTCCCGATCTTTTTTTTCAGTATCTCAATGATGCTATAGAAGAGTGGCTTGAGGATGATCCTTCTTATGCTGGGGAGTTTGTAGGATCTGGGATTTTATTAAGGTATTTTTTGATTAAGATTCAATTTAAGTAACTTTTTTGGAAAAATAAGTGTTTCTCAATGATTTTGAGGAGGTTCTACAATGTTCTAGGGGTTCGTGGCATGAATGTGGATGAAAAAGGATTTTATTTCCTTATTGAATGGTTAAATCATGATATGTGTAAACCATTTAAAAATACAAGTTAAACGTGTGAGGGGTTGTTTTAGGAAATTTTCATCGGCCCAGTTTTGAATACTGTTTGGGAAAACCGTGAGGCCAAAAAAAAGTTATGAAATTTACCAATATTATATTATGGTATTTTAAGGCTAACATAGGATTTTATTAATTTTATATCCCTTAAACCCTAGTGTTAAACCAAAGCTCACAAGAGCTCCTAAGGGTGAATATCAATCATTCATAGGACTCCTGGAGCTATATCGGTTGTGGATTAAAGATCCATGTAAAACTAATCCCTCCCTTGATTCTATGTTTAGTTTAGGGTCTCCGTGCTATCTCCATCTCTATATGAATATCTAAAACCATCATTTTCATATGAGATCGTGATTAAGGATTCAATTAGTTGGTGAAACCGGTTCTACGAGATTGATTATAAGTGAGTTTAAAAAGTGAGTTTAAGGTAGGTGGTCTATAAGTTATATCCCATTGTTTAGAAATAGAATTTTTCATGTAGGTTTTTATTCTTGTTATCATATTGATGTGTTATGGATTTCATTGGTATGATGTTGTATATTGAGTGTCTAATTAACCAAATGGACCCAACACGAACCATGTGGGGTTAATGAAGGATGTCGTAACTATTTTTAGGGACACCCCTAGGGTTTGATGAACATTCCTAATGGGATAACGAAATATAATTTGAGAAATTGACCCATGATGATGTGTATCCCTAGACAAAGTGATAATTGGTTCTATAATGTTTTTGGATTGATTGTGGTTAGTTTTTTCTAGTGTCATTAAAAACTAAGGGATTTGTTGGTTGGCATATAACTTGGTTAATTGGTATTAATGGGAATATGATATGAAATTATATTTATAAATGAATATTCTTATTGAGATAGTCATGTGGATTGAGAATTGGGGTTAAATGGTCATGGGTTATAAATGATGATTGTGTTAATGGATTGTGGTATAATGCGAAATTTTTATTTAGTGATATTGTTTAGATTTTGATAATGATATTGGGTATTCTTGGTTTTAATGTGGTTACTTGTGGATTATGAGAAATACAAATGTACACATGTCTTGGTAGAGTGGGGTATAGATTTTAGATTTTACGCCCCTGGGTTGAGTTTGACTAAGGTTCTCTATTCCACCCTTTAAATGCACAGGTTAGTGAAGGGGACAGAGTTCGAATCCCCTAAAGATTGTATCTATCTAGCACTGAGGCTTCAAGGTGAGGATAATGTGGATTTTGTGATGTGATTCCTAGTGAGACAGGAATGGATTTATTCTAATAGTCCCATAGATCATTGATCACGCCTAATCCATTTAACACATGAAAAATGGTGAATTAAACCGTGATACTACTAGGCAATGAACATGGATTTATGGGTGTCATAACATAAAGGAACATGATCTATAATAGATTTTTGAAAATTTTCCTTTACCTTCCATTATTTACCACCTGGATAGACTATCTAAATTTACTTGATATTTTATAGACACCATTGGTGGTGGCTTACTGAGGTGTACTCATACACTCCTTGGGACATCATTGGGTACCTAAGTTAATTTCATGGTGGTAGGCTTGGAAAGAGGCAAAGGAACTATGTTTGAGAAGTGAGTTGGGTTCGGTATGTTCATGGATGAGGTATGATACATAGAGGTAGGAATGTTTTGGGTATTCCACTATTTTCATTTCTTTTTGTTTATTTTTCACATGTCACTATAACATGTCATGACATATTTACTTTTACTTGTGGATTTTATCCAATTTAATAAATGTTTTACAATGAATGTTATTGGCATTTTCAAACTATTTTCTCTATTTATATTGTGTTCTGTTGTTGAATACTTTGGAATAGGGGGTATAATCTCCCCACATAACTTATTAGACTCTCACTATAAGTCAACATCCTTTGGTATACGGGGAGGCATGCTTAAGGTCATGTGATGACAGAGCTCGAGGCACTGATTTAGTGGCACCTGGGTCGAGGATGTTACATATGAAAAATATAAATAGTGAATGAATAGACTAAAATTGATGTGATAACCAAGCTCAAAAGACATATTCTCCCTTATTGAGACATGGATTTCCATTTATAGGTTGCTATTTGGTAAAAAAATCCATGTTATATACATTCAAGTTATATGCCTCTAAATTTACCTATTGAAAGGTGAACGCCAATATCAATTATTTAGAGGACCCCTTTCTTCACACAATGTATCCATGAAATCATATTAAACTTGGATACTATCATTCCATTACCAAAAAAACATAATTTTTTTATTCTAGCATATCACTTGAACCTAAATCATTTCATAATTAATCAAAATAATTAGAGGAAATAAATATATCGTTTATCATCCTAACCAAATATATGAATTTCATCAATATAAATAAATATGGATGGTGAAAAAATATACCATATAGAATTCATTTTATTTTCTAGTCCAACCTCCAAAAGTGAATTCAAGAAAGCACTAAGATAGTCCCCATCCTTGGATAATAGATGTATAGAAAGGGGGTCCCCTTTTCTTATCCCCTAGATCATTGAAAATATCTTCTGCATTACGCATTAATAAAAACATAGAGCATGGAACCAGAAAGGATAGTGTAGAAAATTTCTACGAAAGAGTCATATAATCAATTATTTATTTGGATTGAAAATATAAACTCCACCTTATTATATAAAAGTCCTTATAAATGACTAGTTTGAGATAAAAAATTCCATTCCATGAATTTTTATTCACAGTGATTAAATATTCTAAGGTAGTGACATGACATGTCTGAATAATCATTTTAGGGAAGAAAAAATTTGAATAGAATTTATCAAAATTATAAAAATATATCCCAACTATGATGAAAGGATGTTGATGATAAATTTGGGGGATGTTTTTCTAATGTAATATAGCTTAAAATCATTTATAATAAATAAATTCTACCTTTTCACAGTGAATTTAATGAAATTATAATTTATTCCATTGGGAAGATATGAATGATAAAAAAATAATTCACATTATTGATGACATCATGCCACACAATATCCCAGTTGAAAATAAATATTTTATTGGTAAAAATATTTAATCCCTCTACAATGTCAATGTTCACAAAGAATTTGGAATAAGTAATATCACTCTTTAGAGGATATTCACCAAGAATCTTGTTTTTCATATTATCCATAATTGATTCAATATTATCAGCAAATTTATTTTTTAATCATCGACAATCTATGTGTAACAATTTTCAATTTACTATGCTAAAGAAAACAAAATCTGAATCTCTAAACTAAATAAAGTCACATTACATTCATGAGATGAAATTCCTCCAATGATCCATTTATCTTTGTATAATCATTGGAAGAAATTTTAGTCTCCACCACCCTCTTGTAACCATTTGAAATTATATTGATTACAAGACAGTCTTTCATGGAGGAGAAGTCCATAAAGACGAGAAAAGGGAATAAATCTCATCCATAGAAGGGTAATAATGATTTTGAAACTTATATTGACATTAAAAGATATTATTTTGAACAATATTAATTTAATTATCCATATTAGAGAAGGATTTCATCCTCCATTACCGAAATGATTTTTTAGTATTTTCATCGTGGTGAACATGATTATAGGAGGGATACCATTAGAATCAATTTTCCTTAAATTTTAGATTAATTAAAGTCATAAAGGTATAATAATCCATGTTTTGTTGAATTTAATAGGAGATTAAATTTTATATATTGTAAAAATATCCAAAAAATAGGATACTGGTCAGAATGACAAATAGCCAAGATGGGACAATAAAACTTGAGAGCATCATTTATTTCTTCTATTTGAAAAAGGCATTTGTCTAATATAATATATTAGATTCAATTTCATGTATACCATCCCCATGTGTAATATCCTTCCATAATTGGGACTTCAACAAATTTTCATATATCAATGAAAGAATAAAACATAGAGTTATCGAATCTGTTGAAGTGAGAGTTAGTTTTTTCAACAGTTCTATGAACAATGTTGATGTATCCCATAATATCCCAACTATGAGATACCTCTTAGAAATTATTTAAACATATATCCATAGGACCATTCCTCTTATATAGATGATTGAGGCACTAAAAAGGATTGGTACATAGAACCTCCTTGAATTCCAATAGCGAATGAGACAACTTGTTGATTATTTATGCAGGAGTGGAGACAAAATTATTCATGCACTAGAACCCAATGTCTTTCAACCCCATTGTAATTTGAATTTTGTGAAACAAATGAGATACCAAGATAATACCAAATTAATGAATACCATTTTATAAACATTTTTATGGTTCAACAAGCATAATCATTAAAGGATTGTAGGTCTTAATGAAATTTCATTGGGCTACAAATGCAAGATAATTACGAATCCCATGAAAATTTCAAAAAAAACATCAATTTTAAAATATGTTTTACCTCTAATTTTAAGCACTCTGTTCAATGGTAATTCCATTCTATTTTTATTTCCATTCAATCTGCTTTTTTACTTTAATAATAATACATTATATTAATTCAATATTCTTAGAGATATCAGATGAGTATTTTGAGAGGTTTAAAGGATAAAGATAATTATTCCATTGTCTTCTACTAAGAGTGGTAAACATATTGCGAGAGTGTTCAATTATTATAGAATTGTTCATAAGGATATTACTCTTGAAAATTTTTTCCATGAAAACCAGATAAAAGGTTCTTTCTATATCACTATGATGAGCCATTTTCTTGTTTACAAAAAACTTATCTTGAATGAATTTAGATATTTCTCTTTTAATCATCCAATGTATCATAGTGAAAATAAGTATACATCATATAAAATACAACACCTTCATCAGATTACTTTACAGATACACTCTGAGGGACTTAGAGAGAATGTGATGTCTGGTTGGGTGAAAACTTCTCATTATAATAAATACTAATATTCAAACCAATGACATATTTAATGAAGTTACTTAGGTCCATGATTAACATTGTAATTAGGTTTCATCACAGATAATCCCATTTGAAAAATTTCATTAACTAGAATAGACTGAGAAATAGAAACACGTTGTTCCATAGAAGCATGCATTCCATCCTTCAAAGACTATGGATTATGATTAACATGATCACAAAATAAATTGTTAATGAGATGGATGTAATCTTGAGATACATTAAGAGGAGTCATGGAATATGTAGAGTTTTCTCTTTTTTTAGGTTTCATGGATGATTATAATGATCTTGGTTTAATGATTCATGAGAATGATTCTTTGAATTCTGGTTCATATCAGGCTCAACTATGGTATGAGCAAAATCATACATAGTTTACTATACAGGACCAGAATTGATATGATCATCCATTCCATCAGAGTGCATAACAAATTATATTGTGTGAGGGTAAATGATACCCCATCCATGAAAAAAGATAAATCCATTTCTTCCATCATCAAAGGTGTTATGAATTTATGATGGTTGAAGACCTTAAAATAAACCTCAACTGGAAAATTAATATGAGTGAAACCATATAATTTTACAAAACATGTGCCTATCGAGAATAATGTTTTCCACATTCAATCATGGACTATGTGGGATGTGAGAATTATATTCCATTAAATAATAATGAGGCATGTTCATATGGGAGGCCTCTACATAGTCATCAAAGCTACTTGGAGACTATGTCATCCCCTTGCCAATACTTTTGGACATTTTAGGGGAGGGATCATCATGTTCCTTGATAAATAACCTTTAGAAGATTTATATTTGTTACATTCAGAATATATATGAAAAAATAAGATATAGTATCTAATGAATATTCGTTTCCTTTCCTTTTGGATTTAAAAATTAATACTAGAATCTCTTGTGATGAGGACCACATATTATACCAATGTGGTGGCCATATAAACTTCCACCAAGGCTATAGAAACATATATTAATCTTGGATTATCCCTTTTTCTATAAACTCTAATTTGATTTTAAAATGACATTGTAGTATTCCATAGAATTTTTGGATTCTTATTTAACCAATTGAGCTTGTAACTGTAGATCTATGTGTATATGTGAGTATACCTCACATTTAGGGGATCAAAATTTTTATCACATTCCAGTATCAATAAAATTATAGTTCTAAATGTAATGGATAAAAGCTACATGCATGCCGATTTATCCAAAAATTTGGGTAAACAATGTAGATATACCCATTCTTATGTCAGTTATTTTCCAATCTCGCAAGCCCCATTCCACAATAATTATATTAACGTGGGAATTGAATTTCCACATACTCCCACCCATAAGACTTTAGAAAAAGGAAATGATAGAGAATATTCAAAGATTAATCCATTCCTAAAAACATTCTTGGTATTAATAAATGTACACAACAAGGCCGTTCATGGATACTCTTCTAGGAGATGGTCTACCAAAATCCGAGAAGGACAACCTCACCATAGACTTGAAAAAATAGGCGATGTTTTTCATTCGTCAAATAAAATTATAGGAAATCCAAAAACATTGTGATAAAATATTGCATAGAACCCAATAATTGTATAAATATATCTTCCAAACAAGATTACTTTGATGAATATTTGTCTCTTACCTAATAAACTTTGAAAAATATAAAGATCTGATCTATACACAATTTCCATTCTCACAAGAGTCTCCCCCTTTATCTACCATAAATGTTCTTAAGATAGATTCAAAATGTTATCAATATATATTTATCATAATATCATATATAAATTATTATTTAATTAAATATAATTATTTATATAAATATTTTGTCTGGTCAATGAAAATGAAGAATCATGTCCCTTCATGGAGGAAGTAGTTGCCACGTACAAAAATACTAATATTTTGTATCCCATTTGTTGGGATAGAATATACATTTTGATTATTACATTAATAAAATAATATATAATTATATTTTAAATACTAGTGTTTTTATATATGAATTATTTATATTTATTTTATTTATTTTGATGAATAATTATAATAAATATTCTATATTAAGAATGATACCTCGTCTTCAGACAAGCTCCTTGGGATATCACTAAAATCCTTCTTAGGAGATATTTGTGGTCAAAATATATGGCCTAGCTGTTTTCATGGAATGTAGAAATTCATATTTTAGATATTTTATAATAAAAACAATTTTTTATGGTGTTAATGGGAGAGGATATTAGTGAGTTTTATAATTTAGTTTACTTGAACACTTCTAATTGTTTTTAAAAAAGGTGTACCAATATTTCACAAATTCAAGATCCTAAAAACGAACCTTTATATTGATTTATACATGATAAGGACTAAATATGAACAATAACTATATTTTCGGAAACATTGTCTATCATTTAATCCATTATCTCTTTTGTTTAATCTTCAATAAATCAATTTCTAAAATACGAACGATAATTAATTTTCATTGTTTTTTATATTCATTATGGTAATAAAATATGGTAACATTATTAGATAATATTAATTACGATGATTACAAATTTGGATCCCATTTTCAAAATTCAAATTTAAAAAAAAAATTGAATCTAAATTTAAACCCACATACATGATGAAAAATCTAGTGATCCAGATGTGTATTTTTTTTAAAAAAATATTTTTAATAAATATTTGATTAATAATAAAAATAATATGAATATAAATTAATATTTTATCATATATATTATATAAATAACATTAAAAAAATTCATCATTTTTTATTTTTTATTTCACATATATTGGAAAAATATTATCCACATTTAATCTATTTTGAGAAAAAATAATGCTTCTAAAAAACAGACAATTTCTAAAAAATATTATATAAATAATATTAAATAATATTATGGATGAATAAATATAAAACAATTATTATTATATATTATATAATATTCTAAAAATAATGGGACTTTTAAATTAATTAATTTATTGATAATATATAAATTTCATTACGGAAATCATTAATTTTAAAAATCCAATCTAAAGACATTATTTTTTGAAAAAATAAAAATAATTAATCTGATATTAATTTTTAAATGCTTATTTATAATTTATTTTACATTTTTTTAAATTCATCAGCTATAAATTCAATGATTTAATTTTAAATATATTTTTATAATAAATGTGTTTAAATAATTCAATTTCCATTTGGATTATATAATTATCAAAATATATTTTTAATTAATATAACTATCTAATTAATATTAATAAATGATAATTTTTTTATTATGTCAAATTTGAATTTTTTTTATCATTTAATATTTCGTGAATAACATAATAATGATTAAATTTCACATTTGGTGTATTAAATAATGTACATGTTGTATCCTTGTTTCTTTCATTTCAACTCTTAATGTGAGACGAGTTGGGATATCTCTCACTATAAAAATCAATGGTGTTGATTTCAAATTAAATCAGAAAAGTGAAAACATGTCTATTATTAACCAATTTATCCTCTTCTTTCCTTAATAAACCAATACAATTCTAGGGGAATCTCTCATGGTAAAATAGTAGTATATATTTTCTCTAACAGTCAATGAGAATTTTATTATATAATATTATGGTTGATTAAATACATTTGTTTTTTGAGTTTTTTTAACGCAAAATATATCATATTCTCTATAAATAGTTTCCGTGTTGTTAAATGTTCAAATATTTAGATACTGAATTTTTTATGAGTGTGATCAAAATATAATTTAGTGAAAAAAATTGAAATTAAATAATAATTACATTATTAATTATTCCATTTTAAGATAATATATTATATTTCATTTTCTACCAAGTTATCCTTATATATTATAGATTATCACATATTCTAATATTACACGTTATTAAGGAAAATGGATGATTTTAGAAGATAATATTGTTATGAGAATGATTGTAACTCTATAAATTCCATCCAGAAACTTCTTTTTTTAAAATAGTTTCTCATGGATATAGGGATCAAGAAAGGAAATATAAATAGATATTATTTGGATAATATGATGAAAATAGTGACTATTTAGTTTTATATAATATTAAATTATGACCTCAAAATAGTTAATGAGAAAATAATATATGAATTCTTCCCTAGAGTTTATGATGTTTTTAGAAAAATAGAATTTTTTTTGAGAATATAAGGATTCTATTATTATTGAGAATATAATATTTGACATTCCAAATAGAATCAATGAAAATGACTCAATAATCTAATAACATGATATCTATAAACTATTATTATATTGGATGTATTGAATATTAATTACATTTGAAATGTTCACGAGAAGTGTCATCATGAACAAGATAATGGTTTTAGGGATATTCCATTCAATATATGATAAAATTATATATTATTAATGTAATTGATAATGATGATGATGATTTGGATGTAATAAAAATCATTATATGATATTTGTATAACATATTTCATTCATTTAATGATTTTACAAAAAATTCAATAAAGATTAATCAAGTAAATATTATATTTACATATAATTATTATTGAGATATTGGATATTTCCAACCAAATTGTATTAAATTAAATAGAAATGATGTTAATGATAATTTAAATGGGTTTGTAAGGGGTTCCTCAGTTATTAAATCATCAAAAACAATTCTACTGTGAAATGTAATAATTTTTATAAATCTAATAATAGATATGACATATATATAATTTAAAATAGTATTAGTAGTGATAATGAACTATAACATGAGACTTCCTGTGATGATGTTGAATGGATACTAATATCAATAGTGAATGAAAAAAGATGTTATAAGTGATAATATTAGTAGTTGTGAAATACATGAGAAACCCCCCAATGGATTTTATGAAAATATTGGAATAGAATGAGTTTCCACTGAATATTTATCTCTTGATAAAGAGAAATTTTTTATATGGTTTGATAATTATTTTTTTTTTCAGATAATATTACTAAAAATATTTCATAATCAATAAATATAATTGATTTTTTTGGATTTTATGGATTAATTGTTGAAGTTGAAATTTTAAATTCAAATATAGGTGAATGGGATTGAGATAAAGCTTGATATTTTCGAATATTAAATCTTTAATGATGAAATTTAATTGGACACATATTAATAAAACATTCTCAAATATACTCATGATTATTAGGAAACCTAGAATAATATGAATAGGGAAAAAGTTTCTATTTCATAGAATTATTAAATTTTATTAGTATAGAAAATTCCACATTCAATATTTGAAAAATACATTATATGTGTTCATGAAAAGTTGGATTTAATATAAATAGCGATGGAAAAAATATGTAATAAAAAATCATAAGAATCAAGAATATTTATTAATTTTCAGAACAATATTTTAAAATAAAAAATTGTATAAACAATTACTCAAATATGAATATAAACATGTCTGCAGAATTACTGAATATTTCAGGAATCTATAAAAATTTTACAACACAAAAAGTAATATATAATATTGATTAAAATAAAATAAGAGAAATTTTATACATTTGGGCAACATTTTTTCCCTTTGATAGTATGTATTTTATCTGCACTACTTTAATTAGGAAGTATTTAGTGCCTTGTGTTGGGTTTTTTTATTAAAAATTTTAATATTTTTCCAAATAGTTCTAGAGTAATTATTATATGATTATTAATATCATTCAATGAAATATGATTATTAAGAATTTATAAAACAATGTATTTTAGGTAGGGAACTTATTCATACCATTGGAAGTGGATTGTGGCAGATTTGACCATATATGTAACTTTTCTAAATCATGTCTTACCATATTACATTCCTATTTGATTATGAATTATTATATTAAAAATTATCATACAGATATATTGAATTTAAATGGTAAATGATTTATTCTTTTTTTGTAACAAAATGTCTCACAAATGAATCATATATGGATATTAGATAATTGATCATACTAAAATATGATTGGTGATTTATATTAACATTATGATTTTTGAGAATTTATCAAAAGGATTTGTAACTGTTTATAATAGTTATTCTCAAAAAATCAAATGGTTTCTATTTTATAATCATAGTATAAGACCATATGGAATTAAATAACAAATTTTATTGATACGACTAAAATAATCACTCATTATGTATCTACAATATCATGTGGGAAATGAAGTTGTAATTATGAATGGAAGAAATTTTCTGAAAAATTTTAAAGACAAATTTGTTATGAGATGAAATTGATCATTAGGTAATATGACAACCCTGCTTTTTATTACAATTTAAACATGATTTATTACATAAAACTTCATTATATACAACAAAGAACATCGAGAGGTTTAGTGTCTTTGGGGCTTAGGAAAATTACATAAGAACTTAAAACAAGAAATACAACATCATTTTTGAAAACATCCTTTACATGACCACTACATTCCCTCGTACTTATCATTGCATGGGATAACCGAAGGACATGCATAAGAAAAGGGTGTGCTATAATGCCCAGTAAGGGAGTACACATGGAATAACATGAGGAGTACAATACATTTTAGAAAATAGGCATATCGATATAGCATAAAAGAAACATGAACATAAAGGCATGATAAAGCATGATAATCATAACATGGAAGTGTGGCAACAACACTTAACATGGAATTAGCATGAGCCAAGGCTCATTGCACATAAAGCATGAGTAAACCCTCATTGCAGATGAAGCATGAGTAAACCCTCATTGCACATGAATTAGCATGAGTCAACACTCATTTCACATGAAGTATCATGATACTATACTTTACCCAATGCATTGGAGCGCTATAAGGGCACACCCTTGTTAAACATTTCATTTCATGCATAAGTGTGTTACATGGATCATAAAACATGGATTCATAAAACATAATAATTTATTCCATGATAAAGGAATGTGGAAATAATACATGAAACTTTATAATCAATAAGTAAATGTGCATAAATTTGAATACCCTTGATGGAGAAATGGGCATGGTATTCAGTACACAATGACATTGGCTTAGAAAATCGGTGCGATTTCGGCAGCGTAACGGCGTGACATAAGAATTCATAAAAAATGTTGATGAGAGATAAAGGGGTTCCTCATCATATTTAAATGTAATGGACAGTAAAGAGGTCATATAGATACATGTCCCAACAATTGTAATGGAATTTAGATTCATGATACAAAATTATTTTCTTGAATGTAAAAGAAGAGAGAGAAGTTCCTTTCGGAATTTCAGCATAGTAAGGGGTGTACATGAGAGGCATTTAATGAGAGAGAAAGTGGTATCCCATCATTCAAACAATAAGACATCAGTATTGTGGAGGTTAGAAACCATACCCCAAAATTCAAAATTTAAATTAAAAGGGAAAAACAACTTAATGAAAATTGACAATAATGAGAAAGGAAGAAAAAACCCTTACATGGAAGTGTGCTTCCAAAGGCTAGAGAGAGGCTTGTGAGAGGCTTCTTGGAAGCTTGGGGCACCTTGGGAGGATTTTAGAGAGAGTAGGGAAGAGTTTTGACGAACTCCAAGGGATTATAGTGAGGAGGAAGTGGGAGCTTGTGTGGGTTTATATAGGAAAGGTGAGGGAATTCATTATTATTTAGGTTTGGGTCCCCTTACATTAAATTAATCCAAACCACAAAACATCACATAGTTTCTGCCCATGGTTTTTGGCAAAGGTAAGAGTAAAAAAAATATTTTATAAGGCCCATGTCCGAACTTCTTAAAATAATAAGGTTGATTATGTGGAGATGAGTCACACTCCCATGGAAATTAATTTAAAAAGGCAAAGTGTTGAATATGTCTTGAGGGGTCCATTAATGCTTTGATAAGTAAGTCCAACAAACCCAAAATCACATTATTTTAATGATAAAACATATATTGGACGAAAATAAGGATTATGGTATTTTATTACATCACCATTGGGACATTATTATGTCATAAAACACATTATATATTTAAACGGTATTTAATTTTTACCCAAAAATTTGACTGTCTCAGAAAATTATGAAAAATTCACCGTTGGATAATTTTGACGTCCTGATTCCAGAAATTACATTTATTTTCTCTAAAAAAAATTTTATATGTGTTAATTTTGACTTTTAAAATAAAAACCAACATTTATCGAAATTTCACAGGTTTTGACAGAAATTGCTTTCAAACCTTAATATAAAATTTTAATTGAATTCATAAAATTATAAGATAATTTATATTTTAAATAAAATTAATTTAATAATAATAATATTATTTTTTTAAAATATTATTTAATTCAAAAATCCATGAATTTAATAAAATAGATTTCTTAATTAAATAATAACTAAAAACACCATTTGTACATTAAAAACTATTTACAATGTATCAAAAATGACTAGAAATTATATTCATTATTATATACAAAAATAATGTATATGAACATAGTACTAATTATTTGTTACATAACCCCTTAAAACAGCCGCATAAGACCTAAGGGTAAGGTGTGTGACGGTGACAGACTCTTGGGGTGGCTCGGATAACATCGCTCGAGTGGTAATCTCTATCAAATTCCACTTTTCTCATAGACGGTCCCGTTCGAGCTTGACATGGTGAAGATCAGCTTGGGCTTGGTCAAGGTCGAAGCCCATGGATGCCACCTCTTTTCCGAGCACCGACAAATGAGCTTCATATGGAGAAATTCTACTGGATGAGGCCATCACTTCTTTTGTCTGAGTAAATTGGATTTGTTAAGGTCCTATATTTATACTTATCATGTGATCACTCTTCAACGGCTAAATTAACAATGATCAAAATTCTTAACATAAAACCAAAGAAGTTGAAATCTTATAAAAACATTTTTCATAAAGAGACACTTAACTGGATCAAGAGGGATTTTCCATTAATGAAACTTTGGGTCATTACAATATTCCCCCCTTAAGAAATTTTTCCCTCGAAATTTTCCATTTCCCAGACTAAAAAAATGTGGGTAACTCAACTTCATCATATCCTCCGATTCCCAAGTTACTTCTTCAAACATTGTTGTTTCTTCACAACACCTTGATGAGGGGAATTATCTTATTTCGTAGAAATTTGTCTCTACGGTCTAATATCTTCACTGGTTTCTCCTCATAAGAGAGATCATCTTCCAATTGTACCACCTCAGAAGAGAGTACATGTGAAGGGTCCGGTATGTACTTCCTTAAGATGGTTACATGAAAGACATCATGTACATTGGCCATGGTAGGTGGAAGTGATAGTAGACAGGCCAGAACCCCGACACGATCAAGAATCTCAAAGTGGCCGATGTACCTTGTACTTAAATTCCCTTTCCCTCCAACACTCATGAAAATCTTCCACAGAGATATGCGTAGAAACACCATGTCTCCCACTTTAAATTCAGGGTCTCGTCGACGATTATCTGCATAACTCTTCTATCGACTCTGGGCTACCTTGATATACTGCTGAATGGTTTTCACCTTCTCCACCATTTCATCGAACATTTCTGGTCCAAGCAGCTTACGTTCACCGACCTCATCCCAATATGTCGGGGCTCTACACCTTTTCCAATAGAGGGCTTTATATGGTCCCATTTAGATTCTTGAGTGGAAACTGTTATTATAAAAGAACTCAACCAAAGGAAGATGTTGATCCCATCCTCCATTAAAGTCCATTGAGAATTCTCTCAACATATACTCAAGTGTTTGGATAGTCCTCTCGGATTGGCGATAGGTTTGAGGATGATAGGCCATACTGAAGTTCAGTTCAGTATTCATAGCATGTTGAAGACTCTTCCAAAATATAGAGGTGAATCTGGATCTCTGCCAGACACAATAGATAGTGGTACTCCATGCAATATTACCACTTCCCTGATATACATCCGTGCCAGTTAATCCAATGAGAAATCCTCCTGAATAGTAATGAAGTGTGCAGTCTTTGTAAGACGAGCCAAAACAACCTAGATTGCATGGTTTCCTTTGGATGTCCTTGGATGTCTGGTGACAAAGTCCATAGTGATGTTCTCCCATTTCCATTCTGGTATGGGTAATGGTTGAATCATCCCCTTAGACTTCTGCCTCTCTTCCTTTACTTGCTGACACACTAGGCACTTTGATGTATATTAGGTGATCTCCTTCGTAATATTATCCCACCAAAAGTTTTCTCAAAGATCTCAATACATCTTTCTGCTCCCTGGGTTAATAGAAAAATTTTAACTATGTGCATCATCTAAAATTTCCTTCTTCAGCTCTAGACATTATGGAACACATAGACTTTTCCCAAACAGTACAATTCCTTCTTCATTAAAATTAAACTCCGAGGATTTCCCCTTTTTGATAGCTTCATCTTTTTCTTGAATTCCCAGATCATCCTTTCGAGCATCCATTAACCTTTCCAAAAGAGATGGTTGAGCAATAATTTGTGAAAGGATTGATGATGTTACCTTATTTATGATTCCCACATCCATCTTCATCAATTCTAAGAAGATTGGATCCTTTTCAATTCTCATAACTGATAGAATTGCTGGGTCCTTTCTACTTATGGCATCTGCCACCTTGTTCGCTTTCCCAGGGTGGTAATGTATTGACCAGTCATAATCCTTGATGAGCTCTATCCATATTCTCTGGCGCATATTAAGCTCTTTATGTGTGAATATATATTAAAGATTCTTGTAGTAAGTATATATCTCACATTTCTCTACATAGATATAATGCTGCCAGATTTTCAACGCAAAGATCACAACTGCCAACTCCATATCATGTGTTGGATAGTTTCGCTAATGGATTTTCAACTGCCTTGAGGCATAGGATATCAGTTTAACATTCTTCATCAGCACAAAACCTAAGCCCTACTTTTAAGCATCACTAAATACCACAAAAGGTTCCCCACTTCTGGGTAAAGTTAGCATGGGTGCAGTAATAAGCCTCCTTTTCAACTCCTTGAAGTTTTCTTCGAATTCATCACTCTATGAAAACTTTACTCCCTTTCGAGTTAGCTTCGTAAGAGGGGTGGACAATAATGATAAATTTCTCACAAATCGTCGATAATATCCAGCTAACCCCAAGAAGCTACGGATATCCGTTACTGATGTTGGACTCAACCATCCCTCAATTTCATATGTTTTGGAGGGGTCCACAGATATTCCATTTCTTGTGATGATACGGCCCAAGAATGAGTCCTCCTTCAACCAGAACTCAGACTTGTTGTACTTTTCATAGAGCTTCTCCTTGCGCAATGTCTCTAGTACAGTTTTGAAATGCTTCTCATTATCCTCCATAGTTTTGGAGTATATTAGAATATCATCTATAAAGACTACCACAAATTTGTCAAGGTAATCTCTAAAGACTCTATTCATCAAGTCCATGAATATTTTTGGATCATTGGTGAGTCCGAAAGGAATTACTATGAATTCATAGTGCCCATATCTTGTACGAAAATATGTCTTGGGGACATCTTCCTTTATCACCCTTACTTGATAATATCCCGACCCCAAATCCACATTGGAGAAGTATTGTGCTCCATGAAGCTGATCAAACAAGTCATCGATTCTTGGGAGAGGATACTAGTTCTTTATTGTGATTTTGTTAAGTTCATGATAATCGATGCAAAGCTGCATTGAACCATCCTACTTCTTGATGAAGAAAACTGGTGCACCCCATGGTAAAGCACTTGGGCGTATAAACCCTTTATCCAGATTCTCCTATAGTTGTTTCTTCAGCTCTTCAAACTCTAAAACATCCATTCTATACGGATTCTTGGATATTGGTAGCACCCTAGGTATAAGTTCAATTGAGAACTCAACATCTCTTCTAGGAGGAATACCAGGCAGTTCCTCAGGAAACACTTCCGTGAATTCCCTCACAATAGGAATTTCATCAAGGATGGTTTCTTCTTTGGAATCAATCATCTGAGCCAGATATGCGTGCTCATAAGGCAATAATATCCATGCTTGATATGTTGGAGCTAAAGGATATTCATCTTCCTCCTGACACTTGTAATGAATCGGGGGTCGATTCTCTATATGGATTGTGATTTCCCACTCCAGACAATTTATGTTGGTTCTATATAAGGAAAGCCAATCCATTCCAAGAATTGCATCAAATTCCACCAGAGGGAGTATGGCGAGGTTCGCCTGGAAATTCAATCCATAGATTATAACAGGGGAGGACTTGTACTCATGGGATGCAATGATTTCCCCATTTGCCGTACTCACCGACATCTTTACATCCATGATTTGTGGTGGTGCTGGGATTGTTCTAATAAACATTATAGATATAAAATAAAACGTAGAACCTGAATCAAAATGTGTGTTCACTATTCATGAATGAATAACTAGTTTACCTATCACCACTTCATTGTTGGGGTTCACTTCGGCAGAAGTGATGGAAAAAGATCTTCCTTGTTGTCTTGGAGCTTGATGGTTGCCTCCGATAACCCTTGGATTAGGGCACTGATTTGAAAAATGACCCTGTTTTTTGTATTTTTAGCATTGATCAACACGTTGAGGTTCAAACAGAGCATTAATCTCCTCTGTTGCAGCCACATGTCCTTCTTGCCGATAGTTAACAGCTAGGTGCCCTTCTCTTCCACACATGAAGTATTTTCTCGTCCCCTTAAGGCAATTTCCAGGGTGGTTCTTTCTGCACTTTTGGCAAGTGGGGTGCTGGATCTTCTTAGCACCGTTGGATTTATTCATCAGACCACCAGCATTGAAGTCCACCTTACGCTTCTTATCCCCATGATACCCCTATGATTCCCCGATCTCCATTTCAACCTTGAGGGCACATTGGACAATTTCCTCATAGCTGTCGATGTCAAGGATCGCTAATGCTTTCTGCAATCTAGGCTTCAGCCCACCAAAGAAGCAGTCAACCTTGCATTCGGGGGTAATGACAAATTTTGAAATGTATCGTGCAATCCTTGTGAATTTTTCCTCGTATGCTCCAACATATTCTACATCTTTTTCCTTGAGAGAAAGGAATACACATTCCATCTTAAGCTGGAGGGTGCGCGGAAAATATTTATCGAAAAACATATTCCGGAAATTCTTCCATTCCAATGCCTCAATCTCCTCCTCAGGCTTCGTATTTTTGATCAACGACCCCCATTGATCAGCTTCACCCTCCATATGATAAGCCTCTAGGAGAACCATCTCTTGTTCAAACATTGGAGGATGGAGAATATCTTTTCAATGGAGTTTATCCATTGTTCCGCGATCATGTGATCGGATGATCCACTAAAAGTAGGAGGCCTTTGTCTCATGAAGCTCTCGATAGCGACTTGTTATTTCATGGGGGGGGGGGGTGAACGTTCCTCTTGACCGGTGTTTCTATTCAAAACATGAGTTATCTGAGAGAGAAGCGTGACAAAGTTCGCGATTCCTTCTCCCATTGGATTTGGCATCTCATTAGTACAGTCATCACAATGATCTTCACAACGGTTGTTAGCCCGAGTCCCCCTATTACTGGCCATTGGTTGGAATTAAAGGAAAGTTAGGGGTAACACATAAAGGGTAATCCAAAGACAAAAGTTGATGACTCATAAATTAACTTTTATTTCCTTAACTCATGACTATACAGGCGTCAATCTAGGATTTTCATGATCTACTTTCTAGCATATATTCTTAGGGGCATTTTTCCCTTAATAAGGGTTCATACTAAGATTGTGAATTTATCAAAACATATATGCCTGCAGTGTCGTAACCAGGAGTGCAGAAAGGCCTGTTGTCGTGCACTAGTTCTCGTTCGAGTCTAGCTCAAAGCGGTGTTTTTGGGTTTTACCCCTTGGATACTTCTGTGCCAGAGCAGCCTCTACCTTCTCATATCCAGACATGGATGTATTTTTTTGATAAACCAATTAATCAGTACTATCCAAAACATAGGGATGTTTTTATTATACTTAGTCTTGTATCTGAGTCTTTACTAGGGTTTCCTCATCCCAAAAATAACTAAACCTATCCTCTGATACCAACTATGACAACCTTGCTTTTTATTACAACTTAAACATGATTTTTTACATAAAACTTCACATGATACAACAAATAAGATAGAGAGGTTTTGTGTCTTTGGGGATTAGGATAATTACATAAAAACTTAAAACATGAAATACAACATCTTTATTGAAAACATCATTTACATGACCACTACATTCCCTCATAATTAGCATTGCATCGGATAACCTGAGGACATGCATAAGAAAAGGGTGAGCTGTAAAGCCCAGTAAGGGAGTACACATGGAATAATGTGAGGAGTACAATACATGTTAGACAATAAGAATATCAATATAGCATAAAAGAAACATGAACATAATGGCATGATAAAGCATGATAATAATAACATGGAAATGTGGCAACAACACTTAACATGGAATTAGCATGATCCAAGGCTCATTGCACATAAAGCATGAGTAAACACTCATTGCGCATGAAGCATGAGTAAACCCTCATTGCACTAGAATTAGCATGATTAAACACTCATTGCACATGACGTATCATGATAATATACTTTACCCAATGCATTGGAGCGCTATAAGGGCACACCATTCTTAAACATTTCATTTCATGCATAAGTGTTCCACATGGATCATAAAACATGGCTTCATAAACATAATCATTTTTTCCATGATAAAGTAATGTGGAATTCATACATGAAACTTTATAATCAATAAGTAATTGTTCATAAAGGTGAATACCCTTGATGGAGAAATGGGCATGGTATTCACTACACAATGACATTGGCTTAGAAAATCGGTGCGATTTCGGCAGCGTAATGGCATGACATAAGAATTCATAAAAAAGGTTGATGATAGAGAAAGTGGTTCCTCGTCATATTTACATGTAATGGAAAGTAAATAGTTCATATAGATACATGTCCCAACAATTGTAATGGAATTTAGATTCATGATACAAATTTATTTGCTTGAATGTAAAAGAAGAGAGAGAAGTTCCTTTCCGAATTTCGGCATAATAACGGGTGTACATGGGAGGCATTTAATGAGAGAGAAAGGGGTATCCCATCATTCAAAAAATAAGAGGGCAGTATGGGGGAGGTTAAAAACCATACCCAAACATTCATAATTGAAATTAAATGGGAAAACAACTTAATTTGTTTTGACAAAAATGAGAAAGGAAGAAAAAACCCTTACTTGGAAGTGTGCTTCCAAAGGCTATAGAGAGGCTTGTGAGAGGATTCTTGGAAGCTTGGGGCACCTTGGGAGGATTATAGAGAGAGTAGGGAAGAGGTTGGATAAACTCCAAGGGATTTTAGTGAGGAGGAAGTGGGATCTTGGTTGGGTTTATATAGGAAAGGTGTGGTAATTCTTTATTATTTAGGTTTGGGTCCCCTTGCATTAAATTAATCCAAAAAAAAACCATCCCATGGTTCTTGCCCATGGTTTCTGGAAAAAGGAAGAGGAAAACAATATTTTATAAGGCCCATGTCCGAAAGTCTTAAAATAATAAGGTTTCTTATGTGTAGGTGCGTCACACTCACATGGAAGTTAATTTAAAAATGAAAAGTGTTGAATATGTCTTGAGGGGTCCATTAATGCTTTGAAAAGTAAGTCAAACAAACCCAAAATCACATTATTTTAATGATAAAACATATATTTGCCGAACATAAGTATTATGGTATTTTATTACATCCCAATTGGGTCATTATGATGTCATAAAACACATTATATATTTAAATGGTATTTAATTTTTACCCAAAAATTTGACTGTCTCAGAAAATTATGATAAATTCATTGTTGGATAATTTCAACGTCCTGATTCCAGAAATGACATTTATTTTATCTAATTTTTTTTGAAATATGTTAATTTTCACTTTTAAAATAATAACCATCATTTATTGAAAATTCACGGGTTTTGACATAAATGGCTTTCAAACCTTAAAATAAAATTTTAATTGAATTCATAAAATTATAAGATAATTTATATTTTAAAAAAATTAATTTAATAATAATATTATTATTTTATTAAAATATTATTTAATTCAAAAATCCCTTAATTTAATAAAATATATTTCTTAATTAAATAATTACTAAAAACACCATTTGTACTTTAAATACTATTTACAATGTATCAAAAATGACTAGAAATTATATTCATTATTATATAAAACAATAATGTACATGAACATAGTACAATATATTTGTTACATAACCCCTTAAAACAGATGCATAAGACCTAAGGGTAAGGTGTGCGATGGTGACCGACTCTCGGGGTGGCTCGGATAACATCGCTCAAGTGGTAATCTCTATCAACTTCCACTTTTCCCGTAGACAGTCCCGTTCGAACATGACATGGTGAATCTCAGCTTGGGCTTGGTCAAGGGAGAAGCCCAAGGATGCCACCTCTTTTCCGAGCTCCGACAAATGTTCTTCATATTGGGAAATTCTACGTGATGAGGACATCACTTCTTTTGTCTGTGTAAATTGGATTTGTTAAGTTCCTATATTTATACTAATCATGTGATCATTGTTCAATGAATATATTAAAAATGGTCAAAATTCATAACATAAAACCAAAGATGTTGACATCTTATAAAAAAAATTTTCATAAAGAGACATTTAAGTAGACCAAGAGGGATTTTCCATTAATGAAACATTGGGTCGTTACAGGTAACATATTTCAATTTCATGTAATTGTTAAGAAGATGATGCCTCGTACTATGAACAATAATTTTTTTAGGAATCCATTAAATAATATTGACTTCAAAAAGTATTGAAAAAACATATTATATCAAAAAATGATAAATTAATGATATCATGAATAATATATAAAAAACATAAAAACACGAATAAGGGGATATCAATTCTAAAAATATGCATATACATTATAAAAATAATTAATTAATGATAATAATGAAGAAATCGTCATTGTAATGTAATTTTTATACATTACCGAAGAAAACGAGTTCTCTCACTACGAAATAGAGTTGAATATAAATTTATAAGTTCAGAGTAATATTAATTTAATTGTTCATTAAAAGAAAAAATATTTGAGGTCTAATAATAATACTATTATTTCGATCATTAAAGGATATGGTATGATGAATCTACCCCAATCCCTCACTTTTTTATTCTATATATTTTTTCAAAGGGGGAGAAAGGAAATAAGAATCCATTTTTGTTTATTCGTTAATGGGATTGATTATCGGAAGAACGACATATAGAGATGAAATTTACAAAAAATTAAACATAATAGATGAAATAGAATTATTTATTGGGATCATATATATTTCATGGAATTTATTATAAGGAGGAAATAGTAAACTAAGCTTGGATGTGTCAATTTTTAACTATTAAACATGTCTACTGATAATTTATAATAATCATTTTATATATAGTTTTATATATATACATTGAGATTTGAATGAATATTTTTGCAATATGGATTCATTATCTATAAATATGGAGTTATGAAGAAGTGGATATAATCCATAATTATAGATAACCTGAAATTATTATTCATTTTTTATATAATGAGTTCACTCATGTAGGATTATTATAATTATTTATGATTATTTTCTACAAAGGATGATTTTTTAAATTTATTTATTTTCATTTGATGACTAAAAATAATGAAAATAATATTATTAATTCTATTAATAAATGAGTTTTCAATAAGATAAATGAAATATTAAGAGAAAAGAGTACTTGGATGTGATTATTCTATTTGAATTTGTATTCAATTTTTAATTCATTTTCCAAATCACTTTTAATAAAAATATCTATTTGGATATGATGCATTTTATGAAGAATTAAAATGTTCTATAAGTTAATCCAAAAAAATAATTGATTTTTAATTATATGTGATTCTAGAATATTTATTTGAGCTCAAAAGACAACGCATCAGAACATTATATGTTTAAAAAAATTGGAAATTCCATGAGATTAGACATGTTGATATTTAATATAATTTACATTTTACACAATCTAATATGAAATTAATTCTGTGGTATTTTATGAATCTAGACATTCCAGAATATAGAATATGGTATTGAAAATTATAATAGCCCCTAAATAGCTCGTAACCATATTTGATTATGGAAAACAATTTTACGGTTAAAATGAGAGTAAACAAATCCTATAACACAATAAAAAACTTTCCAGAATTTATACTAACAACTATAAAAAAATCTAATATGATCATAAAAAATTGTGCATAATCCACTCAAAGAAGAACATGTCATTACCATCACTTTAATAACCAGTTCCATTATGTGAATTCTAAAGATGTGCCCCACAGACAATATAATCGATTTGAAAAAAAACATTATATCACATTAGGTAACTCATCAACAATATAATAATAATTAATATGAAATGTTTGACTATTACCAAACATGGGTGAAAAATATTTGGAACTACCTATCACTTTCAACATGCAACTTTTTGTTTAATCTTCTAATAGATTTCAAATACACCACTACTACCACTTTCAAACCATTTTTGAGCCTCTATAATTTGATTTAATTATCTATCTAAAATAGATAATAAAACAAAACACTACCAATGTTTTACTAATAAAATATCCAATATATTCTATACCAATTCATATATCATAACTCTTCAAAAGTAATACCTTCGTAAATAGAAAAAATAAAGAAGAAAATTACAAGTGTGAATTTAACATTATGACCAATTCCTCCATTTAGTGAGCCCATGGAACACTATAAATAAATTTAATTAGACATTCTAGAGAAAATTTCAAACCAATACACAAGACTATCCCATGATAAGAGTAATGAAGTGTGAATTTTAAGTATTTATAAATAAGTTGGGGGCCTCAACATAAATCTATAACCTTAATTGGGACAATTATCCCCCTAAAACTTCTGGTAAAGTCAAATAATTATTTAATTACATCCCCCTAATAATGAAAACACTTCCATAAAATCTATGCGAAAAGAACAAACAGATTAGAAACAACACTAGACATGCAAGAAAACATGATCAATAGACTATAATCTTAGGTATCTAGGAGACTAAATATGCCTCATATAGAACATTTCCTGAAAAAATGGAAATACATAACAATTATTTTACAAAATATGTATTTAATACTATGATATTTATAAGAATTATATTATTTGGAAAGTAGAATACGATTAAATAACATTATTCAATACATTAAGGTCACTCTAAATAAACATGGTATAGAATTTTATAATGTAATTATATAAAGGTATCCTTTATTATACCTAAGATTAAATATGATAATATGGACTAAAAATAGTTAATTTCCTTAATTAATAAGAGTAACCATTCACCAAAATAAGTGTAACATGAATTAGATTTTTTGAAATTTTTTAAAATTCGATGACATAAGGGTAAATACATAATGGTAAATATCAGTCGAAGTAAATAAAAATGTTTAGTTAATATAATAGATAAAATTAAATAATAAGATAAATAATTATTTTTATTGAGGGAAAAGAAAATATTAAAATTTTATAACTAGGACGTATACAAGTCATTTTGGTGATGTGTATAGGTTCTGTTCAGAGTAAAAACCAATATAAGATTTCAATAAGTAACCATGATGTTTTAAAAGAATTATTTATTGAATTTTTTAATAATTTAGATGAAAAATATGATGTTATTGAAAATATTATATTATATACTAAATATATGAATTATAAATAGTGATACAATCAATTTTATAAGAAGGGATATTCTATTTAGATTATATTCACACCATGAAGGATGGCATGGCTGAATAAGTTGGTTTAATTACCTTTTTTAATTGATTTATATTCATGAAATGTTAAGAGTCTGAAACTATGGTAAATGCATATGTTTAACATTATTGGTGGAGTTTCATTGTGTTGTTAATAAATGATTATTTTAATCTTTTTTGTTTTTATATAGTAAAATATCTTACATCACAATTCATGTATTCACACTGTTGTGGCCTCAATAAAACAATGATCATAATATAATATCATATAATTTAACGAAGAGTTAAATAATATCTTATAATGTAGTTAAAGGTTTTATTTTAATAGAATATTTATTTTGAGATTCAAATATATAGTGTAAATGAATTTTTCAACTATTTATGAAAGAACAAATAGTTATATTTTTTTTATTATAATTGATGATAGTATAATAGAATGGAATTTTTTAGAGAGATAATATGTTGATAATTTTGAGAATATAATGGATATTTGAGAAAAAGTGGAGTAATTAATGTTGTGAATGAAGTGTTAAATAATGTGAAATAAAACATATTATTTGTTATGTTTTAAAGTAATAATTATCTACTTCATTAAAGTATAAGAAAAAGACAAAACCATTCAAAATCATGATTAAATTTAGGATAATGATATATTTTTTTTGGAGAAAATCATATTCGTGGAATGAGGGTTTTAAATAACTAAAATATGTAAATGAAAATAATGAATCCTTTTAGGATAAATCATTATTTAAATTAATTTTTTACTAGTAATATAAATAACCTCCTTGAATTTATCTACTCAGACTATTCATGTTAATAATTTTGTATCAGGTGATTCCAAATCATTATAAGGAATATCGAGACATTTATATTTGTAAAACATGTGAATTGTGTTTCATTATCTATTTACTTTACTCAGTATTTGTCATTTATATAGTGATATAAATCACTCTAACAAGTGAAAGAGGGTTATTTCTCAATTAATTATAAATATAAATATGTGAAAATTGTATATTCATTCATCCTTCCCCAAAAATGACATTAACCATGCATTGGGAAATCTATATTAGATAATAATTTTAATAAACCAACGTTTAAAAAATGAATTCCTTCAATAGAGTACAAGATATAAATCCTTGTGTTTAAATGAAAAACATGATATTATTATGTCTATATAATCATTTCATGAAAGACATTAAATTATAAGCTAGAAATAGGATTGCATATATATATATATATATATATATATATATGTCACGACCCCCTATAACCAAAGATTCCCCTCCTGAGATGACAATGGTGAAAGGGAGATAATGACCCCCGAGTCCTGCCTCCAGTAGGCCCCGGGGTGGAAACTAGCACCATGGGTATGAGTTTTCACAAATATGGGAGGCATTACCCTTTTTATTATTTAGGATCAAGAAATAGGACAAGCCAACCACCAAAAAGCAAAAGGACAAGTGTAAAACCCAAAACAAGCCCACATGCATGTTTAAACAATTTTATAACAAGGTGCAAGTATAAGAAAACTCAAAGTACAATACCAAAATAAAACATGAGTACAACAACCATAACAACTCCAACTGTCCAACTAGTAGGGTCCCACACAGCCCTGGTAGTCCTCATGGAAACCTGAAAGTAAACTTTGGGTGAGCATAAAAGTATACTCAGTAGGGAAACCTAAAGCTCTCGTTCACAAGTGGGGAGGCATCCTAATGTCCCGTGAGAACAACAGAAGAAACCTAGCAAGGAATTCTATCCACCCAACCTCACCAGCCACACTCACCAAAACACAAGCACAATAGGTAGTAGTATATAAGAAACAAGAGTATTGGGTACCCCGCACCATGTCCCTTTAGTTAGATGCTCTTCCTAATGATGAATTTCATGATGTTGCCACACTCTCCCTGCCCGCACACACCTGGGCCTCAGAACCACGTATCCCGCCCACACACACCTGAGCCTCACAACCACGTATCCTGCCCACACACACACCTGGGCCTCACAACCACGTATCCAGCCCACAGACACCTATGCCTCCCAACCACGTATCCCACCCGCACACACCTGGGCCTCATCCCGAAGATTATTGGGAAACAGTAGAACCTGCCCGAAGAGTCTTGGACTAAAACCACCCCAATCGAAACCTACCTGACGAGTCTTAGGTTTAAGGTCTCCTCAAGCCATCATAACCTAGAGGAGAAGGAGGAGGAAGGAGTTAGTAACTAAGGGAAAACACCCTCTCCCAGGAAATGGGAGTGTTCGGCACTATGTGCTCAACATGGGTGGGGTGTGATAAAACACAAAAGATACATATATATATATATATACCAACCACACAGCCCAACCTATGGCTTCTAAACACAGAAACTGAGCACGTGCCTCGACACTGCTACTACGAAGCATGCATACAACAAACAACCCCAACCCCATTTAGGTTTTCACGTTTCATAAGAATTAGTTTATTTAGATCCTTAACTACTGGTCAACAATACACAACCAACCACATTGATCATTCGTAAAACATATCCCTGCCATCCACAAATCAAGTTAGGAAAACACAAGCAACACAACCAAGTCCCTTCTTATTAACCAACCAACCCATTTATTATTAATCTCATTTCATTACCACGCCCCACCATTCATTAACTCTTCCACTTTTATTTATTATTCACAAACCATGGTCCATTAACATTTAAACCCATCCCTGTAGCCCTGCTGCCAACTACCATAACCACAACCACACCGAAACTCGTACATCAATATCCCTTTAATACCATTTATTGCAGCCCCGCTGCTCATCACCAACATAACATTCACACAAACCCACAACCAAGTCAACTGCAGCCCCGCTGCTCACCCAAACCACAAAAACCCACAAAACACCCCCATCACATGCCACGTGACCAAGTCAACATCAACATGTTCATTATTGTATTTTGTTCAACTGGGGTGATCACACAAAGGTTCCAGATTTTAAACAGTCAACTTTACATGATTAACCGAATTTCCATATTCCACAAAGTTCCATCCATAAGAAAAACCCGAAGGAGGGGGCAACATTGAATTGTGTAATCAACGGCCCCCAACGACCATGATTTTCAGTAGGCCGAAGCTCATTCAAGTCACAACAGAATATCACAGGATATAAATCCAAAACTATCACAAAATTCCCATCCCCATTCTCTATCCAGTTATTATCTTCATTTAATGGTTCAACAATTTCTCATGAAAACAAGCGGATACCCACCCCGTATGATGCACAAATTAGAGAGACTAAGGTAAGGGGAGGAGAGGGTTGAGTTGAAAGGAGGAGGGGACCCCTTCTTTTATAGGAGAAAAAAGGAAAAGTACACGGCGTGTACTTTATGGTACACGGCGTGTAGTCGCTTATTTTACATGGTCTCCACGCGGCTTCCAACATGGATCTACGACTGTTTACTGGTCAACACATGGTTTGAGGGTAATGCATACGCAGGGAGGGACTACATGGCATGTAGTTTGGACACACGATGTGTACTCATTTATTGCACATGGCAAGGACATGACTCTAACACGGAACACGACCGTTGACTGGTAAGGCATACGCGGGGAAGGAATACATGGGGTGTACCAATTTACTTCACATGGAGAGGATACGACCTGCAACACGGGGTATACCCAGAAAGGCGGTACACGGCGTGTACTCAAACTACACGTTATGTAGTTTCAAAATTATGAAAAGCGTGGGAAAATTCCATTTTACCCTCCTGTACACTTCTTGACCTTCTTTTTGTCAATGTAATGGGCCAGAGAGGTCCGGGCCATTATATTAGATACCTCTTAAAACATTCTCGTCCCCGAGAATTCAATAACCAACCCAGAGAAAACCCAACAAGATACCTCGTAGAGTTAACGTTATAACAGGAACCCAACCAACAACCGTAATCATATGTGTTTGGAATTCCTTCTCCTATGTCAAGATATTATCCGAATTAGGTGGCACTGACTCACCTGCATGGGTTCAATCGCATCCTGCTTAATGCGTCTCGATTAAGAATTGGGTCTTCCCACTTTCATACATTAGGAGTTTTTTTCAACTTGTACTACCCCCAACACCACACAACCAACACACTACCCGAACATGTGGTTTTGGTAAATTCCTTCTCCTATTTTGAGATATTATCTACTTTAGGTGGAACTGACTAACCCGCATGGGTTCAATCGCATCCTCATTAATGCATCTTGATTAAGGTTCAGGTTTTCTCATTTCCCCACACATCTGGACAAGTTACAAATTACCAGTGAACAGGGAAACAAAAGGTCTCACAACCGACAAGCCACGAATTCCATATATCAAAGGTATAGAGTAAAACATCAACACAATGCTCATAAGAACAAGGTAAAACACAAGTCAAAAAAACTTTGGGTACAGAGCATGCATCTGGGTCTCCCGCTCCCAAGTGCTCTTCTCGAGGCCGCCATGCCTCCACAACACACGAACCGACGGAATAGATCATCCATGAAGCTCCCTCTCCTTACGATCCTCGATTCTGACTGGTCGTTCCTCGAAGGTCGCGTCATCTCCCATATCTAACTCTCCCAAGTTGATAATGTGGAAGTCATCATGTACGTACCGACAAAGCTGGGAGACAAGGAAGATGTCATGACCCTTCTCCAACTGAGGTGGAAGGGCCAGATGATATGCCACCTCACCGACTTTCCTCAGCACCTCAAAAGTTCCGATGAAACTAGGTGAGAGCTTGATCCGTTTCCCAAACCTCCACTGCCCCCATCGAGGGGAAACATTCAAAACACATGATCTCCGACCTAGAACTCGAAGGGCCTCCTCCGACGATCAGCATAACACTTCTGTCGATCCTGAGCTGCTTTCATCCTCTCACGTAGAAGCTGGAATATCTCTTTGGTCCTCTGCACTACCTCTGGCACAAGAGCACCTGTCTCACCAACCTCTGCCCATCAAATGGGTGAACGACATGGCCTTCCATATAAAGCCTCAAACGGTTCCATGCCAATAGTATAGTGGAAGCTATTGTTGTAGGCGAACTCTACTAAAGGCAAGTGTCGTACCCATGATCCTCTAAAATCCAGAACACATGCTCACAACATGTCCTCCAACGTCTGGATAGTCCGCTCCATCTGCCCATCGGTCTGGGGGTGGAAAGCAGTGCTAAGGTGTAACTGGGTTCCAAAATCATGTTGTAACCCCTTCCAGACTTGTGAGTTAAACTGAGTATCTTGATCTGAGATGATATTCTTTGGAACTCCATGCGACTACACAACCTCATCTACGTACCTCGGTGCTAAGGTACTCACCGGGCCTGACTCTTTAATTGCTAATAAGTGAGCTGATTTCGTCAGTCGATCCACCACTACCCAGATAGCATCATAACCACCCTAAGCTCTGGGTAGTCCTGTGATGAAGTTCATTGAGATGTCATCCCACTTCCATTCAGGGAGATCTGAAGGGTGCAAAAACCCACTAGGAACATGATGTTCAGCCTTCACTTGCTGACACACTAGGAATTTAGCCACAAACTCGGCCACTTCCCATTTCTCCCTGAGCCACCAAAACTATTCCCTCAAGCCTCGGTACATTTCCGAAACTCCTGGATGTACTGCCAAGGCTGATCTATGGAACTCACGGAGAACTCCCCCACGCATTGCCTCCGTAAAAAACAACTTTCAATGGAAAAGAATATGATATCGGCTGTCCTCTGACCATACTTATGGAGCGTTCCCCTGATCGACACGATCGTGCATCACTTCTGCCTCGTAGTCCCCCCACTAGGATTCTTCCACCTCCCGCAACAAGGAGGAATGCACCTTCATCTGAAACAAACATCCTCTAACACCTTCTACCCTCACATCCAAGTGCAAGGCGGCCCACTCTCTCATCGCATTCCAAGCATCAGTGGACTCCCAAACCACTTCCTTATGTGACTTCCTGGTCAGGGAATCAGCCACAATGTTTCCCTTACCTTCAGTTTAAGAGATCTCAAAGTCATAGTCTTGGAGAAACGCGACCCATCTCCACTGCCGTAAGTTCAGGTCACACTGGGAGAAGATATATCATAGGCTCTTGTGATCTGAGATGACCACAAAGCGCTCCCCAAAGAGGTAATGTCGCCATAACGTCAGTGTGAACACTACTGCTACAATCTCTAGGTCATGGGTGGCATAGTTACACTCGTGAAGGTGTAACTGCCTAGACCCATAACAGATCGCTCCCTTCTTCTTCATCAGCACGCACCCCAGACCAAGGCCAGAAGCATCACAAAACACCTCATACAATAGCCCTTCCTTTGGAAACCTGAGTACGGGGGCACTGACCAACTTCTCCTTCAGGTAGTCAAAAGATTTCTCGCACTGCTCGCTCCATAGGAAGACCTGGTTCTTCCTCGTCAAAGCTGTCAATGGAGAAGCAACTCAAGAGAAGTCTAAAACGAACCTCCGATAGTAACATGCTAACCCCAGGAAACTACAAACTTCTACCATGCTCTTGGGTGCTTCCCAAGAATCAACTCCCTCCACCTTCGACGGGTCCACTGACACTCAATGTTGTGACACTACATGCCCAAGGAAGTGTACTTCTTGCGTCAAGAACTTACACATCGACAATTTCCCATAAAGCTGGTGGTGTCAAAGGACCTCCAAGACTGCCCTGATATGCTCAACGTGCTCCCCCTCTGCTCATGAGTAGATCAGAATGTCATCGATAAACACAAAGATGAACTGGTCTAAAAACTCTCGGAAGACTAAGTACATAAGTCCCATGAATGCAGCCGGTGCATTCGTAACTCCAAACGGCGTCACTAAAAACTCGAAGTGCCCATACCTGCACCTGAAAGCCGTCTCTGAGATGTCAATTTCCTTTACCCTTAGCTGATGATATCCAGATCATAGATCAATCATGGAACACCAACATGATCCCCTCAGTTGGTCGAAGAGATCATTTATCCTTGGAAGGGGGTAACAGTTCTTGACTGTTACCTGGTTCAACCTTTGGTAGTCTATGCATAACCTGAGACCACCATCTGCCTTCTTCACGAACAAAACTGGAGCACCCCATGGCGATACGCTTGGTCGAACAAAACCCTTCTCCATCAGATCATTAATCTGAATCTGCAACTCCCGCAACTCTGAAGGTTCAATCAGATAAAGCGTCATCGAAATCGGACTGGCACCAGGCTGTAATTCTATTTCGAACTCAATGTCACGTCGGGGGGGGGGGGGGGGGGAGAGTCACAACCTCCTCAGGAAAAACATCGAGGAACTCCCCAAAAACCTCTGGGACATCCATCATCTCTGTATCAGCTGGAACCACTGATAACCCGTCTAACAAGGAAAGGAGAGGCTTCACATGCTGGCTTCCCACCTGATACCTCCTATCGCCAACAAAAGATACGCGTTTCCCATCTACGTCATAGAACACGACTCTTCTCCCGAAGCAGTCGATAACGACACTAACAGAAAACAACCAATTGATGCCTATGATGACATTGTATGGCTGCATCTGTAACAGAATAAGGTCTCCACTAGATCGATGTAGTCCCAACATCATCCCACATACCTGGAAAACACAAGATACGCAGGTCTGGCCTCCAAATACTATACTCAGCACCAGTGGTGCGGAAAGTCTCTCTATGTCTAGTCCCAAAGCATGGGCTAGACTAGTTGAAACAAAGGAGTGTGAAGCTCCCGAATCGAATAAAGCAGAAACAAGAGTGCTGAAAAAACAAATTGTACCTCGCACCACCTCTGGTCCTGCCGGAGCTATCAACTCAGATGCGTGCAACTGTCCACGCCTAGCTCCTCTGCCTCTCTGATTTCTTCCACCTCCCCGACCACGTGCTGGTCGAGGTCCCTGAGGAGCACCCTAAGGTGGGCTCCATCCCGAAAAGTCTGCCCATGGAACCTCTGCCTCTATCCTCTCTCCAAGGTAGAGCATCCACCACTGTCGTGCCGCACCTCTCAGCTGACTGATTACTAGGGGAACCCGGTACTCCCTCGGAGCACAGATCAAGGTAAAAGCGATCCCAATCTCCTCAAGCCACCCCTATGTCTCTGTATCCGAAGTACTACCCATGTAATTCTTGAGGGTCTACCGCTGAAAAGAATGGAGATTCTACTGCCACTGGTTATCTTCCTCCTCTCGGTCAATCCTCAACTGATCGACCGCCAGAATCTGCTGGGCCTCGGCCTTCTAAGCCACCTGGGGATGCCGTCCAGGTGCCATAGCTGTACAGTAAACAAAGATCACCTAAGCCCAAGTAGTAAGGAAAAACTCAAGGTTTAATTTTTATCGTTTTATTTGAATTTCCTTCCCAGAACACCCAAATCAAGTAAAACACAGTCATTATGATGCATGTACCTTCCCTAGGGCCTCTACCCTGCAATCAATGTATTCTCACTTGGTCGTTCGGTAGGCTCAGAGTCCTTGCATCCGATCACGGGGGCCCTAAAATCCTATGTCCTAGCCTATGTCACGCACCATGATTGACTAACATTGTCACCCTACCATCCCATGCAATCCTCACTGTGCCTAACTCTAGACTCCATCCTATCTCTCAGCCATCAGCTCTGATACCATTATTTCACGAACCCCTTCCACCAAAAATGCCCCTCCTGAGCTGGAAATGGTGAATGGGAGATAATGACCCTCGAGTCCCGCCTCCAGTAGGCCTCGAGGTGGAGACTAGCACCAAGGGTATGAGTTTTAAAAAATATGGGAGGCATTACCATTTTTATTATTTAGGATGGGGAAATAGGCCAATTCAACCACCAAAAAGGATAATAAAAAGTGTAAAACCCAAACCAAGCCCACATGCATGTTTAAAATATTTTATAACAAGGTGCAAGTACAAGAAAGCTCAATGTACAATACCGAAAGAAAACCAGAGTACACCAACATCAAAAACTCCAACTGTCTGACTAGTATGGTCCAGCACGGCCCTGCTAGTCCTCCTGGAAACCTGAAAGTAAATGTAGGGTGGGCATACAAGTTTACTCAGTAGGGAAACCTAAAGCTCTCATGCACAAGTGGGGAGACATCCTAATGTCCCGTGAGAACAATATAAGAAACCTAGCAAGGAATTCTATCCACCCAACCTCACCAGCCACACTCACCAAAACACAAGCACAATAGGTAGTAGTATATAAGAAACAATAGTATTGGGTACCCCACATCATTTCTCTTTTGTTAGCCGCTCTTCCTAACGATGAATGTTCTGACGCTGCCACACTCTCCCCGCCCGCACACACCTGGGCCTCACAACCATGTATCTCGCCCGCACACACATGGGCCTCACAACCACGTATCTCGCCTGCACACACACCTGGGCCTCACAACCACGTATCCCGCCCGCACACACCTGGGACTCACAACCACCTATCCCGCCCACACACACCTGGGACTCATCCCAAAGATTCTTGGGAAACAATAGAACTTGCCCAAAGAGTCTTGGGCTAAAGCCACCCTAATCAAAACCTACCCAAAATGTCTTAGGTGTAAGGTCGCCTCAAGACATCATAGCCTAGGGGAGTAGGAGCAGGAATGAGCTAGTAAATAAGGGAAAAACACCCTCTCCCATGAAATGGGAGTGTTCGACACAAATAGCTCAACATGGGTGGGGTGCGATAAAACACAAAAGATACATACACACACACACACACATATATATATATATATATATATATATATCTATACCAACCACACAGCCCAACCAATGGCTTATAAACAGAGAAACTAAGCACGTGCCTCGGCACTGCAACTACGAATCATCCAAACAACAAAAACCCCAACCCCATTTAGGTTTTCACGTTTCAGCAGAATTAGTTTATTTAGTTCCTTAACTACTAGGAAACTATCAACAACCAACCACATCGATCGTTCATAAAACATATCCCTACCATCCACAAATCAAATGAGGAAAACACAAGCAATACAACCAAGTCCCTTCTTATTAACCAACCAACCCAATGATTATTAATCCCGTTTCATTACCACGCCCCACCATTCATTAACTCTTCCACTTTTATTTATTAGTCACAACCCATGGTCCGTTCACATTTTAAACCATCCTTGTAGCCCCGCTGCTAACTACCATAACCACAAACGCACTGAAACCCATACATCAATATCCCTTTAATACCATTTATTGCAGCCCTGCTGCTCGTCACCAACATAACATTCACACCAACCCACAACCAAGTCAACCACATCCATGCTGCTCACCCAAACCACAATAACCTACAAAACACCCCCATCACATGCCATGTGTCCAATTCAACACCCACATGTTCATTATTCCATTTTGTTCAACTGGGGTGATCACAGAAAGGTTCCAGATTTTAAACAGTCAACTTTACGTGATTAACCAAATTTTGATATTCCACAATGTTCCATCCCTAAGAAAAACCAGAAGGAGAGGGAAACATTTAATTTCATAAGCAAAGTTCCCCAACGACCATGATTTTCAGTAGGCAGAAGCTCATTCAATTCACAACATAATATCACAGGATATAAAGTAACAACAATCACAAAATTCCCAACCTCATTCTTTAACGAGTTATTATCTACATTTAATGGTTCAACTGTTTCTCATGAAAACAAGAGGATACCCACCACGCATGATGAAAAAATTAGAGAGACGAAGGTAAGACCCCTACCTCAACAGGTTCTGATCGCCACGCTCCCCTGGATCAACTTTAGAAGATGTCTTTCGGCGTTCGTCACTTCCGTCGAGTCCCGAAATAACCTCCTCGGGTGGATGTTAGAAATGAAAGGCCAAACGAAAGACAACGGATCCATGCTTGGAAGTTCCGCCTCGTTGTTACGATCTCGTGGCCACTGATTGATCATAAATCGGAGCTCGGACGAAGAAGTTATGGAAGAAAGAGTGTTCGAGTCTCTTGGGAGAACTCTACTCAGAGGAAAGGGGAGGAGAGGGGTGAGTTGAAAGGAGGAGGGGACCAATCCTTTTATAGGAGAGAAAAGGAAACGTACACGGCGTGTACTGTATCTTACACGGCGTGTACTCGGTTATTTTACACGGTCTCCACACGGCTTCCAACACGGCTCCGCGACCGTTGAATGGTCAACACATGGTTTGAGGGTAACACATACGCGAGGAGGGATTACACGGCGTGTAGTTTGGACACACGGTGTGTACTCATTTATTGCACACGGCAAGGACATGGCTCCAACACGGCACACAACTATTGACTGGTAACACATACAAAGGGAAGGACTACACGACATGTAGTATCAGACACACGACGTGTACCCATTTACTTCACACGGCGAGGACATGGCCTGCAACACAGGGTATAACCGGAAAGGGGGTACATGACGTGTACTCAAACTACACGGTGTGTATTTTCAATATTATGAAAAGCATGGGAAAAGTCCATTTTACCCTTCAGAACACTTCTTGACCTTCTTTTTGACAATGGAATGGGCCAGAGAGGTCCGGGCCATTACAATATATAATAAAATATATTTATATTCCAGTTGTTTAGAAATAATAAGTAAATTATTATCAGTAAATCAATTTTATTCATTGATGATATGTATACATTAAAAAAGGATACATTGGTATGTATAAGATCAAAATTACAATAAATTTTTGGAAATTGAATTAATGTTATTTAATAAAAAAGATATTATTTTTGAAATTTACCTATAAAAACTATAATTTAGTGAAATTTCGGTATTTTTAGGAAGATGTTGATTATCAACTAAATAGGGGGAAATACTGATTTTTATTGAAAAGAAATTTTCATTTAAATTAATTTAAATAAATATTCTATTTTTTATTAGCTTCTAAATGAAATGAGGTACATTAAATTCAAATTATTGCATTATAGTTTCTGAAATGAATTTTATAGATGAATTGAATTTAAATTTTTTTGATAATTTAGAAGGTAATTTTTTAATAGATTACATTTATTTATTTTTAAATTTAATTTAAACTCATTTATTCGAATATATTCTTTTAAAATAATTAAAAAATTGAAATCATATTTTGAATCATTGATTCAACCATGATCTACCCAAATTCATTCCAAATATCCCACTATGTGTTCTATAGTCGTAATGTTGGTCGAATACCAATATTATAGTCTTTAAGGATTAACGCATTGAAGGTTGCTTGAAAATGTGGTATAGTTCTAAACAGATATTTTTTGTTTTATATAATTTAAACACAATAATAAATTATATAAACTGTTTTATATTTTAAAATAATTATCTCCCCTACAATGAGTTATGATTATCAATATTTTATAACATGTATCCTTCTCACCTTCTATCAAATGGTAAATGAAACCATCTCTCCTTGTGTATGGTGTACTTCCGCTTCCATAACTAATGTAGATGGACTTCTATAAATATCTATCAAATATGGTTATAAAGTTGTATTTAATGTATATATATGATATAAATGATATTTCATTATTTTTGATGATATATTATAATCCCTATTTTTATACCCTTCCACTCACTGAAAATTGATAATGTCGTTCTTGCGTAAATTGGACTACAACTAATATAAGGTGATATGATTCATTTATCATAACCACATCACATAGAATATATATATAAGATTATTTAAAAAATAATATGAAATTTATTATATTATTTAATTTTTGTATATATATAATATACGGTACCTTATTTACAAAATGATTTGTTGAAGAAATGAATCGTTAATCATGCATACGTACAACCAACGACATATATGATTCTAATGTAGTTTATTTTCTCATAACAATAATTAATGATTTGATGATAAAGTATAATTTATTATTATAAATGATAAATATTCAATTATTATTAATCTATTTACTGTTAAATAATGACCTCTACGACCATAGTAAACAAACTGAAGTTGTTTTGAATATGGGGACTCAACATCCTAAAAAGTCCGATAGAGACATAACTTGTTATGTAACAAAATATGAAATTATAATGAAAGAAGAAATTTTTATAATGATAATTTATCTTCCATTAAACATTCATTAGGAAATAAAATAATAGATATGAGTATATTATACATGCGATGAAGGACATATATTGAAAGATTGAACTCATGGTAAGGAATTTGGGCCCAATTTTCTTTGAGGAATGTTTTTATTATTTTAAAATAATATCACATATACAGTGTATACAATAACCCATTTATATATTATATCATGAAATTTCATACTTCATGATATTTTATGTATCAATTGCAATTATTTTATCCTTGTTTATTTGATATGAAATATGATAAGTGGTAATGGTTTTAAGAACTCTATTTCATTTAGTAATGGTGTAACTATTTCTCATTGACATTTTTTTGAAATTATTTTTGTGATATATGTCCTAAATTATTTAGTCTCAAGTTAAATTTTTTTATTTAAAATTATTTTATATAATATCCTAAGTGATTAATTATAAATATAATGATATGTGTTTTATAACGATTATTTGTCTCAATGATTCATTCATGGGAACATAAATTAATCTTAAGATACTAAATTCATTTATGAGTTGAATATAGTACCATATTAACATTATATATCATTAATATATTAAATAAATTAATATTTAATGATTAAATTCATGTTATTATTTAATTGGATTATGACTGATGAGTTACCAAATAGGAAAATGCTTTATGTTGCAATATATTTCTATTTCAGGATTGTTTAAGTTCAAGGATCCTTACAAGGAAATAAGAATTTACTATTTTATTAATCATCCTATATTTTATTAACCAATATTAATATATGAAATTTTGTTTTATAATTTCAATTTCATCTTTAATTGATTAATGATGCATTAATGAAGTCATTTATAAATTATTTTGATCTAGATTGTTTTTTTTCGAATCTTTGGCTTCCTTATCCTTGTTTTCAAAAAAATTCTATAAAATGTTAATCTCAAAAAAAAAATTCATGAATCTAATATAAATGACCAACAATATTATTTAATATTTTAGAAAAATTAAATTTCTAAATGTTTTCCCAAATGGGTTACTTTTGATTGCTTTTATAAAATCATTCAAAGGAATATTTATTTCTGACATCTACAACATGAATGGAAATTCTTACCATAATTGCCATTATTTTAATGGAATATTTCATTATAATCTTTTATTATTCAACATAATTGTTTTTTGAATATATTTTTCAAAATATCTAGTTTGTAAAGAAAATTTGATGCAAAATTTGGATTTCATTGAAGATCTATTATAATGACGTTTTAATATTATTTACAATAATCAACTCCAATGACTACTGATTTCACGGATGCACCATGGGGATATTTTTGACAACACCATTTAATTATTTATCTAAATTAATTATTAATATTTAAAATATATTTTCATTGATCCTATTTTTTTTCCAAGTCAATAATGTTAATAAATAAATTATATATTAAGATGTATACCACGACAATATATTTTTCTGCTACCAAATACTTTATTTGATGTCTTTATTACATTATAAATTTTCATGTAAAACACTATTTCACTCATTGTTGGTAATTTATATTTTGAAAATGGGTATTAAAAATATAACATTATTTTTATTTCTGAAACTATTTTTCATTGAGGTATAAAATTGTATTTCTATGTTTTAATTCTGATACACCCCTTGAACATTGATTACAATGATTTGAGCCCCATTAAAGCTCATGATCGACCCTAATATAGCTTATATAAATGATTAATAACCATTATAGCTCAAGAGTGATCCTAATATATTTTTATATAATGGATGTTCCAAGAAAGTGCTCCAATGTGATGGGTAATGATTATTTTCTCTGGATAATTATCTTTCTGGTCGCCTATATGGTTATTCAAATTGTATGGTTTTTTAATAGTTTCATAATGATTATATCCCAATTTACCAACATGTTTTAGTTATGATTTCTATTGTTAAAAAATGATGCATCTCATCATGTTTTACATCACATTTTTCATGATTATTCATTCTTATGACACAAGTCTATACATAAATAATTACACCCTATTTCATTATTTAAGATAAAGGTATTCATTATTATGAATTCTATTATGTTATTCTCATATAAATTTATTATTTCAACATACCCTTTTTATTATCATAAATGAATTGAAAAAGTTGAATTGTTAATGCATATCATTGTCGTTACTGAGCATTTGAGCTCACTGATCTTAAGATTCCCATTCCTAAGTTATAATAAATGATGAAAAATGATTTCATCCAAGATAAATTTAGAAATTATGATGTTTTATTATCATGTTATCTAATTATTTATGGTTATGATCATGATTTTATAAATAATGTTTATTAAAACGTTCAATATAATAGAAAATCCATTTTATGTTTTTATTTTATTAGATTTGATGGAGATTAAGGATATCATTAGAGAAGGTTTGTTTGGATGAGTGATATATAAACCAAAGGTTCAATGATGCGTATTATTTTATGTAATATTCAATTAATTTTTTGTACATAAAATTAATGGTATTAGTGACCATTATAGTTTATTATATATTTTTAATGAATTTATTATGGGTGATTATAAATTTTAATCATATAAAATCTCTTACAACAGGATTCCAAACTGACATAGTGTCAGTGTGAGTAATGATTATGATCATTATTTTATGAAAAAATTATTTGGGTATGTTAAAGAGAAGATTAATGGATTTATTTTAATATTAATTGTGAATTTATCTTTGGGAAGATTATATGTTATTAATTTTGATTTATGATGATTCAGGTTATTAATGGGAATAATTGACATATATTTATGACTATATGGTTAGGGTATATGAGTTAATTGGAATTTGGATTTATGAGTGGATAATGTTAGTTCGATATAAATGTTAAATGAATCTTGGATTCATATACTTATAATATTTTGGATTTAATCATGTTAAGTTATATTTTAATTAATTTTAAGGATACTTATTTATTGAATAATTGATTTTTATCATTGGATATTACTATTGAATTTTTGAGAATAATGTAGTTGTTCTTAACATAATTCTTATTCATTTCTTGAATTATAGATTATTTTTCCAATTATTATTGTATTTATAAATTAATATAGATATGTGTAATATTATTTTTATGGATTTTTGTGACATGAAAAATGATTATGTTTTTGCTTTCCGATGTAAAAAAATTATTGAATACTCATCATTTAGAGTAAAATATGAGATTTTGGTGTTAATGGTTGATGGATGAAATTATAGATGTCTTGCATGTATATTTCATAATGATTTAATTATAGATGGAAATTAATTTGTTATCCATTTAAAAAATATCAAAAAGAAATTATCATGTTACAATATCTTCAAATGAAACATTGAACGATTCATGACTCTTCATAATTTTGATGATTCAATTTTTTAATGACTAAGAAATAATTTAATATCTCGTTTTTTTAAAAAGAACAACTATTTTCGATAGCTTATATATTACGCAAAACAATGTGTAATAAAAATATAATATAATATAAATACATAAAATATATTATTGAAGCTATATTAGTGTTTATTAATAGGAATAACTAATTTTTAAAATTTATATGAATTTATAGGTCATTCCAAATAAATTTATCAATTCCTATAAGTAAGCATCCAATTTTATTGATAAGTTCATTTTATTCATAAAATATATGTTTTCTTCAAAATGGTGGTCATTAATTTATCTGAAAAAATAATTTACTAACAATTAAACATAATTTTTTTATAAAAACTATTTTATTTATTAAATATTCATATCAAAATTTCATTTGGCTAAAAATTTGGGGTTTTTCTATAAACAAATTTATCAATAAATTGTTATTTGTATTGATTTTATTGAAAAAAGAATTATACTTTTTAGTGTTTAAATTTTAAAATTATAAATTTTATTATTTATAGAATTTAATTACTCCATTTTTATTTAAAAAAATTCCAATAATGGTTTTTCAGATTCATTTTAAACATGAATTTATGATAAAACAATTTCATATATGGATCATGATGTTTCTTTTAAAAATACCATTTCATCATGTTTTATCAATTTAATTAGAAATTAAATACTTCACATTATTGATTTTTATGTTTAAAATATTTTCCACATCATCAATTGGTATTTCAATATTTGTTAAATATTTATTCAGTATTTATGTTTATAATGAATAATAGCCATTGTAATTTTCGGTACCATGGTAAAAGATAAATTAGAAAATAAATAATAATAATAAAATGATAAGGACTAGAAAATGACCATAAAACATTACATTATAATATATAATGATTCAATTTCATCAACACACATATATGAATTATTTATATGTATTGTATTCGTTTTGATGTCAATATGACCTCTCTAGTATTTTATATAATGAAAAGGAAAAACTATCACACTCTAGTTTTTCATAACCATATAACTTGTATCGTGTGGATAATTTGACTATATCATGAAATTTAAATTGTATGTGGGAAAATTAATTATTTATACTTTTTATATTAAATGATATTGTGTTTATACTAAACAAAAAAATTCATTTAATATATATACATCAATAACACAATATTTATTTACTAAAGTGAAAAAAATAATTTTTAAAAAATATTAATTTATTAATAACGTTAATGAATTAAGATGTCAAGAAAATATTTTATATAAAAATATTATTTATATTATTTATAAAATAATTCTATATTAATTTAATTATTAATTATGACGATGACTATTTAAATGAATATATCTAAAAATAATTTTATTTTGAAATTTTGTTGAAATAATATTTTCTAAAATGATATAATATTTATAAAAATATTATATTCTAAAACAATATTAATATATAAATTATAATGTTATTTAAGTTATTTTGGGAGATTTTTGAATATTTATGATAATTATATTTGACCCCAAATATTGAAAAATATTATTTCTTGGTTATTGTGAAATATGGCTAAAACATGTTAAAATAAAACGAAAAGGGTAAAAATGAAATTAATATATTTTAAATTATATTGGAATATATTATTTAGACTTATAGTTACATAATTTTGTTATATTATAAAATATATTCTATTCAAAAATCAAAATAAATTTTTTATAATTTAATTTTTTATTTAATTCTATGTGTGCCCCTCCACTCTCTTATAAAAGGTAGCCTCATATTCTACATTATTCACACTTTAAAACCCATTTATTTATGAAAAAATGTGGCCTAATAAATTTATAACATCCCTTACTACATTCTAGAGGCCATATTTATGGTATATTAGAAATCATTAGTTTCAATGAGAATGAGGTTTTCTAAAGAAGTGATGAAGTTCATAAATGAGAGTTTTTGTTTTATTTAATTTTCCATCTCATCAAAATATGATCCCATCAGAAAAATAAAAAATATAATTATATTACATATGTGGATATGTTATTTTAAATATAGAATAACCTATATCCATCTCATCTCCCATCAAATGGGAAAACAAACTATTATTCTTGATTACAACAGATTTCCTCCTGAAGAACAGATATAATTATTTTTACATCACCACCAACCAAAGATGGTGATAATAATATAGTATATATATATATGATATTGAATAATTATTTAATTTTTTTTAAAATTTAATATATCCCTTATTTTATTACCCCTCCCTTCGCTGAAATATGACAACTTCTTTTTGAGGACTACCACCTACATGATTCCATGTAATTAAGATTTACTAAACACGTCAAAAGGATGATCTATATAAATGTATTCAATGAAATATTATTCTATTTATGATATTATTATAATTAAATAATTATATTATAATCCTTAAATTTTATCTAAAATAATCATTGATAAATGGAAATGTTTCTCCTATATATGTACGACCAATCATCTTCTTGATTGAAACATAGATTTAATTATAATATTTGACACTATAATTTTTGAATTGAAATTATTATTATTTCGTGATTATTACCCTTGTTCTGATCGAATGTTTTTCCCTTTTACAATGGTCAAAAAATATAATTCATTTTGAAATTATGGATAAATCATCCTCAAAACACCCCACATGAAATTCACTTATTGAGTATTGAAATATTTTACTGTAATAATGGAATAGATTTTTTATTGAATTTTGATTTAATAAAAAAATAATTTATTAAAAGAATATGAGATTAATATGAGCCTCTTATATAGTCGAGGATAGAAATATATTGAATTCCATGAATCTAGTTAAGGGATCATAACTCAATTTACTCTTATTGAATCATATTTAATTATTATAGACATAATTTATCTAATATGGTGTATATAATACATATTATAAATTTTATATAATAAATAACACATAAATCATGATTATTAATGTTTCAATTGAAAATATATTATCCAAGGGCTATTGTATTGAAGTATTCTAATTGGAAAAGGTTTCTAATCCAAATTTATTTCCATTGGCTTATAACTTTTATATAATTGGCATTAGTATTCCATTAATATGATTGTATTGACATAAAAATTGTTTTCTTTTTAATTAAAACATTAATTTTCTTGTATTTAAAATTGTTACACATAATCCATCAATTAATTTGTTTTTTCAATTTTGTTATATGATTTTTGAAAGGTTTATTATACTTTTATTCTATTTAATTGAGACATAATATGATGTTACACACCTAACATATTTTAAGAGGAGAATATATATTTGATTTGATATGAAATATAATAAATTTTCATTTTCATTTATATTAAACAACTCATATTATGTTCTTCATTCGTAGGGATACTACTCAAAGTTTAACAAAGTGGAAGAATATATATTTGCAATATAATTCCAATATGTTATTATTTATCATCGAGGTTCTATATGGGGAAATAATTAGTTTATTATTTCTTGGAAAAAAAATTATTTTATTATCCCATAGTTATGAACATGGTTTTAATGTGTAATTTTCATTATCAAATATATTTATTAGATAAAAATCATGAATTTCATTTATATGTGATGTTGTTATTGTATCTTTTTTTTGATATGGAATATAATATCTTCCATAACCATGTTTTCTAAAATGAATACTTAAAATTTTCTTCTAAAATTAAATGATTTTATGAATCTTTTTTAAATAATAATTTTAATAATTTTATGATTTCATAAAATTTTAATTTATTTTTATTTTTCAAAATTGGTAACTTTTTACACCATTAAAAAAATGTTTATTTTTTATTTTTCACATATAAAACATGAATTTATTTTCTTATAATCAATTCAGTTATTTTATTTTAATAACAGAATATATTTTTCCAGAAATATTTTTTGAGAAATCGGTCTTAAATTTTTTTTTTATTTTTTTATTTTTTTTTCAAATTTGTTTTCAATTTGAAAATGTTATTATCACTAATAATGTTTTCGGTGAACCTCTATTGGTATTTCAATTCATCAATGAAAAAAATGAAGTTAATTATGATCGATGATGTTATTTTTTAATGATACTAATCTAATTATTTCTTAGAAGGATTATTATTTTTTGTAAAGTTTTCATAATAAAAATAATTTCCTTTCAATGAGTCAATTGTGGTTTTAAAGGGATGATTTATTTTAACGTATTTGATAATAATGTATTTGCCAATCCTAGTAACAATAATCCAATGTTTTGATTCCAACATAATAATACATAAAAATCACCACCCTCATTATATGTGAATAAAATTTTTACATATTTTTATTGAAAGAGATTATATTTATGATATCCAAAAATCTTTCTAGACAATTGATTAGAATAGTTTTTTCAAGGGTTTTTTTAAATATAAAGTTCTTCGTTTTTTAAAATGAATGGTTGAGCCCCATTATAGAACACTGGTGACCTAGATACATCATATATGAATATTTTAGGCCCATTATAGCTATCAGTTGATTGTAATATAGAATGAATGATGGGAGAGCTCAAATAGTGATCCAATTTATTGGAAAATGATTATTTTCTAAATTTAATAATTTTATATGTTTGAAATATATTAATTCCAATTGTAAGAGTATTCTAAGAGTTTTTTTCTAACAACTTAACAATGTAAAAAATGTTTTCATAATGATTTATAAGGGTTATAGATATTTTATATGATCATGGATGATACCACATTACTCATCTTAATAATTATTATGAATATTTTCCTATGGTAAATCATTTTTTCACACATTGGGATTAGTGAACTAGGTTTTGACTTCTTTGATTTATCATATTTTATTCATATGAATATTTAATATTTCATCATAACATTATGATCATTATATTATAAATGATGATATTCCATTTTTAATACTTATATTTAACCTTACAATGTATTTGATCTCAACCTTCTCATATTTTCTTTTCCTGAGGTTCTTAAGAATGATTAAAATTTATAAGTCCCTAGAAATGTATCGTTTGTGGAAATGTTTATGTTAGATGATAAGCACATAATATGGAACATGAATAGTTGGGTATAGTGTTTGAAATACTTTCATGAAGTTATGTAAGTTGGTTTTTTATGAGTTTTTCCATATACACTAAAACATAGAATTTATATGGTGTGTGCGTATGTTTATAACTAATTTATTTCATTGTTTTTGTACAGTGTGGATAGAAAACATTAGGTTACATTTATTGGTATCAATGAAAAAAGTTTTAATAATATTTTATTATCACTATATCCAAGAGTTTGGGTTTGGGACTATCACGCTATTAAAGTTTCACAGATTTATCTATGACTCAAAATGAATATATTATAGTAAGAGAATGAATTATATATTTGTGATATTTTCCCCATGGTAATATTGAAAACAAAACTTCTATGATTGAATGTTATCAGCAGGATGGCACATAAATATTTTTTTCTAATAAATCAATATTACTGGTTGTTTTTTAATATTTATATATTTATAAATTATTCATCATTATATTCCATTTTTGGTAATTTTTTTAAATTACTACAATATATATGGATGGTAGGTTGGGAAATAAATTTTATTTATAGATATATATATAGATTAAATTCATGATAAGGATAAAAATTTTAAAGGTGGTAATAATTAAATAGTTATGTTTTCCACTGATGAATGATTTTTTTTGAAGAAAATGATTCGTGTTTCAGTGTACTTGAACATATTATCATTAAGTAATTAAAATTATGTTCTTTAGTGGATTAATTGATAACAATGGATATTTTTAATATGAGATAAATAATTTTTTTTATAAAATTAATAAAATAGTGAATCCCTCATTAAAATAATATCAAATTGTGAGTAGAATTATCAAATCAGTGTCTAATTGGGTATTTCCCTTATATTAATATTTTTAAATTTTTGGGCTTTTCTGTGGCCATTTTCATTTCTTAAAAGTGAATTCAAAAAACTATTGACACCACAAATTATTATTTTTTGACTAATATCCCTCTATAAAATCATAATTTAGATTAATGGAATAGGAGACTCTAGTGTTGTGGATTTACCCTCTATAGACATAGGTACAAGAAAGAATGATATAGAATATTGATATATGTATCATCGGGGATGGTTTAGTTCACTAATGTGGGACTAATTTCATGAATGTAAACATAAATCCTCTATGTCAATAAAATAATCATTCAGAAAATCAATTGAACTCATGTATATGGTTCTTCTATCCAATACAGTTTTAATTTTCTTATAATGTTTTAAATATCACTCATGGATTAAAAAATTTCATTGTGATATTTTTTTGAAATAATGTGATATCATTAATTCTATGGACTAACTATTTCAATGATAAATATTCATTTTATATATCATTGTGATGAGACAAATCAAATTCATTTGGTTTATATAATTATGTCATAAAATATAAATGAAAATTTATAGAGAGTATCATAAGGATATTTTTCATAATTAATTGAATCAGAAATTGATTCATGATGAGAACATATTTCATTGAAAATATTTTAAAAATAATAATTAATACACATTTTTTATTAATCAATTTGTGTCCTTTTTTAAGAGAAAATGTAGACTTAATATTTTAGTTATCTCTCCTTAAATCGTAGATTTTTAATATTGAATGAGAATATAATAGAAAATTGTAGAAAAATTTGGATACATAGATTTATGAAAATAAAATATAATATTTTTGTGGAAATTATTAATGTTTAATGGTGCTCAAACAATCATGGATGGTTTATTATTTTAATAGAACCCCTAGTTATTGAATGTGAATATTAGAACTTTTGGACCAAATGATCAGTCATCATAAAATATTGTATCTTAATTGTATCCCTATAGAAGGCTTATAAAAATCATCATGTGGATGGAATGGTTTTGTTTATATATTAATTTTAATTGATTGGAGAATAATGAATTTTCATGTTACCCCTCTTTGGGGATGTTGCATTGAAAACATCATATTAGCATATACATCCAATCAACTTCATTTATAGGTAAACCACACAACCATGTCAAATATAAATTTCTTTGAGCTAAAATAATTTTATTTTCAAATCAAATAGATTAAAAAATCATATATTTCCATTTAAACCATGTGGGGCTATCTCGACCATAGAATAATTTTTTTCAAGTGCTCTGACCAAATATTACATGGACACTTATAAAAATAGGTTACAAGAATGGTGTGGTATGATGTTAAGATAATGAGGGTCTCATGGAGGTTGTATAAGTCACCACATGTTTTGTTGATACAACAAGTGGTGAAAGGGGTTATGTGGTGGGGAAATTTTGACAACCAAATAAACTATTAAACTCCTCTTGAAATCTTATACCCAATCGAACAATTTGTATGTTATATTTGTGATATTTGTGAAATTAATTTATTCATGTTGATTTAATCATTGGGGAAATATTTATTTCAATTATATTAATAATTAAACATTATTAATATAATATTTTGGTGATTAATTAAAATATATTACAATGTAGACATACATGATGACTCGGTTCAGTGTGATGTGAATTAGTTTGATAGGTTGTCAAATTCTCATTATGATTTATTTTTAAGAGTGTTATTATTTCTAATGATAATATATAATGAAAATTTAATATAATTAAATGAGTAATTATAGTTATAAAAACAATTTAATTATTTATATATGAATGAAATTGAAATATATATATGATTCATTGAATCTTAATTATTGTAATTAATATGGTTTTTTATATATCAATTGATTATCAGTGTATTTTTTGAAAAAGCTAAATGAAATTATAAAATTACTTATTAATGGATGAATTTTATAAACTATAAAATTGAAATCTATTATGTTAATGATAAATTAAATGTATGATGACTATGTTATATTTCAAGACCTAATGTTATAATATCATAATGAAAAATAATATCTAAATGTTTTATGCTAAGTACATTAATGAAAATGTTGTTCTAAAAATAACTAGTGATTAATTTAAGTAATTTTTTATGATAGAAACTCAACAAAGATAAATAATGGATAAAAATGTATTCATTTAAATCCTTACATAATTTTTTTATAACTCATAAAAATATCAAAGATTCTCAATAATTGTTTAATATTATGATGACTGATATTGATTTTTTCTTGTAAAAAATAATATCATATTATTGATAAGTTTTTATTTAATAAATTATAATATAAAATCATAAAAAAAATTGATGTACTTTATGAGTAGACTATAATTTATATAATGGTAATGAGGATCGGTGATGTGATATTTAAACGAGTACATTGTGAAATATTTTAGATTAATATTGTATGTTTCAATAATGAATATGGAATATAGTGGAATTAATTTTTGGTTAAAATATAGGAAACCAATGAAACTATATATTTGAAGAAACTAAAACCTATTTTTGAGGATCATCCTATATATTTCAATAAAAAATAATTTATTGAATTAATACTATTAGATTGATATACAGATTGAACATTCGAACTTGATGAGGATTTTATGAAATCATAAAATAGTCATCCAGAGGGTCCCATGGGAGTGGTTGATGGATCCTTCATAGGGAATGCCTATATTTTTTGGTACTTATTAACATCAATGTTTTATTAACCTGATGATTGATATCTATTTGTGGTGATGGGATAATTATTGGATTCCATTACAGTCAAACTCTAGTTAGGTTTTGGGTATGATGACAATGAACTTAAAATTGTTACCACCCAAGATTGGGTTGATACTAGTGGTGTCAAATTTAAATATACATTTTTACATTCCAATAGAATTATGTTTAGAAAAAAATTGAAAATTTAAAGGAGATATATTTAAATGGTTAATTCCTCTAGTATGTCAAATATTTAATAGTTGGTGATCATTAATTCCTATTGTATCGTTTATATGATAATTTTATAGATGATAATTACATAATGTATTTATATACATTCATTCTCATGCAATTAAAATCAATGTGTATGTTGATTAAAATGATAATATCTTTAATAATAACCACATAAATGGGAATTGGAAGGGAAAAATATAGTTGTAGCTCCCAATATGTGTATTTATTCTTGTATGTAGATATATAGCCAACTCTAGGGACTTTTGTATTAACTTAAATATCCATATATTTATATAGCATGATTATTTAAATATTTTTGTTTCCATTCTCACTTTTCAAATAAGTGGGTATTTTTATTTCCTCTAACATATCTTCATTATTGTATAATATTGGAATTATCATCTACAAAATCTATATAACAATGTGAGTTTAGAATATTATATTATAAATTTTTTTCTATTTATAGAAGACCATCCACATGTGTCGTAAATGTGTTCCCACATTCATGATGTAGTCATAACTGATGGATAAAAGTGTACCTATCGTTATATTATAAGAGAGATTCCAGATTATGTTATGAGAGCTTATATGGAGGGTTTAGATCATGGATTCCCCTTTTAATAATTTATAAAGAAACAATGATACATTATATAAGAATGTTTTTTTATTTTCTATGTTTTAGGAATGTGGGGTATATTCATATTGATATGGGTTGATCTATGATATTCTTATGTATGATATTCAAGATAGATTATGCTGTTTTTCTACACTATACATATTATTGTTATATGTAGAATGTTAATGTTCTTGGTATCAACTCACAAAATTATATCACCATGCAATGCATTATTACTCATCCATGGATGCATTTTTTTCATACTATTTGACATATTTGTATGAAATTATGTAATTTCCATTGTCCCAATCATTAGATTTATTATTCTATTTTTATATATTTAATAAGAGGAAACATGGATTTTTTCATATGTATTTTTTGGAGTAGTGGTTAATTTTTTTTAGAACACTTCTGATATTTGTTTTATTTAAATATGGAATTAAATATAGTGTTGGATGTGATATAATGTTTATTTTATAGTTTAGGGATTCAAATATTGTTTAGGGAGTGTACCACATGATTTTTAATGTATATGTCATAGTGGGTAGTATGTGGGATTGATAAGGAATTTAGTGGTATCAAGGATACATTTTTTATAATTGGTATTATAGAATATTTCATTAAAGAACCATTTACTAAATATACACCCATACCTCAATACATATTTCTGGTCTCAGACAAGGTTAATTCCCAAAGAGATAGTTGAATCATGGTATGATATTTTAAAATTAACACTTTTCACAAATCATCCCCCCACCCCTTTAGTAGGGAGTATTCACTCTCACTTTCACTATTCATATAGAGTAATGAAGTAACAATGATAGAAAAAAATAATAGGATCACCCAAGAGATATAATACAAGCAAAAATGTATTCAAAAATTGATATGAACCTGAAATATTAAAATTCTTAATTTGGTTACTTTTTTAGTGAACCCACACAGAACATCCTAGTTCATAACATTCATATAATTAATGATCAATTCACTCAAAAATTCAGGGGATCAATTCATCCTATATGAATAGTTATATTTAACATAAACATATAGATAATTATGTTAATCCAATATTGATTTATGATCATTTTCCCCCCATCTTCAAATTGAATAACAAAATCACTTGAGGTAAGTCCATCGGAAAACATCTTAATCATTTTTTACTATAAAATGAAATTCAATAATTCAACTTCTATTCAATTCTAGGTATATAATTTTATAACCCTTCCCCACATTTTAGTATTTAAATATTATATTCCACTTTTGATACTAGGATAAAAAAATATATCATTAATCTATCATTGTATCATAATGATATACAGTTTTTCATCCTTTCCATTATTTTAAATGTTCATGTGTTTTAATGAAATATTAACATGAAATAATATTATTTATTTTGAATATGGAGATAGAAATTAATATTTTATACAAGGATTTTAATTTAATATCAGATATTTTTAAATCTTTAATTATCCATATGATCTGCAATACTACTCATTTATATTTGAATGATGTAGTAATCATATTATAAAATTGACGATATCCCCATTTATGCAAATATTTATGGTTTTATTTTTTCACATGAGGCATAATATAAAACAATAGATGATTATTTTTCCATCTATATCAGATTTATTTTCACTTCACATAACTAACTGATTCATTAATCAAGTTATATGATTAATAATATGTCGCACAGAACGAAATAGCTCAACATTCCCAAAAAAGTCGCTCAAAAATTAATATTATAGAGTAATTAAAATGATTCTAATTTTAATTCCCTCTATGTGGAATAATCCATACATTGTAATAATAAATCTTACAGATCATATAATTATACTTTTATAATTACTCATATGTAATTCGTTTTCAGGGAATGATTACTAAATAATTACTTAATAAATGTCATGGTATTCTAGTGACCCTTATAGAAATAATGAATAAACCATATGATATGAAAATGGGGATTATAGAAATATGTAATGGCCATTTATTATTAAAAAATTTCTTTTAGAAATCCTGAATGACTGTTATCATGTACTATTAATCCTTATAGAAATATCCTTCGTAGAAACATTATCATTATTACACATATTAGAACTGATTATTACGATGTTTGATAATATTCTTATATGAATTTCCATTTTGTGAAAAAATATCCATCTAATATTTTTATCATAGTTTTGAAATAAATTTTTTAATTCAATAATTTTACATAACCAAAATATGTAACCTGTATAACCAAAAATTGAAATATATCATTGTAGGATCAATGAGATAGACATCCAGGCTAATTGAATGGCCCTACCATACTTAGTAAACTATTTTGGACATTTATTTTGAATCAGAAGTTATACGTATTACAATTCCTTTCCATTTGTCTGGGAAATCAAAAACACTATATTAACATTATGTTTATTATGTATTTATGTCCCAACTATTTTTGAAGTTTTTTATAGTAAATATTATTTTATACATAATATATTAAAAATTCTAATATATTATAAATATGAAATTTTCATTCTTTAGTATGATCCATCATATCAACGATGAATATAATCCATAAAACAAACATTTATTCAAACCAATGGTTTTAATTTTGTCTAATAAATCATATTGATAATATTCATGTCCATCATACTGATAACTGGATCGATATATCTAACTAATTATTATAAGGATTATCATATTCATAAAATATATGGATATAAAAAAATACTATTTTTATAATCATAATATATGGGAATTGTATATAACCTATTGAATACATTATATAATTATAATGGTGGTCAATGAATGACATAAATTATTTAGTAACAGATGAGCTGTGAATAGATTGATGTCTTAGGGTCTTACAAATAACATAAAAATAGGTCCATTAAGAGATTTTCAATAAATAGATAGTCATTCAAAGAGTTGGTAGATAATTAATTTCACATCCAATTTCTTATAAACATCACTTAGCATGAAATTATCATTAATATTATTTGTAATACTCTAGAGATTTTTCATTATAAGGAATCATTATTAGGGTTGTTTCTATTATAACATTATATTTAGTATTCTGTGGCTGATAGTTATAATGATTGATAGATTCTTCTGATAGGAGGATATTTAATCTGATCTATCAGATCCAGGGCTTCTGAGGATATGTATAATAAAATCAATCATCATATTGATGGCCTCTGGGGAATTTAATACCAACACCTATCATCATATGGAGGGCTTCCATCAATAGAAGAAAGATCATTTTCTAATAGTCATATCAAGGGATTTCTTTTTGACTAAATATAGACTGTGAAACTTGTATAAAATATTGTGTAACATTAGTCAAGTTTATTGAATACCATTACTCTTAATATTAAAATATTTATTTATTAATCTATATTGTAAATAGTTTTTACTTTTAATAATTATTTTATAAATGTTTATATATGTTTTTTTACACTATGAATGTATTAGAATGTTGGTATGAATAATTATCTTTATAAACAAACTATTTTATCATTGTTTCTATGACACCAATAAAACATTATTTGATATAACTATACAATTTTTTATTATGATTGTACCCCAAAAACTATCAATCTATGTCTTAGTCAAACTATTTTCATTTAAGAGGTTTTTTTGATCAGTTAAATTATTTAAACAATAATTCACCACACCCTCTTGTAAAAAATTATAGAAAATTATTATAAATTTTTTTATCAGTTATGGTTTCCACTACTCATATACTTGATGTGATTGTACATTTTTTACTTTAATTAGGTTGATTAAATTTATCTTTTTTATAAGATAGTTTTTAACAACAATTTTTACCATAACGTGATATTGAAAAAATCCTATAATATTATTATTTATATTCAATGGTTAAATGTTTTGTTCATTGAAAAACAAAATCCTAGAAGACCACAAATATTTTATGGTGCTTATTAAGAATACTGAAGATATCGACTTATGAAATTTATGAAAAGCACAATACTTCACAATTTATAAATCATTATTTCAAATTAAGGGATTCTTGATAGGGATGTCACAACAATTACAACAAAATATATGTTGTAATATCAAATTAATTAATGAATAAGTAATACTATATTACTATCCATAGAAATAAGGATATCCAATCAAATTTCATCCTTAATCTTCTTATAGTTTATAGAAAATTCCAGATTTCACAAATTGTGGTACCTACAATGTTATAAAATTAATAATAGTTATGATTCATGTTGACCATCAAGAAATTGATTTGAAAAATGATGAGATAGTTTCCAAGATTCAAAAATAGTTTATGAATATTATATATAGTTTATATTCTCTTGTATAAAATAACTTTGATGATAGTATTTTCTGTGAAATGATTTTGATATAATTCTCAACAAGTGGAAGTATAAAATGACTATAGTGGATTGACAAAAGAAAGATAACAAATATTATTCTTGAGGATCAGATTTAAATTTTCATTTTATATAAAGGATGACTAATTATATTTTTTGAAATGGATAAAAAGAAAAGTTATGGAGTTTCATTTTATATAGCATCTAATGTACACATTAATGCTTAGTAAAAAGAAGGTATAGTAATTTTTACACAATAAAAAAAATGTGGTTGTTGAATCTGATTATAATTCATCACAAATTTAAGAGAATGTGTTAAAATACCTCTCTAGTTAGATTAATAAAATATTTGGAATGAAAAACATCCAAAAAATATATATGAAATCTTATAAGGACAATAATATGAAGAATGGTTCTTAAATTTTTTTTATGAATAAAAAAGGTATGTGATATCTGACCACATTCTCCTAAGATAAAAAAGATATGATGGAATAAAATTAAAATATTAATGAGAATAAATAAGTCAAAAGGAATTAAAAGATTGATATAATATGAAATAATCTCTAAAAGTGGTGTAGATTCTTTAGAAAATTATTATGAAATTGAATTTTCTGGATGGAGGAACATTTGTCTACTTGCAAGTGTACCTATGGTAAATCAATGTCTCATAGATAATATATAATCTATTGAATCACTTACAAAGTCATAATTAATATGTAATTACCAGACAATTTATAATTTAAATAATTCTAAATCTACAAATGGATAATCTTCCATAGCTGTAACACCCCATGATTTCATTGTACGTTATCTCATTAAAGTAATGGTATAGCTTGCACTACACGCAACACCAAGTTCGAGCTCACCACAACTTACTAAACTAACCATTGAAAAAGAAGATATGAATTGTATTAAAAACATTTCGAATCTTATATACTCTATATAAGTTTAACATCCATATTATGTGTTTCATAGGCATAATATACAGACAGATTTATTTTTTCGGATAAAATAATTATTTTTCAAAAAATTGTAATTTTACAGCCTTTTAACGGAAAAACATTCTAAAAACCAATATTTGACACTTTTATATATTCAATTTAATCAAATTATGTTCTTCATTATAATAGGGGTATAAAAATATAGTTTGGAATTTTTTTTTATACTTTTCTAATATCTTTTATATTTTGATGAATAGTGAATAAATACTATGTTTTAAAATAGAACTACTTTTTTAATCAAAATAATTTATAGTGATAAATAATGAATTTTAGTGGTTTGGAAGTATAAAAAATTATATTTTTATAATTTAATACAATTTAGGTCATTACAAGTAATTTGACATCTAAATTTGACATAATCACATGCAAATATTTTGATGCTTTCTACTTTTTAAAAACCCACCTTTTGGTTTTGAAAACAAAAATTAATTTTAAAATAATAAACGCAACCTCTTTGTTTTTAATTTTGCAAAATAGATTTCATTTTTGAATTTGGAATATCAAAATTATATTAGATTAAATTTTTTGTATTTTTTTAAAAACATTCAATTTTTAATGAATAATGAAAAACACAACGTTATTTTCAAAACCGAATTTTTTTTAAATAAATTGATATTTTTTTTACTTTTTGTTTAAATAGTTATTAAATACCTACATTAGTTCAATTTAATTCATTTTAGTCATTTTAAAATAACTTTAGATATATAAAAGTTTATCGGACTTTTTACCGTCTTTTACACAGCTTTTAAGAGCAATTGAAATTGGTATAAAAATTAATTTTACCACTTATGTGAGTTGAATTTCAAAAATCCCAGAGACACTGTTAATATCAGTAAGTAAAATATTGGTCAATAAGAAGAATTTTTTTTTCGCGAATAGTAACATTTTACTTTTATTTACCACGGTTAAAAGTAAATATGGAAATTAATTGTAAAAATGATTTTATAATTACCCTAACAAATTTATTATTTCTATTTGATATGTGTATATACACCAAAAAACATTAGTAATTAAATATGTTCCTTCGGTTCCACTTGGATTAAATTAGGACATTTATTATTATTTTATTTAATGAATAGTTAAAAGTGTTAAATTCAATGTTTAATAATTAAAACATTTTTAATATAGGGTTACACACAATATAAATTATACTATAAATATTCATCAGAAATATATAAAGTCTTCCAACATAATGGTATTTTATTTATTATTTTTATACATTATATAATTTAATTTATTTATGACACAATGATGATGCAGTAATTACCTTATTAATGAAACAATCAAATAATTGGTATTATAAATATTAAAATAAATATAATTTCAATGTTTTTATGAAATACATGAATTTTATATAAAAATATGACAATATAGGGTTGATTCAATGTATCTTGTTTTTATTAATCACGTTTTGATTACTTTAACAAATGAAAAATAATAAATAATGTCAACATTGACATAAATTAATTTTTAAAACAAATACTATATTATTTGTTGATATAATATCTCTAAATATTTAAGGTTCGACCAAATGGATTAAAAAATATTATATATGTCATTAATGAACATCCTTATGTTCACTTCGATGTTTAGAGTATGTTAATTATCCATATAATGTAAGAATACAAGAAGACATGGTAAAAGTGAAACTATTTAACTAAGAGTTAAATCTAAAAGATAAGGTTAATATGATAACCTAAAGCTATCTAAAACATATTGGTTGAGTTTTATTCTACCCATACCCTCTTTAATATTTATATAATTAATTTTTGAGCCATTATAAACTGAAAATGATTTTATAGTAAAATAATATTTCAAGCTTTTCCTAAAGTGACCCTTATCACTTTTATAAAAGGGAACATCACTGTCAATTAATTTCACACCTCCATAGACATTTGGAACAACCAAACCCAGAAAAAATATCCTCCTAAAATTTCTCACTTCATCCTAGAGGCCTTCCATTGGTCATAAATCCAACCTAAGGAGACCTTTTGTTCAAATCAAAATGTAGAACCTGAAGAAGAGGTAAATATTTCATCACCTCTTTCAAGATCATTTCTTCTTCCACTTCCTCTTTGTATGTTGTTTCCATAATAAAATAATAACTCCACTATCATATATATATATTGTGATTTTATTATAAAAATTGTACAAACATATTCATTAGTGTATCTATCCTATAAATGACAAAGTCACCATACGTGCGTACGTACGTATTACCATCTCTACCTCATGGTGTAGTTTTTTATTCAAACACATCATTGTTTGGATGGGTAAAATAATGATTATAACATACGTAAATAATAAATATAACATGATAATGATTCTATATATTTGATATACCATCAAATTACTTATGGTTTCACCATCAATATAATAATATTGTCGCACGTGCGTGCGTACGGATTACCGTCTCAACGAAGCGATTAGACTCATTCCCACTTTCACCATTCATCGATGATTATAAAAATATATACTATTAATAAATATGTAATATATGAAATATTAATTCTACTGGAGATAAATATATATATATGAACTACATATGTCTTAATGACTAATTTCTGATCAATACAATATGAAAACTGAAGCAGCATTTTTGCATACGTACGGCCTACTATCTCCATAAATGATGTTTTACATTTCATATATCTATCTATTATACATATTTATGTTCTAAATATAAATGATATATAAATCATGTGTTATATTTTTTATGTATTTAAATCATGATCTAAATGATATGATCAAGAATAACAATTTTAAGCTCGTACGATAAAGAAAGTGATTGTTACCCAAAATGTTAATTTAACATGGAAATCATTATTAAATGGGAAGTATAAAGTCTTAAATAAATCATTTATGACATAAAAAAATATTAATATGGTTCTAATATAATTTAATAACATACTATGGTCATTATACAGGATGATAAACGTATCTTCGACCAAAATAAAGTTCAAGGTAAGGGTTAATTCCAAAATCTCTTTATTATCCGAGGTTGTTTTTATGTAAGTATCTATTGGGAAATTTTATTATCAGTTTAAATGTTTCATAAAAGTGTTTCCAAATGGATTTTTTTAAGGTATTATTACTAAAAAATCATTTAAATGTTTTAAATATTTATTCTTCTAAATCATTCTCTTTAATGTTCATGTTTTCAAAATGGGTTTTAAGGATTTATTTATATGGACATTAATGGTTTTAAAATGTCAATTACATTAAAAAGATTCAAAGTGTAATGGGACACTTTGATTCAAAAATGTCTTTTTATTTCATCTAACCTATATTGTGTGAATTGTAAATGATTTCATGAAAATTGGATATTTCTATCAAGGAGTTTTCAAAATCATTTTCATCTATTTCAACATCGTTTGATGGATTTTATACCTGTTTAAAGTTGATTCATGATGATACAAATAATCAATTATGAATTGAAGGTTTTATGATATGATTGACTATGGATGTGTTATTTTTATACCAATCATGTTTTAGGGATAAATTGTTGACATTTTTTATGCTAGTTTTAATATGAATATTTATGTAATGTTTAAAATTTTTCATATGAGGAAAGAATTGTACTTAGTAAGTGACAGGTGGAGCCCTTTATAGCTCATCGATGCATCGGTAGGTCTCATGAGACAATTCAGTCTCTTGGAACAAGTCCTTGACAAAATTTTATTTGTAGTCTTGGAATAAGTCCTTGACAATGTGGTTATGAAGTCCGGAATTATTCATTCCATCATTATGATAGTGGCTATTGATATTGCATGTGATTATTCTACTAGTAGAATATCCATGTAAATAAGTAAATGGAATTATTTTATTGTATAATTTCCATATAATGCTAATGTTTATGTTGAAAAGGATTTTTTAATCTTATATAATTCCACAAATGTTTATGCTTATTTATGAATGTTTCCGCTTTATTGTTATACTTACTGAGCATTTGAGCTCACCCCTTTCTATGTTTTAATTTTCCAAGGATTCCAAGATGTGTATTGTGATTGATAAGAAGGGTTAAGTTTGGGGATTAATGAATTTTTTGAAGGATCATTTGTCTTTAGTGTTATTTTCTAATGTGTAATGTAATGTTAATGTATATAATATATTCTCCATTAATGCTAAAAAATCGGTATATCGGGACATGATTCCCTGTAATCATGACAATGTATTAAAATAAAGAACCTACGCCTATAACTGGGGTTAGGGAATTACAGTTTGTATCATAGGAAGGTTAGAAACCACCTCAGAAATAGAATTACATAAATTATGATTATAGAACATTACCCTAACATAAAATTTGAGGATTAATATAAAATATCTTCCTAAAATGCTGGTTCTGCATAAATTTTGTTAGTTTTCATGAAATACATCCCTGTCTGGATGCAAGTAGGTGGAGGAGGCTCTACCACATATGTATCTAGGGGTAAAACCCAAAATCAATACATTGATCTAGACTCGAACGGGAATTGGTGAACGACAACGGCCCTTGCTGCTCTCATGGTTACGATACTCCCGGGGGATATGCTTAGGTTAATTCAAATTTTCTTTACAAACAATTATGAAAGATTTTTGGAGTAAATAATTCCTCAAAGAGAAATTTTATGATTATAGATTACACTCCTTATCTTATAAATTTTTGTTATGTATTTTACAAGTTTGTAATTATGCATTGCAATTCATAAACTAACTGAGTGTATTCCATTGTTTAGAAATGGAACCTAGTATAATGAATGAGAATTCCAGTAATGTGCATGATCAAAAAATTAAGAAGGATTATAACGTTCATGGTATTAATCAAACATTTTAATGGGAAATAGTCTCCCATGTATTATAATCATATGAAGATATATTATCATCTGTTAATAAGATAAGTAAATAATTCTTTGAGTACTACGGCTTTGAAGGGAAGAAAGAGAAGAGATTGATAGAAGATAGAAATATGGATAATGGGAAGTGGGTAAAGGAGGATTTTCCTACATGTGATGACTGTGCAAAGAATCACCATGGCAGATGATTTAAGGGAATGAGAGTTTTTTTATAATATGGAGAAAAATGACACCATGTACATGATTGAAAGGGTATGAAAAGGATTCAAATGTACAATGCTTTATCTGAATGGATTTGGGACACTATTCCAATCAATGTAAAAATCATCAAAGTATACCTCAAATGACGATATTGGATAATAATAATGTTATGATACTACCATAGATGAAGAGGAATGCCTTGTGTTCTTATGTTGTTATTAATGAATTATTTCATTTGAGTCTTGTATCAACGATGTACTGATTATATGAATTATGGAAATAAATAAGGATTGTACTGCAATACCATTTCATTGTGGATTTGTTATTATATGGTTCTAATAAATGTTACTCAATAGCATGTTAATATTTTTGGAAAATACATGGTTGAAGGAAAGATAAACATTAATATGGTTATGATACTGAGGTAGTGATTTTGGAAAAATATATGATTGATTTGGATAAATTATATTCAATATTCTTAACTATTTTGAAAAAAATTAATTGTTTGTTTATTCCATTTTTATTGGAGTATAATTTTTTTTGGATATAATGAGAATATAGAGTATTATCAATAATTATTTTTGTTAATTCATGGTGTTACAGTGTTTTAAAAGAATACATGACGAAGTTATTCAGATGTTATTATGTGGAAAAAAGGATCTTCTTTGTGTTTGCCTTATAAATTGTTTTCTGTGAGTTTGGACAGAGTATTTTGGATAAGCCTAAAGGTAGGAATCGATTATGTTTATCATTGGATACTATTATTAAGGATAAATCATTTTTTGAGAATATTTTTGTATTGTTATTAAAATGTTAAACCCGGAGGTCAGGCGATAACCCATCTTGTTTGGCAAGGCTGTTAGACTTGAACCTCCAACTGAACGGCGACATGTGTGGAACACCTACTGCTGCTATATGTGATGTCCTGGTCAGAATAATGTAGTTATTTTAAATATTCTTAAAAATGAATTATAAATTATTTATTTTTGGACCCCTATACGATTAGAACAATTAGAATATTTTTGAATTCTATAATCTTTTGGAGTGAAAGATGAGTTTGTAGTAGGGATCTGTTGAACGATGAAACTCTACTTTTCAATTATATTTTTTCCCTTATTCTATGAATAAATTAATTCATAATATTTATGGAAGATATCTTAAACCAAAAATTTGATATCCTAATACCTTATGTTTTGTTGAACCAAAGATATTTTAAACCATCATAGATTGATGTATTTGAGGCCCTCAATTTTACACTTGTTTGTGATTTATGACCTTAATCACTCCCTATAAATATTTAAGTTTTCCTCCAATTATGTGTGTCTAATTGTCACCAATGATCTCATAATCTAGATAATAATTTAGTGTTGACTTCTTCATTTCCCTTTACCTCTTATTAAGAATAAATTTTATTAACTCAATTTTTGATATGGGTTATCCAGGAAGGTATTTTTCTATTATTAATCATTTATTTTGGAAGAACAATTTCAAATTTAGAGGATTCAATTTATTGATGGAGGGGAGAATTTAACACCCCAAGATTACATAGTACGTTATCTTAGTAATGTAATGCAATATATTGCATTACACACAACATCGATTTTGAGCTCACCACAACTTACTAAATTACACGTTCAAAAAGTGGTTCTGAATAGTATTAACTAGACTTTGAATCTTATATACTATATATAATTTTATATATTCAATTTATTGAAATTAAATTATTCTATATAAAAAGAACATATAAATTTAATTTGGATAAATTTTTGGTACTTTTCTGATAACATTCATATTTTGATGAATAGTGAAAAGTACCATGTTTTAATTGAAAAAAAGATTTTTAATCGAACTAATTTATAGAAAAAAATTATGAATTTTAATGGTTTGGAAGTATAATTATATTGTATTTTTATAATTTAATACAATGTTAGTCATTATAAGTAATTTCACATTTAAATTTGACATAAACAAAAGTCAATATTTTGATTGTTTGTACTTTTTTAAAACCCGCCTTTTGGTTTTGACAACATGGATTAATTTTAAATTAATAAATGAAACATCTATGTTTTCAATTTGGTAAAATATAATTCATTTCTGAAATCAGAATATCAAAATTATATTAGAGTAATTTTTTGGTATTTTTATGAAAACATTCAAATTTTGATGAATTGTAATAAACACTATGTTATTATTTAAAAATGACTTTTTTAAATATTTAGATATTTAATATAATTTTAAGTAAAAATATATATAATACCTATATAAGTTCAATTTAATTAATTTTATAATACGTTTTTATATATAAAATTTTATCGAACTTTTTACCGTTTTTAACCAACCTCTTAAGAGCGTTTCCATATTTGTATAAAACATAATTTTACTGCTTCTGTGAGTTGAATTTTAACAATCAGAGAGACACAGTTACTATTAGTATATAAAATGTGGTTCAATAAGATGAAATTAGTTTCTATTGAATAGTAACTTTTGACTTTTATTAACAACGGTTAAATGTAAATAGGGTAATTAAGGATTAAAATAATATTATAATTACCTTAAAATAGAACCTAATTCGATTGTAAAAGTGTATTTCCGCAAAAAACAACCATAGGAATTTATTATGATCCTTTAGGTCCACCTGGATTAGATTGAGGCATTTATTATTGTTTTATTTAAAGAAGAGTTTAAAGTTTTAAATTTAATGTTTAATAACTAAGACATTTTTATTATAGGGTTACACACAAAATAAATTTGTTTTCAAATATTAATTAAAAAAATAAAAATATTTTCTACAATATGGTATTTTATTTTTAATTTTTAGACATTAAATAATTTAATTTATCTATAACACTATGATTATGCAGTAATAACCATGTTAATGAAATAATCAAATAAATGGTATTATAAATATTAAAATAAATATAATTTCGAAGTTATAATGACATACATGATTTTTATAGGGGAATATGAAATGTTAGGTTTGATTAAAAATATCTTGTTTGATGTAATCAAGTTGTGATTACTTTCACAAAAACCAAATACCAAATAATGTGAAAGTTGACATATATTTATTTTTAAATACAATACTATATTATTGGTAGATGTAACATTCATAAAAATCTAAGGTTCACACAAAGGGATTAAATAATATTATGTATGTCATTAATGATACACTTTAGTTTCTCTTGGATGTTTAGAGTATGTTTATGAAATATATAGTGTAAGAATACATGAATACATGGTTAATGTGAAACAATTTAACTAAGAGTTAAATCTAAATGATAATGATAATATAATGACCTCAACCTGTCCAAAACATATTGGTTGAGTGATTTTATACCCATACCCACCTTAGTATTTAAATAATTTATATTTTAGCAATTAGAAATAGAAATGGATTTAATTATAAAATAATATTTCAAGGTTTTCCTATAGTGACCCTCACCTCTCTTATAAAAGGTCACTACCCCTTCTTTTAATTTCACACTTCCAAATACAATGGGCTCGGCCAACCCCTGCAAAAATATCATCCCAACTTTCATCCCTTCATCTGAGAGGCCTTCCTTTGGTTATAAACTTATCCTATGGATCCCTTTTGATCAAATGAAAAGGAAGATACTGAAGAAGAGGTAAATATTTATCACCACTTTCAAGTTATCTTCTACTTCCACTTCATTATTATTTGTTTTTTCCATTCAAAAATAATAAATACAGTATATTCTACATATTTTTATGTTATTATAAAAATTTTACAAACATATTCATTATTCTATCCATCGTATAAATGAAAAAGTCACTATTCGTTCGTACATACGGATTACCGTCTCCACGTCGTAGTGCAGCTTGTTATTCAAACTCTTTATTATTTGGATGGCTATAATAATGAGTATAATTTAGTTAAATAACAAATATAACATGATAATATTTCTGTATATATTATATACCATCCAATTACATTCAAATTCATCATCAGTATAATAATATTTCTAGTCGCGCGTATATACGGATTACCGTCTCCATAAAGCGATGAGATTCATTCCCACGTTCACCATTGAATGATGATTATAAAAATATATATTATTATTAAGTATGTAATATATGAAATAAAAATTCTAATAGAGATATATATAAGTATATATTTTTGTACTACATATATCTTATTCACAAAATTCTGTTCAATGCGATAAGAAAACAGAAGCAGCATTTATGCGTACGTACAACCTACCGCCTCCATAAATGATGTTTTCCATTTCATATATCTATATATTATAAATATTTATATTCTAAATAGATATAATATATAAATCATGTGTTATATTATGAATGTATTTAAATCATGATCTAAATGATACGATCAAGAATAAAAAGTTAAAACACGTACGATAATGAAAACGATTATTACCCAAAATATTAACTTAACATCTAAATATTTATTAAATGGTTAGTATAAAGTCATAAATGAATCAGGTGCGATATAATAAATATGAATATGTTTCTAGTATAATCTAATAACAAACTATGGTCATTATGCAGGAGGATAAACGTACCCTCGACCAATGGAAAGTGCAAGGAAGGGTTTAATTTCACAATATCTTTATTATTAGAGGTTGTTTTTACATAAGTATCTACTAAGAAATACATATTATCCATTTCCCTATTTCATAAAAGATATTTAAAAGGGATTCATTTTTAAGGTAATTTTTAATAAAAAATTATTTCATTTATTTTAAATATTTATTCTTCTAAATCATTGTCATTAATATCCATGTTGTCGAAATTGTTTTTAAGGATTTACTTATATAGACATGAATGTTTTTAAAATGTTAATTCCATTAAAAAGGTTCAAAGTTGAATGGGACACTGCGATTCAAAAATGTATGTAAATTTCTTCCTTTCTAAACTGTGTTACATTTAAATGTTTTCATGGAAAAGGTATATTTCTCTCAAAGGGTCATATGAATCGTTTTCATCTATGTCAACAACCTTTAATTGATTTAAAACTTGATTGAAGTTGATTTATTATGATACAAATCTTCCATATTTTATTAAAGGTCTTGTGATATGTTTTGAATGTTGATGTGTTATTTTTATAGCATTCATGGTTTATGGATAAATTATTGACATTTCATATTCTAGTTTTAATATGAATGATTATGTTATGTTTAAACCTTTTCTTACGATGAATGCATTGGACTTAGTAAGTCATATGTGGTTCCTGCTATAGCTCCTTGATGCATTGGTAGGTATCATGAGACAAAATTGTGTCTTGGCCCAAGGCCTGGACAAAATCATATTTGTATTCATGGCATGAACCCTTGACTATGTTGTTATGAAGTCTAGAATTATGCTTTCCATCCTTATGAAAGTGGCTATTGATATTTCATGTGATTAATCGACTCGTAGAATATCCATTTGAATAAGTAATTGGAATTATTTTATTTTATCATTTCCATATTATGCAAATGTTTATGTTTAAAAGGATTTTGTTTTTTTTCGTATACGTTTCCTTAAATTTTTATGCTTAATTATGAATTTTTTTTCTATATTGTTATCCTTACTGAGCATCTGAGTTGTCCCCTATCTATGTATTAATATTCCCATTACTTCAAGAAGTGTATTCTGATTGATAAGAATAGTTAAGATAAGGGATTAATGGTGTTCCCAAAGGATCATTTATGTTGTGTTTTAGTTTATAAAGTGTAATGTAACGTTCATGTATGTTATCTATTTTCCAAGACTGCTAAATTGATCTGTCTTTTGGGACTTGATTCCTCGTAATCATGCCAATGTATTAAAATAACGCATTGACTCCCATAATTGGGGTTGGGGAGTTACATTAGCTACTAAATATAATACTATACATATATATGATGTGGTTTATAGTATTTTAATACTGTTAAAAAATTAATATTTCAATGTTTTTTTGTTAAAATAGATAATTACAGAGAAAAAATTTATATGAATGCTTTAATAATTATTATAATGACTAATTAAGTATTAAACCTTTCTAAATATATGTAAAAAACTTATTTATAAAAAGATACTATTTTGTAAGAAAAATAATTTATTATTTCACAGGAAAATACATGGAAAAGTGTTGTTGAAAAACATTGTTCCAATATTATTCCCAATGAGGATGCTAATTTAGTTGAAAATATAATTTTTAATACTTCAAACATACAGAATATTCCATGCATGAATACAACTAGTGGGGAAGACATCGATAAAAGGTATAACAACATTATATTATATATTGATAATACTAGAATGGTTTTCCTACTAACAATACTAATTTGAGTTACAATTAATGTGTTCCTAACCATACTCATTTTTACACTTAGTGAAAAAGTGGAGTTCGTTGGATGGAAAATTTTCATTTAATAGAGTATAAAATATTGGATTTCATAAACATACTTTTTTAAAGAAGTAAAATCTTCTCAAAAAAATGATGGTCCAATATGGGATTCAAATTAAATATTTTATAACAATACTTGACATAAAACGTATTGGGATTTAAAAACTATAATATTTGTTTTTGGAAAAATAGAAAATGTTCCAAAATAATTCATTCATGGAACGTGGATCTTCCATGAACATGGAAGGAAAAAAATATTTCTTCATGATGATAATCGAGTTGGAAGATAGAAAAGAATTATTTAGATAAAATTATGAAGAAGAAACCATTGGAATATGTAACATTGTTCTTCTTGGAAAATATTTAATATCAAATGTTTTTTTATCTAATTTAAGAACAAACTTATTTGCATAATTCAATTATGAGATTTGAGTTTTCCTATGAAAATCATGAATGATAAATATACTGTATATAGTTCAAAAATGGAATTTATTTTATCATCCAATTGATATGATAATTATTTCATCTTTATCATAGAAGTACTTACGATCAAAGACATACCTTGAAATAGTGTGATGGGAGATCATTCATTGTTATAGAATATTAGATTAGGAAACTGAAACCTCATTACTATATCAAAGATAACAAAGGAAAGACTTATTTAGGATCTACCAAAACATAGGTTTGATAATGTAAAAGTATTTGATCATTTTCTAAATGGTATGAAATATAAGTCATGTTTTAAATATATTAGTGAAATATGAACTTTTGTGGCATTATAGATAAAGAACATGGAATTTTTTGGTCCAACAAAAAATCAGAGTATTGATTGAAAATAAAATGCATTTCTCTAAACTGATAATCACACTAGATATACATGGGTCTATATTGTAACAAGAAATTATGAAGCTTATTGTTAGTTTTAGAATTTTGTATCCAGAGCATAAAATGAGAAAAATATCACCTTTCAAACAATTTATACTGAAAATTATTGAGAAATTGAAAAATATTATTTTTAAATAATTTTTATTTGGAAATTTATTGAACATAAATTTTCATCACCTATAACACCCTAGATAATTTGTCAGTTGTGGATATGAATAAAACAAAATAATACTACATAAATGTGTTTGGATACAAATTATTAATCGTGATTACTAAATATAATCTACAAAAGCATTCACCCAAATATGATGAAGGAATATTTTTATGTTATTGCAATAAATCTAATTTTTAGATATTTTTTAATAAAATATCATTAATTATTGAGGAAAAAATGGATGAGAAATTTCAAGAAACTGATCTATTTTTTTTCAAACCCCAACCAATTTATTTTGATGTTATTTCTAAATTTTATTTTCAAGCAATAGTTTAGAATACTTTTCAAAATAAAATAAATCAATAATATATTGTATACGTTCTTAATAAGGATGATTTACAACATCATGTTGAAGAATATACTTTTGGAAATCTAGTAAATCAATGGTTTCTAAGGAATCATCTTAGTGATAATATCATTAGTGATGTGGATCAACAATTGTGGACTATAAGTTATTTGCAAAATATAATTTAAAAAGACCCCCTACCTCCAATGATACCCCTTACTAGATGGATATATATAAAGTGAAATAATTACCCCCAATTACCACCTTAGGGAGGCCCAGAGATGGCGATTGGCACCTATGATATACAGATATCACAATATGTGAGGCATTACCATTTCTAGTAAAACATGATAGGGATATAAGATAGTTAAATCCCAAATAATGAAAATTGTATATAAATATTTAAAATAATGAAAAAATATATCATATTAATGTTTTAGAATAGAAATGACACAAATACAACAATGTCTCCCAAGTATAGTACCCAAAGTCAAGCTAAAGTAGTGACTCAACAACTATCCAAATCTAGATCTAGTAACCCCAAGCATGATCCACTTATTACTTCAAGAAACATGAAAAAAAATATATATATATAGGGTGAGAAGAAATATATGATCTATATGAAATCAAAATTTTCTCATACACATGTGAAAGAAGCATACTAATTCCTTTGTGAGAAAAAAAAACAAACAACACTTAACACGCTTACTAACCATCAGAAACTCACTGAGGAACACTCACCAAATAATGGATGTAAAATGTTGTAATATAATAAAGATCAATTTTAGTGTACCTCTAACCACTTACTACTTATTATATAGTATTTCCAAATAGAGAAAGTCCCCATACACCCACATCTTCTAACAATACCATTACACAACCCGACACACACAACTGGGCCTCACTAACCACACCACATCCCACCTGCAAACCCATGTGCCACAAGCCACATCACATACCACATAAAGAAACATGGGCCACAACCCAAATATCCTCCCACCCACACACATGTTTTCCACATCAATTATATCATCCCAATGTCACCTGTAAAGCATAACACATCTCATCTTGAAGACAATTGAGAAAGAACAACTCACCCACACACATGTTGGCCCCACAAAACAAAAAATTCTCGAAGAATCATGGGATATCACCAACTGGATGAGGGAACATGGAAGAGAAGTTGTCAGGCCATCCATCTTCCCATTTGGAATGTCTTCGAAGGAAACCCTTCCCAATGATGATGGGGGTGTTCGCACATATTTCTCAACATGGATTGGGTGTGTATAAATCTCACACAACCTTGTGCAGTGTGTTAAATCAAGTGGGGTTCCCAACCTATGGGTTCCTAGATAGAATAAATATAATCTCAATCATACCACCTATTATATTACCATTAAATTAATAAAACCACACAAGAATCATCAACAACCATATAATTTCCATCCAATTTCATTTATCCTCCTCAATCATTTTATTTTTTATCGTTAACAACATTTCCCTACCAACCAATCATTTATTCATCCATTATCCATTTATATTCCATTATCCAAACCAACTAATGATATTACACATGTTATTAATCAAATATTTATTAAATTCATCTCTACACATGCAACCAAAAATCACAAAACACAACATGCATCACAGAAATATCCATTTCAGAATTCAAAGAGCCTAAAATTTTTTGGCGAATCGACATTAAAGATACATCATTCTACATTATCCACATTTAATACCCATCCATGTTATACCATATATATATCTCTAGATAGGGGATGAAAATTTATGCATGTTATTAATTGTGAAGCATCAACATGAATCAATAATGTCATTCTTCAAACTCAGCACACACATACCACACGTAAATAGAATGGACAACCAAACCACAACCCCATATGGTAACACATTAATGTATACCAGCATGTAGCCTTTCTGCATAACACTTTTCAACAATTCAATAATAAATCAATATCTCAACCAAATATTTTATTACATTTCCATCTTGATGTGTCATCTATAAGTTTATCCATACCACCTCCCACGAAAACCCACAGAACACAATCGTGCCCAAAATCATACCATATTAAAAACCAGAGAAAACACACACATCATAACATACCCAGATCACATTGCATCAGTCCCACACATAAATCCACCAGAATTACACACATCACATCATAGACAACAATGTAACATATTTTCGAATTTAGTAAAGGGGGTAATTATCCAATTCTAATTCATTATTTAAGGGATTAATCACAAAAACCAAATCTCCCGGCTTCCGTTCGTTATACGGATTTATAATATTAATAAATTTACATATGTAATTGTTCAAGAGGAACCAATTAACATGAAACCCATTTAGTTCATAGATATTGTCCCCCAACAACAATGATTATTAGAGGGGAATCAATCCCTTATAATTCTCAATATCACAATCATAATATCAAAAGTACAATGCCACGAAAATCAAATTTTCATACCCCTTTAAATTTCATTTAAATATTTAATATCTATAATTAACATAGAAAAACCATAATAAATATGTGAAAAAAGTATATCCCTTGCACATGATACAAAAATTAAGAGAAATAAAGTTAATCCTACCTCACAAGGGTATGAACGTTCATCGCACTTGAATGGTCCATGCATTAGATCTACAGTCACCTCCCTTTCAAAATTTCCATCTATTTGAGGATGTTTCAAAACCACATAAAAAATATGATAAAAACCCATTTACAACCATTGGATATCATTTTAGATCACTGGAAATAAGAAATGATAGTGGAACGTGTCCAAACCCAAAGAAACTGAAAGAACGGTTGAAGGATACACATTAGATCAATGATGGATCACTATGAATCGAATGATGGATGTTAGGATTCAATACCTGGTTTGCCAATCATCAAAACAACAATATGGGGTCTTCAGGACACCTAGGGTCATGACAGAGTCATTACATACATTATATTTGATAACCTAATAATCTTGGAATAACAATAAACATTACGACAATAGGGTATTACATGATGTGTAATTCTTTTTCACGTTATTTAATTCATCAAGGTTGGTTTATATTCAGAAAACATTATCCATCTAAATTGTTGTATTTTTCAAACCTCCAAACATTACATGCTTTGGCCACTGAGATCAAGATGGTAAATCAAGCATCACACCATGTAATATACTTACACGACGTGTACCCCCAACAACAACTTTGTTTCCCCCCTAACACTAATGAAAACACTCGGAACACCTATTTAACACCTTCAACACTACAAATCGAAAATGTGATAGACAAGTAGGACATGAACTGTGAAATTAGATACCTCTCAAGTGATTATCATCCAAGAGAATCCAAAACCATGCATAAATGGAATTATGGTTCCAAAAAACCACCCTGTGAGATACCTCTCAAAAGTCCTTATACTACTCAGGCACTACCAACAGCCTAAACAACCTAAACCACACTACTATAAAACCACAATGTAAAAACCTCATCATATACTCTTCCCAAACAAAAAACTAATACATCCAATGAACAACACCATCACCAACACACAAATAATGGAATTTTTTCATCCTTATCAAGATACTATATGCAGGGGGTGAAATTGACTCATAATCAATCATTTAATCAGACCATCGTTAATGTTTCTCAATTAAGAAAATGGCCCTCCCATTTTTCCATATCAATATATCATGTCACATTACACAGATCACATCTCAAAAAGGGGGAAAGTTTCATTTCATAAAATAAGGTTCAAACATTACATCACAAGGAAAAAAACAAGTAACAACATAGAACAACTCTAAATAGACAGTGTGCATCTACATTTACAACATCTATGTACTCTTCTACAAGATTACATGCCTCCAAAACAAACAAAACAAGGGAATGTTCCATCCACATAGAGCATTAACTTGATGATACCAGTTCTCAAATGGCCACTCCACAAATGGTGTGTCACCATCATTATCAGACAATACCCATTCAATGTCATGGAAGTCATCATGTAATTATTAATTAAGCTAATATATGTGAAAAATACCATGGATCTTATCTAATTAAGGTAGAAACATCAACTGTTATGCCACATCAACAACTTTCCCTAACTCCTCAAATGGACCAACAAACCTAGGTGAATGTTTACTGTACCAGCCTAAACTATACTAACCACGTTAAGGGAAAACCTTCATGAAAATGTGTCCCCTAGCCTTGAATTTAGAGGTCCTCTTCATGTGGTCCTCATATGAATTCTTATGGTCATGTACAACTCTGAACCTCTAATGAACAAGCTGAAATTTTTTATCATGCTCTGCTCTTCCTCAAGACAATGATAAATTTTCTCCCTTACTTCTATCTAATAAAACAATGAAGGAAACAATCAATCTAACAAAAGATAAAATAGAGACATCCCAAATGAAGAGTGATATCTATTATTATAGGATAACTCCATCAGTATCATGTGTCATACAAAATATACACCAATGTACAATATTCATGCACACAAAATATCTTGCAACATTTGGATAGTTAGCTTTGTCTTCCCATCCATCTGAGGGTGGAAAGCAGTGTTGAGGCTTAACTGGGTTTCATATGAATTCTTCAATCCCTCCGAACTCTTGAGGTAAATCGTGGGCCTCGATCAAGAACAATGGTCCTTATATCCCCATTCAACTTCACCACTTCATCCACATATCTCTTTTCCAGGGAATCCACTACGCCCAACTACATAATAAGTATAAAGTGATAAATGTTTGTCAGATGATCCAATAGAACACATATAACAGTGTAGAATACCTATAATCAGCTTAACGTTGTGTTGATATCCATCGATATTTCATCCCACTTCCACTTGGGAATATCCAAAGACAGCAATAAACCTTCGAGAACATGGTACTTATCCTTTAAGTATTGGAAGTCCAAAAATCATTCCACAATGTCCACTACTTAACACTTCATCCTGGGCCACCAAACCTATATCCTCATGCAATGGTACATTTAAGAAATTGTTTTATGTACTTTGAAAGGTGAGTTATTGAACTCAAAATGGAATCCACCATGCATCGCTACCCAAACGAACAACTACCCACAAATGAACACATGATTCTAACCATCCTCCGACCAAGTCTATAGTGTATCACCATGGAGAATATGGTCATAAAACACTCCTACCTCTGAGTATCCCAACTGAGACTCCTCCACCTATAGAATCAAATAAGACTACAGTTTAATCTGAAAAAACATCATATGCCACCATCCACTGAAGCATCCAATTGCACCGCGGAAAACTCCACCACCACTCTCCATGAATCCATGGACCCCCAAACAACCTCCTTCTGTAACTTTCTTCTCAATTAATAGGCTATAAAATTCCCATTTAATGAGGTGTAAGAGATATGAAAATCATATTCTCAAAGAAAACCCATCCACGATTACAGTCCTAGGATCATATCTCACTAGGAAATGATTTAACTCGAACTCTTCTGATCCGTAAAGACAATAAAGCACTCCCACATACTGTAATTCCACAAACATTATAACTCAAACTTGACCCTTCCTATACCCATATCATGGGTTTAATAAATACACATATGGTGACATAAATTACTAGATCCATAAGTGATAACTTCTGACTTCTTCATAAACATTCATACCAAGACCATACGTGATGAATCATATAACACAACTTTCATCAATAATTCCTCATGAAACTAATGCAATAGAGCACTAAACAACATCATTTTTATATAGCTAATTAGTACCTAAAACTGACCACTACACACAAAATCATGATCATTCCCATTTAAAAATGTCAATGGGGCTACAACATGAGATATTTTGGGTAAAATCCACTGATAATATCCCAAAACATAGATAAAAAATGAACATATTCTATAAAATTTGGTGATTCCCAACAAAAAAAAACAACAACCATTGAATGGTCTACTACCACACACAATGGAGACACTATATATTTGTGGAAATGATCCTCTCATGTACAAAATTTTCACTTAGATAACATTCAAAAAATATTAGAGTGTCGAAAAACATGCATGATAGTTCTACGATGCTTGACATTAACTTCCTCTAATTTTGAGTAGATCGAGATATCATAGATGAATACAGTGATGGAGAGATCCAAGAAATCATCGAATAATGATTTCATAAGCCCTAAAAACATTGATGGGGAATTTATAACCCATAATAACATGAACATAAACTTGAAGTGACCATACAAACATATAAAGGATGTCATCAGGATATATCCCTCCTTTACCATGAACGGGTGATATCTGAACCACAAAATGATCATAGAAAAACTAATCTACACTTTCAACTAATAAAAAATATCATATATTCTTAGAAATGCATAACAGTTCTTTATCTTCACATGATTCAACTATCAGTAGTCGATGAAAAAAATTCAATACATCATCCTGTTTGTTTTTGAAGAGAAATGTATCCCCACATAGAGACACACTAGGCCATAAAAATAAATTCTTCATTAGATAATCTATTGAAATACTCAACTCTTGTAACTCAAAAGGTTCTACCAAATAAGGAGCCATCAATATTGGAGAAACACCAACTAAAAGCCTATCCTTAACTCAGCATCATGTTGAGAGGTCAGTGCCACATCATCCTTGGAGAAAACATCAAAATACATACCAATGAATATTGGAACCTCTCCCATTTCAGCGTCCACTAATTCCATATAAAACTATACCTATAAGAGAACCCTGTTGGCTCCCCTATAGCGGTAAAACTCATCACGAGTGATTTATCCTTTTCACCTCTTCCTTCTTCTAATCTTCCAGCAATGTTGGGAATAGAAACGGTTTGATTGCAATTGTTATAGAAGGTTTAAGTTCATCCTCATGACCTAATACATATCTCATAGACAACTCATATGCTAAGAGATAAGGGGGAAAATGTGTGAGATACTTGAACTTGATCACCATATCCCACAGTGAAAATCTTCGCTTCCGATGTAAGAGTATCTATTGCCTCTTTATAGTCATTATGGTCGATTATAGGAACTGTTTTGGGAACTCTTTTTCTATATCGACCCACAAAACAACATCTTTATTTCTCTCCAATCTGTACATCATCGAACACTGATGTGTGGATCCCCACATCTGAAAGATTATAGTGGATGACAATACTCTATGAGGGTCTGGATCAGAACATAGGTGATCTCAAGCTTCTGAAACAAAATATCTGTTTCCTTGTCTGAAACAATGCCCTCATATTTCTTCAAATAATTACGCTATAAATCATACAACAACCTCTTCCTCTAGTCATCCTCTTAAACTGAATCAACATTATTTTGATCAACAAGATCAACCAACTGAAACTATATTGCCTAAGAATATGTAGACAAAGACCAGGCTCAATATCTGAAAAGGTAAATGAAGATATAATTATCCCAATTATTAAGGAGTATGTATGTAACATTACATTATCCCATTAATACATATTTATTTATTCATTTAATTTTTTTTAATCCATCCCAATGATAAATATAACACTAGTCATTATGATGTGTTTAACATTCCAATGGTCTCTATCCAGCAAATCTTGTAGCCTAACTTCTTTGTTCAGAAGCCTCAGAGTGATTGCGTACAATTAGAGGTGTCCCAAAAATCCTAGTTCAAATCTAGACATCCCTTTATTTTGTCACATAACATTAGGAACAGAAAATATTTCCCAACCTACCCATGAAAACCTCACTATTCTAAGCTCCAAACTCCATCATATCTCTCATCCATCACCTCTGATACAATTATTCATGACCCCCTCCCCCGAAATATTACCCTTCTAGGCTTGAAATTGATAAAGGGAAATAATTACCCCTATGACCCACCTATAGTAGGCCTCGAGATGATTACTAGCTTCAAGGGTATACATATTTGACTAATTGGGAAGAATTACCCTCATTACTGAAATATGATCATGGGTTAATATGGTTCATCAACAAAACAACTCCAAGGTATAAATATATATATATATAATAAGGAAAAAAATCTCACATTAACGATTTAAAATTTTACTAATGAAAAAATAATACAGACTACGATGTATAGTATAAAAATTAATGTTAATGTAGTGAATTAACAACTATCCTAAGAACGAGCTAGTAACTCTCATCATGGTCAAAATAATAAACATGGAAACCTAAAAAGATATATATAGGATGGGTTAGAATACAACTATACATACTAGGAAAACTAATGATTCACATGTATACGTGAGAGAAGAATACTAATTACTCTATGAGAAAACATCAGAACAAATGAACACCTGATAGGGATACTAACCATCCCAAACTCACTAAGTTATGCTCTACAAAAATGCATGTCATGTAATGTAGTATAATTCTCATCAATGTTAGGGTACCCCACAACATTTCCCACTACTTTTATACTCTTTCTTAATATTAAATGTCCTCGCACTACAAAATCATCCAAATGTACCACATCAAAATCTTCCCTCACAGACATGGTCCTCAATACCACACCACATACCACCCCCCATACACCTAGGACATAGTCCACATCATATCATGCCAGCAGACACCTAGGCCATAATCCACATATAATCCCACCCATAAACACCTCATCGACAACCCACATGTCATCTTAACCATAGATAGTAAGCCCAAAACCCACATCTCATCATGAAGACACATGGGAAAGCATAACACATTTCATCCCAAAGAATCCTGGGATATCAAAACTCACCCACACACACACATGTTCCTCACAAACCTCAACATTCTCAATGAATAATGGTTTATCACCACCTCAATGAGGGTGTATAGATGAGCGGTTGGCTAGACATCAATCCTCCCATTGGGATGTTTTTTAAGGAAACCCTTCCCTGTTTTGATGAGGGTGTTTATCACATAGTTATCATCTTGTGTGGGTGCATATAAAAATAAAATTGAAAAAATACCAGTATATATAGATATGATACCAAACACTCAAACCCATCCTATTAGTTCCCAGTCATAAATAACAACTCAAAATACTACCAAATTTTCCACTAACTCTAAATGAAAAAAACCAGGCAACATTACAAACGTCCGTTCAATTTCCAACCAATTTTATTTAACCACCTGATTAATATAATTATTCAGCATTATCCACTTTTATCCACACATCCAATTATTTAATCATCCACTAAACATTTCTATTCAATTATCTAGTACTACCTAAGTAATTCTACATTTTATCATTCAATTGTTTTTTAATTGATCACTTCATGGGAAACCACAAAGAACAACACCCAACATGCAACATGGAAATGTCATTTCATAAGGCAAAGGGAATGATAAATTTAGGCATCTAGACATTAATCACGCATCATTCCACATTATACAAGTTTATTACCAATTTACAGTATATAATATATTGTTCTCTAGATTTTGGGTGAAGATTTATGGATGTTATTAATGTATAATCACTCATAAAAAACACTATCGTCCTTCCTTAAACTCATCCCGCTGAGATAAAATATCTATGGAACAAACCCCCATCTGACAACCCCATCTGAAAACAAATTACTGTAAAATCAACCTCCATCTGTACATCAAAACACTTTTCATCCATTACAAAATCAATCAATCTCTCAACATGGTATTCCATTACATATCAAAGTTGATTTATAATTTAAATGTTTATCCATAACACCACATCTGCCAAAACACAACACACAACTATACTCAAAAACATACCACATCAGAAACCAGCTAAAACCCAGACATAACAACATATCCATTTTACATCACTTCATCCCCATGTACAAACCAATAATCATTCCACACATCATATCACAGAGTACAACATAACACATTTCTAGATTTAATATAAAGGACCCTTATCCTAATTTATTTCATTATTTAATGGTGTTATCACACACACAAAATCCTGGGGCATGCATTCATTAGTTGCATTTATGTGATTAACCAATTTCCATATGTCCGTGTTCAAAAGAACCAAACAACATGAAACCCATTTACTATGAAAACAAGGTCCCAGATTTACAGCAGACCATTAAGCCTATAAAATTCATAACATTAAAATTATATTTTCAAAACTGTAATGGAATGAAATCTAAATCCCCTACCCATAACAATTTCATTTAACTGATTATTATCTTTGATTATCTAGGCACAACCATGATACAAAGGTGAAAAATGTAGATCCCTCCACCATGATGAACAAATAAATAGAAAAAAAAGTAAATCCTACCTCAAAAGGGTGTCAATGATATTTTCACAAGTATGATCCATGTAACAGATCTCTAATCTCCTCTCCCACAATATTATCACCCATTTAAGGATGTGACGACATCACCGCACAAAAAAACTAACAATAATGCAATTTAGAACAATAGGATATCATCTGTCATCACATGGAAATAATAAACAAGAGTGTAAGGTGCTGGAAGCAGAATAAAATGAAATAATAGAGGGAGGAAACACCTTATATCAAATATGGATATCTACAGATTAAAGGAGTGATGATAAGAATCAATCATTGTTGTAAGAATCCTCAAAAAACTGAAGAGTGCTCCACGGGACTGCTAAGGTCAAGGGAGAGACGATGCAATCATAGTTCTCAACATCTCGAGCGACCAGAAAATCGTAATACCTTACATTAGTGAGGTATTAAATGATGTGTAATCCACTTCTATGTCATGTAATGAATGATGGTTGGATTCCTCTGAAAAACCAATATCATTTACATTTGTTTTATTTTGCAAACCACGAAACATTACAAGTCATGGACCAAACAAAACAATACATGAAACTAATACTCATGCCATGTATTATTCACAAAGGATGGGTAACCCCTTTAGTAGCTCTGTTACACCCTGACTAAAATGAATGCTCTCAGAACCTCATCTAAACATCATCAAAACCCTCAAACAACAATGTAACGATACATGAGTACATAATCATTACAAAATTTATCATCTATCTTTCATATTTTATTTCGATCCTAATAAAACTAATTAAGACATAGGTTATGGGGATTGGATTAAACCAATGAAAAATTTTCTCAAAGAAATTGAATAGAAAAATGTCTACAAATTTATAGATGACAAAAGAAACATCTATTATTGGAGTTTAATGGGTTCATGGTAATTAAACTTTTTAAAATTGTATAATAGATGAATGTAATGATATAAATTTTTCTCAGGGATATAATCAATAATAAGAAATATTCATGGAATAAACCTATTCTCCAGTAAGTAGACATGAATCTATTTGAATAATTATAGCCTTTTCAATATTTATTATTTAAAATTATTTCAATTTGCTGTGAAGTGTTAAATACCTAATGAATATTTCATTGAGGTTGTTTTTGTATATGAACAATCTATTTTTGAAAACTCAAAACATCCAGAATTTTTTTTTCAAACATACCAAATCAATATATGGACATCAACAAGCCCCTACATCATGGTATTATTGGTTACCTAATTTTTTTTGCAAAAAAATACTATTAAGTGATATATAGATCCAATATAATTTTTAAAACAATAAAATAAATACATAATGATTATAAAAATATATATTAATGACATCAATTTGGTTCAACTAAAAAATAATTTAGAAATTTACTTATAAATATTATGAAGTATGAGTTCTAAATGAGTATAATGTGTGAGTTAACATACATTTATGGTTTTCAAATTTGAAACAAAAACTATTTGGTTTTTATATATCAATATAATAATACAAAATAATAACTTAATAATTTTAGATATGAAAATAATAAAATTATTAGTATTCCTATTGTTACATCTAATATGTTTGATCAGGATGAGATTGGGGAAGTAGTTGATCCAAATAAAATTACAGGTATGATTAGAATAATACAGTACATGACAATGAGTCATCCAGATTCAACATTTTTAGTATCATCATGTTTTAGATATAAATCGATTAAAAAATAACCCCACCTTAATGATTTGAAATTAATATTTTATTATCATAATGTAACTATGTGTTTATTATTATGATATTATTCTCCAAAAAGTTTTTTACTAATTGAATTTTTGGATGCTGAATTTGGTGGATGTAGAATAGACCAAAAAATACACATGAGACATGTAATTTATTTAGAGACTATTTATTTTCATGGTCTTGTATGAAAAAAATCAGTGTAATTTTTCACTACTGATGCTAAATATGTGGAAGATTGAAGCTATTGTGATCCACTATTATGGATGCAACACAAACACAATAACTATTCCATGAGTTAATAAAAACTCTAATACCCTATGACATAAAGAGTTCCTTTATTCTTTATAATAACCCATCACATCACTCATGATATAAAATCTAGATATAAGACACCACTTCCATTGAGATCACACATATAAATGAGGTATTGTGTTATAATTCATCATAATGCAATAAAAAGATTTTAATATTTTTAAAAAACACCATAAGTCCAATAGATTTGAATACATTCAATAGAATCTAGGAATGCCCAAGGTTATGTGATAATTCATATCCACTTTTTTTACTAATCTCTTCACATTAATAGCCTCCCCTTTATTGTGGTTGTAATTTTATTTTCTGTTTTCTAAAAATAATTTCAAAATATTTTAATATAACAATATTTATCATTTTTAATGAACTATAATAATATTATTTCAATTAAATGAACTATTTAATCTGTTTTTTTAATATAATAATCATTAATAATTTTAATAATATCTTAATTATGTTTTATAGTAAATATATCATAATAATTTTTCATTTTAAAACTGAATTACACAATTTTTACATTAAAAACTATAATTAGTTTTCTTTTTAAATCTACTATATTAATTTTTCATTATAAAACTATATTATGCAGTTTTTCGTTATAATAATATTTTAATTAATTTTTTATAAACTACAATAATCAGTTTATATTAGAAAAACATAAATGAACATGTTCTCTACATTGATGATACTTTATACTCAAAATTGTATTATTTTATTAATTTAGATTTCTTCTCTAATAATTTATATTTTTTGGACATTTTTTTACTTTTGGCTTCAGTTTTATTTTATTTTCCAAAAAAAATGTTTTCTAAATATGAATGGTTCTTATTCTGATAATAATATTTTAAATTATTGAGATTTCAAATAAATATTTGAAACATTCTTCAATTAAATCTTGAATATCATATTAGTTAAGGATATTATATGAACTGCTTATTTAAATATGTAGGATGATCTGTCTCCCCATTTTCCAATAAATGTGTGAGAAAACCCCGATCCCAGATCAGTTTACATATATTTTTTCCACCACCTTTCACCACTTCATAAAAACGTTAGTCTGAGTGTTTTAGATTATATCCAATCAGTAGTTTAAATATCAATATGATGGAAACTCTAGAGCTTACCATGATAGACCATGTGTTAATATAATTACTCATCAAAATGACATGGGATGAAATATATTATTATTCTCTCAGAACAATTAAGATTTTACAATTATGGGATGATATATGTATCTAGAAAAGAGTTAAATATTGATATTCTTATTATCCTATAATATAATGAGACTTAAATGATAATATTCATATTAATAAGTAATATTATAAAGATATTTTTTGCTGGAATTTATTTTGGAATAAAATCATCCATTATTTTAAATGAGTTGTAAACTTGGATGTATGACCTACTGATAGAGAATGATTATTCTAATCACAAAAATTACCCAATACTTTATGTTAATTTAAAAAAGTAAAAGTATTATTTTTTCCTTTATCATATGATAGAATGAAATTTATGACATATGAAACTAGAAAAAAAAATTGTATTGTTTTAGATGTAGGGGATCTTAATACCCCAAAGGGTGATAGAGATACCCTTAAGGTATCAGTTATTTTTGTGATAGATTTCATGATCAATATGTGAAAAATAAACCTTATCATTTTTTTATCATTAGAAAATAAGAAATAAAAAATTACTCATTTTTTTTATAATTATCTTGATTCCAACATTCATGAATATGTAGCATTTGGAGGTTATGAAACCTTTCAATGATGTAAACCAATCAGACCAGAGGTGAGAAAACAATTCCTTCACTCGTGAATACATTTTTTTAAGAATTAATTTTATAATTGATTCTAAGCCAAATTTGTTTTATAAGGGTGGTGATTATTCATATTAATCCCAACTATCAATAATTTGGACACGTAATTATTAAATAGAAATTTTTTTATTCCCCCAAGGATAAGACAAAGATGAAACAAAAGAATAACAAGAACATCGTAGTTGTTGTTTTCAAAAAAATTATAAAACTAAAAAAAAGAGACTATTTGAACAAGAGTTAATTGATTATATATATGAGGAAAAATAAAATTATAATCTAGAATGATTATGAATTAAAATAAGATTGAAAGAAATAGAAAAGGTTGAAAAGATATTTTGAATATTGGGTTATTGAATGTTTTTTAAACGGGTTGAGAAGGATTATGAGATTCCAATCCTTATAACTTCTCATAATGATCAATCTATTCATAGTTTCATATGCATGTTTTTTTAAACCATAGATGTACCCTTAGTTTTCCCTTCATTTATTGATAAGGGAAATGAAATACTTGAAAAAACATCATCATCTAAAATAGAAAAGGATCATTCTAAAAATGTGTTCGAAATGGAGTTATTAAAACCAACAAAAATTAGATACAGAACATTAGGAATATGTAGAATAAAAATTTTAATAAATATAATAATATTTTTAACATTATTTATAAGAATAATTTTTAGAATATGTATTATAATAATTGGAAGAAGAAGATGATGATGAAAAATGAGTCACCGATGGAGGATCAAAATAAAATAAATCACAGGATTCATTATCATAACCCCTACCAACATAGTCTTGTTAGGACAAATACTAAATAAGGTTTCACAAAAAAAAGTTCAACATACTCATCAACAGAGGAGAGGTAGTCCATAAAATAAAAAAAATCATCATCAAATGATGCTGAATATGATCAGCAAACACATATACATTTTTGCAGAAAATATTCAGTCAGATAACAATGTCTGTGTTGTCAATTTATAAAATTATATGAAATATTATATGATAGAAAAATATAATGTTAAATAGAAACAAGTTCTGGAATTTTCCATATCAAAATGTATGAAACCATATTTTGTATCATCGTATTCAGAAGCAACTATTTCAAATAAATTGATTCCATTTCATTTTATAAATGACGAGAGTACAATTATACCCAATACCATTTTTTAGTAGGCATGAAGAGTGATTCATGTTGATACAAATTAACTAAAAGATAAATCGTAGATCATAATATATTAAATAGAATTAGATATCCATTCTATCTCCAGAATGAATTTTTTTGAAGAAAAGTGAAAGACTAATTTTTTTCACAATCAGATGGTAAAGTGGTCCAATCAATCATATTATGATATTAAGAAACATGATAGTAATTTTCCCAAATAATGAACCATTTTTGGAAATGAAATATTTATTTAAAATGCATCTTGTGATGTATATGATGAGATGATGATTATCCAATAATTCATTTATTTAACATATTATAGGAAAAATTATGTAAATGTTTTCAAGGAAAAGTTTTGAGATTTTTAATTGGAGAAGAGTAGGATATGATTATGTAAAAATCTATTTTTAATTATATGATATGGAATAAATATTTTTCCAAGGATGTTAAAAGGTAGAAGACCCATGTACAAAAACTATATGTGAGGGAAGAAAAAATAGTAATCCATGCTAAGGATTGATAGAATATCACAATGATAAAGTACATTGAAAACAATATCATGAATAAAGATTTATGATTTTTTACATTTGAACACTCGATGTAGTATTTTAAAACATTTAAATTCTTGATGAATGTTACTATATTTTCACACAATATTTTTCCTTTGAATTCCCATAAATTCTTCAGGTTATATTTTCTTAATATTATTTCATTATTGACTATTTAATTCAAAAAAAAAATTGTATATATTTCCAATTTTAATGTTTTTTGATATATGAATTCATTCACATTCATTGAGAAAATTACAAATGGGGAGAATGTTTTATGAAGTGGATAAGGTTCTCTAATATTTGATAATATATTTATATGAAGGAGAAGCCTATAATTATTTATAACAGAAGATAATATTCTAATGGGGGATGTTATAATTCATTCTGTCATATTTAAAAAGGGCTTTGAACTCTGGGGAGTTGTAACGAATATCTTCATTGTTCCTAAAAGAACTAGGGATGTATGTTTTGATTGTTTTTGTTTTTCATTTATGTATTATGTTTTGTGATTTTCCAAAATAGGGAGAATTTTGAGTATATAGTATAACATTTTACTTATCCATTTTTATATTGTTGAAAACAATAAACTTTGTCTTAATAATATGTTTACTAACATTTTATGTCCCACTATTTTTGGTATGTTTTTATAGGAAAATTTCCTTTAACCTAAATTATAAATAAATCGATTGTATTAAAAATATTAACCGGTCATTATTCAATAATATCTATCAGATCAAAGATGATTATTATCAATTAGACTGACCATTATTTAGACTAGTGGTATTACTTTTTGCAGGTCCATCGTACATAAAATGTCAAGACATTAATAATGAAAATGGTACTGATACATTAAACATCTTTTAAAAGGTTTATCATATTTAAAAATGATAATTTTATCCATCATATAATAGTATTTTTATAATAGGAATATAAATAATTTTTTATATCATAAATAAAAAATTATATCATTTTAGTGGTATTAAAACAATATGATGTATGAGATTCAGTTATTGCTGATCCAACAAGGGAATGATGCCTGAGGACATTGCACCTAAAATTGAAATGTTATAGTGTGAAGATTACTATAAACATAAGGTCAATTAATTATGGGGAGATAATTTATTTTGTATCTAATGTGTTATAAATAATTATTATTTTTATCTCTTCTTTCATTGTTTTTCTAATACAATATAGTGTTTTTATTTTAAGAAACCCATCAAGGGTTTTTTCAATTGTGATATTTGTTTTATGCATTTTATCATTGTGACGATAGATGGATTCCATTGATAGGATGATGTTGAATATAATCCATCTAGTATAGGGATCTTGAGGATAGGATGATAGACCCCAATAATTGTATCAAAGGATTCTATGGATTGGAAGACTAAAAATGATCACAGTATAAAGGGATTTTGGGGATACAAAGATGGATCTTTTTTAGGCCTTCATATTGAGGGTTTTTTTAGTAAGGAAGTACATGTATTAATGATTTTATAAAACATTGTATATCATTAGTAAAGGATATTGAACGCCTTTACGTTTATGGTTAATGGAGTAATGTTTTTGTATATCTGGTAAGCCATTATTAGTTTTACTATATATTGTATTTTTTGTTATTAGAAGTCATTTTTATATTGTTCAACTATTTGAATGTTGGTTTTATTAAATATCTTTAAAAATAAACTATTTTATAAGTGTATCTATGATAATGATAAAAAATATTCTATCCAACCCGTAATTAAATTTATAACACCCTGATCAATAAACAAGGTATAAGTCTATTATTTTTATATTAAAACGTACTGTGTTTTAATCAGTTCAATTATTATTAATTAAAATTCACCACCTCTCCTATTATAATTCATCATAATATATTATAATTAAAAATAATCCATGAATTTGTTTACAACATATATTATAAATACAAATCAATATTATTTTATAAATAATATTCCATTTTGGGGGTTTTTGATAATTCCACCCATATATGTATAATTCATTAATAAAATACATTTTAAATATATTGATATGATAAAATACTATATCATAGATTATTAACTTAATACACTATATCAACTATTCACATAAGAGAAAAACCAATCATAATTTAATAATGATTAATTTTTTGTACACCTGTTTATAAAAACATCATAATGAAAACACTTACTTGTTGATCATCCTCTTAAAATACTTCATAACTCTATTGATAATGATAAAATAGATAAATACCCCCAACCCACTCATCAAATCACTATAATGAACATTCAAAACCTTTTCCAATATTAGTGAACTATCCATGACTTGTGCATCATCACAACACATGTATATCTTATCCTGGGTTGCAAAAAATGAAATCTTCACCAACTTTTTCAATGATATAAATGAGTACATATTTTAAAATTACCAAAATAGATTTATAAATTTAATCTATTAATTAAATAGTTTTATAATTCCTTTATACAATGATCAATTCCACATGGAGGAGTGTGGTTATCTTATTGAATTCATCTAGGTAATTGGTGTCGATTGAAGTCAAGGAGTCAATTGGTACCTTCCAAAATATAATTTTTCTAGTTTCTTTTTTATAATATCATATATAGGTTTTTTTGGGGGACACATTAAAAATAATCCCAGTCCCTTTTTAAAAATATTACTTTGTGAAGTGATTCTTTATCATGGTTTTCATTTTCCATGAATTTTGGTGCTAAATGTTTCTATGATTAATGAAACTCTTTTTATAACACATGATTACTATAGGATATATTAATCATATATAATATACATTAGGTTTATAGACCAACATTAGATGAGTATATGACTGAGTGAGTTTTATGTATTTAACCTATTTAATTATGAAAAAGTTAGTCTTAATTTTTAATTGTCCATGAAATAGATGAACATATTTGACCAAAAGAACCACCTGATAGAGAATTTGGATCATCAAGAAATCCTACCTTATCTGAAATCATATAACCATGTAACTCATCCTATGATGTTCTTCAATAAATACACCCAAAGGCTATTATATGATTTTTTAAAGAATTATTCTCTTATCTACATGATTATTAATTTCATCGGGATAGCTTTGGTACCACGGATATTGGAATGTGGAAAGAACTACATCTTATCTTATTGTTATTAGATTGAGTATACTTCATTTTAGTTTTCCATAATATATAAAATTGGTCTACTTTCCACCAATATCCCCTCATAGATTCATTTGGGTTTCTAATTAGTTTTTCACTAGTCCATAGTGTTCCCTTCTAAATTCTATCTGAACATATTTGTAATTTTTTATAAAAAAAATTTATACACATTAAATAAATAAAATTTAACCTAAGGACTAAATTTATTTATTTTATCTTTTTCATATCAAAACTGCACCTCAAATTTTATAAAAATATCTTATTCTATGACACATTTGAACATAAAAAAAATTCATCCTCATAGTTAAGAACAAATACTATTTGATAATTTTTCTTCTTGATTTATTTATATTGATGATATTTGTTGATAAATTTGAATTTAATAATTTGTAATTAATACCATGTAAAAAACGCAAAACTAATCTAAAATAAACCATGATATTTTTTAGTAATTAATTATTAGAATGAATGAAAATAATTAATGTATTCTGATAATTCAATTTGAATCCACTTTAAAATGGATACTATATATACAAAACCGTATGTGAATAAAAAAACTATAAATATATAATCCTTGTTTTCATGGGTTAAAATGAAGATCATACCTTTATGTATAAAATTTGAAAGAATGAATGAAATCAGAAATATAAAATACTTATTGATATGTAAGAAAATGAAAAAATGAATTAATTTTGTAATATATTTGAGGATATATATAGGACTATAATATTGTTGTTATATATATGGTCGTTCAACATAGGATCATTGGATATATGGACGTTGGATATATGGAAATTATATATACTGGCTTTATATATGTACACTGATTTTTTGTAATTTTTTTATAAAATTAAAAATTATATAGTTCAAAAATAATAACTAATTAATTGGACAAATTAAAAGATAAATTTTTATTATAATGATTTATTTTATTTATTATTATATATAATTAATTAAAATTACAATATAATGATTATTATTTAAAATTAATGACTTTATACGGATTTAAAAAGTAATATATGGATTCTATTTCCAAAATAATAATAAATAGTATTTCTCAGAATAAACCTATTTTTTTTTTATACATCATGAAAAAAATTAATTAATTTTTGAAGTCAATATCTTTCAAGGAATTTTATTTAATTAATGTGTATTTTTTATTAATAAATTATATTGAACACTTATAAAGGGTTATTATGATAATAAATTTCAAAATAAAAGTAAATATATTATATCACATTGGATTAGTATATTATATTAAAAGGGATTAAGAATATTGAATGTTTAAAAAGTAATTTTTCTTTAATAATTTATTATCCATGTTTTTATGTTTTCATTCAAAAGTAACATTTTCCTTATTTTGAAATTGAATTAATTTAAATAATTTTGACATTATGAATCATGATTTTGAAATTGGGTATATGGGGAAATATTATATTTTAAATAAATAAATAATTATAATGAAATGTAATTTAACAATGAAAAATGGGTAAAAAGAGGTAAATTATCATGGAATAAATTTTGTAGAATCAACATGATATTTAAACATTATATATGTAATTTATTATGTTTAAGAGGAAACATTTCATGTATCATAACAAGTTATTTCTTAACACTCCTAACACCCTTGTGATAATTTCTTCACTATTAGACTAACTCAAATATTAAAGGTAATATCTCTCATTTCCAACAATAGACCAAGATATCATCAACCCATTATAAACAAGTATTAAATTTAAAATTTTCCTATAACCATGAAAAATAATATCTATCCAATTATACTCTCCACTTTTTTTTAGATTTTCATCTTAGGGAGGATTCTTATTTCCTTTTTTAGGGATGATTTCATGAGAAGTAGAGAATATATAAAAGTATGTAATAGGTTTATATTTATGTGTTTCACTTATTATTTAATATTTACTAAACACAAATATCATTATGAATTATAATTATGTTCAATGAACATCAATACACATATATTAAAATTATAGTATCCAAACATAACTATATTTTTTAGTCATTTGATAGTTATAACACATTTTGTTCTGATTTTAAAACCTACATGGATGATGTTGTATCATATTCATCACGAATGATAAATAAAACTAAAATAATATGAATATTTTGTAATTATGAAAATATTAAAATATTATATTAATAAATATATGGTGTTATATATTATTTTATTCACTAATAAAATATATTCTTTACATTGGATCAAAGAATAAAAAAATATATTTTAACAATACATTTTGTGCAATCCCCAGACTGAACATAAAATGCGTGTGGGACAATGTAAATAATTTAAATAAACATGTTTTATGTCTAAAAATGTTATATAGTATATAATAAAATCAAAATGTAACATTTACTTGTACTAAAATATTGAAACCATCACAAAACAAAAAGACCAATTAATATTAGAATTTAAAATTTATCAAAAGACGAATATTCAAATGGTGTAAGAAATGATATAAAATTTTAGTAATGTTTTTTTTTGAATGTAACACCAAAATTAATTTAATTAATATCTATACTCAATTTATATTTTGGAAAATATAATGTAATTACAATCATATGTCTTAGAATAAAATATTTATTAAAAAAGGCTTTTCAAATTTTACGTAGAAAATGTAAGATTTTTAAATATTAATGATTTTTATGTGAAAAATAAATTTAATATATATATATATAATTATATTCATAAAACGAATTATAATTTTTAAATAATATAATTGAGTTTTCGAATTGTGATTTTTTTTAATTTTCAATGACATGTGTATTATTAGGAAAAAAATTAAATATATAAGGAATGTGTGGTATGTGTCATCAAATTGTCAAGTCGATCAAATAATTTATTAAATATTATGAAGGATTTATCTTTACCAAGATTAGGATTATTAATTTAAATATAATATTATTATATAAAAATGCAACTTTTCCACCATATAAGGAATCATCCAAAATATAGTGTATATTTAAAGGTTTTAAAAATAATTAATATCATTAAAAAAATTCAACACCAAAAAATCTATACTGTAATCAGGGTTCTATTCATAAAAATTAAATTTCAAAACCCGATCCAACATTTCAAATTCCTTGTGATAAAACAAATCGACTAAAAACCATTTTCTATTATAATGATTTATACATTCCAAGGACCAACCATCAAAAATAATTAAAAAATAACTATATCTTAACATATACACACACACATCCTCCCACTAAACATCATTATATATCAATTAGCATGGTTATTATGTAAAATTATAAATAATGTTTCTCTACTACTATATATATATATATATTTATGAATATTTTCCTTTTTTACTAGGTGGAGAGAGAACCCTTACATTTCTTGTAGGTCCATAAACCCGTATCACATAACATGACCCCAAGTATCCAATGAAATGACTAAACATGAACTAGATCACCCCATGTCTTAGATCTTGGCATCACATTACTGATCATATAGTATTTCTTGGTGAAGATATTCATGTATCATAATACCTATGTAGATGTTTCCATTTGATCTCTTCATTTCCAATCATAATTTATCTACTTAGGTGGAAGCAACATGCAAAGACTCATCTTCTTAGGCCATCTCCTATTTGGAGAATCCTGACTGCAGATTTCTTAAAGTCCTAGGGGGCATGACAAATAGTATAAATGAAAATATAATAAACAAGCAACAAAATTAAATAATGTAAAGTGTTTTTGGTATCATCATAATGAAATCCTTTTCTAGATAAAACAATAGTATATACCCTCATTCTAAAATTCACCAACGTTTAATAACCCTGAAAAAGGATAGTTTTTTGTTAACTATATGTTCACTTCATCCTTAAAGAATGGGCCGAACTACTCAGCATTTTTTATGAGCATGTTTTATATTATATGGATTATTCATAATCTCTTTAGGGATTACAATGATGTGTGTTAATATAATTTTATAGTGATGAAACAAATTCTCAATTTTCATATATCAGGTATGTCAGTATTTTATAAATTCTAGAATAACATATATGGTGTTATTTTCTTATCATTTCCTTAGTAGAATATCAGTGCAGACTGTTAAACTAACAAAACATTTCATAAGATTCTCTGTATACCTAGGATAATACATTCTTATAATCCTTAATAATTTAACTTTCATATTCATTGTGAAGTTAATATACTTTTAATGATTCATTATTTATATTCACTAAGGTAGCAATGTTAATCCTTAAAATTAAGAAATATTGATATTTTACATTCCCATTATTTCTATACAGACATCCATTAATTACACAGGTAGGATCGTGTTAGTTGTTGCATAGGTACAATTAGGTATTTATTTTTGGGGAATTCTCATTATAGGATGGATGCATTGGACATGTTTTGGGATGGAGGGAGTAATATTATATATCCCCATGATACATGAATAAGTATAATGAGATAAAAAAATATTGTATTTTTCATAATAGTAATGAAATTATATATTATAAAATGGAATGAAGGGAATAAGGTATTCTTATAATATCAATCATTTCAAATTCCATTAATATGAGATATGTTATTCTTTTACATGAATATATTTATTCTTATGTAGTTAACATATATTTAATTATCACAGATCAATTTTTTTATGAATTTTAATTATTGTCGTCATTTTATATATTATATACTTATATGTGATAACTTCCTATATAAAATAACCCTTACCAAACAGCTGAGATCAGCCCTTCATATCATTTCCCTTTTTCCTAGAAAACAGTGAACTTTACTACATAAAAATATGATTTTATAAGGACAAATAATTAATTTTCAAGAATTGAGTTGATCTATATTATTTAATTAAATTGTAATATAATTTTGAACTAGGTATTATATTTATATTGTATATAAATTATGAAGTACATTATATTTGTTTTGTATATATATATATTAACAAAATCAATAAAGTAACCAATGGATATGGTGTAAAGGATGTTGGGTGCTGTATTTTGTTTTATAACATATTTATTTTAAGCCACGAGAAATAGAATTAGGATAATATAGTTATATAATGTTATCATTGTGATAGGCCCTTATTATATTCCATGAATACATATCAATTAAATAGTTTTTTAAAAAGATTTTTTGATTATATAATGTGATTTATAATTCATGTTATTATACATAGACTAAATAAGTATATCTCATTATTTTGAAATGGTTCAAAATAGATTGGACTGAAACATTGTTAACACGTGTAATTGGTTTAGGGATTGGAGAAAATAGAAATTCAATTAGGATGTTGTTATTGAGGGTAAAATTATTAATCTATTAATATGTTAACTCTAGTTGAAACATAAAATAAAAAATAGATAAGAAAATAACTATCCATAACATAGTGTAAAATTTTTTCACCACATCATGATATAGAATCCTCCATCATTAAATAAAATGAAAATCATTTATTTTATAGACATTATATCGTGTACCTAGTGATGTTGTTCCTTATTTTTCATTTTAGTGAATGGGTAATGATTAACCTTATTTCATTTCATATAGTGGGAGATGATTATTAGTTATAAACATTGATTAAAAACAGTAACAAGTATGTTGAGTTTGTGAATATGTAATTTGGTTATTTTAAGTTGATATTTTATTAGAAATTTCTTACTCAAGTGAAATCTACCAACATGGAAGGAAAATTATTCAATTTATGATAGATAATAGGGGATGTTTTTCATGAGTGTGATGATAATAGTATGATGTTATCAGGATATGTTGAATTTTTTTCGGTAATACATTAAGAAACATTCATATGTTTTTTTTATTTATTTAATCCATTATTTTTAATAGGATTAGTATCTTAATTATTTTCCACATATGTGGAGATTATGACTCGTAATGTATCATGTTTTAGATTATATTGAAAAATATATAAAACGTGAATTTTAAACCATTTATGGATGATATATTTTTTATACCATAAATCGGAATGATGTTTTTATGTCTTAAATTATATGAATTGGAGTTTTTAATGTGTTCTATGTACATATGTATATCTCAAGGGATTGGTATAACAAAAAAAGGGAAATTGGAATATGTAATTCAAAAATATATAGGTTGAAAAACTCTAGTCATGAAATAAACAAATGAATAAATTTGTTCCAATGATTGTGTAGAGGTGTGTATAATTGATGATTGGTCTTTGATTTAACTTGAGGAATACATGATGTGTATCCAGTGCATGTCATAGAACTGGTTCAATTCGAGTAAATATTACATGATGTCAAAACAATACGAATGGTTTTTTAAAATGGTTAAACATGGGCTCATATCCCTTAGGAATACCAGAGAAGAAAGAGCGTGTGCACGAGAAGCTATCAATCGATCTCCTCCCCACTCTCTCTATTCATAACTGAACAATGAGATCTCAGGTGGATTTATATTTGATCTATTTTATTAATCATCATCCATCCCCAATTTACTTTTTTGACTTATGTAATTTTTCATTTTCCATAATGCTCTTTTATGGTTATTCATTAATTCTACTGGATCATGGTGGAATCCACCTTTTGATTTTTGTTTTATACTCTTCCAAGGATGATGCTCTCTAAGTGGTTATCTAAAATTCACTACATACTAATTGATTGAGGAAGGATACGATCTCAATTTAAAAAATATTTAATGATTAAATTTAATGTTTTATGAATATTGGTTTGAAATAATTGGTGAGAATATTTCTATTTAATTTTTTCAATGTTGAATTATATTCCTTCTACAAATGGTTTCTAAAAACAGGATCAAGCAATGGGAGTGCTATGATGTTTCACCAATTTTTTATTTTTTTATTTGAATGTCTCTAATTTTTAATGACAGAACTGATATTTTTGTACTATGATTGAGATGTATACTATTTATTAGGAGGTATAAAGATGCTAAATCCTGGCTCGGACATCGATGAGAATTAATGAAAATACTGATGTCTCTATATATTCAGTTTAAATATTTATAACAGTTTGTGATATATCATAAATTACATTTTGTTCTAATATATTTTCATGGTATTATACAAATTATTTGGCCTGACTATGATGGAAAAAAACCCTACATAAATCATTTCAAGAAATATTTTTAATTAAACATAATTTTATGTTGATAAAAGATGAATTATTGGGGGAAAATAAGAATACCTCGATGTGAGATTATTCCCATATCTTTAGTGAATGACTCTGACCAGGGATTCCAAGTGTGTTTCCTCTAGATATTCCTTTTTTGGACCCCAATAAAGATACCACTTTTTACTATAGACCATGAGGATATTGAGTACGATTTCTCTCCTTTATTTTGATCTATTTGACATTATGGGTTCTTAGTGAATTACAGACCCATAGCTAATGAGATTTGGTTTTATGTAGAGATGGTAGCAGGTTTCACCAGAGAACCCATAACATGTTTTTATGCGTGGGTTTAGGCATTGTCCTGCCATCACTCTTCTTTATGAATTGAACAATTTAATTATGATGATGTGATGATTACTAGATGTTATTCTTGGTATTGAGCTAAAGAACATTACAAGATGTGATATTTGATTTGTGATTACTGGATGAACTTCATGGAATCCATCTTTGATTCATTTTTCATTATTATATTATTTGATATTCCAAGACATAATTTCTAGAATCCTTCCATGAGTAGTTCATGGATTCCCTTGTAGTAATTCATTAGATATACAAATAGGATATAAATATTATATGTACACCTTGAGAGACCATTCAGTTCATTTTAATGGGATGTTGGGAATTGGTAGAAAAGTTTTTTTAATTGTGTTATGCATGATGTGATACTTATGTTTCCATACATGGAACACCATTGGCGAAATTAGTAGGAAATTCATCATACCATCCCATGGTGATATGTGTGTTCCATTATAGTATTATAGGGATATTTATGAATGGGAATAGGGGAATAGGTTCGTATTACACCCTATGTGATACTTGGGTTCCATGCATTGGAATTCATGGATTGAATCATGGGATGATTGATTTTATATGTACCATGAGTGATACATGGGTTTCGTACATGGGAATCCATGGAAAAGCATAGAGGTAATTGTATTATTTTTCAAATTAGTTTATACTTGGATTCCCATGTATGAATTTTTGGGACAAACTCAAAGGATGTACATTTTATAAATTCCATCAATGTTACTTTGATTCCCATGTAGTAATTCCTTTGAAAACCTCATAGGTATAATGAATTATCTAATAGTTGTCTATCATTGTTCATGGAAGTTATGTTTACACTAATCATTTCTATTTTTTATATATGTATATAGAAGTTTCAGATTTATTGGATCTATGATTTTTTATTAGAATCATTCATCCTATTGATTGGAGGGAAGTGTGAGGGGACCCATTGTTACGACATGTGTCACCCTGTAGTGATATATCTTACCCAAACATATTTATATCACTAATAAAATAAGGTATCATTAATTTTAATTATAGACAAAATGATCTATTTAATTATAAACGACTTGGTTGGTTAGACATCTAGTTCATTTACCATTTCACATGGTGTCTAGATGATCAGGATCATGACATAAGGATGGATTACTATTTATTTATGGGGTTTTCAACCATATTCATGTTTATATGAATATATATAAATAAATATATATATATATTATGTAACATTTCCTAGATGACTGGGATCATGAACCTAGGAATTGACTATGGTTCATCGTTATTTATTTTATATGTCATCCAATGTTGGGTCTCATCCTGGGAGAGCAATTCCCATGATTTTAATTTTCATGACCTTGTCTCTTAGAATATTTATATAGAATATATTATTATTATTACTATTATTTAGTTGACTATATAAATTATATATACACATAAAATTATTTGGTATGTACGAGACCATGTTGGTGGTGCTATACCGAGTTTCTTACTCACACATTTCTCGATCTACCATTTCATATGGTTACACAATAAAATTTTCACATTGTTATAAAAATTGGATGTGATGAGGCCTTGAGATAAAAGAATATGATTTCATTCATGTATCTATCAATGTCATGTATGTGTTTTTTCTTGGAGATTGGATATATCCTTTTACTCTTATAACAATATCCATTATTTACATTTCCATGTATGGTCATCTAAGAGGGTGTTCAATGTTCTTTGTATAGTAGTGATATTTTTCATTTATATTTTCACATTTATTATTAAAACATGTTGAATTATAGTTTATTTATAACATCAACACTATTTTCATTATAACTAATTGATTTTTTATAATTATTTACATTATTTTTTACTATGATATTAGGGTACAGTTTCTCCACTAGACCACCATTAGACCCTCGGTACTATTCTCTAGCCTCTTCCTTACAATGAGGCACACATGAGGTCATCTTTGAAAGTGACATGGGCCATTGGACTAATGAAATCAAGGTAGATAGGTTATAATGTGGTATTAGTCCTATATGGTTTCTTAATACAATAAAAAATTGGATATGGTAGACACGAGTACTAGGAATTTGTTAGAACTAGTGAAGTATATTCGAATGGCCTTTATAGGAATCATGTTAATGTAAGAAGTCATTTTTTCTAGGAATATGGTATTTTTTCATGTTATGTTATATTTTAGTTGTATATTATTTTAGATTTGATAGATGAACATATTTTGTGTAGATTATGATATATTATATTTTTCTAGTTGATAGACTATTGAATAGGGAAATACTATTGATTTTGAATCTTTTTTGACAATGGAACGACATTTCCCATGAATCATATTTTAAATAAAGGATTCATATGTTTCTGGAATGATAGTTTGTGATATTTACTAATGATAGCGAAATATTGTGTAATGTATCAAAAAAACATAATTGGTGTTTTTTCATATACGGTTATGGTGACATTTAACTCAATTTGGTTGACATTAATATATATTTCCTTATGAACTAAGTCTATGTGGATCTATGAAAGGGATTTTGTAGTGAGGTTGATGAATTTTCCTCACACATGAGAGATATTGTGACATTAGTAAGTAAATATGACACACATTTCTATAATGATGAACCCCTTATATTGTGTTACTCTATAGGTTCAGATATTTAATTAGTTAGTAACAACCTTCACATGTTTTTGTTTTATAGATTGGAATTCCATTCAACTTATCCAAAACAACTTATTTTGTTACTAACCAAATTATGTATGTACTAGTAGTTGATACTTTCATTTTAGGTGATTAAGTTGAGTTTCTTTGGACAATGTTGATAGACACCTAAACACTGATAGTGAATAGGAACTCAATGTTGTATCAAAATTCATGGATGCCTCATAAAACATAGTTGGATACTGTTCATACATGTGAATTATGTCCTCTTGGGAGATTTACTTCTGGGGATAATCGAATACGACCAAGGACCTATTAGAATGAATTTCAATGTTATGACCCTCATAGGTATGTGTTATATTTACCAAAGATTTTATTTTACTAAGGCTAGGTGGTTAGGATAAAATACCATAATATCATATTTGATCATTAGTGCTAGGTAGGAGACCTATAATCCTTTAGTTATGAACCAGACCCTAGTAGGTTGATGTTAATTTTTTTATGGTAGTCATGGGAGAGTGGTTGGATTAACATCACACTCCTTTTAAGAAAGTTAGATTGGTTTTATGGTCGCTCGAGACTAATCTATGGTAGGTGATCGTATTTTGGGATTTAGACATGAAAAACTATATAAAAGATAATAAAGTAGATTTGGTGCCTATTTTCTATATTAGATTTGTTTAGATGTAATATTCATATTCCAGGCCTTGTTGACGAATATTTCTACAATTTATTTTGTAGTCAAATCATGGGTAGACACTAGTGACTAGAATTTCCCGATGTGCCTAGCCATCATGGAAATTACTGTTTCATAAAAGGAATTCTTGATTTTGAATATGATTTAGAAGGGAGATATTTTCTTAATCAATGATACAATCCATGTAGCACAATGCTCTTTACATTGAGATGGATGAGTTTTTGGGGTATGATTTGACTAATAAAGGGGTATGTTTGTTGAATGTGGAAACATATAAATTTTAAATAAATATGTTCACATGTTCAAGATTAGGACTGATGGTTTCAATTAACAAAGAATGTATCATAGGATTTGTGATGAAATTAAAAAATTCTCACAATGGTAGAGAATCCATGGAAGGTAAATTAGAATTTACGAGATGGTGGACCCTTGGATTACATTAACATTCATAATGGGTAGACATGGTGTTATTAGTTGGTTATGAAAAAAAACATATTTAGATGTGAGAATTGATCAATGTTATTTTTTATATCAATCTATAAAATATTAACATACTCATTTTTAGTGGTGATCTTTCCCTATATCTAGAAAATGTCCAGTTCTTGTAGGCATAGCATTACCTCAACACAGATAATTTTAAATTTATATTATATTTTAATAAAAAACCTATTTATATTGTGATCTAAGAGAAATTTTTAGTCATTAAAATGACCCATATGGATTATTTTTTATGTTTGGTGACCGTATTTGAGTTTTTTTATTTCAATTTTTTCTACGGGAATAGTTTATATTGATTAGGAATTAGTGATAAGTGATGTTTTCATTGATGGTCGGGTGTGAGCATGTTTCTAGACATGATAAATTTCATTTCAAAAAATAAATGGGAATCCTATATAGATATCGAGGATATGTTTTGTTGGTGAAATGAAAATAATGCTCCCAGGGTGGGGACAAGTGTGAGATAGGTCCTCAAATAGTCATTTGGATGTTAGATTCCAATGAAAAATGGAATAGTCTACCCATAAATATCATTGGAAATAAGAGGTGTAACTTGAAATATGGATTCAAGTGTAGTCAAAGTGCATTATTTTTCCCAGAGTGGTTATGATGATCTATGGGTATTAGATCAAAAATGTATCATTGTTTTTATGGTGGAGTTATTTTTTATAGAGAATGCTGATGGAGTTTTCAGAATATTCCACAAGAATTTGTTTCATGATTCAATGAGAATTCAAAAAATGATAACTATGTTCAGGATAAAGGTCTTTTGGAATCTTTTTTGTTTAAACATTGACTCTTGAAGCTGATCCTTATCAAGAATAGTTGACTGGATGTTTTCAAACTTCGTTTATATTTTATAGTTGAGTTAACATAACCTTGGTGTTTTATTGAAAATTATTAGTGCTGAATTGTGTTTTATAATCATTTGTACCACACATTTTATGTATAATTTATCTGTTCCTTGGGATTGAGAAATTAAATGAATCCATTTAAGTTAAAGTTAAAAACATGGGTAGGTGTGGTATTGTTTTCTTATTCCCTAATGTTTCTTGAGGAAAAGATATTCAAAGGTTAGTAGACTATAACACCATTTGTTTTGGAACACATTTAAAAATAAAGAGAATTTTAATTTTTCTATTATGGTGGATGATCAGTTTTGGGAACTCAAAATCCAAATTATGTTTTGACTATATTATAATCTATACATGGTGTTATTGGATATTTAAAAAGGACTAATGGATGTCCTAGGTTTTTAGGTTAGCACCGTTGGAGGAACTGGTGTCATTGATATTGAATATTTATGTTGTGAGAAATTCACATTTTGTACTCCATACATGAAAATAAATGGTTTAATGGGATGTATCCAAGAATGTAAATGAAATGAATTTCTAGTGTCATACCCTAAGGAATACACTATATGTATCTAGTACACCACATGAATGTGGATCATGTTTTTTACATAGAACATGATCTGAAACTAGAATGAATAGATCATAACAAGTATTAAAATAGGGGGATCCTTCAACATTTTCCCCTGTGGTACGAGGTAACAAAGATCACCATGCTATCGACTAAGCTCTCCTGCACACACTATATTAGTCACCGACGTAAGAGATCATGTGTGTTTTGATGCATTGGTGGGTAGAATCTTCCCCCATCAACATGATTCATTTTTCATATATATCGTTCATGATTTTATGAGTTCATGAATATAGTTATTCCTCGATTCCTCAATAACATGGTAGAATTGACCATTTCATATGGAGTTTTTATATATCTATTGAATCATCCATCTGATAGATTTTCTACACATTAGCACATGCCTATTAGATGGAGAATTTCACAATTTTGATTTTAAAATAATTTAAAGATTAAATTTAAATTGGTGAGGTGTTTTTATACCTCGTATTAGGAGTTGTCCTAAAGAATTGTCTTGAGGGTTCTTGTTAGACCTTCTTCACATAGTTTCTCATATTTTCATCTAGAAATATACATATAGTGAGTTATATATTTTATTCCATTTCGGTTTTATTGTTGATTTATAATTTTTGATGATGTAACATATGTTTTTTAACAATAAATTGTTTATCCATTGTTAGGTAATATCATTGAAGATGATACAAATTTGATTAGAAATTACCTAGAATGTATGTATATGCCAATTTTTTTAAAGGCAATGTATTGGTCAATGAACAAGAAACAAAATATTATTAAAAAGAATGAAAAATTACAAGAGTATGAAAGAGGAAATTTTATTACAATCTTTTTCATAATAAGGAAGGACCTCAACCAGTAAATCATCACTCCATGTAATGTCCTGGTTGATACCCTTGTTGGCATGACCATTTTCCACCATGTTTGCTTCTTGGTAGGTATGTATGGAAATGTATCTGATCTCCTAGAGCGAGCTTGGACAATTCATCCAACGCATTGAAAGAGACCAAGCAAGGAGAACCACACCATTTCAAATAGCATGGATAATGGTCATGCAATCAATTTCAATCCAAATATTATTCAAACCTTTTAGCTTAACAAAGTTAACAACATCTATCACCACCATCATATCAGCTTCCAGGGAAGAGGAAAATCCATAGCCACCAAATAAGAAGCCATGAAAATGTACAAGAGTGTCTCTGAAGATGGCCCCGCAGCCCGTGGTACCGAGATTTCCTTTAGAATCACCATCAATGTTGATTTTGTTCCTTCCAAGAATAAGATCTTGTCACAACACTTAAAATAATCACTTCGGTTGATTATATATCCTGTTGATTCTAAGCCGAAGAAGGCTGAAAAATTCACCATCCGATTTAGCATAGGAGGCTTCTGTAAGAGTGGATGCGTCCCTAATAGCAATAAGAATTCTCGCCCGACCTTCTATAAGATTGACTGAGGTTCTATTATGTATAATATCATTTCTATCATACCAGATAATATGGATGAGCTCTGAAACTGTGGATAGAAAGAAATTTTTAATCTGAGGTGAGAGATCCAGCACCACACAATATTTGAGTAATGAGAAAATTGAGTCAGCAAGTAACCATATGTAGTCAAAAATGTCAGTAACAAAATTCCAAAGAGCAGTGGTTGTGGAACAAGAAAAAAATATGTGATTGATGTCCTCTATATGTTGATTAAATAGGTGACATCAAGAGTTGAGTTGGATACCAATGGTTTGAAGGCAATCCTCCATAGGTAAGCGCTTGTGAGAAATATGCTAGACAAGATTATGTACGGATGGTTTGATCTAAGGGTTATTAAAAGGATTCATTTTGATGAATTATTTATTTAAATGAAATGGGTATAAGGTACAAGATGAATGTCTGGGTAACTAAAACCTCTAGTGCATTAGAATCATCCAACATTGTATGTTAATGACCATAATCGATCAATCCCTATTGGCAGCCCTAGTTTTGGAATTTTTTTTGATATATAGAGGGAGACCCATGTTTTTTTATTTGTTGTGGATCTGGATTATGATATCACTTGATGGTTTTCATATGGGGGACCCAATGGGTTCTTAGTTATTAAAATACAATAATTTAGTGTGACATGGTTTTCAGTAAAGATGTTAGATAATGTCACATTACAACACATGAAGATAATTTATGCGGATAGGATATTAAATTTATTATTTTTTATGGATTTATCCAACCACACTCTGTAGAGACCCGAATCTTAACGTACAAGGACATTACATTACTTTTTCAGAATAATTATTACATAACAAAAACACACACACAAGGACCGTAATAGTTTAGTGTCTTTGGAAACTCAGAACGTAATCTTCTAATCATGGTGAAAGATCTTCAACATCTCCCTTAAAGATATTCCCTTTTTTCTTACCTAAAACCATTCTTTATATCCTGGGGAAAAAACAGAAATGGGTGAGCTCAAATGCTCATTAAGGATAAACAAAAGAAAAATCAATCACACCATATTCATAAGAACATAACATTTTTGGAATCATAACCTGCAAAAGAGATCATAATATCATAACATGGGATAAATCATAGTAGTGAAATGAAATACCAATAATCAAAATGTAAAAGATGAAACATTATGGAATACACACACAATCATAGAGAATCATTTCTTATTAGTCAAGACTCATTACCAAGACTATCTTAGTGGACAAAGTCCATTTCCGAACCGAGTTCACTCCTCATTTCAGTCCTGTTTCACTGAACCGGTATAACCTACCGTTCCAGCCATGTCCATCTCATGAGATATACAATCTTTACCCAATGTATTGGAGAGAGATATAGGTCCCACCCATCTCATAATGATACCATTCTTATGTGTGCCACAAAATCATAAATCATATATCATTGCATAACCTTGTAATAAAAATGGGATTCTTAAACAACATGACATCATAAATCAATTCATATAAGATAAAGGAATTCATAAAAATAATTCCATCACAACATAATAAAATCCTTGTAATAATAGGGATAGTAATAAAACCCTTTATTATCTTAGATGGAAAATAATTTTCATAAAACACTTGAACTCCATTTTTGAGGAAAATACCCTTTCTACTTCAAAAACCCCTTTCCTTTCATAACATGTCATACAATTATAAACTAAAAGATGATGATTAAAAATAATCTTTAAAACTTTTAAAGGAAGCTTCTTGTATATAATGTTTTAAAAATCCATTCATGCCGTATAAGTTAAAAAAACATTCATCGTACTTTTGTCGGAAAAGTCAAAAAGTACCTCGTACGAAAAACGACAAAAGATTCCTTTAATATCCTTTACTAAAAACTCACTGAAGGGTAAAATTGGATTTAAACAATTTTAGGTGGATGGAAATAATATTAAATATTGAGAAAAAATGAATGTGGATGATAAAATACACCCCAGTAAATATAAAGTATAAACAATCTCGGATAAAAATGAGATTGTGATATTTCCCTTACCTTTGGTCCGATTTACTTCGTAAGTGTCCTAACCTCATGTATAATGATTTAAATAATGTTATTGACTTATTCCAGAATAATACACATTGTTATGATATCATATATGCTTCACTTATGACTTTATATTACCCGTTCTTTTGTAAATTCCATGTTAAAGAGCGTTTTGGGAAAAATTGTTTCATTTGTCGTCCGTGTTTTGACTTGTAATTATTCATATGATTACATAGATCATGATTAATTAATTCCAGAATATAAAACATGATTTATATCTAATATATATTCAGAATATACATATATATAATAAATCAGTAAATGGAAGGAAATACACCGTTCATGGAGACGGTAAGTCGTACGTACGCATGAACGCTGTATTCCTTTCCTTATTTTCTTGAATGGAATTAAGTAGATGACATATATATATATATATATATATATAAATCCAGTAGATTTAACATGTCATATATTTCATTATTATTCATTATATATACTTTATAATCATTCATGAATGGTTAATGTGGAGAATGAATCTCATCACATCGTGGAGACGGTAGTCCGAAGGTACGCACGAGCGATGACATCGTTCTCATGATCGTGAAATTGTGTTGAAGTGTATGTATACTATTTCAGTATCAATATCACTTTATAATAATCATATATAGTTATTAATTACACCATTATACCCATCCAATTAAGGTGGTGGCGGAAAATAGATTACACCACGGCGTGGAGACGGTATTCCGTACGTACGCACGTGCGGTGATTTCCTTTTTCCGTAGGATGGATAGAAGGTTAATTAGAGTTGGTTCATATTTATAATAACATATCAGTATATAAGAAATATGGATGTTATTACTTTATTATGAAACAACTAAAGAAGAAGAAGTTTAAAAAGAAATAATTTGAACAATATCGGTAATGGATATTACCTCTTTTTGACGCACCTTTTCTTAACCTCCACTTAAAAAACTAAGGATGATCTTTGAAGAAGACCAGGACCTCTAGGATGATACTAGGGAAGTGGAGAAGAGATTTTGGTAGGGTTTGGCCGAGCTTGAATGCTCAAATTGGTGTGAGGAGGAGAGGGAGGAGGTGCCCTTTTATAAGGGAGGAGAGGGGCACCTTAGAAAAATCTCAAAATATTATTTTATATTAAGGTCAAATTCGGTTTATAATGGTTCCAAACGGTCTTATTTCGAAGCAAAAGTGGGGATGGGTCGAAATCCTCTCATTAAATAGGATTTAGACAAGTTTAGGTTATTATTTTAACCTTATCAATTATATTTAACTCTAAGTTAAATAATTTAACTTTTACCATGTCTTTTTGTTTTCTTACACTGTATGGTTAATAAACTTACTATATCAATCCAAACGAACCCCATGTTGTCTATTATTAATATATATAATCTTATCTAAGTCATTTGGTCAAACCTTAGATTTTTAGGAATAAAATAACAATTAATAATATAATATTTGTTTTAAAAACTAATTTATGTCAATTTTGACACTATTTGGTACATGATTTTTATGAAATTGATAACAGAATGATAAGTTCGAAAAAAGATACTTAAATTAACAATAACATGTCATATTAACCTAGAAAATTAGTTTAAGTCATAAAAAGTCTCAAATTACATTTATTTGGGCATTTATAACATCAATTATGTAAATATTTCATTAATAAGACAATTACTGCATCATCTTTGTGTCATAATAAATTATTATTATTTAATCCCTAAAAATTATAAATAAATTTCTATGATGTAGATAATTGTATTATATTTCTGGAGACTATTCATGTTCTATGTTTCATGAAGTTTATCACGAGATTAAAATTATTATACTTATAAGATTTAAGAAAGTGACATGTTGTCACATTCTTTGGTTTTAATAATAATTAAATTATTTTCATTTAAAAAATTTAATTAAATGAATCTAATCCGACCCTTAGGTGATATGGGTCGACATTTAGTCATACAATAGGATTTTGAAAATTTTTAGGGTAATTTTAAAATATTATATTTACCCTTAATTACCTGATTTACCTTTAACTATGGTAAATAAAATTTACCGTAGTTACTATTCATAATTCCCAAAAATACAATGTAGTTTATTAACATAATTTGGATCCACTGATTCCAAATATGGAATCCATTTTTCCAAATTCAATTCACAAAAGTTGCAGAAATTAAATTAAAATTAATCCTGTTGTCTAAAGAAAACGGGTCTTTCTTTAAAACATTGCAAAAGATTGAATTGATTTATCCTAACAATTCAAGGTAGAATTAATGCTAACGACATAAATTATATTAAATGGTAAAAATATATTCTATTTATACTTTAAAACCAATAAATATTATAATTTAACCACATAAGATATTATGATGAAAAAAGTTGTTTTTAATTAAAATATAGGGTGTTTTTACTATTCATTAAAATATAAAAGTTATCGGAAAAATATCAAAACTTTATTTAATGTAAATTTTTATATCCTGATTCAAAAGAAGATTTTTATTTTGTCGAATTTAAAATATATAAATGTCAAAAAGTAGATTTAAAGTGGGTGCGCCATCAAAAGGCAGCAAAACTGTATTTTTTTAAAAATACTTATTTTACAGGAAAAATTTATTTTGTTCTTATACCATGTTCTAGAAATGTGTAAGATAAATAATAATGTTTTAAAATTAAAATTTTAGTTAACACTATTCATAACGGCTAGTTCATAATAATATATCGTTTTTTAGGAAAACTCGGTATTGCGTACAACACACGCTATCAAGGAAGGTCGCGATTACATGTAATGCAAGCCAAGTCAGGGTTGCGTGTTGTGCAAGAATTCATCGTTGTTTCGTATAACAGAATCCAACCATATTTCATTTATACATTGAATATATATATATATATATATACACTCAATGTTGCGTAGAATAACTATTATCAAAATTGTGTGTAACACGATCCAAGAATAGTGTTGCGTATACTACAAGCTAATAAGGTGTTGCATATAGCGCAAGGTAATCTTGGTGTAGCACAAGACAATAATGAAATTAAAAGAATATTTTTCATAAAATCTCGGGGTGTTACACACTCTTATTTTTTTACTTCTACAATTTATTTATGATGCAAAAAATATTAGAAAAGTATTTTCCTAGTTCCCATATGAAGGTTCATACATATTCCAATACTGGATTTTCAATGACTGATCACAATTCCTATGATTCTTCTTATATTTTTGTTTCAATTGTAATATTATTTTAGACACCCGTAAAAACATCATGGAATTTTTCCATGAGTGATATATAGACTCCCATTCAGGAATTACATGGATATAATCATAGGCTAGAATGGTTTTAGGTATACCTAGACAGATACTTTTTATCATTTTCATATAATCCCTCAAACATGATCATAGTTCATATGAATTGTGTTATGTCTTAGTGATACTTGATATTCCTTATATGTATTGATATTGAAGGACCTAGTAGGATTTTATTCATACGATCCCATATAGACACATGGTTAAAATTTTAGAATTCAACGCATAAATCATTATATGAATTTGTTTATATTACACGTCGAGTGATACTCAGGTTCCTTACATTGAATTCCTTTTGTGGTCTTATGGGATGATTGATTTTATATGTACAATGATTTATAAATTATTTCATTAAATATAAATACATGGATGAGATCATAGGTTATATTTACTATGTTATGCCTTGAGTGATACATTGGTTCCCATGTAAAAATTCCTTGGACTAACTTATAGGGTATATTTTTTTTAAACTCAATTTTTGATACTATAATTACCATATATCAATTCTGTAACGTCCCATCCTAGGAGCCACTGAACGGTGCTCTGAGCTAGTTTGTCAGAAGCCCTAAATTGCATCTCCTCGTACGCAATAGGATGTCGACTAGTAGTGAGGGTCTGGTATGTCAGTCTTGGGGAGACTATACCCTCTGTTATCAGAATAAAATACTAGCGGAAGGAACCATGAATTAGCGGGAAAAAATATAATAGCATAAATTTTACTAGAATAACCATAAATGAAAATACAATAATCAACTAAAATGTGAAACATGCTATTACAATGCCAGATCCATGTGTCCACAATAAAAATGATGTAAATACACAATAACTCCCAATGGGCCCTGAACCATGTCCAGCTCCTTCAACCAATCTCCATCCCAAACACAGTAATCAAACCAGGGCTCCTTCCCTTGACTTTTCTTGCAAAAACAACATTTTTTCAGGTACTGATCAGGAAGCCTCACTAGGGTGTGAGTACAACTCAGTAGGTCACCACCCATAGTGTAAAAAATAATCTAGTCCAAAACAGTTTATGTAGTTGGATTAATAATAAAGAAAGTAAATTGAGGAGAAATATTTCATTTATCCAATTCAACATTATTTAATAACATAAACACCCAGTTTCTTGAGAGCCCTCAAAACACAATACTTTCTTCAGCCCGTGTCAGATCCTAAACCATTTTTCCTGCTCAATACATAATCATTATGTCACAATATCTAGTTACATAATAGCCAAAAGTAACCATAGTACAAAATAAATGAAACAGTGTAGAATTTCATGTCTAACAAAAATGTGATTATTTGGAGCGTCAGTCCATTTCTCACAACCCCATGGGTATTTGGATCATTAGTCCTTGTCCACAAAATACAAAATTCCTGCATGTCATTGGTTCTAGAATGCAATGTATAGAACCTCTGTGGGTATTTGTAGCGCCAGTCGATGTCCCACAACCCTTTTTCAAAACAAATAACCAATTCACATATACAACCATCTTCAAATGTTTAATCATCTTTATCCTTCCATTATAACTCTCAACCATATTCAACTAGATACACAATTCACACAGAACTTCATAACTAATCCACCAATTAATTATTTATTCCATGACATTTATACATCTGCATACGCCTAGCAAGATGAGACTGTGGGATTGGATTTCGACTACCTACCTTGATTTATTGATGGAAGTTAGCCCAACATGAAACCCCATAATCCAAGCGGCACAACGTTGTCGATCAAGTTCGGGATCTAAATCTGGAAGGAGAGCAGATCTTCAATCCATGCCTTCAATCCTGAAGAATAATGTTTGGATCACCTTGGAATCTCTCTAGGATGATTTGAAAACACCTAGAATGTGTCAAGCCTCAGTAGAGGTCAGAAATATGGAAGTCCCATGGCTTGGGTGGTTTTTTTAAAAATATTTTCCAAGTAAAAAACTGCGTGCACGGTTTCCTAGACAGTGGCTTATAGTCAATCAAGCCGTGCTGACCTCAATGTCTAGAGATTCATGGTCTGTATGGTTTGGTCGCATAGTTTTTCAAGTAAAAAAACTGCGTGCACGGTTTCCTAGACAGTGGCGTACAGTCAATTAAACCGTGCTGACCTCAACTGACCACTGCCTGTTTGTTTTACACAAATGTTCACCCAAACGCATCCAAAGTCACTACTCCAAAATAGAGATTCTGAAAAACATCAAATGTACTTAAAAATGTTCCCGATATTAAATCCATAAAAGGTTGTAATCTTACATTATCCCTACCTTATAATAGCTCATCCTCGCGCTGTACTACCGAACTTCTCTGAAATTCTGAGCAGAAAATATCGGGCCACTAAGTTCTTATATCTGACTCCCATTCCCTTGTCTCTTATTACACATGTCCATGATTCCATAAAACATGACTATCGGTACAGTCTTTCCCCTCAACACCTTCTCAATGTGACCCAACACACGTATCAGATGTTCCTCAAATGACGAATCTCTTTCAAGCTCAACATCATCCAAATCGATCACATGAGAAGGCTCAGGGTGATACCGTCGTAGTTTTGAGACATGGAAAACATCATGAATTTCACTATATTTATGTGGAAGATCCAATTGGTATGGTACCTGCCTGATTCTGTTTACCAACTCAAAATTTCCAACAAACCTATGTGCCAACTTTCCCTACCTCTGTATCATGTGGTGACCCAACCTAGGTGACACCGAAAGAAAAACATGATCACCCTCTATAAACTCTAAGGGTTACCTCCATTTTTCAGCGTATAACTTCTGCCTACTCTGAGCCATAGGAAAAGTTTTCATAATCATATGAACCTGCTCTTTTGTCTCTGGCATGAGACTTGGTCCCAACAACTCTTACTCACCAACTTCTATCCAGCATAGTGGTGATCTGCATGGCCTACCATAAAGATCCTCTTTTGGTGCCATCTTTATAGTTTCCTAATAACTATTGTTATAGGAAAACTCGAATAAAGATATGTTTTTCCCCAATGAACCACCGAAGTCAAGTACACACGCTCTCAACATATCCTCAAGCACCTGTATAGTACGCTCTGACTGTTCATCTGTTTGTAGATGGAAAGTTGTACTCAATAAAACATGTGTACCAGGTGCCTTTTCAAGCCCTTTTAGAATCATGACGTAAACTATGAATCGCTATCTGAAACTATAGTTCAAGGGACCCTGTTCAACCAAACTGTCCTCTGTAAATACAGCTCTCTGAACTGCTCAACTGTAAAATATTTCCTTATATGTAAGAAATATACCACCTTAGTCAGTCGATCCACAATGACCCAAATAGAATCATTATTCCTAGGAGTTTTTTGAAGTCCTATCACGATGTCCATGGTCCCATCATCCCACTTCCATTCTGGAATGGACAAAGGTCTTTGTAAACCTCCAGGTCATTGATGCACCACCTTCACCTGCTGACAGATAATGCATCGTGTCACAAACCCTATTATCTTCTTCTTCATGCTTGACCACCAAAACTGTCGTCGGAGATCAAGATACATTTTGGTCACACCAGGGTGAACTAACCATCTTGATGCATGACATTCCCGCATTATCTCCTCTCGCATGCTCGTATGAACAACAACCCAATTCTTCATATAAAGGATATCATTCTCTTCTATCATCCAGTCTGATGGTCTCTCCCCACCTTCAACGTTTTGCGTCAAGGCCAAGCATTACATGTCCTCATATTTCTTGTCCCAGATCTGTCTCAAAAGTGTAGACTCCACTACAACCAACACGAGTTTCATTTCCTACTGTATCTCCTGAACCACAACGTGCATTCCAGCTAGAAACGACATAATCCTCCACTCAATACTAGAATACTGAACAATCTGAGTCTGAGTGTTCTACTCAAAGCATCAGCCACATAGTTTCCTTTACAAGGTGTATATACCATCTCAAAATCAAATTAATGCATATACTCAACCCATGTCCACTATCGAAGATTCAAATTGTACTATGAAAATATGTTATTCAAGCTCTTGTGGTCTATATAAACTGTAAAACATTCACCCAAGAGGTAGTTTCGGCAACACTTCAAAGTATAAACCACCACTGCCAACTCAAGGCCATGCGTTGGGTAATTCCTTTCATGCGGCCTCAGCTGTCGAGAACCGTATGCCACAACTTTATCTCTTTGCATCAACACAGATCCATGTCCTGTCCCATAATTGTCACAATACATTATTAAATCTTCACCTAACCCAGGGAAAGCCAAAATTGGTGTGGATGTCAAATGCGTCTTTAACTCTTGAAAAGATGCCTTATAGCGTCCGACCATTCAAACTCTATTCACTTTTTGGTCAACCCCAAAAGTGGTGTTTCCATATTGGAATAGTCTTGGATAAATCTACTGTAAATGTTTTCTAATCCTAGAAATCATCAGATATTGAAAATAATCTTGGGATGCTCCGAGGAAGCCACTACCTGGTCCTTCTCTGCATCCACTAAAACCCCATTCCTCAATATAATGTGTCCCAAGAAGTGTACCTGATCAATCCAAAATTGACACTTAGATAGCTTGGTATATCGCCAATTCTCATTTAGTGTACTAATGATGATGTTAAGTTGTTGTGCATGATCGTCATGAGTGTTGGAGTACACCAAGACGTCTTCCACATATACCACCACAAATTGATCTAGGTACGGATGGAAGATACTTTTAATCGTGGCCATAAACACTGTTGGTGCGTTTGTTAACCCAAAAGGCATTACAACAAACTCATAATGCCCAAACCTACTCCTAAATGCAGTCCTCGGAATATCAGAAGTCCGAACTCTCAACTGATGATACCCCAATCTTATGTCGATCTTTGAGAAAACACAGGCTCCCTTCATCTGGTCAAAAAGATCATCAATATGCAGTAGAGGATATCTTTTGTTCACATTCATCTTGTTCAACCACCAATAATTGACAGAAAAACATAAAATCCTATCAGCTTTACTTGAAAACAGTACGGGTGATCCCCATGGTAACATACTTGGACGGATAAATCCGTTATCCTTTATGTATTCCAACTAATATTTGAGTTCTTGAAGATATGTAGGTGAAATTATATATGGTGGAATAGATATTGTCTCAACTCCTGACATGTTCTCAATAGTAAATTCAACATCACTCTTATGTGGAAGCCTTGAGAAGTCTTTCCAGAATTTATCCTGAAACAAATAAATCACTACTGGAAGGTCATCTTTACTAACACCATCTTCATCCAGTAAAAGACTAGTTACGTGGGTTGTGAGCTCCCCAAATTGCTGAGTAATCGGCCATGCTTGACCTGCCTGGATATCCTACACACCATGGTGAATGTAATGGTAACCCGCATGCAACATAAATGTCACCCTCTGATGATAACAATCAACGTGGGATCGGTATGTGACTAACCAGTCCATACATTAGATTAGGTCGAAGCCTATCATATCAAGGATATAGAGATCCCATAAAAATGGTATTCCCCGATCTTAAGAGAACATCCCTTGCACATTAAAATGTCTCTCGACAGTACCCCCAATGGTGTGACTATCCTTATAGACCTGCTCACAAACTACACCACCAAACTCAAACCATTTACAAGATATGTAGATATAAAGGAATGAGAGGAACCGATATCAAATAAAGAATTATCTAAAGAAAAACCCATAAGAATATTACCTCTCACTATCGATGATCTAGCGTCGTTGTCCACATGTGTTGGTTGTACTCCATGAAACTGTGTCACACCTCTCCCATGTGGTTCCATATGACTCCCCTTACTTGTAACACTCTGATGATATGGACCTTACTGAAAATTATAACCACATCCATCACCCATACCACCTCGGTCAGTAGAACTCCAACTTTGTGACTGAATGGGTTTAGAGGATTCCCTTCCCACACTCTGACTCTGTTTAGTAAATCTATCACCAACAGACTCCTTTGGGTTCCAGAATAACATCTAGAGATGTCCCATCCTAACACATGATCTACATTCAATAGGAGGCTACGGACATCGATTAAAATAATGTCTCGGCCTTCCACACTAGTGAAAATACACTCTGGTAAGGTAATGTGTAACTGAACCCTTTGTTAGGTTACACTGTCTCCCACCTCCCTATCTGACATTCTCATAACATCGCTTCTTGCTCTCAAAAGGTGCACTACTTGACCATCTTGAAAAAAATTCCACCACTAAAAGCCTCATTCAGCTTCCCCTTAAAGATGAGAAATTGATTTTCCACTTTCAGAAACTTCTTCTGCCTGAAAGATATTCACTTGAGACTTAATTTCACATTTAAGTCCATTCTGAAATCATCTTGTTGAAGTGTCCTCGTCTGCTGCCAATGCTGGAGGAAAACATAGCAAGTCTGTAAAGAGTCTAGCGTAGTCCATTATAGACATATTCCCTTGATCTATCCTCCTGAAATCAGCTGCTTTCTATAGTCTGAGCGGCTCTGGAAAGAAGTTCTCAAATAACATCTCCTGAAATTCCATCCACTCCGTAGCTTCCAGCTAGCCATTCCGAGTCTAGATGTCCCACCAACGTTTCTATTAACTGTACAACATCTAAGCTTCCAACATGAATCTCTACTCAACAGGTTTATCCAAGTGAAAATGTATAGTCTGGGTATATTCAATCTAGAACTCAACTTTCTCCAGACCACCCTCTCCAGTAAAAGTCGTCAGGTGCTGCAACTGAAACTCCATCGTAAGTTCAAACATACTCTTCACAACATACCATGGGTATCTTTCCATCATTTTTATGAAATGGGTGAATTTCTCTCGAAACTTTCCCCCCACTTCTTCAGTTGGTACTATTGGGGCTTCAGGTTAAACCACAGGGGGGCCATTTCTAACTATACCCCCCGCTCGTCTTCTCAACAAGCATCGTGGAGGTATAATTCTACAAGCCAAATATGCCATTTAAAAAACAGTTCAAAATGTTACCACAATTACTCACAAACAAATTATTCATATAACTTCACAATTATTTATTTCAATATCAAAATTAGAAACCATTTTCATTTGAATTTAACAAGCAAGTAAATGAAATGGTTTTAGATCAACAATCTACCCATAATCCATTTTCCTTCCATGCCTAACATGATGCATATCACAATAATCATGAGTGCCAAGAATGATTCATGTAGATAATATACTCATGCAATTATGATCCATGAATCAATACTCAAAAAATTATAGAAATAATAATCACATAACACAACAAGTGCATCACCCAAGGTGAAATAATATTCAACTATAATGAAAAACATCAATAATAGCAATCCCACTGTGAGTACATGAGTTTTACCCCATGCATGGGTTTACGACACCCATCCTCGAGCTCATTATCAAGCCCCGTAATTTTATAATATCACATCTACCTTGCCCCAATAGTCATACAAAAAGAAAATGAATGAAAACATGCCTTTGATACCACTTTGTAATGTCCCGACCCGGAAACCACTGAACGGTGTTCCGAGCCGGTTGGTCACAATCCCTTAAGCGTGTCTCCTCATACGCCATAGGATGCCGACTAGCAATGAGGGTCTGGTATGTTGGTCTTGGGGAGACTATACCCTCTATTATCATAAAAAAATACTAGCGGATGTAACCAAGAATTAGTGGAAACATAAATAAATATAATAGCACAAATGTTACTAGAATAACCAAAAAATAAAATACAATACTCAACTGAAAGGTAAAACATGCTATTATAATGAATGATCCAAGTGTCCACAAGGAAACTGATGTAAATACACAAAAACTCCCAACGGGACCCGAACCATGTCCGACTCCCTCAACCAAGCTCCATCCCAAACGCAGCCATCAAACCAGGGCTCTTTCCCTTACCTTGTCCTGAAACAAAAATGTCTATTCGGGTACTGATCAGGAAGCCCAAGTTGGGTGTGAGTACGACTTAGTTGGTCAACACCAAAAGTGTCAAAAAAAATCTTGTCCAAAACAGTGTATGCAGTTGGATTAAAAATAAAGCAAGGCAATTGAGGAGAAATATTTCATTTACCCAATTCACCTTTAATTAATAACTTAAACACCCAAGTTCCCGAGAACCCCCAAAACACAATACTTTCTTCGGCCCGTGTCAGAGCCTAAACCATTTTCCCTGCTCAATTCATAATCATTAAGTCAAAATATCTAGTTACATAATAGCCAAATGTAACCATAGTGCCAAATGAATGAAAGAGTGTAGATTGTCATGTCTAGAACACACGTGAGTATTTGGAGCATCAGTCCATTTCTATCAACCCCATGGGTATTTGGAGCATCATTCCATATCCAAAAAATATCAAATTCATGCATGTCATTGATTCTAGAATTCCATGTCTAGAACCACTATGCGTATTTGGAGCGGTAGTCCGTGTCCCACTACCCATTTTACTTACAAATAACCAATTCACATATACAAACATATTCAAATGTTTAACCATCGTTATCCTTTTATCATAACTGTCACCCATATTCAATTATATCCAAAATTCAAAAAGAACTGCATAACCAAAGCATCAATTAATTATTAATGCCACAACATTTATACAACCTCATATGCCTAACAAGATGAGACTCTGGGATTGAATTTAGACCACCTAACTCGATTTATTTACGGATGTTAGCCCAATGTGAAACCCCAAAATCCGAGTAGCACAACGTTGTCGATCAATTTCATGATCTAAATCTGGAAGGGGAGCAGATATTCAATCCAATCTTTCAATCATGAAGAAAGATGTTTGGATTTCCTTGGAATCTCTTCGCGAGGCATTGGAAACCCCCAAAATCTGTCAAGCCCGAGTAGAGGTAAGAAATATGGAAGTCCCATGGTTCAGGTGGTTTAAAAAAAAGATTTTCGGAGTTAAAAACTACACACATTGTTTCATGTACAGTGGCGCACAGTTTGTAAAGCTGTGAAAAAACCGTGCTGACCTCACTATCCAAAGATGCATGGTCTGCATGACTTTGTCGCAGGGTTTGTCAAACCTTGAACAAACCGTGCGTACCTCTTTGTCCAGTTCTGCTTGGTTGGAATGGTTTGGTTGCGTAGTTTGTCAAACCGTGCACAACGTACTACCCTTTTGTTTTAGTTAAATGTTCACCCAAACTCACCCCATGTCAGTACTCCAAAATAGAGATACTAAAAAAAAATTAACGTACCTGAAAACGTGCCCGAGATTGACTCCATAAAAGGTCGGGATCATACAAATTATGTTGATGAAATCATTGGGATAATGAATTTTATAAATCATTATTATAATTTTACTCAGTTTCAATGGTTATGAAATTTATTTCCTGATCTTATTTATATATAGAATTTACATATTTATCAGATTTCTAGTTGTCACCTTAAATCCTTCATTATTGTAATTGGATACAAGTGAGGGTGAACCAAGGGTTAGGGCATGATTCCTCATGTGGTGGTGTAGCATACATAGTGATATATTTATAATTGGCTGAAGGAGGTATCTTCGATTAGGATTATGGTCTCAAGGATAAAATTAATTATATATGGATTTATTGGTTCTGTATGTAGCTCAATTCACTTTTCAATGTATGCCCTGATTATTAATGTCGCGTCCTTTATGATCTGCTACTATTTCATAGTTATATTTTTTCACTTTATTAAAGAATATTATAATTTATATATATTTATATATATATATCTGAATATATATATATACACACACTTAAAAATTTATATCTAAATTATGTAACACTTCCCATTCGACCATGATCATGGAACCTGTGATCGATTGTGGTTAATTTTTTTTTCATTACAACTTCTAGTTGTGTCTCATATATGTCGTAAAATTCCATTGAGTTATAGTTGTAATACCATGTCTTTCATATTATATTTCCAGATTTTATTAGTATTATTACTATTATTCATATGAGGATATAAATTATACATAAACATCAAATTACTAACTATTAACTAGATCACATCGGTGGCACGATGTTGGGTTTTGAACTCACACCCTACTCAGGCCTTCATTGCACAGTGGTACCTGATCTAATTTTCACAAGGTTTAAATCATATGATGGGCTGATTTCTTATACTAATAAATCATGATGGAATTCATGTGTATGTGGAGATCATGTATATTGTTTATCTCAGAGATTTTAGTAGAGTCCTTTAATTTTATTTCAATTTTATTTTATGATCACCAGGTTGTAATGGTCAGTCCCCTAGGTGACAATTGTTGTATGTATGACATGGTTATTAAGGATTTTATAGAATTTTATTTATTATTGTGTTAGGTTATATTATATTATTTTACTACTTCATTAAAATATTAATACTTATATTGATGTTTTATGGTCATTTCATCTATCTATGCCCTGATATGAGGGTATTGTATCTTGACTATACCACCATTAGACACCCACTGATAGTCAGCAACATCTAGCATACAAGGTTGCATGCTTGAGGGTGTGTGAAAAACTATCCAAGGTTTTGATAATAGTGAAATATTAGTCAATATTATACATATAATTTTAATAATAATGTAGATGTAGTTCTAAATGTCCTTCACAATAAAATTTAAGTAATAGAATAAGATGGAAGTTGTGTTCCATGTTGAAAAATATCCCATTGTAGAATAATAGAATAGTTTAATATCATACATTAAATAAATGTTGGAGAACACCCCCATATATTCATTTCATTTAATTGGAGTTTTCTAAATGTGTATGGATAATTTCAATGAATATCACGAATTAAAAATAAATATATAAGAATCTAATGTCCAATTATCTAGTTGTTAGTAGATTGGACAATATCCAATTACAATTTATTGTGGATTATTGTAAAGTCGTTCTCTTAATTTATTTTCTTTGGTGTATATAATTCCCCTTTGAAATGTAATATAATTATTAATTAATAATTCATCATATTGAATGATTCAAATTATATTATTTCATCCATGTGTAATTGACATGAAAATAATCAATTGGAGAATTTTATTTTACCATCTCACTTCCGTAGTTAATTATTAATATAATATTGAATCAATCTATTTCATGTGATAATTTTTCATTATAAATTAAATTCCTATTAATTTCCAATATTTTTGTTTGATCTATATGAATAAAAAAATATACCATTTTACATACAATTTTTACTTAGAATTATTTTTATTTGACTATAAAAATATTGATAAATATGTATCATTTTCTCAATAAAAATATTTTATGATAAGATGTATTTTTTCATTAATGAAGTCATTTATTTCATATATGATGGATTAGTTGGAAATGAAGACATGGGTGGTTCCTAATTATAGATAACAACTCGATGCATCAACATGTCTCATTAGAAAATTCAGTTGTCCCAATCACATGGGGTTTTAACCAGTAGTATTGAACTGTTTTTTTGGAAAGATCTTGATGGTAGTGGTATCATGATTCCTATGATCCTTAAAAACAATAATTTTTAAAGTATATATTTATAATACATTTATTATTATTATTCCTTTTTTTGGAAATTATATTTTGTCATGATTCATTTCACTCTCAATTACTGACTAAGTTTCATGTGTTTTAAGTAATATACATTGAATTACTGATTTTTATATTTTCATTCCGGATATATTACACGTTAAATAACCCTTACTATCAATTTAATCTCACCCATTTAATTTCTCTATGATATGAAAAATAAATCATAGATTGATTATTCAAATATTCAAATCATTTTTAATGTATTTTTTATATATTCATAACATAAATTATGCATCTTGTTTATATCTATTTCTTCAATAATAATAAACTCATTATTCATTCTACATGAGAACTTTTGTATCCTTTTCCAATATAATACATTATGTCACAAAATCATTTTTACAAAGTTTAGGGTCATTACTATTGGTATCATATGATGTTTAGTGGAGACCTTTGGAACAAGATTTTGGATAATTAAAATCAGGGATCATAACCTGATTATGGATATTGTCAATGACTACATAATAACATCATAATGTTCTGGTATATAAAATATTTCATTGTTATCATTATGAATGCATCCGTTCCACAATACTATAAATGGATGTGAACCTGGAACATATATACATCGGGGTAAAATCTCTATAAAGTGAGAATTTAGGTAGACCTAATCATATTGGGGTGCACGATAATTGGAGTTACTATCTACCTAGTTTAACACTCTTAGTAGATATTCTTTAGACAAATAAATTTTTCATTATTATGAATTTTTATGGATTTGAAAATAAATATATTCGCAGATAAATAATGAATAATTTTGTTATCTATTTCTCGATATTTTAAATTTTAAATTATGATTTAAGAGTCATTATTTTATGTGATAATGCACTATATTGTATTTTTTAAAAATTAATCCTCGAAGGGTTATAGGTATTAACACTCAAAGATTTTTTTAGATTTCCCTACTAAGGAATCGAATTGAGATAGCATTAGAACTGAATAGATTATGAATATATTAGGGATCATAATTAGGTATAAAAAATAAATTTTCCATGATGGAGAAACATATTCCACATCATGATTATCCTATATTGGATCTTTTTATGTGATTGGAACCCCAATCATTTGGTGGGACTACTAATAAAATGGAAACTAAGTAATTCATTAATCCATTGGATAAAATATTTTTCACCATGGGATGTGGTTAAATGAAATAGGATACAGTTGTAGTTTAAATTATCAAATAAGATGTTGATCAATGGTAGTTCATGGGGTAGAATACTAGGGAGTAAGATCAAATATAACACATAGAGTTGAATGATTTTAAGGATACTGTTATGGATTCTTTCTCCATGGATTGCAACCTAACATTTCATTATGATGTTGGAATTACTTTTTTCACCATTCAAACATTGCAAATGTGGTCACAATTCATCACATTAGTAGCCATGTATTATTCTTGGTAGAAATGGGGTTATGGGATATCTATTCATCCTTTTATGTATTCATACTTATAACTTGTTTTCTTGTATGGTTCACTCGAATATATTAATTCATGTTTGTGAAACTAAATCTAGGTTTTATATCATTTTTGACTCTAATTTTTTACACTACTTTTGTTTGAACATTCCAAGTTGACTAGACTAGGTAGAAACCTGCATGCAATAGATTGTTCATGTTGGGAATAATTTTTAGGTTAGGATTATGGAATATTGGTCACCTTTATAGAGGAATCTCAGGCATGGAACCAGAAGAATACATGTCGGTCACGATGTTTCTAATTCCAAAGCAATATCATCAATGATTTTCAGCTCAATAATCTCATGTTTAGCCTGAGGCAGTTTGCGCCATAGGTGCATATATTCCATGGTTTTCACCATAGTCATCCATTGATTAGAATGAGGTATCATTATGGGATGGAATGAAATTTTAACATATTTTAGAGAAGAATTGAGAATGATTAGAACACCCCATATAGGAGGATCCAGGGGTGCATCGCTAAGATGGAACACTGGATAGGTTTATCAGTTAGATGGAAAAGAACACCTTGGGAAGCCAGATCCAGGTGGTTTATTATATACAGGGATTCTATCACACTATAAAGGCTAATCATAATTCTATTGAAGGAATACTAATGTGTAAACCCATAGAATGGGGGAACTAAATTTTATTGTTGTTTGGGATTGAAACTCAGTGATTTTTTCAATGTACATTATTAAATTGATATGTATCAAACCCTATATAGATATATTGACGGTGTAGTGCTTACGCATGAAAGTGGACCTTAAAGATAGCATTTATCATTAATGCAATGATTTGGGTATTATTCATGATAGCTACTCGGTGTTCTTTTAGGATTAGCAATGAAGTGGATGGGGTTTACAAATAAGATCTTCCTAGGGGGATGGCATAATCTCACTTGGATTTGTTGGCCCATGTAAAATAAAGATTGATTTGGATGAAGTGTTGTGTGGAATGGATTGGATGGATGTAGTGGATGGAGTGTTGGGTTTGAACCTCATATATCTTTTATACGTAACATAGTGAGTCAAAAATCAAATTATACGTAGTTTGAAAAGGAAATGATGACTGGGGATTACTTATGGAAGCTTCCTAGTGAAATAGAGCATATGGTTGGGGATTACGAACAAAAGCTTCCCAGAGAGGGGAACATGATAGTGCTTACTTCCGAATGGATTCCAATTTTACATGATGGGGCATACACATATGAGAGATCCATTGAACTATAGGTTGGTATTCATGGTCAATACTAAACTATAATCCCATGTGAGTCATTCTTTGTGTGAGTAATTAAGTGGAAGTAGTAGAAAAGACCATCATGTCAAAAGATAACAGTAAAAAAATGTTAGGTATGGGGATTATGCATATAAGTTTCCCTTGCAAGATTCCATTACATGTGAGTAAAATATCATTTTGTATGAGGAAGATATAATTCCCTATTACTCATACAAAACTCATCCTACCAATGGTTTGAGGGGCTTACATGTGGAACAAACATGTGGTGGAATGATCTGGACACCATGGTATCCCATGGGGGTCACACATGGGGAACCCCATGTGAATTTAACAGGATGATATAAAATTTTTATTTTAGGGGATGAAGAAATTGGTGATAGGTAAATTTACATCATGTAGTGTGGTTGTGGGGGACTTACTTCTCCCCCTTCGGGATTACAAAACCATCAAACATAATCCCTTGAGAGGGACACAAATTTGTTAACTCTTGGGTGTAATGGGGTGGAGTAGTGGTCTGTCGAGAGGTCCTTGTTATGATCTATATAATGAATGGAAAAGGTGATTACCATACATATGATAAAACAAAATGTCATGTAATCTAATGATTTAATGGTTTAGGGGGCACTATGTGAGGGACCAAGAAATCCCTACATGAATTCTTGGATGGTTGAACGGAGGAGGTTCAAACTTTTTATGGGAGACATGAACAAGAGTAGCAAGGATATTTTTCATATAATCTATAACTTACATGGACATTAAAGGAGGGGAGATCATAAAATTTTGTCTTGCACATAAGATTCATGGTTTAGTATGAGATTGAGTTGTGCACAATGCCATGTGTGCATAGAATAGTGTGTTTTTCATGAACCCGAATTAGGTTGAAGGAAATTGAGTAAAGATAAAAAAATGTGGGACCACTCAAGGGAGGTCCCACTAGGAAACTATTATACAACATATATTTTTTTAGGATTTAATCATTTCACAATGCCACGTTTGGTCGTTCTTATTCCCAGTTGATAATCACATTGACTTCCAATGGGAAGTCCTAAAAATGGGGTGGAATTCAATATATAGAGGAAGGATTAATTTATGGTACTAGAGTTTATACGAACACAATAGGTATTATTAATGAGTGGGTCCTTTTTCATTGGTGCAATATAATGAAATGGGCTGGTTATCATCGTATTTAGGGAGAAAGATGTTTCCACATGATCAGGTGACTCGTGTGCATGTCAGAACTCTTGAACTACCATGGTCATATCCATAAATGTGTACAAGGGGACTAAGATAAAATGAATTGGGAACAAGAGAATATTACATGTGGATTATAGTCTTCTATGTGTGTCTTGAATCTTGTGCTCTCCTATTTCATGACCTCGAAAGTGTTCCACCAAGTTGAATAGTGGATTCATTTTGTCCCAAGATGGACGTTTGTGTTTTCATATGGAATTTAGTGCCAATAAATTACCCTACCATGGAATATTATATATATGGGGACCATATGGTTAGGTTATCATGTAAATTCCAAATTCCATCATTTTATTATTGGTGGAATTCATATTTGACTTCCATAGGAATCTATTCTTATCAACCTGGAAAATATGAATCCCCATACACCCTTGTAAATATAATTCTTGGAAAATTTTCAAATCTTGAGAAAACAATAAATGAGGTAGATTATGATGAAATAAATGAGGGAGTAGATGATTTTGGTTATATGGAATCCATGGGGACATGGAGTCCCTGAGAAATCATTGAGATCACCATGTCTTCATAATAGTAAACCAAACTTCTCCTAGTAAGAACAAATTACTCTAATAAATCCCTAATTATTTTACTTTAACATGTTTTATCTAATAAGAAGAACTATTTTTATTAAGGAGTATCTTGGTAGTTACCAGGATACCACCACTATTGGAGAGAAAGAAACACCAATGGGAATGGTGGAGCATCTGTTGCTGCTAGTACCAGGGGATGATGTAGGTTATGAACCAATTGAGGCTAAAATGAATGGGGAGAAATCGTCGAAATCCTTGGATCACCATATCATTTATGGTGGGTTTCCCTAAATTAACAATTGAAAAATAATGTATAATGGATCTAGTTCATCCCTTTTGAATAATAATTGATGTCCCTCCCCAATATGGTAAGAGAAAATTTAGAAATTTTCCATAATTAAATTTTAACATATCATTAGCATTACCATATTTTCTTATCAAATGAATAATATACTATTGTGATGGAAGTGGAATGGTTCACATCATTGAGATACATAGTGCTAAAGGGTCTCATGTGGGGGAGGTCACTTTTTTAACTCATGGGCATGCCCCAATGGATCATTGCACCATTTAGTCTTCTCTATCACCTGGTCATTCTTTTCTTTTACTGAGTAAACTTAATGAGGTTCCATTGTCGCATGCATTGCTCAAAATTTCACAAGAATTAAATCTTTATGAGTTTGAACAGTCTATGGGATCTATTATGGTGGATTCACATCTTCACGATGATCTAGTCATCAATGAATATATGTCATCCGTTTTTTCCATACGAATAGGAACTCATGACTATGAGTGATTCCACTAGTGGGGTAGAACTAATGGATGGAAGGGGATAGGTTTCATAAGACTTGGAATCAATATAAAATGGATTACTCATGATATATAGACTTTTCCCTTATATGTGATACTCAATAAGGACTACATTTCTTAACTCCTTGCTAATTTCCCCAGATATGGTCCCCCCGATCCTAAAAAGCTGGATGAATTCGATCCTCATTTGGATAATGAAAATACTATCATGCAGTGTAGGAGATTAATGTGTATCTTATACTTCATTGATTAGACACTGGAGCCATAGTTGGAGGGATGGATCAGATCTATTCATTGTTAGATACACAATCTATGTGTTGAGGGGGTGGATGATCAAGTTAATCTCATCCTAGTCCAAGATTACCTTAATGAGAAGATGTGGGAGGGGATATAGAACCCATACCTTTCATAGTGTTATAAATAGGTCAATAGAATATGGAATCATTGAAATTCCAACAAAGAGATTCATCATTCATGAGAGCAAGTGACCATGCATGTATCCTTCCTCAGGACCCAAACAGAAATCATGAGTATGCCGAGAGCTCAAATGGATGGGTCCAAGAACCAAATTAAGTACAGAACTGCATAAATTTAGGATCTCTAAGATGATTGGTAAATTTAATAGAAAATATATTACAAGCTTTTTCCAATGTCCAACTATAAGAATGCATATCTTGGGAAGATCCAAATAATCTTGGAGGCCACATTTAAAAGGATAGTGGAGTTGAAGCACTAAATTACCATAGAAGATATATAGGCTTTATTCTACTAGAAATCCTAATTATATTTTAAAACATTATTTAATCATAAAAAAGTTTCTCTTATTGGGTTAAATTCCACACATCAATCATAATTTTGGAATAAATAATGACTAGTCCCTATGCACACATGGGTAATGCATGATGTCATAAATAAGCGATGATGACACAATTGATCACTTTGCATTAGAGTTATAGATAGTCATCGAACACATGGGGTATGCTATTGTTGACTCACCAATCAAATAATTTCATCGAGGAAGAGGCTATGGCTTGAGAACATGGCTATGAGAGTATCCATATTTTTTCCTAAGCTGTGCTAATTGAATGGTTGGATAATGAGAGTGTCAATATAATCTATCCAAAGATAGGTAAATGAGAAGTGTGAATGCAAATTACCAAAATTATGAATGAATTGGGAGTTAAGGAATGATATTGGAAAACTTCAGACCTTGTTTGAAATAATGTATCAATATTTCTTATATGGGAATGGGGACACAAAATTAAGGGTTCTCCACTGACCATGTTCCAATCACAGGAACATGTCTCAAAATGTCTTTGAAAACCATCAAGAACATTGGAATAGTAAGGCCGTTGAGACCAAATGGGCATGGGACCAATCCATTAGGGGTTCCATTTAGATATTGTTGATGATGATGATCAAAATGAGGGGCACCCAGATTATTGAAATGGTGTGAAGGATTACTAAGATGAATTACAACACTATTTTGATTTCACAACCTTGACTTAGAGAACATTGGTATATACACACTTGTGTAAACAAAAAGAAACACCATTTTCGAGGGGAGTGTTTTCATGAATTTCAAGAGGCACATGAAAGTCAAAAAAATGTGGTAGATGACCAACATTGGGGAAGGGGACCTCTCAGGATAGGGCCTAAAATTCTCCCAACTGAGGGATGGACATGCTTGGTAGTTTCACATCATGAAATGTGGATGATAGAAAAATAGTTTAATGTCATACTATGATAAAATAAGACACATAATTTAATCTAATACATTAAGGAAAAATAAATATATAGTTTAACATTGTGTGATTAAGATATTGTGAATAATTTATGATCATACTTCTAAGACCTTATCAAACTATTTAGTGTCATAGTGCATGGACTATGGGATCGTAGTTTAGGGTCATATATTTTTGACCTAGGGATGGTAGAATCGTAATACGGGTTTATATGGTGTGATATAGTGAAGCACATGAAATAATAAAATACCATGTTCTCCCTATACCACCCCACATATTCCCTAATGAAGTAACATATAGTTTAAACTCAAGAAACATGGAAAATAGGATACTAGTTTTAGATCATATAGTGTATATTGAAGAAATGATATACTAATGGGGCATGGGAATTGTGACAAATTCAAAAACCGAATTTGAATGAGGCCAAGGAAGACCCATGGACAATCCAACCATTGATATGGTTTTACCCGTAGTTTAATTTCCATATTTCATGGACCCACGCTCCCAATTTATGGTTATAGAGATTGTAAAAAAGGTAAATCGTGGAATCTTGGACATAGTAGTTCACACCATACCTAACTCATATTCTGATGTGATCCTTGTTTACTATTGGAATCCAGGAGTGGTGTCCGGGATCTCCTAACATGTGGAAGTACAAAGTGTTTATTCCTAGGTTTTGGCATCCAACCATGACGCATGGATATGTATAGGAGGTAAGTTGAGACATTAATAATAGGTATAAAGGGTTTAATATTGAGTGTAAATTGATTGATTATCATTTTTGAAACCTAGGTACCAATTAAAACTAATCAATAATGGTGAGATAAAATGCACGATTGACTTATGGAAGTGTTCAGAACATAGGATACACAATTTTTGAATAGAGATCCATTTGGGTGTTAGAAAAATATGGGAGTTGATCCAAATTTGGAATGATACCAAACATTTTGGGGGTCCTTTTTCATTTTATAGGTAACAGAAATACAATTATAGAATGAATCACATTGTGTAAAAGATCACATAATATAGTAGAATCCAAATCTAGAAAGCATGAATTTTTTTTTCAATCTTCTTGGACTATAGTAAATAGTTTATTTTCAAATTTATTGGACTATCAGGGATGAAAATAAATTAAGGTCATAATTCCTATAACTTTTGAAAAAAATATTAAGGTATAATTTCATAGACTCTAGGTGAAAGGGGTATACAAAAATTCATGACGAGGTTGTGTGCCATGTGGAGAAATCCCAATAAGAGTTGAAAAATTATTGTTGTCTTATGGTCAAGATCAAATTGGAAAACATTTTACAATTTAGATGTCTGTCCTAGGAAAAGATCAATTTTAAATGAATTTTTATGGAATTAGAGAGGAATATTCAAATATGAATATAACTCCCTAACCCCAGTTACCCAGAGTTGGTGCATTATTTTAATACATTGGAATGATTACAAGGAATCATGTCCTGAAGGACCGATCAGTTTACCAGTCTTGGAAAAATAGATCACATAAATGAATGTTACGTTTTCACATTAAGACGTACAAAAAAACATAAATAATCTTTATGAACGCCATTATTCCCTTTAATTAACCTTGAATATCAATCACATTACACTTCTTGGAATCCTGGGAAAAATAAAACATTGAAAGGGGTGAGCTCAAATGCTCAGTAAGGGTAAGCAATACAACAGAAACATTCAAAAATAAGCATAAACATTTATGGAAATGTATAAAACTAAAACAAAATCCGTTTAAACATGAACTTAAGAATAATATGGTAGAAATAAAATGAAATAATTCCATTTACTTATTCACATGGATATTCTACTAATCAAATAATCACATGCAATATCACTAACCACTTTCATAATGATGGAATGTATAATGCCATACTATCATAACCACATAGCTAAGGCCTTGTGCCAAGACTACAGATAAGATTTTGTCAAGGCCTTGTTCCAAGACACTAGTTTTTCTCATGATACCTACCAATGCATCGAGGAGTTATAGAGGGCTCCACCCATCACTTACTAAGTCCAATGCATTCTCATATGAAAAGGTTTAAACATAACATAAACATTCGTATTAAAACTAGCATACAAAATGTCAATACTTTCTCCATAAACCATGAATGGTATAAAAATAACACATCCACAGTAAAACATATCACAAAACATTAAATACAATACAAAAGTTTTGTATCATAATAAATCAACTTCAAATAAGCTTAAAATCCATCAAAGGATGTTGACATAGATGAAATCAAAACTATTTGAGAAAAATATATATTCTATAGAAATCATTGATAATTCACACATTTATAATGGAAGTAATTTAAAATAGATTTTTGAATAAAAGTTTCCCATACCACATTGAAACTTTTTAAATGAAATATCATATCAAAACATTCCTGTCCATATAAATAAATCCTTAAAATCATTTTGAAAACATGGACATTAATTGAAACGATTTAGAAAGATAAATCATTAAAACATTTGAAATTTTGATCTTGATAATGATTAACATTCAAAATACTTAAAATAATCATTTTGAAATCATTTTTATGAAAAATGGACATGGATGAAAAAATTTCCCAGTAAATACTTACACATAAACAATCTCGGATAATGATGAGATTGAGGAATTAACCCTTACCAATTTGGTAACTTACGAAATATACAACCCATGAAAGAGGTATCATACAATGAATATGTAAATACACATAAGTTGAAGTGTATTACACAAATAATACATGTATGGGTAGTACATACACTACACAAAAGATAATAGTGGCTATATGGCATGAATCTCACGGGAATAAGGAGTGAGATGAAAACCCCTTACCTCACACTTTCCTTTAGTCGAGGGTACGTTTAACCTCCTGTACGAAGATCATAGTATGTTATTAAATTATACTAGAACCATATTAATATTTATGATATCATAAATGATTCATTTATGACTTTATATTTCCCATTTAATAATAATTTCCATGTTAAGTTAACATTTCGGGTAATAATCACTTTCTTTATCGTACGTGTTTTAACTTGTCACTCTTGGTTGTATAACTTAGATCATGATTTAAATATTTCCATAATATAAAACATGATGAATATATCATATATATTTAGTATATAAATATGTATAATAGTCACATATATGAAATGGAAAATTCTGTTTATGGAGACGGTAGTCATTACGTACGCATAAACGTTGTTTCTGTTTTCATATAGTATTGAACGGAAGTAAGTGAATAAGATATATGTAAGTAAATAAATCCTTATATATATATATATATATATCTAGTAGAATTATTATGTCATATATTACATACTTAGTAGTAATATATATTTTTATAATCGTCGATGAATGGTGAACTTGGAAATGAATCTCATCGCATCATGAAGACGGTAATCCGTACGTACGCACGAGTGAAAATATCATTTTTTTGATATTAAAATAATATATAATTGGATGGTATATCATATATACAGAATCATTATCATGTTATATTTATTATTTACATGAATTAAAAATCATTATTATACCCCTCCAAATAATAATATATTGAATAACAATTACACCACGACGTGGAGACGGTGAGCCGTACGTACACACGTATGGTGACATGTCATTAAAAGGATGGATAGAATACGGAATATGGTTGTAGAATATTTATAATAATATTACAGTATATAGTAGATACTTGATTCATTATTTTATAATGGTAATACCAATGAAAGAAAAACTGGAATAAGAAAGGAACTTGAAAAAGGGTGGTGATATCATTACCTCTTCTTCGAGTTCTTCATTTTGATTTGATCAAAAGGGCTCCTTATGATGGATTTCTGACTAAATGAAGGCCTCTAGGATGAAGTGAGGGAAGTTGAGAGAGTATTTGGACAGTGTTTGGCCAAACAAAAAGGCTTTGAAGGTGTGAATTAATGAGAAGGGTGAGTGTCCTTTTATAAGAGGGGTGAGGGGCGCCTTTGGAAAATCTAGAAATATTATTTTATAATAAATTCATATTCGGTTTCAAATGGCTCCAAAGTGGATTATTTAAAGGTTAAGGTGGGTATGGGTCTAACAAAACTCAACCAATAGAAATTAGACAGGTTTGGGTCATTATATTATCTTTATCTTTCAGTTTTAACTCTTAGTTAATTAGTTTGACACTTACCATGTATCTTTGAATTTTTATATTTTATAGTTAATAAACATACTATATACATCCAAGAGAATCCAAAGTGGTCCATTAATGATACAAATATCATGATATAAATATCTTGGCCGAACCTTAGATTTTTTAGAAATTTAATATCAATTAATAATATAATATTTTTTTTAAAAACTCTTTTATGTCAATTTTGTCACTATTCAATAATCGAATTTTGTAAAAATCATAACAGAATGATTACATCGAAAAAAGTAAGTTAAATAAATCCTAATATGTCATATTATCCTAGAAAATTAGTTTAATTCATTAAATGTCTAAAATTATATTTATTTGGGTATTTATAATATCAATTATTTTAATTTTTCAATATTATGGTAATTACTGCATCATCATTGTGTCATAAATAAAATAAATTATTTAATGTCTAAAAATTATAAATAAAATATCATTATGTAGGAAATCGTTTTAGATTTATAATGAATATTTATAGTCAAAAAGATAACATATATAACATTATGTAAAAATTGTTTTTCTAAAAGATATATACTTATGTCATTTTTGTATTTATTTTAACTTAATTAAAATATAGTGTCCCTATCACCTACAGGTGGCTCCATGGGGTCGAAAAATCGACCCAAAGATACCAGTGGACAGACATGTATCCCCCAATAAGGTTAGGACACGTTTTAGTGTAATTTATTATTATTATAATATTATTTCCTTAACCCTTATTTACAAAATTTACCCTTTAACAATGGTAAATAAAATATTTACCCAAGTAATTATTCAAAATGTATAAAAATAAAAGTTACCTATTTTCACAATTTGGACATCCTCATTCCAAATATGAAATCCATTTTTCCAAATTCAAAACACAGAAGTGGCAGAAATTAATTTAAAATTATTTCCCACTGTCAAAACAAAAAACATGTTTTTAAGATATAATAACTATCAAACGATTGATACTTGTTTATGTCCGGTTTAATTGTTAAATCATGTCCAATGACTAACAATGTATTAAATGGTTAAAATATATTCTAAATATACTTTAAAACCACTTAAAATCATAATTTATCAATATTAATTATTTTTATTAAAAAAGTTGTATTTAATTAAAATTTTGTAATTTTCACTATTCATCAAAATATTAAAGTTACCCGAAAAGTACCAAAAATTTCACCTTAGGCTAAATTCCATACTCCAAATCCAAAAATGAAGTCCATTTTGAGTGATAAAATTTCTAATATTTTAAAATTTCTGTATTACTATTCATAACAGCTACTTTTATTGGTCGTGGTGTGTGTTAGAACTCGATGTTGCGTACAACACACGCTACTATATTATTCAAAGAGAATCATATCGTTGAAGCTCGGGGTGTTACATTCTCCCCTCCTTCAATAAATTGAATCCTCACAATTTGATATTGTTCTTTGAAAATAAAGGTTGAAAATAGAAAATATCTTTGTGGAAAAACCCACATCAGAAATTTGGTTAATAAAATTTAGTCTTAACAAGAATAAAAGAGAAATGAAAGGGTCACCACTAAATTATGATCTCGATTTAGAGGACATTGGTGGAAACTATAGAATATAATTGGAAAAAAAATGTAAATATTTATAGGTAGTGATTGAGGTCATCAATCACAAAAAAGTTTAAAATAAAGGTCCTTAAAATCATCAATCTATGATGATTTAAAATATCATTGGTTCAACAAAACATAAGGTATTTGGATAACACATTTTTGACATTTCAAAATATATTTGTTGAAATCCCACATCGAAAAATGAATTAATGAGGCCTCTAATTAAAATAAAGTGCGGAAAGTATAAAGATTACCTAAAATAACACATACTAGGGTTCCATGTACGATAATATGGATATATAAGAGAAATCATACCATCAATTATATGATAGAGAGTGGTAGAGAACATAGCTATGAAAAGGCCAACAATGCCAAAGACATAAATTAGTGATGATCTAAGGTACCATCTAGGACAACATTTTTGTTCTATGTTCCTTTTCTTAATGTTGGGGAATTTATTTATGAGATTGGCTAAGATCATAAGGAGATATAATTACATTATAATTAGTGTTTTATCCATTAATAAATTTCCACCACAAACTCATCTTTCACCCCAAAACATAATACAACTCAAAAATACTCTATTTATCCTAATCATATAGGGTTCCGAATATTCTGAATTTATAATTCACATATCATACAATTTATGTAAAGAAACTACATTATACCACCCAGGAACTTCATGTAGCACAATGGTAGGTGATAAATCCCAATTGCACTATGGTCGTGGGTTCGATTCCCGCAGCTTTGTCCGACACGATGGGTCTTCACACAGTCTGTGTGTTGTCCTTTTATAAAAATCCAAAAAAAATATCCTATCATACTTAATCCATTCCAACCATTATACTTATCCAAAATACTATTATCCAAACTCACAGTAAAAAATTTACAAGGAAGTTAAACATAATGGGGATCCCTTTTTCCAGGTAATAACATGTGAACACCTTCCTCATATATTCTTTACAACACCGCAACATCCTAAATTACCCAAATCAACCATCTCTTATTCAAAAATCACTACCTCAATATTAGGACCATATTAAGGTTTGTCTTTCCTTCAACCATGTAATTTCCAAAAAAAAATTACCCGATGTAGAGTCACTTTTCTTAGTACCATAAAATCTCAAATCCTTAATTAAATAGTACTGCAGGACAATCCTTATTTATTTCCAGAACATCCTTTATACAACACTTAAATGAAATAATTCTAAAATAACAACATAGGAACACTTGTCATTCCTCTTCATCTATGGTTGTATCATAAGTTGATTATTATCCAATAGCATCTTTTGTGGCATAGTCTGATGACTGGGACATTGGTTCGCGTAGTGTCCAAACTCCTTGAAAATGAAGCATTGTACATTTGAAACCATTTTCACACCTTTGCAGTAACGTACATTGTGCCCTTTTCCTCCACACTTATAACAAACTCCCATTCCTTTCAGGAAAGTTCCAGGGTGTTTCTTCCTATAGTTATCACATATGGGAAAATTCTTCTTTTCCCTCTTCCCATTATCCATATTTCTCTCTTCCATCCTTTTCTTCTCTTGCTTCCCTTAAAATCTATAGGAATCTGAGAATTCTTTGATCATCTTATCAACACATGATACTATTTTGTCATATGATGATAATACATGGGAAACTATTTCCCTTCTAAATTCTGGCTTAGGACCATGAAAGATATGATCCTTCTTACTCTTTGGATCATACGTATTATGGGAGTTCACATTCCTTCTACTGGGTTCCATTTCTATACAATAGCAAAAACTAGTTCAGTTTATGAATTGGAATGAATAATTACGAAACTTGTAAAATACCTAATTCAAATTGAACAGTTTATGGATATAATCCATAATCATAAAAATGTTTTCTTTAAGTAAGTATATAATCATAAGCCCTTCATAATGGTTTTTAAATAAAATGAGAATTATCCTATGTATATCCCCCGGGAGTGTTGTAACCAAGAGTGCAGCAAGGCCCGTTGTCGTGCACTAGTTCCCGTTCGAGTCTAGCTCAAAGTGGAGTTTTCAGGTTTTACCCCGAGGTACATCTGTATGAGAGCTATCTCTACCTGCTCGTATCTAGACAGGGATGTATTTTCAGAAAACTCACAAAATTTCTACAATACCAAAATTCTAGGATGTTCTTCTATACAAATCCTCAAAGTCTATCTTAGGGATATGTGCTCTAATCAGAGTTTATCTAAATCTAGTTTCCAAGGATATTGCTAAACTTCCTATGATACCAACTATAACGCCCCAACCCCAGTTACCCAGAGTCAGTGCATTATTTTAATACATTAGAATTATTACAAGGAATCAAGTCCTGAAGGACCGATCAGTTTAGCAGTCTTGGAAAAATCGATCACATACATGAATGTTACATTTTCACTTTAAGACGTACAAAACAACATAAACAATCTCTATGAACTCCATTATTACCTTCGATTAACCCTACATATCTATCACATTAAACTTCTTGGAATCCTGGAAAAAATAAATCATAGAAAGGGGTGAGCTCAAATGCTCAGAAAGGGTAAGCAATACAGCAGAAACTTTCAAAAATAAGTATAAATATTTAAGGCAATGTAAAAACTAAAGAAAAAGCCTTTTAGACATGAACTTCATCATAATATGGATGACAAAAATGAAATAATTCCATTTACTTATTCACATGGATATTCTAATAATCGAATAATCACATGCAATATCACTAACCACTTTCATAATGATGGAATGCATAATGCCAGACTATCATAACCACATAGCCAAGGCCCTGTGCCATGACTACAAATAAGATTTTTTCAATTACTTGTGCCAAGACACTAGTTTTTCTCATGAGACCTTCTGATGCATCGAGGAGCTATATAGGGCTCCACCCATCACTTACTATGTCCAATGCATTCCCATATGAAAAGGTTTAAACATAACATAAACATTCATATTAAAACTAGCAGAAAAAATGTCAATACTTTTTCCATAATCCATGAATGGTATAAAAATTACACATCCAAATTAAAACATATCACAAAACCTTCAATATAATACAAATGTTTTGTATCATAATAAATCAACTTCAGAAAAGCTTAAAATCCATCAAAGGATATTGACATAGATGAAATCAAAACTATTTGAGAGAAATATTTCTTCTCTCGAAATCATTAAAAAGTCAAACATTTGTAAAGGAAGTAATTTAGAAGATATTTTTTAATAAAAATGTCCCATACCTCTTTGAAACTTTTGAAAATAAATATCATTTCAAAACATTCATCTCCATATAAATAAATCCTTAAAATCATTTTGAAAACATGGACATTAATTGAAATGATTTAGAAAGATAAATCTTTAAAACATTTGAAATTTTGATCATGATAAAGAGTACCATTAAAAATCCTTACAATCATCATTTTGAAATCATTTTGATGAAAAATGGACATGGATGATAAAAATGTCTCAGTAAATACTTACACATAAACAATCTTGGATAATGATGAGATTTAGGAATTAACCCTTACCAATTTGGTAACTTACGAAATATACAACCCATGCAAGAGGAATATTACAATGAATATGTAAATACACATAAATTAAAGTTTATTACACAAATAATACAATTATGGGTAGTACATAGACCACATAAAAGGTAATAGTGGCTATATGGAATGAATCTCACGGGAATAAGGAGTGAGATGAAAACCCCTTACCTTGCACTTTCCTTTAGTCGAGTGTACGTTTAACCTCCTGTTTTAAGATCGTAGTATGTTATTAAATTATACCAGAACCATATTAATATTTATGATATAATAAATGATTCATTTATGACTTTATATTACTCATTTAATAATAATTTCCATCTTAAGTTAACATTTCGGGTAATATTCACTTTCTTTATCATACGTGTTTTAACTTGTCACTCTTTGTTGTATCACTTAGATAATGATTTAAATACTTCCATAATATAAAAAATGATAAATATATAATATATATTTAGAATATAAATTTGTATAATAGACATATATATGAAATGGAAAACACCATTTATGGAGATGGTAGTCCGTACATACGCATAAACGTTGTTTTTGTTTTCATATACTATTGAACAGAAGTAAGTGAATAAGATATATGTAAGTACAGAAATCCTTATATATATATATATCCAGTAGAGTTATTATGTCATATATTACATACTTATTAGTAATATATATTTTTATAATCATCAATTAATGGTGAACTTGGAAATGAATCTCATCGCGTTGTGGAGACGGTAATCTATACGTACGCACGAGCGAAAATATCATTATTTTGATATTAAAATAATATATAATTGGATGGTATATCATATATACAGAATAAATATCATGTTATATTTATTATTTACATGATTACAAATCATTTTTTTACACATCCAAATAGTAATATATTGAATAACAATTACACCACGACGTGGAGACGGTAAGCCGTACGTACGCACGTATGGTGACATGTCATTAAAAGGATGGATAGAATACTGAATATGGTTGTACCATATTTATAATAATATTATAGTATATAGTAGATACTTTATTAATTATTTTAGAATGGTAATAACAAATAAATATGAAGTGGAAGAAGAAAGGAACATGAAAAAGGGTGGTGAAATCATTACCTCTTCTTCGGGTTCTTCCTTTTGATTTGATCAAAAGGGCTCTTTAATATGGATTTCTGACTAAAGTAAGGCCTCTAGGATGAATTGAGGGATGTTTAGAGAGTATTAGGGTAGGTTTAGGCCGAACCAAAATGCTTTGAAGGTGTCAATTAATGAGAAGGGGGAGTGTCCTTTTATAAAAGGGGTGAGGGGAACCTTTGGAAAATCTTGAAATATTCTTTTATAATAAAATCATATTCGGTTTCAAATGGCTCCCAAGTGTATTATTTAAAGGTTAAGGTGGGGATGGGACGAAAACCACTCAATTACTAGAATTTATACAGGTTTGGGTCATTATATTAACCTTATCCTTTAGTTTAAACTCTTAGTTAATTAGTTTGACACTTACCATGTAACTTTGTATTTTTATATTTTATAGTTAATAAACATACTATATACATCCAAGATACCACCCAAGTTGTCCATTAATGATACAACTATCATGATATAAGTCTCTTGGATGATACTTATATTTTCAGTAATTTAATATCAATTAATAATTTAATATTTGTTTTAAAAAAACTTTTTTTTCAATTTTGACACTATTCAATAATTAACTTTTGTAAAACTCATAACAGAATGATTACTTCAAAAAAAGTTAATTAAACCAATCCTAACATGTCATATTATCCTATAAAATTATTTTAATTCATTAAACGTCTCAAATTATATTTATCTGGGTATTTATAATATCAGTTATTTTAATTTTTCACTTTTATGGTAATTACTGCATCATCATTGTGTCACACATAAATTAAATTATCTAATGTCTAAAAATTAAAAATAAAATATAATTATGTAGGAAATCCTTTTATATTTCTAATGAATAAGTATAGTCTAAAATCCAACATATATAACCCAATGGAAAATGTTTTTTCTTAAAAGATCTATGCTTATGTCATTTTAGTATTTATGTTAACTTAATTAAAATAAAGTGTCCATATCACATACAAGTGGCTCCATGTGGTCCCAAAATGGATCGAAATATTCCCATGTCCAGAAATGTATCGACCAATAAGTTTTGGATATGTTTAAATTTAATTTAGTATTATTATAATATTATTTCTTTAACCCTTATTTAAAAGATTTACCCTTTAACCATGTTAAATAAAATATTTACCGAAGTAATTTTTCAAAATTTATAAAAATAAAAGTTACCTATTTACACAATTTGGACATCCTGATTCCATATATGAAAGCGATTTTTCCAAATTTAATACACAGAAGTGGAAAAAAAATTTTAAAATTAATTCCCGCTCTCAAAACAAAAAACCGTGTTTTTAAGATATAATAACTATCAAAAACTTGATACTTGTTTATGTCCAGTTTAATTGTGAAATTATGTCGAATGACCAAAATTGTATTAAATGGTAAAAATATATTCTAAATATACTTTAAAACCACTTAAATTCATAATTTATCACTATTAATTATTTTTATTAATAAAGTTGTTTTTAATTAAAATTTAGTAATTTTTCACTATTCATCAAAATGTTAAATTTATCCGAAAAGTACCAAAATTTCACCTTAGGCTAAATTCGATACTCCGAATCCAAAATTGAAGTCCATTTTGAGAGATTAAATTTATAATATTTTAAAAATTAGGTATTACTATTCATAACGGCTACTTTGATTGGTCGTGGTATGTGTTTGAACTCGAAGTTGCGTACAACACACGCTACTATATTATGAAAATAGAAGCGTACCGTTGAAGCTCGGGGTGTTAAAATGAAAGAACTGAATAGGTCCACATTCCACCAATACACATTTAAATAGACTGCATACATTTTTTATTTGATGATGGTTGGATAGTATTTTATTCCTAGTGTCCAGAGGTTGGATAAATCTATGTATAGGCCGAGTGTCAAAAGAATTTTTCATTACTAAATATCCCATGAGTATTTTAATCAGTTCATATGTATTTAATGAAAACATTATTGTAGGAGACTAACACCGATAGGGAAAATCTTCTCGGATGAGGGGACTGAAGTGTCCCTTGATTTTCATGAGAAATCATCAACTTTCATAGGTTAGGTTCTCAGTTTAATGTCATGTGTTGAGGACATTAACTCCTAGTTTAAGGTTATGGAGTGTAGACCATAATGTGAAAAATGTTTCAAGTGGATATGTGTTTTGTTGAATCCTAACATACCCAATGTGAATGAATACCAAAGAGTGTGTATCTCACAACATATCTGGAAGTTAACCCACATAATATTTAATATAATCATGATAAAAAATGGTTTAAATAGTTTATGTACAAGTTTCTTTAACCATAATCTATATGTTTATTGTTGAAGAGTTTGGAACAAGCTATGGTCAGGGGGATGAAGGTTTAAAATATTTTCAGTTTGTCCCAATGATGAAATTCCTGGGTTTCCAATGTTTCCCATAATGATGGGAATCAAGCCACACATAGTTCTTGAACATTTTAATATAGATGACTGAGGCCAAAGGATATGTACTATTATGCCAGAACAGGATGGTACATTGGAGTTTATTATTGTGTAGATGGGATGTTGGTTGTTACACGGTTTAATGACATTGAACTATGATGATCATGTTATTAATTTTATTTTCATATTTCTTTGAAATTGGTTGTAACATAGTTTATTTTAATTAAAATAAGATTATAGTTCTATGCAGTTAATCATCATATGACTTAGACATTGGATGTCATAAAGATTAAAATTATAAAATATGATGCTAATAATATGTGGTTTATCAGTATACAACAAGGATGTAGTTTATTAAAATGTTTAACATCAGAAACAATGATGATAGTGCTATGTAGTTTTTCATCGTATGACTAAAATGATGGTAGACTAGTTTAAAATCATGATGCAAGGACGTTGGATAGAAAATAGTTCCTTGCATAGGTACATGGCACAACTGCTATGACCCAATGTGAATGAGGGCCTATGAGACACATGGCCATACCACACACTCCCAATGGAGTCTCATGCCAAGAGGCATAAAGGGAAGGTCAATTTGAATATGGGCCTAAAGAAGAAATGACTAGGTATTAATATACAAACCATAAGTGTGGGAACCAATCCATCCATAGTTCATGAAATTATATTCAGTATAACATCACACTATAATGACAAGGATCAAACAATGTGAAGAAGACAATTGTTTTTTGGGCCCTAATATTGAAATATGGCCATCAATATGTATCTATTGGGAAAAATTGTCATGCAATATGAATTTCGTTGTTAGGTATTGGTAGATTAGTAATTCCAAGTATGATGTTATCTCAAAAGAGAATGTGTCTACATCGTATAGGTTGAATGTAAGGGGAAAACATATCAACCCTAATAGATATGTGTCACGACATGAGAATGCTTATGTGAATGTGGTCCTAGGTGGCACATGGCACACAACTCATTGTCTGGGGGCTTGGTGATAATTTAATGTCACAATTCATGGACCCGAGATATCATTCTAATCCCATGAATCTTGTAATAAGTGGATTTGAGTCATCTAATGTGAAAATTAGTAGTTTGGAATCATAAAATTCACAACATGAACGACCCCAGAGATGGACCAGAAGTGTAATACACAATAATGAGATGAAATCACACACAATTCTATTTCACGATACATAGACCATGTGACTAGTTTTAATGTCAAATTCATTGGAGATTAACAAAGGAAGTTTAAATTATTATCGAATAGACTGTACAAGAATAGTTTAAAGTCCTGTTTCATGATAGATAATCTTATGTAGTTTATCATTTCATGACTAGGATGTTGGAAGAAATGTTTAACATCTAGAAGCATGGATGATGGTGAAACTCCCTATGAAATGTTTCTCTTGGGGAACATGGAATTTCATGGAGGATTTATGCTTTCATCATACATGGAGATCAATGATTTTTCACCAGTTTTGATTGAAATCTGGAATGATATAGGGCCTTTCCCACTTGGGATGCTAAATTGGATAAATTCTATAGGGTATCTTCGATGTTTTGAGAGACAACACTAAATAAAAATAGTGTAACGTGAAGATATGAACATTATTTTTGAACACAATGGCTATCTTATTATGGTGCCTCCCAAGATTATACATGATCTATACCATTTTTTCTTTAAGGGATTCATGATCATCTAGATAGGCTTCTTCTATTCTGTCTGATGTCCTCTGGCCATACACATCTATTTTAAGTAATGTAAATAGAATCCCGAGGGGCATGACTTCACATATTCCATACACCGATGAATATATTGACAACTGAGATGAATTTTTGACATCATCTGATAATCCTAGAGAGAGTTTGGTAGCTTTTTTAATCGACTATTCTTATTCAATTCCACCATATTAGATAGAATTTTGGAGAGGGATTTAATGAAATCATTGATCATTCTATTTTCTTACACATTATACCATGAATTACTTTTTTACTAGAGGTTATACTAGGTATACAACTTCGTTAACTGCACTACATAGAAACTGTTACATTTATCTATGACAATAGCATGAAAGACTCTGAATGGATATATTATATGAGAGATCATGCATTCTATAACTGATAATTTCGTAGAATAATAAAGAGGAATCAATTCTTCCCACATGTAAGACAAATCTGTTGTGATCAGAAGGAACATACACTTAAAAGCTGTCATTGATGGAGATGGTCCCATGACATAAAGACCAAAGACTAATATGATTCCTGAGTATTTCTAGTGTGGAGAGACTCTTGTAGTCTATACACAATGTTTGAATGAATCTGACCTGTGTGGATCCTCATGGATAACTAGATATAGTCATCGAACATTGTAGGCCAGAAGTAGCCCAGCGTGCATATGTTGAGGTAGAGAATCAACCCTACTTTATTAGAAACATAATAACAAGAATAAACATCTTAAATAACCTATGGTATCTCATGTACTTGAATAAAAAATAGGATAATTCCATCAATCCCATGATTGTAGAGAGTCTTCTCAAGGATGGGTCAAATATGGAGGGTGAACTTTGCCACACGCTAACAGATTTTCTTGTGCTCAACTCTATCTGGAATGAGGGTTCCATGGTGTAGAAACTCAACCTAATAGGTTATCCATTCAAATGTTTATTCTACTATGGGAATATCTTGGTTTCATAATGTAGAAGAACCAGTTTTCATGTTGTTTAAATTCATGCTTGCATCATCATCATATGAGGAGATGGGAGAAATGAATCACTAATGTTCCACAGAGATGAAAACATGATCTTGGTTGGGATTTGTTAGATAAAATTCTATATTCACCAGGGTATTGACTAAACAATTATGATATCAGGGAACATGAGTACCATGTATCTATGAAATCATCTGTGGAATCATATGGAGAATATTATAGAGTAAGGGAATGAGATTGGGCTTCCCCATGACATAATCACCATTTATTTTATTGTTGACTAATTTAGAGAATCATTTTTCATGAAAAAGGGGTACATAAATCACAAGATATATCTCCAGAATAGAACAGAGATCCGGATATTATGTCTCATTATTGGTGCTACCTTATGAGACAAAGATAGGGAATGGTAGGGGATTCTATGGTTGGGTAATGAAAATGGACACTAGGCCCATTCTGTTAAGTTAGGTATTTCCAATCCTTCTACTATTTGGGATCTAAGAGGTTCCATAAAAATGAATATACCATAAATTCTTTTCGTAGTAACAAAAATATGGACTCATCTGTGAAATCAACTTCCGACGGTGCACATTATATATCTATATGAGTGTAAAGGAATACTTATAATGCTAGAACCTTGAATATTTCTATGGAACAATCCTCATTTTAAAACTACAAAAGGATCACTGCCTAGTGAACTCATTAGAAAATCAATATTAGGTGATTCAAAATATACATTAGTGGATACATACAGTACAACAGTTCTATATTGTGATGCTTCACATAAATCGGAATCTTTTTCAAGCAGAAAACTAATGCAAGGAAGCTATTATCAATAAGAGATTCTCTTGACACTATGTCAATGTGAAATATTGTGAGATTGAATATACTATTAATGGTATCTTTATTGTTCTTTTGATTGATAGGGGTGATAATTTATCACTCTAGGGTGGTCATATAGAGGACTATAATTTCCCCTGAGATGGGTGGAATCTCAAAAATATAATATCCTAAAATTTACTTGACCTCCTCAAAGTCGGTAAGAAACAATTCATTCCACTGGTAAAAATCAAAATTCATCATTATTGTAGAAAATGAATTAAAAAATTCTTTCCATATTCCCAATGAATGAACGTATATAGAGATTTTTTGAATACCTCATAACTCCCAGAGGGTTCTCTGGGGAGGAATACGGCTAATGGACATGATATTCTATAGTTCTCTATTGATACCTATGTATCAGATGAAGAATCCGAGAAACAACCTAGCAGAAACCATGGATGTACATTTAAAAGGGATTATTTTTAAATTTTATGAGTATAGGAAGGTAAAAAACATATGAATATGTATTCTGTGGTTCTGAAGATAGTGGGATTTCACCACAATTTTTTTCTTTTAGAATTCCTCTATTATATCAAGGGTAATATTGATGATGCAGTGCACAAATCATTAATAAGTGGATACTACACTATTCATAATATAAGTCATTACATGATAGAGGATACTACCATGTAGTGCTCTAAATGAGGTATGTTCCTCATCTTCAGGTGCCACAAGGATCTGTTCATACCTGGAATATCTATCTAGGAAGGATAGATCCTTTGACCTAGATGAGACAACAATCAATAGATCTGTCACAAAAGATAAAAAACATACTTCTAATAGTGATTATTTAGATCCCATAAGTGATTAATAACTCTAATATTAATGTTATTCTACCTAACTAGGACTATTTTTTCTATCCACTTGGGTTACTATACATCCTTTATAATGATGGATTAGATAAGCATGTAATCTTTGGCCTTGACCATGGAATAGAGAGAAGGGTTCATTTTACAAGGATGCATCATGAACCTATGATGAATTACCAGAAGACTGAGATAGATGATAGAGATATGAGGATGCAACCCTCACATCTTCTTATACTCCACAAAAAAAATCACAGTGCTACATTATAAAATATAGGTACTACTATTGTTCCACTATAGGCTTCGCTACAAAGATCAACATTGGCATTAGATCTCCCGTAGAACCGAGGTTCAATAGAACCATCTCATCAATGATGTTAGATTCTCCCTATTCAAATAAGTATTGTGTTATAGATCATCTCTACAATATAAGTATGTGGGGTTGATGGGAGGCATTTATTATTCAAAATGGACTAATTCTATGGGAACATTGGTGACCTCTTGGCCAATGGTGAATTTTTCAACAAGGGATTCCTTCTGTTGTGAAATCATGGTAATAAAAACTGTCATACCAATTCCATAATTCCAACAATAACTGAATATTTTCTTGATTTTAAAGATGTGGTGACCAGTCAACGTGTGGAGGTTCTACCTAGCTCTGTAAAATAATTAGCTATGAATCACAATTGTGTCCATTTTGTAAACATAGATATACATACTTGGGAATGGGTGTTCTAGTATCACTCAATCCTAACATATTTCTGGGTACATGTAATTATTATAACATACTTTGAATATAATAACACATCCCCCTTTTCTCATAGAAACTATTAAGAAATTTCCAAATCCAATTACTATTGCCTCAATCTAGTGAATTGGGAATGAAAAATCATCAACACAATCATTCCATGGGATGGATGTCATTGAATTTTTTTCAACCTCATTTGTCAAATGAAACATTTAAATTATCTTGTAATAGTAGTAATCAGTAAAGGGGGGGTTCTCATGAGTAGATAAGAGACACATCACATTGGATCATGCCTACTTATCCATTAATTTATTAAATGAGGTATTGGTGATATGAGGACAAAACCATTTCATGTAAATGGATAAAATGAATTGCCATTAATATGTTATATGTAGTGTACGATGAGACAAAAAAGAACATGATGTTTTCTATCAAACTTCTAAATAGGGTCTTTATATAGATCCCGCCACATGGTTTATGATCGGTCTTCTCATAACCCTAGATATCAATGTCAATGGGATAGATATATATTTCAGCGATTCCAAGTATGTATAGAATCTAGGTTGAGATGAGATTGATCCCAGAGCCTATGTCAACTAGTCATTTATGGACCTCTTCACCATTGATCTAGTGTATATTCATAGTCAGAAGATGTGACCCTATACAAGGGAGACATAATCTTCTCTAGAGAATGAAATTATGGATTTTCATTATGCTTGATAATACTCCTATGAATAGATGGTATCTACATCCAAAACCACTTTTTCTATCGAGAGAGGGATTCTAATTTTTTTTTGAGGTCCCCCCACACCTCTTAAATAGATTGAGGGACCTAAGGATCAACATATTTTCTGGAAAAATGATGAGTTATTAATACATCGTTTACTCCCATTCTAGTTGAAGATTTCTTCCGGTATTATGTTTCTCATTGGTAGAAAGATTTATGTGAACTATTGGATAAACCACCATATTTTGGTTTGTGCTACAATTCAGCTTATACTCATCAGAAAATTATCTCAGAACCACTTCTAGAATGTAATTTTCCAACTAAATCATGACACTATCTAGTATAAATTATTTATGGTTTGGCGATGACAATTTTTCCTTATTGATTAGAGTAGTCACCAGTAGTGTTGCGTATTACAGAATGGGATGGGATGACTATGCATCCTAGGATCTATATCTAACAAGATATATCATCTTGGTGTCATTCAGAACTATGATTTATGTATTAGAGATATAATTATTATAATTTTCATTCCTTCACCTTCATCATTGATGACATCGCCATAGAGAATTCGGAGAACATTCCTGATATTTATCATCCATAGGTACCATTTAGGGGTCCACCATTTTGATGATATTCATGGAATAATAATTCTGAATATCACCAGGGGAGCCTTCCATAGCTGTGTGGACTCGCTTTTTGATTCCCAATTCAGATGACATGAAATCTCTAAAGGTATTTAAAGGTCTACACATCAGTGTGGGACTCTGATTTCCCTTGTGCGATCAGTTCCTACTCTTTCGTGACATAGATAGTTGAGATTAAGAGGTGGAGGCATTGGAGAAAGAATTCATGGAATCCCTAGGGGGTTAAGGTTGGCCTAAGAGTCAACAAATGATTCCATGGAAGTAGACAGTACCTAGGGAGCCAACCAATAAACATACATCTAAGTACCATAGATGGAAACATGATTTCATTAACTAGAACTCCCATTTTCATTTCCCTACTCAGTAGATATATATTTTACATGTTTAGAATGAGTATAAACCTTACCAAACCATTATCCACCTAAACCTAGATCCAATCCATGAACACATAGATTTTCATGATGGTATATCAATGGATTTTGTGTTAAGGGAAGTGGCCAGGGATATCATTCAGCATAGCCTCATTGAGATTCATGCACTCTGGATGCTTCAGGATACATGGTTCTACGGAACTCTATATGTATACATAGACATGTGCATATTTGAAGGAGTAGGTATGGTTTCTCCTTTACATGAAGGGATATATGGGAGAATGTAACAGAAGATAGGATGGACCCTAATGAGGGCTCATACCGACATTTTCTTGCATAGGTGGAAGTCCATGAAGATGAGGCGTCTGTTAATTCTATGTTGGGAGAGGTTGAGTTTGAAGAGGCTTCATAATCGATGTAGATTTACCTGGGGAGTCTATATTAGAAATATTATTATTTGATCTATGTCTTCCACATTCACTATGGAAGTGGTTTCTACCTTGGCGTATCATCTTGCTATAGTTGGAAGAGGCAACAGATGTGCCTACTTTTCCTGACACAAGGATTCCTATCGGAACAGGTACTTCTCATAGAAGTATCAAAATCCACCTACAATGTTATAGTTCATGATTGAATGGTTAATTTTAGTCTTGATGTTCCATTTTCACATCATTAATAACATCTCTTGTGTTATTATAATGTAGAGTGATTATGTGAGGCCCTTCCATTAGACGAAAAACTCCACAACACACATATTTGGTAATGTTTTAGCACATAAGGATATTAACAAAAAAATTATTTTTATTGGTAGAGAAAAGTGATAGATAAACTTATTTTAAATATCATACCAGACATTGATAGACCTATTGGGCAATTGGATGTACCAGACAAATGTAGGCCCATCCAATCTCTGAACAAATAATCAGAGCATGGATGCTTCCTTATTCCAAGGGATTCCCAGCAAGGGTTAGTACCATGAGATGAAGTGGTATATATGAATGTGTGGGTTTCCCATCCCATTTAATGGGGAAAAGATGGCTTTTTTTATATTTGGGGGTTATTTCATGTTATACACTCATGTTGGTTTTGGATTTCTTTCAGTTGGGGTTTCCACCTTTCAAGTCTCACGTGCTTCGAGGAGATCCATGGGAGAGGCTGATATATCATCCTAATGGGGATTCCTATCTTTGGTAGGATTCATTTAAACCATGGAATTGGAAGCCTCATCAATGAAGTAAATATGTACATGATCTCAGGACATGATATGTGAATGTGTATGGAGAACAACTAGATTTGGGTCCTAAGGAAGGTTTTCACACAACTCAAGTGGATTGGGAGACACATATCATGGTTTCATACCATAAGCTATAAGATATACTCTATTTAGACTATGAAGGATCCCTAGACTCAACTGTGGGAATGTGAATATTAACGAACTGTGATTTCCCCAGCTTCTCATGTGGAGGAAGAACATTACCCTACTGAACATCATTGTAATCTGGGTGTCACTAGGAAAGGTGGTCACCAATGATCCAATCCTATTCTGAAATATGTGGTTTTACGACATCCATTATAGGATCATCATCTATCTTCTACATGAAAATATCCATATCTAATGGATCTATCTCTCACTTACCATTGTTGTTATTCCATATATAGTGTAATGATGTAGAGATCTCCCCAAAGACGAGTGGATGCATTTGTAGGAGAGTGATACCACCTTTTGGAGGGTCCACATGATTATATGATATCGCATAAGGATGTTTTTCTATATCAGATCCTATGCTTGTTTCGACACTCTTATGAAATGTGATATCATCCATATTCAATATGAGAATACCTTGGGGTGCATCCTCATTATCATTGGTATAATCAGGATGTCACTAATATTAGTGAAGTAGAGAGCGTCGTACTATCTCTGAACATGACCCTTCGTAGATGGAGATTCTTATATAACAATTCAAAATAGCAGTATAAATTTATTGAAGCATATTTGATAAAGGTTCGATTAGTAGATGGGTGACACAAGATATTGAGTAATAAAGAGTGCTAGTGACTCGACCACGTGGAAATATTGGTTGATGATGGAAAATATCTCCTGGATCCTTGGATATACCAATTTAAGGTCATTGGTGTGAATATAAATTTCCTAGATATTTGGTCGAATGCACGTGACATATTCCATGAGAAGGGACACCATAATGTCGAATCTATGGTCCACATTCTACCAAAATACCATAGTTAGTTGATCAGTGGTGGGAGTATACCATAAAAATCTTTTTTCAGAAGCGGGACTTGAATATTATAAGGATTATGCATTGATCAAAGTTAGCAAGGAAACTAGAAATTCCATGGACTTTGATCAGTGTAATAGTGAATCAGCCTATGTAATAGCTGATACATGTGCTAAATGGTCACTATATGTTGGGTCATTTCTTTGCATTGGTGTCCAACTCATCATCACAACCTTTTGGAATGGAGGTCTCATCATTGTATCATGTACGATGAATGAAGTATCTATTTTTAGGTCTACCAGATTCCCTTTTCCTATCATTCTAATTACTGCTAACTATGATCTCATGTAGAGGTAGAGAGTGAAACTAAATATGAAAAGGATGAATACACAGCCAGACCCAAAAAGGGATGAAAATATTTATCCACATGCTTGTACATATGAAGTGATTCATTAATTATGTGGACGTCACTCTCCATGATAGGGAACTTCATCTGTCATGCTCTGGTACATCAACATCTGAGAGGAGGACGAAATTTACAATAAATTGGTGCTTCCATACATTCATCCCTTAGTGGTGATGGTTATCCATCCAACCCTGTGACTTCTCTGTAGGGTATGTATGTTTTTTAACATGGGTAGGACCTACATGATTGTGGATGATAGTGTGGGGAGGACCTCCACATGGAATGTTTAAGATACGGGGAGGGCGTCTATAATGACCCGAAATTATATCAATGAAATTTACCTTCCTATAATTATTTCATATAGAAAAAAATGAAATCATCATCATCTAGGGAAAACAGTACAATCTTTATAAATTAATAATTCATTAAATATGAATTATTTATAAAAATTAAGGATACCAAACCAATGGAATATTAAATGAAATTTGGAATAGTAAAATATTACATAAGAAAAGTAATCAATAAAATATAATATCAACCACACCTATGAACTTTTATATACTTTTTTGATCATATGAATGAAAATATGATATAATTTTATATTGATGTGAGATAATAAATTTTTTAAATCTCATAAATTATTTGTTGTTATTCCTTAAAAAATATATATATTTAAAATATTTTAATAAATTTATTTTATAAAATAAAATTAATTTTCAAAAAATATATAAATAAATTAATATTCTATTACATTTTTCATATAATAAATTTTTATGAGACTTTTTAATAAATTTTCATTGCATTATCAAATCAGTTAAAATTTTAAAATTGGTATTTTTTTGTAAAAATGATCAATTTAATTAAGAAATGAATTTCTCAAGTATATAGAATTATTTTTTTTATAAAATGGAGTTCATTTTTTAATTCTACAACTCAAACAGTAGTAACGGTTATTTTTTGGAAATTTTGAAATATATTTGATTTTGGTGGATAGTGAAATACTGTAATTTACAGTATAAAATGTTATAAGTAAAAAACTAAATTATTGAGTATTTAAAGATGTATATGGCCACTACATAAAAATAAAAATACGTATTTACTATATTTAGTTAAAAAATCACCATTACTCTAATTCATCTGCCAATATAATAAAAAAATAAATTAAATAATTAAAGAACACCCTCTCATCCACTATGAATATCACCCTCACCTGATCATCTTATCAAACCTAATAATATATCAACATAGATAAAATCATTCACATTTTTTTTTGAAATCTCTATTCGAAATCCAAAATCCATTTGTCTTAACAGAAGACCATACACATGTTCAAAAAGGAGGTTCTCCAGATGAAAAATTGAAGACTTTAAAACATATTTCTTTTTCTTATTTATCCTTTCATATTTTTTTTCATTTCATTTCCAATAATAAAATATTATCATCTAATGGAAATTATTAATCGACTATATATGGTATAATATAATCTTATTGAGTTAATTTATCAACACATCCTCACTTTTATCCCCTCTTTTTTTCTAAAAATGAAACCATCGCCCGTGAGTTGTTGATTCATCACCTTTGAGGATGATATGTTTTCAGTTTAGATTATATCCTTCAATGATGGTCATAAAACCAATATTAAATTAAAAAGGATTATAATATATTTATTACATATTATTTAATGTTTAAGAAAAATATAAATACATAATATTTTATAATAAAACAAATCTACTTTATGATTATCAGAAAAAGGAAAAAATCAAAAATGGTTATGATACATGTTTTATCGAATAAATCATCCTTTAATTTGGAAAATATTATATATAAGAAAATTTAAAATTTTATATTTTCAGAAATAATATATAATTAAATTTTTGGACAACTATATTCATTTTACATGATTTTTCAAACACCTATACATGTGAACCTATCATGAAAACAAAGGAAATGCACACTCCCGAATGATGAAATTGTATCTTATATCTCATAATAATGGCCATAAATTATCATAACTTATATTAAAATATAAAATACATGTGTAAATTGTTATTAATTAATTATCTAATGGATTTTATTTGATTATCCAAGACATTATGATCATGTTTTGAATAGTTTCTGACATCAGGTAATAAATTCATTCTGAACCTATATTTTTCCTTTGGGTTACTCTTTCTCTTTATTTACCCCAATGTAATTATAAATTCATATTATTTTATACTCATAATTTTTTATTTAATTCTAAAAAGAAATTTATCTAGGTCATTTTTTATTTCTATGATAGTGAACTACATGTTTGTTATGTTTCGTTATTAATTCTTCTCGATAAGGATGCCCGATTAAAAGGAACTTCCTAATTTCTTACCCATTTTCTTGGTCACTCCATAATATGTTTTAATACTAATTTAATTATATAAAATAAATTATATAATCATAAAATACAATCTTGGATCAATTATATTTTTATAAACATGATTAAACTTTTTCCACATTAAATGCACACTAATATATTCCATAAATGGAACTAAATTCATTCTTTTAAATGATTATTGAAAATTATGTTTGCATCATTTTGTCATCACATATCATAATATATTAATTTAATCCCTTATTAATATAATTATGTGATTTAAATTTATTATTTCGTGGACACCATCATGATATATTCTTTAGGTATGATTTATGATATGATTATGAAAATCATTTCCTTCCATGGGTAACCATCATGTTTATGTTTGATTCATCTTATGGAAAACATATTCATCAACATGTTTTGTAGGGTTCACCCAGATAGATCTCTAATTAATTGAGTAATGTTTGTTCTCCATATACATAACGTTAAATGTTATTTTTTATCCTTGACTCATGGTTCTCTATGTACAATGGTCTTTGTGGTTAGCCTCTAATCATGCTCTTCCATGTGAAACAACCTTGGTAGATAGACTTTAATCGTGATCCATTATGTGAAATTGTCTTATTGGTTATCCTGGAATCATTTTTATGGCATGATGACTTTTTTTCACATTTATATGACTTTATTATTATATGATCCCATGTACTATAAGTTATACAACAATATGTTTATTCATGGTCCATGCTCTTTTTTTGTCATCATGTTATTCCTTCTAACCCATGGGGTCTACTTTATATATATTCTTATTACCTTATTGGGATTTTATACAATACATTTTTTCATGTATTAATAAGGTTATCCTATGATAATTTACGGATCAATTAAATTTATGATCTCATTATCACAATTAAAAAATTCTGTTATTATTTTGGTTCCATTTTTTTAATTTTATGGACCTAATCGTACAAAGACCCTAAAATGTTATGATAGATTGTTTTTAATGGAATTCTATATATACATAAATAATTTTATAATATTTTTAACAGTATATGGTCATTACATTTTGTATTATAAGAGGGTTTAGTAATTTTTGGAGACTGTTTCTAGATCACATTACCAAGAACCCTATGGATAATTCGATCACCATTGTATAACATATACTGAATCATAGGGAATCAAAAGTTATGATATACTTTTAATTTACAATTTTATCCTTATATTATCTAATATTTATCAACTTTTATCCTTCTTAGATAATTATTATATCCCATATAGTTGTAATATATATCCAAGTTAATTGAAAAAAATTGGAGACCTCATTCCAACTATCTCTATGATATGAAATATGATTATTTCCCTAATTAAATTCTTAATATAATAGTAAAGGGTATGAAAAACATCATGACATAACAAATTAAACTAGACCAAGATATAAATAATAACCTTAATAATGTAGAACACCCTCATTCTCCAAATATTGAACAATTTATAGTTGAATTCATAATGTGACAAAGGACTCCTGTGTTTAGTCGATCTTCTGATCTCTACCCCATAGAACAATATACATTCCTTGTACAACATTGTTAAAAATAACATAATGTTGGGTTGGATTTAAATTGTTTTGATGGGTACGTTGATTAGTGGTGCACATAGATTAATAACACAATGTAAAATGATGAGAATTGATTCCATGGATTGGGATGAATTGATGAAAATATTATTGAATAAGTATTTTCCCCAAACCCTCTATCTCAATATGGAAGGGAGTTCCACAAAATTGATGTAGAAGTAAGATGATTATATTGACGTGTATGTGGGAATCATTACAATTTTGGAATTATAGAAATCCATCACTGTCATGAAAACCTATAGAAAGGTGGGTTACATCATTAATGAATTAAAGTCAGGTATAGGAAATTATTTGGTGATTCAAAACAATACTAGCTATGAAGTGATTTTCTGTTGTTCCCTTATGTATGAAATTTGTATAAAATATTATAATTGGTCTCATGGTCATGAGGATAACAAGTGGAAAATAGAGTTTACTAAAGTAGGAGTAGAATATAAATCCTATGGTAGAAGTAATACCCAGCATCCCACATGTCAAAATTTTTGGAAGATTAATTGTGGGAAATTTTAAATGAAATTAAAAGATTCATTATATGTGGAATAATTTCCATCTAGGAAATACCTACCTAAGTAATATAACGAATCCAAATTCTATGGATGAAGAATGGAATATTTCAGTAAATATATTGGCTAATGTGATTTATTTCAACTACAAGGAACATGGGAAATATGTGAGCCATTTCACTAATTTATGGGTCATTAGAAGCAATAATGAACAATAACATCCAAATAATTAATGAAAGGAATATTTTATCAGTAATTTTGAGGTCGATCTTGAAAATTATGCGATGATAGTTAAGATAGTTAATAATTCAATAATAGAAAACATAATTTTTGATTAATTTTGTAATGAATAATTCTTATATTGCATGATTTGTAGATGAATTTTATAACCCCATAAAAATATAGAGGTTGAGTTATCAATGATATCAAAACCTGAGGATGTTATTGTATTTGAAGATTATAAATCCTCCTCAGTTAATTTTTATAGAATGAACCTCTATGAAAATTTGTTCTCACATCCTTTGTTATATTTTGATATTATATTGGGCATTGATTTGGAATCATTATATAAATCCAACATCAACTCTTCAAAAATAGAGATCACACATCACATCATAAATCATCCTCCAATTATGTACATGTTTAAGGAAATGTATCAATCTCAACCAAAATCATTATATTAATTGTTCATGTTATTGAATTCTGAGAAATCATATCTAACTCAAATGATTGAGAAAAATGAGTGGATAATGCTTCATAAAATTCCTATTGAGAGGGACTACACTGATGTGTTACCCAAACATTATCATTCTCATCCTCTAGACTGATAATTTGAGTTCTCAATTCAACTTATTATTATAACCTTATCTATATCATGTATAACTTACTGAATTCTCATCATTGAGCTAGAATAAATGAAGAAGTAGTTATTGGAGAATCTGAGAAAGGTTTTATAGACCTGATTGATTCATTAAGGGGTGAAATAGTACTCTTTTTCAAGAAGAAGTTTGGATAAATTCACTTATTATATGGTTATTGTGTTCATAAAAATAACCATGATAAATAAAATATATCCCCTTCTATTGATAGATTAATTATTCTATCAACTACTTGGGGACAATTATTTCTCAATGGTCAGCCTTCAACCAAGATATCCCCAATTAAAGGTGAACATAAAACATATTCCAAGGAGTATCTTTTGAATGATGTATGGACACAATGAGTTCATATTAATTCCCTTTTTACTAAATAATTATTCCAAAATATTGACTTATTTAATGAATAATTTTTTTATATATTACCTTAAAAAATTAAAAGACGTTCTTGATGATATTTGAATATTCTACAACATCATGGAGGAACGTGAGGAGAATTTGAATACAATTATAAAAACCTTAAAAAGAAAAAAACTATATAAAATTTATAGTAAATTTTAGTTTTCTATGGAGTAAATATCAATCAAAGGGCTTGTTATCATAAGAAAAGTAGTATATATTGACCCTTCCTAGAAAAAGGCAATTTAGGAGTGGCCCATGAAAACATATGTAATATAAGTATGTAGTATCCTTGGCCCAAATTTATATTACAGTGATGTTTTTATGAAATTATCATGATTGTAATACCCACTATCCAAGCTGACATAGAAGGGATTAATATTTAACTGGACTAGTGAATGTGATGACTTCATCAAAGATTTGAAATCAGGGATTAATAGTGAACCGTTTCTCACACTACCGACATGTGGGAACACGTTGGGGTGTACAAAAATATTTCAAATAAGGTATTAGGATGTTTACTAATGAAAAATGATAAACTGATATCCTAAAACCCAAGGGAGTTTATAGTTCATGATAAAAACTATCCCATTATCTATTTGGAGTTGGCATTTGTGATTTTTGTGTTTCATATCTAGTTGGATTATCCCTATGTGGAAAAGTGTGATATATATAATGATTATAAGAGCTTAAAATATGTATTCACATATATGGAGATTAATTTTTTTTATAATATATTAAGATCTCATTAACGTTTATTAATTCTAAATCTACTACCATCTTTGTAAGGCACATAATGTGGTAGAATCGTTATGTAGAAAGAGTCTTATATATTTATTAATGATTAAAATTCTGTAGGATCAAATATTAATAGACCTAGATTGAATGTACATGAGAATAATTAAGGGGAGAAACATGTCAATCATTTATCAAATTATTTATCAACCATATATCATAGATAAAATAAAGTATTCTCAATAAAATGATTTGGAAATTCAATAAATGGTGAAACTATCAGAAATGGGAAATCCTCATATTTCAAAATGGATGAGGATGGATTTGTGAGATTCAGTTCATGAATATTTGTTGCATCCAATCTCGAGATAAATATGGAGATTCTAAGTGATGAACACAAATCAACCTTCTCAACTGACCTAGGGATCAAAATGTTTTATCAAGATCTTCTATAGCACTATTGGTGGGAAAATATGAACAAAGATATCACTGAAAATACATCAAAGTGTTTTGTATGTCCTAACATCTCACATGTTTTCATTTTCATTCCATAATCTATTTTAATCTAAAATTAATTTTATAAAATAACTCAATTTATAATTAAAATCAATCATTGTTTATTTACGGGTTTATATGACAACATATTACTTTTCATCTTCTCATTCTCTTTAATATTTCCTTAAATCACACTAAAATATTTTATTTATATTGTTAATTAAAAAATGTTTTTTGTATCAGGATTTCATCACTTATCATGATCCATGCCTATTTTACCATATTAATGTCCTTGTACGTTTTAAATCCATTTTTTCATGGGCACCTTCATGATACATGAATTGTGAATTATTTATGATATGATTATGGTACTCATTTACTTCCATGGTTTACCATAATGATGATGTTATCAAAAAAATTGTATAAATATTCATGTTCTTGTTTTTATAGGTATGTCAATATTGTCTCCAACACATTGGTTATTGTTTTGTCTCATTACACATCATTTGAAATGGTCTTGTTGGTTAGCCTTAACTGATGCTCCTCTATATGCAATGTCAGTGGAGGATATTCATGACTCATGTTTACATCATATTGTATATTGTCTCTAAATTTATATGATTACATGATTTATTGAGCCCATGTTTTATATGTTTTTGTTTTATATTTTAATTTAGGTTTCATGATCTTTTTATGTCATCATGTTATGCCTTCTAGCCCATGAGATATTCTTTTTTTTTTAAATTTTATTATTCCCTTGCTGGTATTTCTAGAACATCCATATGTCCACGTATTACCTCAATATTCCAATGCCGTTATAATAAATCAAATGATGTTAGGAGATCATTTTTATGATAAATAAATTATATTTTTTATATTTGTTTCATTTTTTTGTTTTATGTACCTATTCTTCAAAATAGAATAGATTATATGATCCATGGTTTGTATTTGATGGACAATTATTCTTAAATTCATATAGTAATATGTTTCCATTGATAGGGTCATTATAGACAATGTATTGGTTACTCTCGACAAGTGTATGAAATCAACTTTGACCCTGAATAAGTGTGTAGGACCTTCACTCTGGGATTTGATGTGAAGGAAGGGCCTTCTCATTATTCAAACTAAGAATGGGGATGACCTCCATGTTGATTGATGAATACTTGGGGAGGAAATCCACAATATTCTGTGTAATAATGGGTATGACTTCCATGATAACTTTCAAATCAGTGGGTAGGACCTCCACATAGATTTACTTCTACATGAGGAGGAACGATGTTCTGAGTGTTGATGAATCCTGGATGATAGATTCCATGATCAGTGTAGGAGCAGAAAGGGACTGCGTTTTAGATTGTAATTACATGGGGAGGAAATATATGATGGTGGTCCATGAAATAAGTAGAACCTCTACGTCAAGATCCATTAGTATGTGTAGGACATCAACATTGGATGTTTATGAAGTATGAAGGACCTCTGCTTTGATCGATGGTGTGAAAATGGTTGGGACCTACAGGTTAATTGTAATAGAAATAAGGGCCTCCTCTTTGGTTGGTGATATTATGTTTAGGTCCTCTACACTGAATCTCATCATGAAATACCGGTCTATGATGAATAATGATGATGTCATGGGATAACCGAGTCAACCAATACTTTTTATGGTGTAGATGAGGCCTCAATCCCAACTATGAATTGATGTGTCTCTAACTTTTATTGGGAGGGAACCGAATGAATGTGACAGGGTGGTAGAATCCACATGAGCGGTGGAATTTGATATCCCTTTTTTGGTAATACTCTTGAGCATGCACTCGATGTTGGAATCCAGAAATTTGGATTAGGCCCACCTATAAGGGGTGTAGTCCACATGTTCCTTGTATTGAAAGACTGGTAATTTTTTCACGGATGAGGACTGGTGGGAGGCTCATAGGAGGCCCCTAAGAAGCAGTAATTACCAGGGTCTATTGGGCATCCCATACCTCCATGATATAGTGGAAAAATTCATGGGATTACTTTGGGGAGATGCACCCAAATCTGGTTGTCATTCGAGTGGGGAGTAGTGGCTCCTTGCAATACCCTTGGGGGTAGCATTGTTAGCGAGGCACAAAAGCCTCCTGGCCCTAGTAAGCCATTTCTCACATGAGAATGACTCCATCCTACTCATACTATTTTATGAGGGCCCTGAAGACCCTGCTTTGAATGATATATTAGTGAGCTATGGGGTGTCTGAAAATGGTAGGTGATGAGGTAGTAGACATCATGGAATAGGTGGGGTCATGCGTGATGGGAATGATGATATTTTTAATTCCCATGCATCTACGGTAAGTGGGTTGTTGGTGTTCTTGTACCATGGGTCATTGAAATTAGGAAGATTATTCAATAGGTATTGATACTAGGAATGTAATTCACAATGCCTCATCATCCTCCAATTTTCTATGGATTGAAATAGATAGATCCACATTGACAATGTTTCAGAACAAATTTGTCAAAATTGAACTACCCTAATTACTAGTGACATCCATGATGGGATTAATATTTGATTAGTGGGTCCATGAAACAAATAGTTTGATTTTATGACATGATACACAATTTATGCTCAAAAAGTAGTATTCCACTTCTGGTGGTGAAAAGTTTCATTTCTGGTTCACTATTTTTGTTTCTTATTCTTTCAGCAAGGCACACCACATCTCTTTTCATCCTGATATTGACATTTCATTATTTTCCCATAGCCCCTATTTCATATGGTGGGTGACATTTTTCAGCTTATCAATGATATATTATCATTGATTGAAAAGGTATGATGGGACTTCATTTCCTACAATCATGGATTTGTCCATGGAACACTTCACCTAATCTGAGTCTCCATTATATGTTAATATTTATTCATGAAACTAATTCTTGGTTCCATCAAACAGTAGAAACTGGTTAATTATGATTCATTTATATTGAAATTACAGGGGGTATTGACAAGTAAGAAACCTTTATTCAAGATAGTAGTCAAATTGGGGATCCTTGTAATGATTGGAAACTAGCAAATTGGTCACCTATATAGAGGAATATCTAGAATGGAACCCATGGAATATCATGTTGGTCCTGAGGTGTCTGATTCCAAAGGAATATCTTTGATGAAATTCACCATAGGTATCCCATGTTTAGCATGAATTAGCTAACACCATTTGGTTCATATCATTAATTATTCTCAGCATTGGAATCCCATGTTTGGAATGATGTATAATTATCAGATGGGATATGAGTTTAACATCTTGCGGAGACAAGAATGTGGTTGATCAGAAGTCCCCATGGAGGCTGACCAATGGTGTGAATCACTAGGAGGAAACACCAAAATGTTATACATTATGGATGGATCATTAATCCTTGTATAGGTGGATCCAAAAGGTGAGTCCCATAAAGGTAAGATTCAACACTGTGAAGGTTGATTATAATTCCATTGAAGTTGGACAGGGGAGGTACACCCTTCATAACTAGGCACCATGGTATACTATTGGTTGGTATTGAACATTAGGGAGGCATAGTTTATACCATGTATAAATTAAATATATCAAAAACCATGTTTTTTATGAATTGTGTCACGATTACTAAATTAATATTCCATTGGTTTGTGAATTTATCTTGGTTGGATTGATGTGGTCCTTATGAATAAGAGCTTCCTCGGGTGTTCTTAAAAGTATTGATGATGTGAATATGGCTTACATGGATGATATTACTATATAGATTTCATGATCTCACTGTGATGTGGTGGACCAGGCAAAATTACAATAGACATGGATGATGTGTTTAGTGAAATCGATGGGATTGGTGGAGTTTTTGGAGTGTTGGGATGGAGACTCATAGAGGATTCCTACATAAACCAATCAGTTGGGAATCAAATCCAACGTATTTTAGAAAGGGAATGATGTTTGGGGATTACCCATGGGATATTCCTAGTGAAATAAAGCATATGGTTGTTGAATATTCATGGATTCTTCCTCTGGAAGGGTAAACGATGGCGCATACACCTTGTAGGATTCTCATTATATATGTTAAGTATTATGCATAGGAGGGTACCATTAAAGTGGAGTATTGAGGTAGTGGTCACTTATAAAATACAAATTGTGAATAACAGACCTATGATGAAAAAATGGTGTGACTACACATGCACAATGGGAATATGGGAAACATTTGGAGGGACATAGAAATCACTACGAGCACGGTATGAGAGATTCATGAAGGATGGCCATAGTCATGGTGCTTTAGAATAGGTGTTATAAATATATCTTTAAGAAGTGGGTGAATGAAATATTATATTTTTTTGTGAAATAGTTATGTCTAAGAGATTGAATTAGTTTCACAAAATACTAGGTAAGCACTCAATAAGGATATATTCAAAAATATGAATTATGCTCAATGAAGTTGGGAGATTGTTACATAACTTTTGGCCCACTCAATGGTGGAACCACATGGAATATTCAATGTAATATCTCAACCATAAATATTATATCCTTACAGAATAAAAATGACGGTTATTTATATGCTCACTAAATAGTCTCTTTAACTATTGAAGGATAACCAATAAAATGGGGTTGTAATTCAATATATATAAGAAGGAAGAACTGATGGTGTACAAGATTCGAGGTGTGGAAGTGGTCATCCATTAAACTATGTCCTTTTCAATGGTGGAAGAACATTATAGGTGTTATTTTATGTTATATTTTCCATGGAAGTGTTTTATGTTTGATCTGGTTCCTTATGTGAAGGTCTGAAATCTTGTGTGCACCTAGCATGGCCATTTCAATTGATTGTGAAAAAGATGATTGTGATACCTCACATTGGGCACAAGATAGCCTTCCACAGAGATGTTGATCTTTTACATGTGTCTCAAATATTTAGTTTTTCTTAAATTTCAATCTCATAATGTTCTACTGAGTTAGAATATGGCTATGGATCATCCAATGGGTGTTGTATGTGGTTGCATATGGAATTTGGAACAAAAGTGATATTGTTAAAAAAATATTTCTCCCATGATAAAAAATTATACACAAATAAAAAAAAACTTATTATTAGTCAAAATGAATAAGATATTTTTGTGGAGAATCAATCTACCTTTAAAATATTATATAGGTTAGAAATAGAATATATATATAAGTCATGGTTCATGATTTGCCATTTCGTTGATTCAAATAAGAAATGCATTCGAAGGGAACTTGTCTCTCAATATTTCTGTTAATATTATGAGATATTTTTATATCCCATTAAAAGAAAGAAGGAATTTTCTAAATCATATATATTAATGGTAAATATATGGAATAAGTGGTATTATGAACCCAATGAAAAAGATAATTCCTTAAAGAAGAAAAAGGGAACACAACGATTACCATCTTGTGAAAACTATGTGAAGTGCCCAGATCAGTGTGAATCACTGAGAGGGGGAGGGGGTGAATCAGTGATCCTTTAAAACATTTTACTAATTGATTCTTTATAAATTAAACCTATATGGCTGGTTAAAGCCTCTATCCACTCTTCTTGTATCTCTCACCTTTCCACGAATGATGCAGTAAATGTAAAGGCACTGGACACAAGTATTTACAAGGTTCGGAACCAAAGGCATGCGTCCTTGCCATGTTGGTTATACCCCCCAACATGGTTTCTCTATTATAACTTGTTAGAATTAAAATGGTCGATACAGAGTCCCACTGTATCTCTCCTGAGTCCCACAGGAGGGTCTTTATACTGCGTCCCACAGTGTTACCAGAGTCCCACTGACCTGCTCCAGAATCCCACTTAAGACTTCTTCCACCCTGAGTCTCACAGGGGGCTTCTCCTGGCTCCTCGAGTCACACGAGTAGCTCTTCTTCTCTTTAAGTTCTTCAAGTATCCTCAGCAGTCTGGGATAATGACTTCTGGCCTTGCTCTGTGCCTCTGATCACTTGAGTTGATCAGGTCTTCTCGTCTTGCTCAGGATTTATCTCCTTCTTCTCAGGATGACCTGGCTTCTCTCTCCAACTACTGAATACTCAGACAACTGATATCTCTAACTTCAGTCTGGTCCAGTCTCAGTTCAGTTCAACTTCATGCACTGAGTGCATGGAATCACAATATCTTCAAGATCTCCTGGTCATGGACTCCTCAGATGCACATAACCATATTTGGCTTTGTTCACGTGTGCATGTACATGCATGCATGCATGCACTCCCCTTCTTCTTCTCTTGGTGCAATAAACCCACAAAGGGTGTAACACTTTTAGCACACACCTTCTCGCTTGTACTTCACATGTTTATTTCTTTTTGATTACACAAATAAATGTGTGTTATACTTTGTGTGAGTCTTCTACTTCTTCTAAGTGTGTTCACACCACTTAGTGCACACACATAGGTTCGACCAACTTGTTTCTTGTTTTCACACACACACTCAAGGTGTGTTCTTCAATTTTCATACACAAGGTTCTCCACTTTTCACATAACTAGGTGTGGTATTTGGCCTTATTCACTTACACACACTTTGCTACGGCCTATTCCACTTTCACACACACTTCATCTCGGCCTTTTTCACTTCACACACAATGTGTGGTCTTCTTAGCATGTGGCACACACTTAAATGGCCATAGGGTGTTCTTGTTCTTCAAAATGTGCACCCACATAAGGGATATGGACTACTTCACTTGAATTCAAATAACCCGTAGGGTCCTCTTACTTCACAACTACCGCGCAAGACACTTGGTGTTCAAGGGCGCGTAGGGTGTGGTAACTCCTGAGGCGCGCAAGATGTCAAAGACACAAGCGGCGCGCAAGGCCTCGGGACACTTGGTCGCACAAGCCTCGACAAACCAAGAGAGCGTGCAAGTGATGCGGCTGCCTCGGGTCTTCCTGCCGCGCAAAGGGAAGGCGCGCAGGGGACTCAGCCTTCTTGTCGCGCAAAAGAGTTGCACGCAAGGAACTCAGCCGCGCAAGTGAGTTGCGCGGTGGCTTCTTCCTTCGTGAGGCAGAGCGTTTCTCCTCACGGGACTCAGATTTTCAACAGAGTTTCAGCAAGCGACTACGAGGGCAAGGCCTCTGTTTATATAGGCGAGAGATGCCTCTGTCCATCCGCGTGTTAAATATTGAATCACCGAAGATTTCGGATCTTCAAAATATTTCCAAATATTTGCGTTTTCTCTTCGGTGCACGCGGGTTCTTTTATTTATTATTTATTTTTTATTCCTCTTCATGCACGTGCATGGAACAACATGCAGAGCCTCATTAAAATCCACTCCATGCAAAATACGAACCAATATAGCCTCGGAACTTCGTTTGCCTTTGGCCGAAACTCGAAAATATTCATTTGTTGCATGCAAACTCGTTTTCATACGTGGTCATGTTCGGTAGGTCCAGACAAGCTCGAGGGTGGCTTTAGCTCGTTCGGAGGTGGCTGGTAACTCGAAATACGTCGTCGGGGAGCCTCTGGTTCAGCGGCTGCTCGCGGGTGGCCTTCGGGCGAGCTCGAGGAAGGAGAGGAGCTGGGAGCCGTCAAATCTTCATTTAAATGATGGCAGACAGCCTGGATTAGATCATCTCGCCGCGGATCAGATGTGCGCCTTAGATCGTCCGCGTGATCAATCGTGTGGTTGGGATTCGCTCTGCGGAAAAATTCCGCATCCCACATCGAAGCGGCCTCCTGTTTTCACGCGGCTTATCATAGTGTCGCTGCCGTCCATCGTTCTATTAGCTCTTTCTCTCCCTCAACGGTGCCGCCCCACACTGTGCCTCTGCGGGCGTGCTCTGCGCCCACTCCTGTCACTCGGGCGCGTTGTGCACCCACTATGTGTGCCCTCGGGCGCGCGCGCTGCGCAGGCTTCACCACCGCGTAGCCTCTGGGGGGATTATACACGGCCCCTCTTGACTTAGGGAGTCACCTTGGCCTTGAGGGTTCCCCATGGGAGTGGCTCCTTAGGCCCACATGTTCCTTGGGTGATCCCTCGGCTAGCCTCTTTGGTGGCCTTTTTTTTGGCAAAGAAAAGTATAAATACTTTGTCAAAAACAAAGTAACCCATGAGCATAAGCCAAATGCCAAGTGCCATTCAAGCCATTTCTTCTCCACTTCTTCTATTCTTCTTCTTAGGAATTCCATTACTTCTCCTCATATGATCTTCAATTAGGATATGGAATTCAAAAGGTTCATCTTCATCAACCGAACTCTTGAAGCACTTATAATCTTCAATGTTCTTTATTGATCTAATCAGAGATCAATTGGAACTTTTTCAATTCACATGAACTAAGAGTTAGTGCATGGACTTCATTAAAGCCACTTCATCCACTTAGAGATTGTGGATGGATCTTCTTCATCTCCTCATGCATTGTCAGTTCAATGCATGGTCTTCTAACATGGTTATGACATTGTATCTCGTTGATACAAGTTCTTTGAACTTAAAGACCAGTTCAACAATCGTCTGATGTAATGATGATGCTCCATCATCATCCATTCTTCAAGTTGTGTAACTTAGTATCATCTTGATACAAGTATTGAAACATTAAAATCAGTTCTACAATCGTCTGATATAATGATCATGCTCCATCATCATCCATTCTTCAAGTGGTGTAACTTAGTATCATCTTGATACAAGTATTGAAACATTAAGATCAGTTCTACAATCGTCTGATATAGTATGAGAATGTTTCAACCACAACATCCTATGTCACATAGTGAATCTCCTAAGTGACATGCATCTTAGTACCATGGCCATTCTCCTTCATCACCATCACCATCACATCATTTGTCATTCACATCTTGAAATTCCTTGACATCCATTCATTCCATGACAACATCATGCCTCATTGACAACAAATGCAACACAGTGCATTTCACTATGAAACGAATCACCTCGAGTAATGTGTCAAAGGAGTTAAGAATTAATTTTTATTTTATAGAATAGGTACAAGAGGAAAAATAATGCAATGTGGAGAATGATAACACTTATAATCAACTTTTCAAATTTATGGAGATTGGGAACTTCAAAAAACTTCTCTACGCATCAAGGGAATTCAACACAGAAGTGACTATGGGGAGAATTCATAGCTTATGTTATCACTAAAAATAAAGTATATATGAGCAGGTATGTGGTGGATGGTACATTAATCCTAGCATGATATTTATATAATGATATATTTTGTTTTTCATCCCCATAAATTTTTATATCGACCAATCATGTAATAAAAATATATATGTCCATTTGAATTTACGAGTGACGTTACCATTCAATACCTCTAGGGGAAGTATAATTGCCACAAGAATGTGTTAGTCATTTGATGTTATGACAAATAAAAACTAATTATTTACAGACCCCATTATCATACACATGGCTGACATTGATATAGTCCTCAGTATGCAAATGTCCCAAAAATATGATGGAACATTTTATATTAAGAAGAGTAAATCAATAAATTTTGATGATGATGTAGAAATATGTATCTTTAGATAAGAGAATTAAACATTTAGCACATTCCAATATCTACCCCGTATAGCTATTCTAAATTATATTCATGGGTATGAAGATAACGAAATATAGGGATGGAGAAGGTATATAGAGACCCTAATCTTCTTACACGACTATTTAACCATTTTAAAGATACATATCATTGTTTCCTAATAATACTATGATCCAATGATTTAGTGTCATGTGAAAATAAGTCTTATACATGACTATTACATAATAAATCATTGAAATATTTTAATTCTGTCTTCACTATATTATCAATGTCCCTTTTTATACCCATATTATAGGTAATATCATTAGGTTATACATTGTTGAAATCAGTGAGATAAAAACATTATAAGATGATGAATAATGGATATAAAAAAATTATAATTTCATATGAATAATTTGATGATCAAGATCATGAATGGAAAAACTTGATAAAGGTTTGGAATGTGGAAATGCATAAAAATGAAGCATCTTATCATAGTGGTCAAATATGAAACACAGTTGTGATGAAAGATATAACTATGTTCACACATAACATTTGTGAATAACCATAATAGAATCATTATGAGAACATAAAGATTCATACTCATTCATATTACATATAGTCTCATGAGATACATCACATTACCCAATGCATTGGAGTGATATATAATTCTTATCCCACATGTAACATTATAACATTTACGTAATGAAGTATGCCTTATAGTACGTATATCAAATAAAGTTATTAAGAAGTCCATATAAAATAATAGGTTTCATAAGGATTAAATAAATCATTTATAAAAATGGATTTATAAAATTAAAAAGTGAAATCATTTTTTTATAAGATTCATCATTTTTCTGCAATAATGATAAAACTATTGAGGATTCATAGTGTGTTTTCAAATTTAATTTTCTTTTGGAAAATCATTTTATTTACATAAAATATGATAATAAACAAATATATACCCAAAAATAAAAGGTACAAAAAATGAAATTATATTTATGAAACATTAATGGAATAACCTCCTTCCAATTTTTCATGAAATATGAATTACTCAAAGAAAGGGAGTTGGGGATGATAATCCCCTTACCCTAAGTAAAGATGTATTTTAAAATATTATTTAATATAATATATATCACAATTATATTACTTAATTATATAATTCAGAACCTATTCTATATTTATTTTTTTGATAATATAATTATTATGTTTATTTATGGCCATTTTCATGAGTTATATATAATTTAACCTCATTTCTCCCTGAGCATTCGTTTTTATGGTTTCATGGTCGATTTACTTGTATATTATTATGGAATTTTTTGAAAAATAGGAATAATTCTAAAAATAAAAAATTAAATGATATAATTGAAATAACACATTTCTAATTGGTGTCATATATCATTTCCTTTTCTGGTATGGTGATGATTTATTTGATAAAACTGTAATAATAAATATTTAGTATATTATGGTGGGCTATCCGACCCTCATGAACTAGTTTCATTAAATTTAATAATATATATAGAAATTAGTTCCACAACATTTAAAATTATATATATATATATATATATTAAAATAGGTTATAATCCTAAAAATATTATTATTTCCATATATTAATGTGGAATATGAAAAAACATTATCATATATGAATGTGTTGAATCGATGCATCACAATCAATGCTTTCATTTTTAGAATAATTTGATAGGGGAAGACATTTTCTGATGGGTATTACATTAAAAAAATACCAGTATATTATATATATGATACTAGATTTATAATTCCACATTTGTTATTCTAGGTAAATATATGATATTAAAATAAATGAAATTTAAAGAGTGTGATTTTGGATTTTACCTCTTGAATGTTCTCTCATAGAGAACCACCTTAATGCACTAGGTTGTTGTCATTTTTTGAGACAAAAAACTCTTTGAAATGGGGAAGATGATTGGGAAGGTAATATTTCTTAATTTATTGAGGAAATATTGTGGTCCTTTCTCAATAGGAATATGAATTTCATCATTTATTTGGAATACATGATACATTACACAAACAGATGCACAAAAGAAAACACTAATTTACTGATTTTGGAAACATTGAATTTTAAAAAATGGTTCATATGTGAGATACATTATCTCTATCTAGGTTCTCCATGAATACAATAATCTTAGTCCCATATTACATATTACATATCTTCATATTCTACGAAATGTAAGCATAAAAGGGTTAATCTCATATTCACATTATGGGTAAACAAAGGATTTATATGTAAGTATAAACCCAAATATAAGGGCTGCTGAACATGAATAAAAAATTAGATGATCATACTCTGCGTATTAATGATCATAATCACGATTCGTGGAATAAATATTGGTAGTTCATAAGATATAAACCATAGGGTAATCAAAAGAATAATCAATGAATTTACAACATAGGAAAAAATGCATTGAATTATCAGATACACATAAACATATAAAATTGTTTCCATAACAGTAAATGCATTGCTTCCATGGCCATCTTTGCGAAATGGGTTCTCTCTATGAACTAACATAGTAGTCATGGAAAACAGCCATGACCATCTTAAGGGACATAGTCCTTCACATAACCATGATCACTCCAAGATCCAGCCAGCTATATATCATTTGATATAAATCATTACCAAAAGCATTAAATGGAGATATTAGTCCAACCCATATCATAATGAAATCATACATATGTGTTACACTAGATAAAAATAGTTATTTATATAATAAACCATTAAATTAAATGGGTATATGAAGCAAGTAATAATATCATAAACAATGTATAACTGATATGATATGTAATTATTTCTTTATACCATAACTTGTGAAAAGATGTAAGATTCATAACCATATAACATGTGAAAAATAAATGGGTCACATAAACATCATCCCCTAAAAATATATACTATTACAAGAAATAATATGAATGTAAATTTCAGATAAATTCTATATAAAGGAATGAGTAACAATAAAAGATGATATCATAATTGGAAATTAATTTAGGAATATTTTTTAAAAACATTTCCTAAGGTAAATATCTTTTCTTCATTGAGAAATTATTTTTAAAACAATATTTTTTTGAAATACCTTTTCATTGAAGATATAATTCAAAATTAATTATGGAATATTTACAAACCATAAAACATTAAAATATTTATTCCATTAATTATTATATTATAATATTATTTTAAAAAATCATATATAATTTTTATTTAAAGACATTTCTTTTCAATAAACATATTTTAGGATGAATAGAGAAATATGGTAAGATTTTATATGAAACATTTTCTTAATTATCTTAACTAAAAAAGAAATGAAAATTGTAAAAATGCAGGAATATAAAATTAATAAATATATTTTAAGGGAATTTATGAGTTTTCATGAGTTATGTATCATAATATTTAATAAATGGAAGCATAATCATAAACAATCCTGATAAACTCTGAGATTCTTTCAATAAACTCAAGCTACATTAGAAACATTGAATAATAATCCACATTTAATAAAATAAAATAAAATTAATTTTAAAATATCATAAAAATAAGTATATTATCAATATTACTTGTCAAATGGTGGTATATATAACATTTAAATGAATATTTTATCATAAATGAAGATTTTTCTCAAAGAAGGAAAATTGAGACAAAACTACCTTAATGATTTAGTTAATTTTTAACTTAAGAATCCCATGAAAAAGTGATCATAAAATGGATATGTAAATACAAATAAAATAATATATATTTTTAAATTATTATTTTTATGTGAAGTATAAACAACACACAAATGAAATTATCGGTTAATAATGCATATGTCTCGAATAAATAAATGTGAGACTACACATCTCCTTACCTTATGTCTTGACTCTGATCATACATATTCAAAACACAATTATATTAAATATAATATTATTATAAATGTATTAGAGAAACATAATTAGTTATATCATACCATATATTATAATCATATGAAATTATATTAACTTCTTGTTAACAATTCTATGTTAAAGATAGGTTTGGGTAATAACTGCTTTCCTTTTTCTCATATTTGTTGGAATTGTGCATGAATGAAGGTTGAAAACTAATGATAAAAACATATCACATATTGAGGATAATTTTGTTATTTAATAATCCTATAATAATAAGAGTTGATGTAGTGGAAAATAAAATTAAATAAATTTTCTTGTTGAAGGATTTTACCTTTTCATTCAGTAACTCCTCTTAAATTTCACCAAAAAGGATTCCACTTTTTTATTTCATGCCTAAAAAATGCATCAATGATTATATAAGTTAACTTATGATTTATTTATAGAGGATTGTCAGATGTAGTACGATTTAGAGGTCCAAATAAGTGAGGGTGGTGTTGTATACCCTTTTTATTATAGTTAAGGAGTTACATTCTTGTAAATATATAAATATACACAATACTGAGAGGCATTTCTTATATCATGTGCCTAAAATAATTATAAATTTTATATAAAATTTGGTAATTGGGTGAAATATTTCATGATAATGGAATTTCGGTATGTTTCTAGGTGTTATTCCCATTAAATTAATGATTAGCCACTATTTAACCTTGTTTTTTCCTTAATCGCTTTAATTAATTGTATTTACATTCAATACTATTTCTGGTCAAAAAAACTTTTCAACTTATTATATATTATAAATTATTTGATTTAATGTATTGGATACATTTCTTCATATTTTAATCACAGAAGTGAATGAAAATATTTTGTTATTACTCCCATAGACATGTCACGACATCAGGTCATTAATAGAAAATATTTCAAAGTTTGATAATTTTTATATGAAATATCAATTTTTAATTGGTTTGAATTATCTAAATTATATTATTGAATTTAAAATTTTTCTAATTACACTTTATATCTGAATTAATATACAATTTATCAATATAAATAAATTATATTAAATGAAATTTTTGAAATAAAATCCTCATGTTGCACTATTATCCCAAATATGATGTTTTTAAGAAATAATCCAAAAATTCACCATATTATAATTTTGACAATCATAATTCAAAAATTAAATTTAATTTTATAAATATCATTTTCAAAATGTTTATAAAAGAATTTAATTTTTGTGCATTTAATGACATAAAAATATGATTTTTATAGAAATTATTTTTTAAAAAAATATTATGAATTTATCAATGAATATATGTTTTATTATCAAGATTTATTTCATATAACATAATATTAAATAATATTTTAAAAATATTTATCAATATTCATATTAGTATGTTTAACAACTATGTTATAACTATCTTATTTAAATAATTATAATAACAAATTGTTGTTTCATTGTGTCACGGTGTAGCTTGTAATAAAAGAAAAGGTCATGTTGCTTGTGGTGAAAAATTATCTTGTTGTAGCTTATAATGAAATATTGATATGGTTTTGTATGAAATTAAATATAAAAAATAAAACTAATTTATTTTAAAAAAGGTACATGAAAACTTGGGGTGTTACATTCTATATTCTTTAAAAATTAAAATTTCCCTTAAAATTTGTAATATTGATACCAAAAAATGAAGATATATTTTCCTCATAAAATCCTCACATTCCCATATATCTTCAACTGACTGGTGATTACCCTACACAAAAATTAAAAAGTTAATGGTATTGTTTCATTGAACATTCTCTAGATGATCTATAATTTCAACTCATTGTCCCTCGTATGAAATATCATGTTCCAACAGTATGACTTCTGAGTTCAGTGAATATGAAGGTTTAGGTATATACTTTCCCAAAATAGATACAAAAACCATGTAATATTCTTGATATTGATTTGGACTAAGTACCAAGAAACATGATACCATCCCGATCCAATCAACAACTTCGAAGGGAGCAAGATACTGAGGGGTTAGTATGACTTTCATCCCAAATATCACAACTGTCTTACATGAAGTGATTCATAGAAACACCTTATCACCACATTCAAATTCTATTTCATGTCCATAGTTATAAGAATATTGTTTCATCCAAATCTGATCTGCTATGATATTATTTTGAATGTTTATAACCTTATCTACCCATACTTCAGTGACCTTGGGTCATAATTCCCTTCTTTCTCTAACTTCATCCAATCATGTTGGAACCCTAAATATCTTCCCATATAGGTTTTTATAATGTTCCACATAATTTTTTGAGTGAATGGTATTTTTGAATGAAAACTCAACAGGAGGAAGGGGTTGATACCAACCACTATTAAAATCTAGAGAACATTATATCAAAACATCCTATATAGTTTGAATTTTTATTTTAGAGTGAAAATACATTTGGGGATGATAAGTGGTTCTAAAACATAATTTTATATCAACTACATACTGAATAATTTTATATAACATTGATATTAAACTCTGAGCCCCATTAGATGAAACATAATATCTTACACCATAAATCCTTACAACTTATTCAATGAATATCATATAAATATGATCTAAAATGACATATTTTATATTATAAATTATGTGTTCTAACCTATTATGGAGATCCAATACCTCTCATATATAATTAAACAATTTGGAGTATTTGAGGATTCCATTGACAAAATACATACTAATTTTATCCCACTTCTATTATGGTATGTCTAATTGAGAGAATATCCTAATAGACATTAGTCTTTTAGCCATAAAAATCTATCATACGATGTAGTGCGATATAAACTATCTAATAACCCTCTTCATTCTACCCAACTATAAGTATTAATTCAAGTATCTATATACATATATAATTCTAGGATAAATGGAGAATGAATAACTATGTTCCCAATCTAATATATCCTTGATTAATTCTAGTATATATGGAACATATAAAGAAATCATTATCATTAGCATTCAATCTTGATCAAGGTTATGCTCTAGATCATTTATAAACTTCATTTGTAGTTCAACATTATCCATATGTGCCTCTTTAAATTTTACAAGTATTGGGGGGTTGAACATTTAATTGATAAAGAGCCATGTTTTCCCATTCCTTAAATATATCAAGATCAATCCATTAAAATACTTTAATATTGGATATTTTGTGCTACTCATCATGGGAATGCCAGGATAATCCTTTCAAATCAATGAATTAGAATCCTTTTTCATATTCCCATTGTGTTAATGTATTGATTATTTAAAACAATTTAACATCTCTAACAATCTAATCTTTTGCATGTTCATCTCCTTATGTGGGAGTAAAAAAATCAGGCATTTATGATATATATATATACAACGTTTCTCTGAAAATATAATTCCTATATATCATCAATGAGATAATTACTGCAGCTAACTCGAAATCATTAGTCACGTAATTTTGTTCATGATTGATCGATTTTTACGACACTTAGGTTATATCCTTGTTTTTTTAAATAAAAATAGATCCTAATTCCATCAAAAATGTATTACGATATATTTCAAACCGTTCTCCACTAAAGGGTAATGTAAGACAAAATTGATGGGTTGACCTTCGCTTTAGTTCCTTGAAATTTTCCACATGTTAATTTTTCTAGAATCACATAGAACCATTAAAATCAATCCTGGTAAAAGTATTATATATTATTGATAAATTATTCCGAAAAAATTGATAGTGTATAGATTAACTAAGAAATATATGGATCTTAACCAACATTGGTGGTATATGCCATTATTATATATCAATCATTTATGATGCTTCCACTATAACACGACATATTATGATTATATTACTCAAACATGAATACTATTCTTTAAAAGTTCACAGTTTGTGAATTTTTTTGGTATATTTTATCCTTATTTACGATCTTTAGTACAATTATCAAGTATTCCTCATGCTCGTCCTTTATATTTGACAAGATAAAAATATCATCTGTAAATACAACCAATAATGATCAAGGTAATATCAAAAGCGTCTATTCATAAAATCCATGAATATTTTATTGGAATTATTAATAAAAATAAGAATCACAATATACTAGTAGCATCTATATGTTTTATGTAACTCTATCCTAGGTTTATAATTATTATTATCCCTCAATTGATGATATAAAAAATGATATTGAATCTATAAAAAGGAATGATATTTGTGTAGTATTTCATGTATGTCATCAATAATTTGATGATGATACTTTTTCATCATTGTGATCTTGTGGATAATAATTTAAGAGACTCATTGATTCGTCTTTATTTTTCACAAAAGATTGGTTGATTCCAAAGGTGAAACCTATGTCCAAATGAATCCTTTACAAAGTTTTTTATTGAGTGTCTTCTTAAAATACAAAAAATATGTTGGTGAAATTATATAAGTATTCTTTGATATTGGTGATGAACTATTTATGTGTTCTATTATGAAATAAACCTCATATTTTTTTTAATTCTATGAAAATATTCTATAATTAATTCCATAATTTTCCGAAAAAATAAGAATAACATCGATGGTGATTTTATCCCCAACCATTTTAGATAAAATACCATAATAAATTGTATTTATGACACAGTTTATGGAAATATACTCCATTTTATGTTAATACATATCATCAGATTTATAAAATACCATTGGATGGTTTGAAATATAAAAGGTACCTTCAATTCCTCTATTATTCATGTGGGATTTAGTTAATGAATTCAAATAAATTACTATAATAATATAAAATTAATGTAGATGAAGAATGAATGGATTTGTATGATTTATATTTCCAAAAAAACATTAATATGATATGAGTCATCTCCTTGAGAGTAAATTATCAAACTGTTAGGGGTTTTCACATATAGTTACACATCTTTTCATTTTTGTGCAATATTAATTCCCTTACAATATTAATTAGATATGAAATAGTGTATATATCCATATTAAAATAATGAATTTTCAGTTTTAGAGTTGAATTTAAGAGTAACATTCACCATGTCATTGTCACAACACACATCATAAAAATCGATCAAAAGAGATATCCCCTTGTCTCTCTGATTAATAGGTTACTAAATTCATGCATCATAATTAACCTTATTATTTGGTAACTGGTTATCCTAATTCCCAATCTCCAAACACATATAGAACTGAAGTGGTGGAGGTTTATTTTGTGAAGCAATCTCTCTATTCCCATTCCTAACTAACTTCTTCAAATCACTAGGATAAAAAAATTCCTATGGACCTTCCCTTACACGCTATATAATTTTATTATAACCCGTATCACAATTTCATATATTCTTTCTCCCACACAATGATCATAATGGAATTCTTGTATTATTTTCTCCAGTGTTTATATATTAACATTATAATTCCATCTTCCTTTTATAATATTAACTATAATATTAATTGGAAACTATATCCATTATTTCATCCATGGTTGAAAAACACTAAATCTATGATTAGATACTAAAGTATCATATGGAGAAATTCTTTATGAGATATTTTTTTATGTGACCTATGTACCTATAATCATTAATTTTTTGGATGAAAATAACTCATGAATTCATCAAAATTCTTGTGAAATTAGTGTCATAGGAATAAATAGATTCATCATCCATTTTCATTAACTAAATTAACTCTTTGTCCATCCTTGTATGAAGAATAAAAATGAGTTACTTATTTGGAAATATATAAATGAACTAATCCCAATTCAAGGAATCTATTTATTCTTAATGCCTCATATTTTTCATTAGAGTTCACAACTATCCTACTTCACCATCTACATAATAAATATCATGAATGACATTCTCATGTTCTGAACACTGGAGAATAGAGATTATATTTATAGTGATATTGATCCATTATTCCAAATAATTTCGATCGGAATACCCATAAAATGATTTTGTATGTTTCCTCATGAAGTAGTAAATGGGTCATTTTTCTATATTTTCTCATTTAGATGTCTATCAATATTCATAGAATGAGAAATTTAGGTGGGAATTTAAATGATATTTTTAATTATTGGATCCATATCATTTACATTCTAATAGGAACACCTATTTCATTTCCCATCACACTCTTCTTTTACACAATTCTGTCGGGTTCCATCCTTTTACTAAAAAATCATAGAGTAAGAAATAATAATTATTACGGGGAAGCAGATAATCATGAAAAAATCATATGATGCCTCAATTGTGAAACAATATTCAATTTATGACCCATTAGCTTTATCATAGGTTATTTATAATATACTTATATTAAAATCCATCATAATGGTTCTTAAAAAGTTTGTGAATTTCGAAATTATATCCCCTGAGAATTTCAAAACTATTGCGATGTAAGGCTCATTGTCATGGACATCTTCCCAATTGATTCTATCTAAATATAGTGATTTCATTGTTGTTCCGCATATATAAATTTGTACCAGATCCATATCTACATATAGTTCTATAAAGTATGTATTAGTATAAAACTACTCACTCTATCCATTACTTATATTTCAAGACATTTTAAAATAATTTGACTCATACATAGTATTATCCATAGATAAATTTTATAGAGTATCTGGCTAATGGTCTCTTATTCTAGTTTACAAAGAATAATTTTTTTTCTAATACCAACTTTTTAAACCCTCACATAAAAATAATATAAATTACAAATTTTTTGCGCAATAATTAGTATATAACAAAATAGATGACAAAATACATATTAGTTAAGTTCTTTCAGAAATGTAGAAACATAAACCATAGTATATATGTGAGTATGACTATATAACACCATGTTATTCATGACTATTATTTTTCCTATAAACATCATTCATAATATATATTAATTACATGTGGAATGGAACCATAAAAAGAGGTGATATCAAATTCTCTGTAAGGGTCAAAAGGGAGATATGTAATCATATAATTTAGCATAAGGATATGAGAATGTTATCATAAAAATAGAAGATCATACCCTTTATCTCAAAGCTTATAAACATGATTCATGGAATAAATATTGGCACATCATAATACATGAATTTTAGGAAATAAATACCGTAATACATGAAATCATAACATATGAATAAGGCATGGAATTGTTGAAGACACATACACATATAAAATGATTTCTTTATTAGTCACAACATTAACACCATGGAATTCTTAGTGGAATCAGTTCCATCCCCAAACCATATTAGTAGTCAAGGATCACAATAAACCATATATGTGGAAATAGTCCTTTAATAAATAAATTTCATTCCACTTTTCATCCCTTTCTATCTCATTAGATTTAAATATTTACCCAATGCATTGGGGGTGATATAGTAACCAGAATTTTCATAATGAAATCATACTTATGTGTGCGCTAGATCATAAATATTCATCATATCAAAACTCTTTTAATGAAATGGGTATCAGAAACCTATAATAATAACATAACATATGTAAAATATATAGGTTTCATAATCATTTCATCCCATCATAACTCATTCATATAAGTGGGTTTAATAAGAATATAAATCATGAAAAATAAATAGGTCTTGTAATCATTATGATATCAAAATATAAACCATTCCGAAAAATAATGTGAATAGAACATTTTTTTCATTACCAAAAAATTGAATGAATAACACCAAATGTTTTCATCAAACATGTAATGGACCAGACCTCTCTGATCCATTCCATTGTGGAAATGGGGTGCCAGAGGTGTTCTGAGAGGTCAAGGTGACTTGGGGTGCGTTTGTGTGGGATTTTAAGAAAGCTAAATTGGAATAGCTTTCGCACGGTTGGCACACGGTTTTCCCAAACCATGCGGCCAAACCGTGCTAGGTGGGTGTTGGAGGTAGTGGCTAACGCACGATTAGGGAACGGTTTGTCTAACCATTCAGGCTAACCGTGCGGGGAGTGTTTTGCGAGGCAGAAGTTAACTCACGGTTAGCGCAAGGTTTGTTAAACCGTGCGGACTAACCATGCGAGCACTTAATGTTAGATCCTAAAATTTTGGATCTTACTCGTTTTGCATTTAATCACCCCGTTTAAGCCCCTAATCATCCATAATTCGGGATTACCTTTCCATGGAGGTAGAAGAACCTCTCCCAGGCGTTTTGGAGGTGATCTAGAGGCTTCTCTTCGTGAATCACAAATGGATTCTCAAGGTATGTGATCCTTTTGTTTGGTTTCTTAGATCTACATAGATATACTGCTCCTCTTCTCTCAGGATCTTAGATCTACGACCGTTATGGGTAGATCTATGTGTGTGGATGTCATTTAAAATGATCTTTGGTCTTCATTGTGTTAGGAGATGAGATCTAATGAGGATTCGTGGAGAATCAACTAGGTATTTTGGACGTTCATTGACCGTTGTGGTTTTCCTAAAAAACCGCTGAGGTAGGGGATTTTTGGATTCTGTATTTGTTATGAGAAATCATGGTGTAAGCTTGATTTAGCCCTTTGGATCACAAGGAAATTGACCTAATAAAATATTTGAACTGGATTAAGAAATTCCATCGAACGTATGTTGTTGCCTCATGTTTTCGCTAGATAGTGTGAAATTTAAGCCTTGCTTGTTAGTATTTTGTTAATGATGAAATTGATAAAGAACATAAAGATGGAATAAATTGATAATTAATTGGAAAAATATAAATAGGTGTGAAAAAGAGTCTGGTTCTTCTTCTATTTTTTATGTTGATTAAATTTTCATAGTAAGCATGTTCAATCTTTGTGATAGCTTACAGATTTGGTTAATGATGTTGGAACCAACGAATCGAAATTTTTAATTCAAGATGGATTAAATAACTAGATTGATTGATTTTCCTAAAGGGTTCTAAGTTACCCTCTTATTGTGAAATAGGGCTAAGAGCCCAATTGATGTGGTCTTTGTTTTTTTCCCTGCTTCTTGTGATGTGATGTGACCCCGGAGGGGTGTTTTGATATGTGGAGGCATATAGGACATCTGGTTGAGGTAGAATAGTGCGCATAGAGTGGAAAAATGCATCGGTTTATTCATGTGGGTGTCGGGGAGGACACTAGGGATAATGGTATGGGATGGATGAGATGGCTGGATGGTTGGTGGTTTGATTGATTGTTTACCTGCTTTACTTTCCCCACTGGTCAAGGCAACTAGTTTTGCTTACCCTTCTTCCGAAAGGGGTGAAGACACTCAGGGTATGCCACATGCTTTCTGTGTTTAGCCTCTCAAGGGAGAATGGTTCTACGCTCTTGCTATAGGTGGCAAAGACTCAATAGGTAGTATATCTACTCACCTTGTTGATCCATCTTGTTTTTAGTAGCATATGATTCTTTTCTATAATACTGAGGAATATGGGAAAGTAATTCTTTAATGATTTTTTGAATAAATGATGTTATTCCATGGGGTTGGAGTTTTTTGAAACATAATGATGATGTTGACATCTTTTAAATGGAAAATTGATTTTAAATGTGTTGCCAATTAAGTTTAATGAGGTTGTGTTCATGGTTATTTAATGTGTAAAGAATTAATTAACATAAAGTGGAACTGATGAAAAAGGGAATCAAGTATCCTAATAATGTTCTTTAATTGGTTATGTGATTATAGGATACCTAGTCACAGAAATAGCATCCCAGAGTAAGAGAGATGCTAGCTGCAGTTGAGAATAAGTATAGGTTATTCCCATAGTGTGGTTGTGAGTTACGTATATTCTGTACTTTTTTTGTTTCTATATGCTACTCCACCCTGTCGGCAAGGGGAACTGACACCCCGGTGATTCTGAGCCCTGGGGAGTGTTTTCCCCAACATTCTGGTTGTAGGATGAATGGCTAACTACCCCATTTGACCTTGCTCTCTTCTCTTAGTAGATACTTGTGATGGTAAGCACAGTGGTTATTTTTCCCATATATTTGTGTAGAGGGCTGTAATGAATTGTGGTTATTCACACACATATATTCTGGATATGGTATCCTGTGGAATACTATAGGTGTAACATGTATTGGCTATGGTGGATTAAGGATCCTTACTCGGTGTATGGGCTGTGATGGGTTGAGGTATAATACATGACGTATGATACACGTTATGCGAGCTGTAGTGGATCCCAGAAACTACCTGGTTACTTTTGGTTGTGAGGATGGTGTGGTGCTTAGCCCATGTGTATGTGGGAAAGCCTTTATGATGCATGTGGTGCAGATTGTGGGGCTTAGCCCAAGTTTATATGGGAAAGCCTTTGGAGAGAGATTGACAGGACGTATGTCGTTGGGGAAAAGCAGCAAAACAGTGGGGAAGTAGTATCGGGGTACCCTTGATATTCTTCGTTATGTGATATATTCTAGTATGTGTTACTTGGTGAGATTAGCCATGGTGAGGTTGGGAATATAGTATACATGTTTAGGTGATGATTTAATTTCACAGTTATTCACTGCGATTAGCATGCTTTCTTTACATTTTCAAGAGAGGTTTCGAGGAGGATCTTATTGAGCATACTGTTATACTCACCCTATGTATATATAAACTGTTTTTAGTTTACTTGGAGTAGTTTGGAGATCAGACTGGTTGCTACTAGCTTGTGGTCGTAAGAGTTGTTCAGGATTGTGATCGCTGCCGTTTTTTCTTTCTTTTGGTTACTTGTAGTTTTCCACTTCCAGTTGTAGTACTCTTGGATGACATTACATATGCAGTTGTGTTTTATTTTATACTATAGTTCTGAGTTGGACATGGTTGGTGTCTATCTTATCTCTCTCTTCCGCATGTGTTCTCTTAGAGGGTAATTCCTTCCATTTGTTTTTTACTATACCATCGGTGCTAGTCACCAACCTGGGGCCTACTGGAGGCGGGATGCGGGGGTCATTATCTCCCTTATCACATTGCTGACCCAGAAAGGGTACACATTGTGGGGAGGGTGTCATGACAGAGTGGTGTCAGAGGTATGTTTGAGGGATAAGATGAAGATTAGAGTTTGGCTTTTCTGAGGTTTCATGGGTTTGTAGGGAAACTATTTCATTCTTGTTTAGAAAGTGGGGTAAACACTGGAGACTGGTAGAGACATAGGCGTTTAGGGCCCCCTATGTTCTGTTGGATGAACCATTAAGTTTACAATGGATACTAAACAAGGTGATACTAGTTAGAGGGTAGAGAGCTATGAAAGGATCATGAATAATTCTTATTTGTGACTATGTTTAAATGGGTAGATCTTGGGATAGGTTAACATAAAAAGAAAAAAAAATAAAACAATAAATTAATTAATGTTGACACTTCCATATGCTAGGCTTAGGTTCACTAATTTTTTGTTATTTTGCAGGTATGGATCTAGGTCGATGTCCTCATCAGGTATACGTAAAAGATGTTCAGCAGGCTATTCCAGCAGGTCACCATAGGGTAGAGGATGATGATGAAGAAACATGGAGGAAGAATCTCTGAGAGATTCAATGCCAGAGTCAGCAGAAGTATGAGGGATCTGTTTCATAAAGGGTCACGGAAGAATGGTTCGAGGAGTTTGAGATCAGCTTCAGTTTGATTCGTTCTCAGAAAGAGCACTGGGTGTCCTTGGTTGTGACGATGCTGTGTGGAGTAGCAAGGTAGTGGTGGTGGTTGTTCCTTGGGGATAGTGAGGAGTCAACGATCTCCAGGGAGGAGTTCTCAGACAAGTTCTGGGTCGAGTTCCTTTCCTTGACTACAAAGGCGTATAGTTGCCAGGATCTTCATACCCTTCGACAGGGGAGCTCCAGTTTTCGAGAGTTTGGAATCTGTTTGAGGAACCTTCTACGATATGCTTCAGAACTACTCCTAGATGAGGAGTTCAGGGCAAGACATTTCGAGGAGGCTTTGCATCCAGAGATCTAGTGCCATGTCACCCCATTTATACTGAAGACATATCTTGATGTGTTTGTGAAGGTAGATGTTGTTGAGAGGACGTTGGCTACGACCGGATGATCACGAGAGGGGAATCATCATTATTCCTCACGAAGAAGAGCTGTGGTCTGGGGTTCCTAATTTTTAGGGTATAAGAGTTTCCTTTCAGCCGGGGGTAGGTCCCAGCACTTCACGTCTCGTTTCTCCAGAGGCGGAAACTCTCAGGCCTATTCTAAGGGATCAGGCGCATGATTTTCTTGTGGTGGTCATGATCATCAGTAGTGGGAGTGCCTGACTTTTCATAGTAGTCATCGTGCCCCAGCACTTCGCTCCAGCTTCCTCCGTTGAGGCAGTTCCAGCCGAGGCAGAAACAACAGGTTTCACCAGCTTTCGATCAATAGAGGGTAGATGGGTTAGGCAGAGTACATCCCCATGAGGCTCCCCATCATCAGAGAGAAGAGTGCGGAAATAGTGGTGGTCTTCATTAGGGTTAGAGAGGCCATGAAAGAGGCTGTGGTCAGCTTCATGCTCTAGCGTTGCCAGCTCCAGGCGAGCCAGATGTCGTTCGAGGTACCCTTTGCTTGTTTTCTACCTTAGTGTATACCTTGTTTGATTCAAGAGTGATGCAATACTTATATCACCTACCCTTGTCCATGCTTTGGAAGTTTAGTTAGAGACTCTTCCAGTGCCCTTGGTGTTGACTACGCCAGCTGGAGGTCGATCTAACTTGTTTGATGTATGTAGAGACTATGAGCTAGTGATGGGGCAACAACTCTCTTCGGGATATTTCCAATGATTATGAATACAACCATATGATGTCATCCTTGGCATGGATTGGTTGTATTCGGTGCAGGATATCATGTATTGATACATAAAGAATGTCATTTTCATTGATGTAGATGGAGAGAAAGTGGTGTTTGTTGGTGAACGAGACCCTCATAGGGGTCATAGGAGAATTCCATCCTTATCATCCTTGATGGCTGAGTTGATTCTATGATCTTTAGAGGTTCCGCAGTTGGCATTTCCTAGGGTCAGGGAGGAGTACCGTGATGTATTTCTAGAATAGGTCGTAGCATTACCCCCTCGACGAGAGATCGAGTTTGGTATTGGGCTATAGCCAGGAGTGTCTCCTATCTCTATGTCTCCATATAGGATGGCCCCTTATGAGTTACGAGAGCTATTTATACAGCTTGATGGTCTACTTTAGTGTGGTTTTTTTTGGCCAAGTGTGTCACCGTGGGGTGCACCAGTTCTATTCGTGAAGAAGGCTGATGGCAGTTTGCGGTTGTGTGTGGATTATCATCGCATAAGCAAAGTGACAATAAAAAACCGCTATCCTCATCCGCAGATTGATGATTTATTCGATCAACTGAAAGGTGTTAGTTGTTTCTCAAATATCGAATTGCGATCAGGATATCATAAAATGCGTGTGAAGGATGAGGATATTCCGAAGACTACATTCTATTGTTGTCATGGGCATTAAGAGTTAATTGTAATGTCGTTCGGCATGAAGAATGCTCCATATGTATTAATGGAATTGATGAATACTATGTTTTGTGAGTTATTGGACATGTTTGTGGTGGTTTTCATCGATGAAATCCTTGTGTAATCTACATCTAAAGAGGAACATGCAGAGCATCTTCGAGCCATTTTGGGAGTTATTAGCCAACATTAGTTGTTTTGGAAGTTGTTGAGGTTTGAGTTTTGGGATCGAGATGTCTGTTTCTTGGGGCAAGTTGTGTCCCAAGAGGGAGTAGCAGTGGATCCATCGAAGATAGAAGCAGTTGTGTCTTGGGAAGCCCCCAAGACAGTTTTAGAGGTGCATAGTTTCCTTGGAATCACAGGATATTACAGGAGGTTCATAGCCAATCACTCTTGGGTTGCGAGTCCTCTAACACCTCTACCCAAGAAGGATCAGGCCTTCGTATGGACTGATCAGTGTCAAGAAACTTTCTAGTATCTAAAAGAGAATTTTGTAAGTGCTCCAGTTATTGGTCTTCCAGCTGAGGGAGTTCGGTTTGATGTTTTCTACGATTCTTCGCATCTGGGGTTAGGGTGTGTCCTCATGATGCAGAGTTCAGTTGTTTCTTATGGGTCTTAGTAGTTATATCCCCATGAACTTAACCATGTCACCCATGATCTTTAGTCGGCAGTTGTGTTGTTTACATTGATGTTGTGGAGACATTACCTCATTAGTGAGCGCTTTGTGGTTTTCACCGATCATAAGAGTTTTAGGTATGTTTTCTCCCAGTGTTACTTGAACTTACAACAACGACATTGTATAGAGTTCTTGTAGGAATATGATTTAGAAATTTCATATACATAAGGGAAATGGAATGTTGTAGCTGATGTGCTGAGCCGAAAGTCGCGTAGTGATGTTGTGCGTGAGTCTAGTGATTCTTGGAGAGTAATGGAGGAACTGTAAGCTTTGAATATTGATATGGAAGAGTTTGGAGGTATAGGTTGACTTTTGTATATGATGGTGTAGTCATCCCTGATGCAGAAGGTGGAAGAGTCCGAGTTGGGTGATCTAGAGGTGGAAGTGTGGAGAGACAAAGTTGTTTGTGGTGATACCCCTGATGGTTGGTCAGATGATGAACAACACCGAGTGTTGTATCATGGAAAGCTTTTTGATCCCTTGGTGATGTGCGAGATAGTTCTCTGAGAGTTCCATAGTTCTCCCTTAGCAGTACATCCTGGTGTGACAAAGATGTATCGATCCTTCAGGAGTCAGTTTTGGTGACCTGGGCTGAATCGTGCGGTTTCAGAGTTTGTGTCTCTATGTTTTGTCTAATAGAAGGTGAAGGACGAACACCATGTTCTTGGTGGTCTTCTACAGCCATTAGAGATTCCTCAGTGGAAGTGGGAGGAAATTTCAATGGACTTTTTTACAAGTTTACCTCGAGCTCTGAGAGGACTTGATGATGTTTTGTTGGTAATCGATCATTTAACGAAATCAGCACAATTTATAGAAAATAAGGAGTCAAGCTCAGTGGATGTTTTGTCGAGGATGTATATGTAGGAGGTGGTGAGACTTCAAAGAGTACCTAGGAAGATCATTTCTGATCGAGTTCCTCATTTTAACTCTAGGGTGTGGAGAGGTCTCCAACATGCTTTTGGATCTCAGCTATGCCTTAGCACTGCTTTTCATCCTCAAACGAATGGTCAAACTGAGCGAACCATCCAAACTCTTGAAGACATGTTACGATCTTGTGTTCTTGATTTTGGAGATTCATGTATAAGGAACTTGACCTTGGTAGAGTGCGCATAGAATAATATTTTTCACTCTACCATCGGTATGGAGCCATTTGAAGCCTTGTATGGCTGGTCGTTTCGTTCTCCGTTGTGCTTGACTGGGTTCGGAGAGTCATCAAATCTAGGACCGAAACTTCTGTAGAATACAACAGAGATGGTTTAGATGATTTGTGAGAGGATGAAGACAGTGCAAGATCATTATAAATCATATGCTGAACAAAGGAGGAGACCCTTGGAGTTTAATTTTATGGATCATGTGTTTCTGAAGGTGGCTCCCCCTCGTGGGAAGCGAAGGTTTGGTCGTGGAAGTATGATTTCTCCCCGGTTTTTTGGGCCTTTCGAGGTGTTAGATCGTGTTGCAGCTGTAGAGTATCAAGTAGCACTTCCCCATCACATGATTTGGATACAAGGCGTTTTCCATGTATCATATCTATGTTGATTTCTTCATGACGTCTCCCACATCATATATTGGGGAGAGATCGATGTTGATAATGATTACACATTTATGGAGAGACCAGTGGAGATGCAAGACCACAAGGAGAAGGTGTTGCGTGGGAGATCCATCCCTTTAGTTCATGTCTTGTGGAGACTTGACGGCTTGGATGAGAGTACATGGGACTGTGAGTCACAAATACGCACTCAGTACCCAGAGTTTTTTGATGTTTAACTATTTTCATGTAACATTTTATCTAATGTGGCTATGGAACTTTTATGTTTATGAAATGGAATCCTTTTTTGCATTGGTGGCTTTCCCTCTATTGAGAGTTATCTCATTGGGTGGTTGTTCAGATCCTTTTTCATATTATAATTTAGGTGGGTTTTGGATTCTTGATGACGAGAATGTTTTGAGAGGTATTTGATGTAATGTCCCAGACCTCTCTGATCCATTACATTGTGGAAATGGGGTGATAGAGGTTTTCTGAGAGGTCAAGGTCACGTGGGGGTGCGTTTGGGTGGACTTTTAAGAAATCAAAATGGGAATAGATTTCGCACGGTCGGCGCACAATTTTGCAAATCTGTGCGGCCAATTCGTGCAAGGTGGGTGTTGGAGGTAGTGGCTAACGCATGGTTAGTGCGTGATTTCTCTATCCTTCCAGACTAACTGTGCGATGAGTTCTCGTTGAGGCAGAAGCTAACGCACGGTTAGTGCACTATTTTTTAAACCGTGCGGGCACTTAAAGTTAGATCCTAAAATTGTGCATCTAACTCATTTTGCCTTTAATCACCCTGTTTAACCACCTAATCAGCCATTACTCAGGATTAACTTTCTATGGAGATAGAAGAACCACTCCCAAGCAACTTCGAGGAGATCTGAAGGCTTCTCTTCGAGAATCGAAGCCGGTTTCTCGAGGTATGTGATACTTTTGTTTGGTTTCTTAGATCTACGTAGATGTACTCCTCCTCTTTTCTAGGGTTCTTAGATCTACTCCTTTTATGGGTATATATAAGTGTTTGGATGTCGTTTATGATGAGATTTGGTGTTGGTTGTGTTAGGAGAGGAGATCTAAAGAGGATTCCTGGAGAATTGACTTGGTCCCTTGGACGTTCTTTGATCGTTGTGGTTTTCCTCGAAAACCGCAGAGGTTGGGGATTCGTGGCTTCTCTAATTATTATGAGCAATCGAAGAGTTAGCATGATTTAGCCCTTTGGAACACCAGGAAATTGACTTAATTAAATATTTGAACCGGGTTAAGAAATTGCATCGAACGTATGTTGTTGGCTAATGTTTTTTCTAGATAGTGTGATATATTTGGCTTCCTTGGTAGCATGTTGTTCTTGATGAAATTGATAAAGAAAATAAAGCTGGAATAAATTCATAATTAATTGGATAAATATAAAGAGGCGTGAACAAGAACGTGGTTCGTGTTGTAATTTTGATGTAGATTAAATTGGCATAGTAATTATGTTTAATATTTTTGATAGCTTACTGATTTGGTTAATGATGATGGATCCAATGAATCGTAGTTGTTATTTAAAGATGGATTATAGAAATTGATTGTTTAAATTCCCTAAAGGGTTCTGAGTTACCCTCTTATTGTGAAATAGGGGTAACAACCCAATTTTTGTGGTGTTTGTTTTTTTCCTGCTTCTTGTGATGTGATGTGACCCCGGAGGGGTGTTGTGATATGTGGAGGTAGGGAGGCCTTGTGGTTATTGCAGTGTATGGCGCTTAGAGTGGAAAGATGCATTGTTTTACGCATGTGGGTGTCAGGTAGGACATAATGGATAATGGTATGGGATGGAAGATATGGATGGATGGTTGGTGGTTTGATTGTTTTTTTACCTTGTTTACTTTCCCCACTTCTCAAGGCAGCTGGTTTTGCTTACCCTTCTTCCGAAAGGGGTGATGACACATGGGGTAGTAGCATAGGTTTCTTTTCTAGAATGATTGGGAATATGGGCAAGTAATTCTATAATGAATGTTTGAATAAATGATTTTACCCCATGGGGTTGGAGTTTGTTGAAACGTAATGATGAGGTTGAGAACTTTTGAAATGATATCTAATTTTGAATGTGATGCCAATGAAGTTTAATGTGGTTGTGTTCATGGTTAATTAATGTGAAAATAATTAATTAACGTAATGTGGAACTGATGAAAAAGGGAATGAAGTAACCTAATGAAGTTCTTTAATTGGTTTTGTGCTTATACGATACCTAGTCATAGAAATAGCATCCCGGAGTCCGAGTGACGTTAGCTGTAAATGATACTATGACTAGGTTATTCCCATATTGTTGTTGTCAGTTATATATATTTTGTACTTTTTGTGTTTCTATATGCTACTCCACCCTATCAGTAAGGGAAACTGACATCCCAGGGATTTTGAGGCCTGGGGGTGTTTTACACAACATTACAGTGGGAGGATGAATGGCTGACTAGCCCCTTTGAACCCACTCTATTCTCTTGGTAGATACTTGTTCTGGTAGGCACAATGGTTCGTTTTTCCCATATATGTGTGTAGTGGGATGCAATGGATTGTTGATATTCAAACACATATATTCTGGATATAGTATCCAATAGACTACTAAAGGTGTAATCTGTATAGGATGTGACGGCTTGAAGATCCTTACTCTGCGTATGGGATTTGATGGCTTGATGTATAATACCTGACATATGATACACGTTATGCGAGCTGTGGTGGCTCTTAGAAACTACCTGGTTACTTTTGGTTGTGAGGATGGTGTGGTGCTTACCCCAGGTATCTGCAGGCAAGCCTTTGTGATGCATGTGGTGAAGATTGTGGAGCATAGACCAAGTTTATATGGGCAATCCTTTAGAGAGTGATGCACAGGATGTATGTCTTTGGGGAAAAGCAGCAAACCAGTGGTGAAGTAGTAGCGGGGTACCCTTGATATTCTTTGTTATATGATATATTCTTGTCTGTCTTACTTGGTGAGAGTAGCCATGGTGAAGTTGGTAATATAGTATACCTATTTAGGGGACGATTTAGTTTTACTGTTATTCCCTGTGCTTAGCATGCTTTCATTACTTTTGCACGACAGGCTTCAGGGAGGATCCTATTGAGTATACTGTTATACTCACCCTACGTATATATAAACTGTTTTCAGGTCACTTGGAGCAGGTTGGAGATCAGTCTGGTTACTACTAGCTTATGGATTCAAGAGCTATTCAGGCATGTGATCACGGACGATGTTTCTTTCTTTTGGGTACTTGCAGTTTTTCCCTTTCAGTTGTAGTACTTTTTCATGACATTACATATACACTTGGGTATTCTTTTATACTTTAGTTCTGAGTTGGAGTTTGTTGGTGTCTATATTATCTCTCTCTTCTTCATGTGTTATCTTAGAGGGTAATGCCTCCCATTTGTGTGATTATTATACCATCGGTGCTGGTCCCCAACCCGGGGCCTACTAGAGGCGGGACTCAGGGGTCATTATCTCCCTTCTCAAATTTCTAGCCTAGGATGGGTACACATTGTATCGAGGGGGTCATGAAAATACATGTAAATAATTTAGAAATATGTTTATAAATGTTTCTTGAGGAAAATATGCCTTCTTTTTTAGAAATTGATTTCTAGAACATAAAACATTTGTGAAAAACTATTTATTATAAAATTTTGTTTAATAATAATAAAGAAATATTTCAAAAAAATATATTTTTTAATTATTCATCAATTGAAAACTATCATAATTATTAATTTTCAAATATAAAATATGAATTTGTTTTATCATATGCTTTATGAATAGAATAAATTTCTGAGAGAAGAGATATATATGGTTATATTTTATTAAAAAAATTTAATAATTATAATTTGTATAAAAGAGTATAAAATATTTAATAATACATTATGATATAATTTATAACCACAATAGTATAATATTAATGACTATTCTAGATATATGGATCATAATATTTTGTTACGGGAAGCATAATCATAATCAGTCCTGATAAAAGACGAGAGAGTTCCAATAAAATCATAAAACTTTTAAATAATATAATATAACAATTTAGGTAATAAAGTACTAGTAAATTAATCTTAAAAAATCATGAAAATAATTAAATTCATGGAATAAAATTTCAAAGGATATTTTATACAACTCATAAAATAATATACATTTATAACAAAACATGTGTCTCAAAGAAGGAAAATTGAGATAATCTTACCTTTCTCATTTGGTAACTTCTGAACCATAAAATTAGATATAATTGAGAAAATAAAAAGGATATATAAAAGACCATTAATTTATGAAAAATTATTATATATTAAATACATGGTTCTCATATACACCAAAAAATTAAATGAGTGGGGAATAGGGCATAAAGCTTGTAGAAATAAAAGATACACTTGAAATCATTGTACCATATGAATGGAATCACATAATACTCCTTAAAAAATTATTTATAATGAATATAAGTTTATTATAAATCTATAATATAACCATATTTAGTTATATAATACAATATATGATCTACTTATGACATTATATTACCTGTTCATTAACAATTAAATGTTAATGTTATATTTTGAGTAATAAACACCTTTTCAATATGTGTTTTGATTTGTTATACTATTGGTACTCATAATTATATCATGTTATCAAAAATGTAATCCATGATATAAATTTAATATATATTCTAAATAAATATTTATTTTTAATAATCTATTAAGTATAAAAAATTAAAATTAAATACACATTTTAGGGAGACTGTACGTTATAAGTATGCATTGTTTCCATTTTATTATCGTATTAAAAGAAATAATTTAAAGGAAATATATGTATATAAAATATAATTAATGTATAATTAAGATGTGACATATATAATATATTTTAGCTAAACTCCTCATTAATACATTACATGTAATATATGAATGAATAACATTTCTTTTAGGAGGTGGTAGTCCACACGTCTGCAAATGAAGTTATAATATTTCCAAAAAAAAGAAAAGAATGAAAGTAAATGTTTTAAAATAATCTGTGAATAATATATACATAATAAATATCTCTAATATAATATAAAAACATAATTTGACTCACTGTTTCAAAAAATGAATTATGGAAATGGATGAACAAGAGACAACTTTATATGAGGTGGTAGTCTTCCATACACAAGAAGAATGATTGAAAATATCATTTGATAAAAGTATGTGTGAGATTTGATAAAAAAAGTTAACATAAAAAAATATCAATATATTTTGGATTATGAGAAAAATATATATTTATGTATAAATATGAATTTGGGTGGTTGATAAATAAATAAAATAAACATTGTTTGAAAACTAATTCCTCTTATTTGGGTAACTCCACCTGGTTTGCAAGAAAGGGGTTCTTTGTTTGAATTTTAGCCAAAATCGAAGCCACTATGATGCATTTAGGGAATTTATTTACATATGGTTAGTTATTATAAAATATAATGGTTTTTATAGATGTAAATATGTGTGGGGTTGGGGGTGACTGATGTTTTTATATTGGAGGAGTAGAATATTCATCCACATAATCAGGTAAACACTATTGAACAATATCCCTTATAACTAATCCCACCAATAATTATACTCTTTAGGTAAATATTGGAAATTTTTGAAATAATTTCATCCCATGGATTCTATAGATATTTCTATGTAATTTTTCTTGTAAATTAATTGTTAATCACTATGTAGTCATTATTTATCATAATAACTATAATTAATTTCAATCACATTCAATATAATTTTTTCATAATGTTATTTTTACCTATTTATAATTATAAATTATTATCAATAAAAATAATTTTTTTCATTTTACAATCTTCTTTTAGAGATGTGTTATAAATTATTTTAAAATAAATCCACTACACTTGTCATGGAAGAGGTTTTTTAAAGGAAAATTTTTAAATGGTTGAAACGTTTTTACATGAAATATCTCTGTGGAATTGGTTCAGATTACCTAAATTATAATTTATTGATGTTAAATTTCTATAATTAAACATTATAAAAAAATTAAAATATAACATATCTATATAACTAAAATATATGACAAATTATTTTTTTAATTAAAATTTATTATTTTTAACTATTCTTCCAAAAATGTTGTTTTTCTGAAAAAAATACCCTAAGATAATTTTAAAATTCAGATTTCAGAAAATAATATTATTTTATAAAATATTAATTTATTTATTTTTATAAAATAAATTTTATTATTATTCATCAATGGTCATAAAAAGAAGTTCATCTGGGACAATATAATTTTCAAAAATATAGACTTTACCAAAAATTATGTCTTATTATAAATATTTTTTTATATAAATCCATTATAATAGATATTTGAAAATTAGATATAATTATCCATCTTACTATGATAAATTATTATGTTATAGTAATATTTTTAAAAAATTAGAATAATAATATGTCATTTCGTATAATCTCTATGTTGTGTGTAACGTTACATAAGTCAATGTTGTATGTAGTGCATGCTTATCTCAGTGTAACAAATTAAAAAATCCTGAAATGGTGTAGAGTGAGACACAAGACATCGAATAAAATTATTTAATTTAGGAAAAGTTTTGTAAAAACAAGGGATGTTACACTTTAAGGCTTAAAAGATGCGAGGAGAAGATATTGTGAGGGGTGGTAGTTATAGTGGATTAGAGGGCGTTTTATTCTATATTACTTATATTATTAATTTTCCCAAGACTACTGATATCTTTTATTTCAAAAATATATATATAGTGAATTGAATGGGTTAGTTTGAAATGGTGGGTTTTTATATTATCCCTGAAAAAAAAAATATTTGTTAAATACTATAAATTACTATATTTAACTATTCACAAAAATACAAATAATTTAGAGAAATCCCATAAAATAACCCTAACCATTAAAGATATGTATATTTCAATTATGGATGGTATATTATGAAAATAATTTTATTAATATGAGAAACTATTTAAGGACCCATATAATTACCTTATAATCTCAGAATAAGAAAGTATTTATTTAAGAATTTTTTTTATTAAAAAAAATTTAAATCAATATATTATTTATAAAATTTTAAACAAATATTGGTTTTTAAAAATAATTTGAAATTTAATTTATAATTAAAAATAAATATTTCTTTAAAAATGATATAATTATATCATATTTTCATATATAATACACCTAAATTTTACTTATGCTTTTATAGTGAGTGTACTATTTTATTGGCTGAAATACTATTCGAAATGGACATAATACTATTATAATAATCAGGCTAATATTCCATATATATAGGGAACTTAATTTTTATAAATAACATCTATTTGATTTTTCATTGATGATAATTAATTTTTTTTGGTTTACTGTATGATTTATGTGTTTTATGACATAATTATAAGATGAGAAATTTCACTAAAAAATGTTTGTCATTACATTCTTCCCCCTTGTGAAGTTTCGCCTTCGAATTTACATTTTACATAATAAGGTGATACAGGTAATGTTATTTATCATTCATTTCATCCTCTAGTTCCAATGTATCATACCCATGATTATGAATCCTCCATAACACTTCGAAAGAGTTAATCTTATTTTTGTCCAAGACATTGCATCTACTATCAATTTTCTTTATTGATTGTTCTTCATAGAGGTGGTTGTTTCCCATTTATACCACACCTGTATTTAGTACACGTTAGTGGTCATGTATGTATATCCTCAGGAGAGATAAATATAAAACATAATTTACATGAGATATAGTTGGTGGAAGTGAAATTTTATTGGCCACTACCCCTATGATATGAAGGATCTCAAATGGAAAATTATACATTGGGATAAGATTTAAATTCATTCTAAACATCATGAATGTGTTCCAAGGTGTTATTTAAAGGTAAAATTTTATCTCCATCATCGAACAGAAGGTACCATTTATGGTTGTCCACATAAACCTTTTTCTACTTATGAGTAGTTCGATATGTTGTTAGATGGATTTAACCTTTAATATGATATATTTACCATGATAATGTCTATGTAGATTTTGTTTGATAGATTCATCCAAACATGTTGGATTCTACATCGCATCCCATACACAGATTCAGATTGATCCATATGAATACATGGGTGGAAATTAGTTTTATATGACAAATGAATTAATGTGATCTTATGATCTCATCCTCTGTTGAATTCCTTCGAGCATGATATTATCATGTCCATGCACATCAGAATATTCCTTTTATATTGGCTATCAACATTGGTTGATATTCCATGATAAAATTCAATTCATTACTCAAATCATGATTGTAGAATTCTTCAAAACATTTATGTGAACATTGGATCACAACAATAAATGATCAAGTTTCATACCCAATATATCCTAACTGCATATTATACATATATCATGGAAATATGTTTGAGTGAATAATCACAAGGAATTGTAACGAACTAGGAAGTATTGTTGAGCAGTTTAAGAAGGATACTTTGTCCTGGGATAAAACGATGGTTTCTAGATTGTTTCGCAGGTTGAGTCAGTATTTTGATGGTCCAAACAATCATAGTTTGCGGAATTATGTCAATTTGGTCCACCATAAGGTTGATCTGTTGGAATTCCACATGAATGGGGGTAAGGTGGTTTTGGAACAAAATGTGGGTGGGAGGGATTTGTTTCTAACATGGATGTGTACAACTCCTCTAGAACTAGAGAAGTTGGGGGGATCATATTCTTCTGTCATTCCCTTACTACAATGGAGTACCATGTTTTAAGGCCATTCGATGGTTGGTTTGAATTCTGATACCGTGAAACCGGATGCAGTCGAGGTCTATATGAATGACATCAATGTAATTGATCCCAATTTCTAAGTTGATAAAGCTTTTATCCAGTGGAAAAATATAAATATTAATAGCAGGAAGGTGAGGGGTATTACTCTTTATTACCACCTCTTTTATAGACCTGGTCCTCAAAAAAGACGAATGAGAAGAATATTTCCAATGAAAAATTGATCCATCAAAACCAAAGGGATCACGATGATCAAACATTGGACTTGATATTATGTTCTGATGATGAGGTGGTTGAGTAGGCATTGATTCTCACAGAAACTGAAAATTTTGCAACTTAAATTATTGGGTGGTATTTAAGGGTTGTTCTCACTGAAGAGAAATATTTATGGATTGAAAAACATGATTTAATTCTAGTAGGGGGATTCAAGAAAGGGATTATCAGCATTACGGTGTATTTTAAATCCTGGGATCAGTTGGTTGCTGAGTCTGAAAGGGTGATTGTAGAGATTTCAGGTACCCATGTTTTATGTTTATCCTCAAAATTAGAAATGGAAAAAATCTCTAGTATGCTCAATTTAATCTTTAATGATCCTGTCAAATTTGGTGGTCTTTGTTGGTTAGTTGGTTTGGGAGGAATGCTAGAATGAGTAGTCAAATTTTGTATCTATCATATGTTTGGGTTTGATGTGATGTTTTGATGCTTCTAAACCATCATTCTTCTGGGATCTTCATTATATGTGGTTGAAATCAGGAAGTCTTCAATGGTGATTTCGATTAAGTATTGGATTATTTTGAGGGTATGACTATGACATCGGTTCTGGGCACGTGAAGTATTGTACCGGAATGATTGCTGAATGGTTATGCCTTGGTAGAGTCTTGTTGTTATGGTGAATATTATGGGAGGGTATGATCATGTATTTTCTTTTGGGTTATTCTTTGTTATTATTTTTTCGTGGTTGTAATGTAGGAATCCTTGGTTTCTAACTATTTCTACAAAATTTATTGATAATAAAAAAATATAATTTTTAGGCCATAGTGATATTATCCCCTTTCCATGTGGGTTGAAGATATGGTTTCCTTATCCCTTTAGAACTCATTAACTCCACTTTAAATTGTTGACATACCAAACACCTTGAAATATTCACCGCAATATCCTTTGTCATATTGTCTTAACATAAGGTTTCTTGAAATCACGATACATCTTAGTACATAAATGAAGAATTGAGAAATATGATCTAAAAGAATTATCTAGTATCTCATTCTATATCTTATGTTATTAATGAACACAAAAACTATTTCCAAACCAAATAACACTATAGTCATCAATGTGGTTAAAATGTATCTCCCATTGCATTAAATTTTTAACCATATTTTTTTCTCCATATCATCCAATTGTGCCCCCTTGAAGAATTCATTGATATATGGTTGGGAAATAATTTGGGAACAATACGATTTCTTCCATTTTGTTTTGATTTCCAAATCCTTTTTTTGAATACATGAAGATATGGTCTTTCTAAATCCACTTCATGGATTGGGTAGTTTATTTTTTTAATAAGATCACTATATAAATTGTTTTACGTCATTCGATGATAGTTGATAAAGAAAGTGTTTTCCTTTTTTAGCTATACCCATATAGTTGGATTCATATTTAGATCCATTAGTATGTGTGTATCATTTAGGCTCTATTTTAGTATTTATGTAACATAACCCACCATAGAGGGAGTGATACAACAATTTCAAGAATAATATCATATCCAGTAGATCAAAACCATGCATCATGTAGTTCTACAATAGATCATAAATAGTTGTGAGTCCTACACTATCACATTATCTTTCTGCATGAGTAAACAAAATAAGACATTATTTTAAGAACCATTTTATATCCAAAAACATTCAACAGTCATTGGTCATGTGAGAATCTATATAGTGATTATCCCCTTCTTGAGATCCGTAAATATTTCCTTACATTCTTTTAACTAGACATTATTTACAACATTCGAGGAAATTTTAGTTGGTGGGTTATACAATCATGAGATATCCGTCAAAAAACACAAGATGTACCCAAATAATACAATAAATCTATATATTTATGTGACACTAGTGAGTTATGTAATGCCATGACCTTAAAAAACCTGAAGAAAATTTATTATTATATTTCATTGGCATTGATATGTGGAAACAAATCCCGAAGGACCGTATATATTAGATGTCATGGAAATATAGATTATATACATGATTCAAAAAATACATTAAAAAAAATAATACATAAAACAAAATAATGGAAATAAATTCCATCCTTTTAATCATATTAAATTTATCTTCTTCATAATATGGGGAGAGAATCATAATATGGGTGAGCTCAAATTTTCAGTAAGGGTCCATACAACAGAAGCAATAATCAATCTATATGGAAAGGTAAATATCTCATAACACTTTCCATTTACAAAACTAGATAAGGCATAAATAATATGGCTGATACAAAACAGAAACATATTCCATAAATCAATAAACTATGAATGAACTGCTTCCATAGATATGTCCACAAAAAATCAATTGGATAAATAATAACAGAAATTAAATGAGGGAATCACTTTATTTATGGACATCATGTCTCAGGCACATGAAAACCTATTAGCATCAATAACATTCAATAGACGATTTAAAATTAAGGTAGAAAACCATTTGGAAAACTAATTCATATGATGATAACCATTCGATGAATCGAGGATCTATATAATGTATGGGCTCCACCTGTCATTCAGAGTCCAAAGTATTTCTTATATTGAATAACTAAAATAAATAATATTCTTTATTAAATAAACATATTTAATAATTAATAAGGATATATCAATAATTTCCATGAGGTAAATAACATACTATAATTAAAATAATGAGATTCATGATAATAAATTAATATATAGAATATACAACGTATAAAAATAACAAGTTGCATAATGTTTCAATATTTCCCAATGAAATGAAATTGAGATGAAATCCCTTACCTTGAGTCTGAATCATCATGTATATTCCTTGTTCATCCAAAATAATAAACTCTTGTTAATTTATAATTTTTTTAGAACCCTTTTGAAGATTATTGATCATTTTATATGTCATATTAAAATTTTATAACCTTCACTTAATTATAAAAGTTCATATCGGACATTATGTTGATGTTCGTTACTTGAGTCAAAAATAAACTTTTGATGATGTAAATTATCCTTGTGATCTTAATTCCATTACCTATAGAATATTTCTCATGATTTAAATATCATATATATCTAGTATATATTTATTTATAACAGAATATGACTTTTGGAGATATGAAATGAAAAGCACCGTTCATGGAGACAGTAGGCCATACATAAGCATGAATGTTGCTTTCATTTTACTGCCATAATAATGAAATGAATACTAAATGATACATAATAATGTTATAATTCTAGTATAGTATAAATTTTATATATGGTATATAATTTCCTAAACTCCATCATTTATCCAGGTCACATATGGAAAGAATTATTCATATCTCTATGTTGGGCGATAGACTCCACTTCCTCAAATGAAATTATCGTATTTACACATAATGGAAGGCATAATGGTTGTTGTAAATAAAAATTAGAGAAGTATAGATGGAATATGAATATAATATATATCATATATAGATATAGTTTCATCATAACGTCCACCATGAGGTGTGGTAGGAGAAAATTGAACAATCATAATTTCATGAGGCTGTAGATCGTCGTATACAAAAAAATATGTTCTATCCATTAGATGGAGGTCTATGTTAGTGTAGTTTGAATAATTATCCTATAAATATCCTATTATATTTAGGATACTATTTTTAAAATGAATACGAATATCATATGGAGTGGATAATGAAAATAAAATAAAAGTAACTTTAGAGAAGATGTAACCTCTAAATTGGGTAACTTATTTTGATTTGAGACGAAGAGATTTATTGAATTTCATTATTCCCAAGGTCAGGCTTCTATAAATAATTAAGGGATTTCATGATCTTAATAGAGCATAATTCAGATGAGAAAAGTTTCTTGAGCGGTGTGAGTAAGTGGATTGAGGTGGTGGCCTTTTATAAGAGGGAGGATGGTCACTTTAAGAATGTCATGAAATATGATTTTAATATAAAATGATTTTCTAATTATAATTTTTAAAAAGTGATATATTTCGAAGATAATATGATAATGGGTCTAAATCCACTCAACCAATAGGTTTTAGACAATTTTATTTGACCAAATTAACCTTATATTTTATATTTAACTCTTAGATAAAATAATTAACTCTTACCATGTCTTCATGTATATTCATAACATATGGAAATTATTGTTAATATAAAATGAAAATTGAACAAAAAATGGATAAATAATGAGTTTTCTAAAACTATATAGGTAATTTGACTGAATATTTCTTTTCAAGGAGAATTATATCATTTAATAAAATATTTTTATTTTAAACTCATTTATTTAAATTTTGACACTATTTTGTATATTATTTTTGTTAAAGTCCTAACAACATGATTCCATACAACCAAAGGCACTAACTCAAAGAATATATTTCAATATGGTCAAAAAAATTATTTCATGGAATCTAATTGTTCAAATTACATTTATTTTAATATTGTTAATATCATTAATTTGAATTTTCATTAGTAAGGTAATCATTGCATCATCATTATATCATATAAAAATTTAAATATGTATTGTATAATATTTATAAATAAAATAGTATTATTTTTTGAAAACATTTTGTCTTTATAATGACTATTTATAGTCAATGAAATCGATTATATTACACTATACCAAATACAATTAGTAAAAGATACATGTTTATGTTATATTTCCCTTTACATTAAATTAATTCTTATAACTTGTTATTATCACACCCATGTGGTCCCATGGGGTCCTAAAATAATGCTAATGAAGATCATGGGTGGCCATTCATCATATCATTCTATTATAAAACATGTTAGTGTAGTTTTATATTATTATAACATTATTTTATTACCATTATTTATCTGATTTACCATTTAACAATGGTAAATAAAAAGAATTACATTAGTTACTATTTATAATGTCAAAAAATAATATGTAATTTTTTACACAACTTAGACCTTCTGATTCCAAATATGGATCATGTTTTTCCAATTCAAAACACATATTTTGATTTAATTAATTTAAAATTAATTTCTGTTGTCAATACCAGAAAGTGGGTATTTAAGAAGATAAAATTATCAAAATACTGAAATGTGTTTATGTACAATTTAAATGTGAAATTACATCCAATGACCATAATTTTATGAAATGATAAAATATTAATCCAATTACAATATAAAACAAAATAAAACACAAAATATAACTATTTAAATAATTTAGATGAAAATTTAGTTTTGAATGGAAATAATGTTTTTACCAATTTTCGTAAAAAAATTTATACTTTTCAAAAAATAACTAAAATTCATCCAAATATAATCTTGATATTATAAATTCAATAATAAAGTCTATTTAGAAAAATAGTTTTTATATACTTTCAAAATGTAGTTAATACTGTTCAAAACTTCTTTTTAAATGGTTATTGTGATTTCTCATTTTGTGCTTGAACTCAGGTAGCGTACAATATATTCCATTGAATTATTTAAAAATATGCATAACTTAGATGAATGGTGTGTTACATTATTCCCCATTTAAATAATTTCATTCTTGAAATTTCTATAATATTACAACATAATTGGATTTGGATGGTTTTTCATAATATGCCATTGATATTACCACATTGCTTCTTGCATTTTATAATTTATCTAATGAACTTTTACCATAAGAGTGGTATGATTACTCCACAATTTTTCTATAGTATCAAGATTCATGATATTATCTTCATAGTAAGAAAGATCGAGTTTCGATTATATTTCCTCATTGGTGAGTACATGCATTGGGTATGGCATGTATTTCATTAACAGTGATATATGGAACACATCATGAACATTTGAGAGACAGGGAGGCATTATCAAACGGTATTCTACAACTCCTATTCCTTCTAGAAATTCTAATGGTCTGATGTACTTGGGTGTTAATTTACTCATTTTACTAAATTGTATAACACATTTCAATGGAGATAAATTCAATAAAACATGATCTCCTATATGAAATTCCAAACCCTTTATTCAGTTATTGGCATATCTATATCACCTACTTTTAACTTTTTGGATATGGGTTTGGATAATTTTTACCTTCTCCATTGTTTCTTCAAACAATTTCTAGGTCTATAAGTTTTCTTTCACCAACATCATAAAAACAAGTTGTTGTACGATATCTCTTTCCAAATAATTATTCATATAGTTCCATATAAATACTTGAATTGATGATATTGTTATTATAATATTCTACTAGAGGTAAATACTGATCCCATAATCCTTGAATGTCAAGTTAGAAGGATGAGAATATTTATTACAAAGATTAAATTGTCTGTTGTGATTTTACATCTATTAGTTGGTGGTATGTAGTGGTCAAACATAATTTAGTATATAGTGCCTTCTAAATAATTTTCCACAATATTAATTTGACAAGGGGATCATTATCATAAACAATCAATAGGGGTACACCATGAAGACATTAAAATTCATTAATATACTGTCTTTCTAAATGTTCATGTTGTAAATATTTTCTTATAGCATGAAAATGTTCATACATGGTAAAACGATCAATAATAACCCATATAGAATCATTCCTTCTAATAGTCTTTGGTGGTCCCATAACACCCCATTTATACAGAGGTACAACAAGAGTTTGAATGAATCTTCTAGAATGATGTATCCCAGACTACATTTTTTTACAAACCAAAAATTTCAACTCAGAATTTGCAATCTCCCAGTTCATGTGGTCCAAAAAAATTATCCCTAAAATTAATATACATCTTAGTGCCATCATGATGTATAGGAAAACATGGATCTGTGAGCACCATCCAATAATTCTATTTTTAGCTCAGGTATAGCAAGAACACAAAACCTCTTCACAAATTTAAAAATGGCATCTCCAAAAACAAAATCAATCAATCTCCTATAATTTTCAAACATTAACATTATTTTGAAATAACTCATAATTAGTATGAGAACATTTTATCTTTTCCAGTAATTATATATTGGAAACCATTTGAAAATGTATTTATGTTTCACCCTCTATAATAATTATTATATCCATCATTACTAGATCTATGAACATAGGATCCCTTTCAACTCTAATATTGTTCAGAAAACCATTCCCTATTCAACTCATGTCATCATCCACTTTATCTTCCATCCCTTGGTGGTAGTGTTATGTGAAATCATAATCCACAAGTCGCTCAAGACATCTCCTTTTTCTCCTATTCAATTCGTTCTGTGAGAAAATATATTTCAAACTATTGTGATCAATATATCTATAAAAGATTTAACCTAATATATTGTGTCTCCATATCATTAGAGAAAATATTACTACAAATAACTCAAGATCATGAGATAGATAGTATGGTCATGGGATTTTAATTTAATTGATGTGAATGCAATAACAATATCATTATGTATAAAGGTAAAACTGATTCCTTTCCTTGATGCATCAATATAAATAACAAACACATATTTACAAGATGGTAAATTCAAGAAAGAATCATTGAGTAATATTATCTTCAATTTATCAATACATTAATCACACTTTTTTTAAAAATGAATTTTACCCCTTTACATGTTATCTTTTTAAATGGGTTATCAAATCGGGAAAAATTCAAGACAGAATGTTGATAGTAACATGTTAAACCAATAAAACTGTGTACCTCAGTTATACATGTTTTTTCTTACCATTCATGAAATTCCTTTTACTTTGAAGGATAAACGTAGATTCCATGGTAGGAAACTATATCTACGTGGAATGAAATTTCATGATGCCAGAATTCAGACCTTAATAATTTACCATAAAATTTTTCCCTCCTGAGAGTCTCATGAATGATTTTCAAGTGATACTCATGGTATTAAATGTTTTCATAAAATATCAGAATATTGTCAATAAATACCATAAAAAATAATTACGTTGTTTCTTGAATAATATATTAATGAGATCCATATAAACTGATGGTGCATTATTCAATACAAATGAAATTTAGGTAAATTCTAAATGACTATACATCGTCTGAAAAGATGTCTTCAAAATGTCTTAAATATTCACTCATTATCAGTGATATCCAAAATAAAGATAAATCTTTAAAAACAATTTATCTCTTTAATATTGATCAAATTAATCATTGATACGAATTAGAGGATACTTGTTATTTAATTTGATCACATTTATTTCCCTATAATCAATACAAAGTCGCATGGATCAATCATTCTTATTAAAAAATAGAATAGGGGATCCCCATGGTGAAACACTGGGGTGGAAAAATACCTTTTTACCAAACACATCAAGTTGTGTTTTACCTCTACTAATTCAATAGTGTCTATTCTATTGTTAATTTTTGATATTGGCCCTACATAATGTATTAAATCTATGAAAAAATCAACTTCGCACTTTTGGGGTGTGTCCAGGTATATATTCAAGAAAATATCAATATATTCTTTTACAATAGGTACTTACTCATTTTTAAGATTACCTCATTCATCCCTACACATTTTTTCTCTTCATCCTCAATAATTTCATTCATTATTTCTACTAGTGTGGATTATGATAAGATGTAAGTAATGAGGATTATGCACTATAGATAACGGATTATACATCTTCCTCACAAATAACAACATCCTTATTCATGCATTATATTATCAAAACATATTTACAAATCCAATCCATAATAAAAATTATATCAAAATAAACCATAGTAATGATATCAATATTAAGAGTTAGAGCACATTTTTATGCCATAATATGAACTTCTTGACACAACATTTTTTGTGATAGGGTTTAAAATAGGAGTTCTAACTGACAATTCCCCTGTCTTTTTGAATTTGAAATATAAAATTTTAATGAAATCATAGACGATATAAATGAATGAGATGACCTAGAATCAAATAATGGTTTAGCTAAATTTTAGGAAATAATTAATTGACATACCACCACATCATTATGAACATAAACCTTAATCTTTGAGACTAATAAATCTTAGTCATCTATCCTTGGCCTCTTATTTTTTAGATTCCATTGATGTTTGAGGAATTCATTAGCATAGTGTCCCATTTCATTACAATAGTATCACTAGATAACATTGATGTTTTTGTAATGGTTGGGGCCGGAGCCTCATTTTTATTATTAAATCAATGAAAAAATATCTTTCACCATGGTTCTTTTTTACACAACATTCACAAGATGAAAATTCTTCAAACTTCATCTTCTTATTTGATTTAGTCACTTATTCATGGTTTCCATATGACCACTTCTAGTCTTGTTTTACCTTGAATATATTGATCCTAGAAATTTATTCTCCATCTATATGGAACATCAAACGATTACACCATACGATGAAAAATTATGTGAAACATGTTCCCTTACAATATTTGGCTTAAGATAATTAAAGAAGTGATAGATCATGAACTCTATGATGGATATATATTCTGTATCAAACCTAGATAACCTTGTTTAGGATGCTTCACAATCATTAACACTCTCTTCATCCTATTTTATTATGTTTTGGAACATCCTCATAATCTAAATTTGTTGATCACGAGGAATTTATTTTTGAAAACATGTCTCCTTAAAATTTCTCCATTCCATATTTTCAATTTTGTCTTCCTCCCTATTATTTTGGATAAATTAACACCCTTGATTATAACCAAATTTGATACAATATACTGGATATGTAACCTTTTCTTTTCATTATATCCCAAGGCCCAAAATATCATTTTCATATAATTAATCCACTACTCACCTACAATTGGATTAGTAGTCCCACTAAATGATGGGGTAATTTTTTTAATAAAGATAACCATCATAAGAGATTCCTTATATGGAATGGGTAGTTTTATTTGGGAATGGATTTTGGTCATAAAATAATTATTTTTCCCTAGTATCGCCATAATTTTTATTGTTCCAATAACATCTGTATTGGTTTCCTCTATAGGAAAACCCCTAAAATTAATCGAGTACTGGAACCATTTTTATTTATAGGTATGATTTATATATAATGACAAATATCTAATTATATCTTGAAATTTTGTGTTTAAAATATGGTAATACAGTAATCATAAATAAAATATTTATTCATCATAAATTATAAACTATTGTTACATTGGGTGAATTTTCTTAAGTGTATCCAAAATTTCAAACGTATGCTATGTTCCATAATCTATGTACTCTTATTATAGTTTCCAAGGATGTTGCTAAAATTTCTCTGATACGAACTATAATTTCATGAACATAGATAACATAATGCGGGTTCATTATTAAATTTCATTTGAATTATTAAAAGTAAACAAATCTTCAAGGACCGTACAGTATAGCATTCTTGAAAATCTAGAACACATAAATGATAAACATAATACATTGGGAAAACAAAATAATACATGAAACACAATTATTGAAATGAACATCATCCTTTAAGGCTTAACCAAAGTGCGCTTCTTCATAACCAAGGGAGATAAAAATAATTATGCTGAGCTAAAATTCTCTCTAAGGGTATGTAAAATAGAAGAAATAATCAATCAATATGGAAAGGTAAATATCTGAGAACACATTAAATTTAAAAACTAGATAAGTATAAAATAATAGGGATTGTAAGAAAGAAAAAAATATTTCATAAATCAATAAACTAATAATGAACTACATCCATAGATATTTCAATGAAAAATATCACGGATAAATAATAACTGAAAATAAACAAAGGAAGTAGTTTCCCTAAGGACGCCATGTCTCAAGCACCTGAAAACACATTGATGTCAATACCAGTCACAAGAAGGTTTAAAATTAAGGTAGAAACACCTTTGGGCTTCTTATTACTATCATTTGAACATTTTAATGATTTGAAGATCTATATAACATTCGGTCTCCACCTGTCATTTCCTTTCCAATGTATTTCTCTTATTGAATAACCAAAATAATGAATATTACTTCTCAAATAAACATATTGAATGAGTAATATATATATCAATAATTCTAATTATGGAATTAATATAATAACATGAAAACAATGATATTCATGATCAAAAAACAAAAGTTATAATATACATCGTATAAAAGGATCTTGGTTTATAACATTTCAATAAGAATCAATTAAATTAAATTGATATGAAATCCCTTACATGGAGTATGAATCATCACATATGATCCTTGTTATTTATGAATAAAAAACATAAGTTAGTTTATAATTGTCTTATAAACTTTTTCAATTTTATTATTCCTTTTATATAAATTATTTACAAGTTATAAAAATCACTTAATTATTGATGTTCATATCAGACATTTTGTTGTTTTTCGGTACTTGAGTAAAAAAATGAGCTTGTTTATATGTAAATTGTTTATGTTGTCTTAATAAAATAAGCTATAGAATATTATTCATGATTTAAAGTTCATATATATCATTTATATATGTATTTATAATAGTCTATAAGATTTGGAGATATGAAATGAAATTCACCATTCATGGAGATGGTGGGACGTACGTACGCCTAAACGATACTTTCATTTCTTCTTTATGTTAAAGGCATGAAAAATAAATGATAAATAGGTACGTTGTTGGAACTAGAATATGTATTCCCAAAAATCATCCAAATGCTTCCATACACGATACAAGTTCATAGTCCATATCACAAGCTTCGATTTGGTAGGTCGTAGGGCCCGAACGGAGCTACGTATTAGGAGTTATGAACATTTGAAGTTGGGCTGGAAAACTGGTTCGCAACGCTCATTCGCGAAGCCCCCACCATGATCGTGGAGTGTCGCCAAGAAGCAATGAGGTGGGAGCTCTGCGAACCCGACTGACATTCGCGACACGATGCGAAGACCCACCATGAAGCACAAGAGGTGGTAACTCTCCACGAACGCCCTGGCATTTGCGAACCCGCCACGAAGCACATGAGGTGGTAACGCTCTGCAAACGCCCTAACGATCACGAACCCGCCTTGAAGAAGAGGAGGCAGTACCACTCCGCTAATCCGGTTGACGTTTGCGAACCCACCACGAAGCAACTGAATCCCCCCTTCACACCGCATGATCTTTTATTTGTGGCTCCCCATGCCTACAAATACCCAGCTCGCCCACCTTCTCCGGACGGCCACTTCGCCGCTTGGAAGGCAATTTTCACCCCTAAGGTGGCCGTTATCCCGGTTCTCAGAGCTCCACTTTCCATTGTGAAGCGGCTCCGCGAGTCCATGATCCGCGAGCAACTTCCTTTACATTGCTGCTCTGCGTTGATTCTTGGTGAGTAGCTTCCTTTGCATTGCTGCTCCGTGAGCTGATGCTTCGAGTGCCTATGCTCCACGAGACTATGCTCAGTGTGACCATACTCTGCGAGTCCATGCTCTGCGATGCTGCTCTGTGAGTCCATGCTCCGCAATGCTACTTCACGAAGACATATCCTTTTGTGAGGCTTTTACCTTCACGCCCAACTATCCATACCGCGGGGGTTGCGCCCCCTCACCCCCACTTGGGGTCTCTGTCGGGCTGTATACCTGGCCCTTCGGGCCGGTCCCTTCTCTACCCTCATAGACCCACATTAAAAATAGAGAGTCGCACCGCGAACTTCCCAGGCCGGGATGTCAGGATTTTCCTTTGCACACCCACCTCCCACCTATGGAATACCATGATTTGAGATTCCCTTCCACACACCATGAAACACCTTGAGTCGACATATTCCTCTTGGGTTCATTCTCATGTCGTGAGTTGAGATTCTCATCACCAATTCCCCAAGTACCTCGAGATGAACCATTCCTCAGGAAACTCTTTCAAACCCAATCACTTGGCTCCTATGCCAAGTTGAACCAGAAAGGGACGCCCTTGCGTAAGACCCAACACTATCCATTCCCAGGAGCCTTATGCCAATAGTCCTTTCTACATGACTTTAAACTATAGTAATCCCTATATGATCAATATAGGATGCCTCTTGTGGTGATAAAGGGATGCCTTGTGCTCTAAGAATGAGATTCCAACAGTCTTACCTACAAGACTATAAACTGTAGTGATCTCCCTATATTCCTAACATAGGATTCCTCTTACTCCAATCAACAGATGCCTTGTGCTCCAAGCATGATATGACAACAATCCTACCTACATGACTATAAACTGTAGTTATCTCCCTATGTTCCTAACATAGGATTCCTCTTGCTCCAATCAAGGGATGCCTTATGCTCCTATCATGAGATGTCGGTAGTCCTATCTACATGACTATAAACAGTATTAATCCCTATATGATGAATTTAGAATGCCTCTTTCCCAATACGAGAGATGCCTTCTGCTCATAGCATGTGATGCCAACAGTCCTATCAACATGACTCTAAACTGTAGCACTTCCTATCATTCCATAATAGGATGCCTCTTTTTCCAAACAAGAGATACCTTATGCTCCATGCATGAGAATCCTAATTCCATGATTTCAGTGGCGTAATTTCAAGAGCCTTGGAATCTATTCAATTATTCCATCACTCCACCTCACGCTTTGTGTGTCCTTCATTCAGATCCTCATCCACTTCCATGTTTGGAGGTACCCCCTAATGACCTGGTCAAATGCCGCATCGGCTCACCTACCATCCCAGGCTGACACCCCAGAAGACTTCGGATGATAGTTGCGACATGTCCTGTGTTTCGAACACGGTCAGTAGTTGACCCTCATTTTTCTGTCCCCTTTTCAGGCCAACACGATATGAATGATGCGTTTCCACCACGGTCAACATCTATCCTCCATCGCCACGCCACCCTCATTGCGTTCCGAATGTCGGGCATGTAATTCACACTTTTCAACTCCCTTTGTCCGGACAGATTCCAACGCCCCTTGGCTTTATCCCTCTCGTGTGCTAGCGCATAGGTGATGGCCTCAACCCACCAGTGAGTTGGGATGCCCTCATGACCAGACATGAGGAAGACATTATGGGCAGCTCCCTAGCGTAAGCCCCATTCACCAGTGCCGCTCCATATCGGCACCCATGCAACTTTCTCGTGTAAGCCCCATTCACCATTTCCACTCCATAGCGGCAGCTGGCCAGTTTCCTAGCATAAGCCCATTCACCAGTGCCGCTCCATAGCAGCACCCGGGCAGCTCCCTAGCGTAAGCCCCATTCACCAGTGCCGCTCCATAGTGTCATCTGGGCAGCTTCCTCGTGTAAGCCACATTCACCTTTGTCGCTCCATAGCGGCACCCGGGCAGCTACCTAGCGCAAGCCCCATTCACCAATGTCGCTCCATAGCGGCACCTGGGCAGCTCCCTAGCGTAAGCCCCATTCACTAGTGTCGCTCCATAGGGGCACCCGAGCAGCATTCTCGCGTAAGCCCCATTCACCATTGCCGCTCCATAGCGGCACTTGGGCAGCTTCCTTGCATAAGCCCCATTAACTAGTTCCGCTCTAGAGCGGGACCTGGGAAGCTTCCGCGCGTAAGCCCCATTCACCATTGACGCTCCATAGTGGCACCGGGTAAGCTTCCTAGCGTAAGACCCATTCATCAGTGCCGCTCCATAGAGGCACCCGGGCAGCTAACTAGCGTCATCCCCATTCACCAGTGCTTCTCCAAAGCGGCACCTGAGCAGCTCCCTAGCGTACGCCCCATTCACCAGTGCCGCTCTATAGGGGCACCCGGGAAGCTTCCTCGTGTAAGCCCCATTCACCATTGCCGCTCCATAGTGGCACCCGGGCAGCTTCCTAGCGTAAGCCCCATTAATCAGTGCCACTCTATAGGGGCACCCGGGCAACTTTCTCACGTAATCCCCATTCACTATTACCACTCAATAGCGGCACCCGGGCAACTTCCTAGCGTAAGCCCCATTCACCAGTGCTGATCCATAGCGGCACCAGCACAACTCTTTAGCGTAAGCCCCATTCACCAGTGCCGCTCCATAGAGGCACCCTGGTATCTCCCTAGCGTAAGCCCAATTCACCAGTGCCGCCTCATAGCGGCACCTGGGCAGCTTCCTCACGTAAGCCCCATTCACCATTGCCGCTCCATATCGGCACCCGGGCATCTTCCTCGCGTAAGCCCCATTCACCATTGCAGCTCCATAGCAGCACCCAGATAGCTTCCTAGCATAATCCCCATTCACCAGTGTCTCTCCATATCGGCACCCGGGCAGATCCCTTGCGTCATCCCCATTCCCTATTGCCGCTCCATAGGGCACCCTGGCAGCTTTCTCGCGTAAGCCCCATTCACCATTTCCGCTCTATAGTGGCACCTATGCAGCTTCCTAGCGTAGGTCCCATTCACCAGTGCTGCTGCATAGCGGCACCCGGGTAGCTTCCTCGCGTAATCCCCAGTCACCATTGTGACACCATAGCGGCACATGGGCAGCTTCCTAGCATAAGCCCCAATCACCATTTCCGCTCCATATAGGCACTCGGGCAGCTCCCTAGCGTAAGCCCCATTCACCAGTGCCGCTCCATAGTGGCACCCGAGCAACTCACTAGCTTATGACCCATTCACTAGTGCCGCTCCATAGCGGCACCGGGGCAGCTTCCTAGCGTAAGCCCCATTCACCTGTTCCGCTCCATAGTGGCACCCGGGCAGCTCCCTAGCGTAAGCCCCATTCACGAGGGCCGCTCCATAGGGGCACCCAGGCAGGTTTCTCACGTAAGCCCCATTCACCATTTCCGCTCCATAGCGGCACCTGGCTAGCTTCCTAGAATAAGACCATTTCACCAGTGTCACTCCATAGCGGCACCCGAGCAGCTTCCTTGTGTAAGCCCCATTCACCATTGTCGCTCCATAGCGGCACATAGGGAGCTTCATACCGCAAGCCCAATTCACTAGTGTCGCTCCATAGTGGCACCCAGGTAGCTCCCTAGGGTAAGCCCCATTCACTAGTGCCGCTCCATAGCGGCACTCGGGAAACTCCCTACCTTAAGCCCCATTCACCATTGTTGCTCCATAGTGGCACCAGGGAAGCTTCTAAGCGTAAGACCCATTCACTGGTGTCGCTCCATAGCGGCACCGAGGGATCTCCCTAGCGTAAGTGCCATTCACTAGTGCCCCTCTATAGTGGAACCCGAAAAGCTTCCTCATGTAAGCCCCATTCACAATTTCCGCTTCATAGCGGCACCTGGGCAGCTTCCTAGAATAAGCCCCATTCACCAGTTCTGCTCCATAGCGGCACCCGGGTAGCTTCCACGCGTAAGCCCCATTCACCATTTTCGCTCCATAGCGGCACCTGGGAAGCTTCCTAGCATAAGCCCCATTCACTTGTGCCACTCCATAGCGGCACCTGAGCAGATCCATAGTGTAAGACCCATTCACCAGTGTCGCTCCATAGCGGCACCTTGGCAGCTCCCTAGCTTAAGCCCCATTCACCAGTGTCACTCCATAGCGGCACCTGGGAAGATTCCTAGAGTCAGCCACATTCACCATTGCCACTCCATAGCGGCACATGGGCAGCTTCCTAGTGTAAGCCCCATCCACCATTTCCGCTCCATAGCGGCAGCCGGGCAGCTCCCTAGCGTTAGCCCTATTCACCAGTGCCACTCCATAGCGGCACCCGGGAAGCTCCCTAGCGTAAGCCCCATTCACCAGTGCCACTCCATAGAGGCACCTGAGCAGCTTCCTAGCGTAAGCCCCATCCACCATTTCCGCTTCATAGCGGCACCCGAGAAACATCCTCGCGTAAGTCCCATCCACTATTACCGCTCCATAGCGGCACCCGGGAAACTTCCTCATGTAAGCCTCATTCACCATTGCTGCTCCATAGCGGCACCTGGGCAGCTTCCTAGAATATTCCCCATCCACCAGTGCCTCTCCATATCGTCACCCGGGTAGCTTTCTCGCATAAGCCCAATTCACCATTACCGCTCCATAGCGGCACCGGGGTAGCTTCCTAGCGTAATCCCCATCCACCATTGCCGCTCCATAGCGGAACCCGGGAAGCTCCCTTGCGTAAGCCCCATTCACTAGTGCCTCTCCATTGTGGCACTGGGGTAGCTTCCTAGCAAAAGCCCCATCCACCATTGCCGCTCCATAGCGGTACCCGTGCAGCTTTCTCGCGTAAGCCCCATCCACCATTGCCGCTCCATAGCGGCACCTGGGCAGCTTCTCGCCTAAGCCCCATCCACGATTACCACTCCATAGAGGCAATGAGGCAGCTTCCTAGCTTATGCCCCATCCACCAGTGCCACTCCATTGCAGCACCCGGGAAACTTCCTCGCGTAAGTCTCATTCACCATTGCCACTACATAGCGGCACCTGGGAAGCTTCCTAGAGTAATCCCAATCCACCATTGCCTCTCTATAACGGCACCCAGGAAGCTTCCTCGCATTAGCCCCATCCACCATTGCCCCTCCATAGTGGCAACTGGGCAAATTCCTACCTTATTCCCCATCCACTATTTTCGCTCCATATTGGCACCCAAGCAACTCCCTTGCTGACGCCCCATCCACCGTTGTGAACCATATCTAGTGGTAAGCCGTCAAAACCCCCAATCGGCGGTAATCAGTCATCTAGAGAACTACGTGGACCTTGATTCCCTATCACTAGGATACGTAGGAAGCCTCCATGAGGTTCAACCCCACCACCAGTGGACCCTCGAGTTCACCTTAACATCGGCCTCCCGACGTCCAATTTGAACTACATGGTCTTTGATCCGTGCTATGGAATGGTATATAGGAAGCATACATGTGGATAAATCCCACATGGACCCCGGGTTCACATTAACATCAGCCTCCTGAAGTCCAATTTGAAATACATGGTCTTTGATCTGTGCTAAGTCATGGTACGTAAAAAGCCTCCATGAGGTTCAAGCACACCTGGACCCCTAGTCCGTTCATGTATGCCTCCCGGCATCCAATTTGAATTGCGTGGTCTTTGATCCATGCTAAGGCATGGTACATAGGATGCCTCTATGAGGTCCAATCCCACCTGGACCCCTGGTCCCTTCACGTCGGCCTATCGACTTCAAATTTGAACTATGTGGTCTTTGATCTGTGCTAAGGATGGTACGTAGGAAGCCTCCATGAGATTCAAGCCCACCTGGACCCCTGGTCCCTTCACGTCGGCCTCCCGGCGTCCAATTTGTACAATGTGCTCTTTGATCCGTGCAATGGCATGGTATGTAGGAAGCCTCCATGAGGTTTAATCCCACCCAGACCTCAGGTTCACCTTCATGTCAGCCTCCCGGTGTCCAATTTTTACTACGTGGTCGTTGATCTATGCTAAGGCATGGTACGTAGGAAGCCTCCATGAGGTTCAAGCCCACTTGGACCCCTGGTCCCTTCACGTTGGCCTCCCAGCATCCAATTTGATCTATGTGGTATTTGATCCCTGCTAACGCATGCTACGTAGGAAGCCTCCATGAAGTTCAAGCCCACCCGGACCCCTGGTCCCTTCACGTCGGCCTCCCAACATCCAATTTAAACTACGTGGTCTTTGATTCGTGCTAAGGCATGGTACATTGGAAGCCTCCATGAGGTTCAAGCCCACCTGGACCTCTGGTCCCTTCACATCGGCCTCACAACGTCCAATTTGAACTACGTGGTCTTTGATCCGTGCTAAGGGATGGTACTAAGGAAACCTCCATGAGGTTCAAGCCCACCTGGACGCCTGGTCCCTTCACGTCGGCCTCCCGGAATCCAATTTGAACTACACGGTCATTAATACGTGCTAAGGCATGGTACGTAGGAAGCCTCCATGAGGATCAAGTTCACATGGACCCCTGGTCTCTTCACGTCGGCCTCCCAGCGTCCAATTTGAACTATGTGGTCTTTGATCCATGCTAAGGAAAGGTACGTAAGAAGCCCCCATGAGGATCAAGCCCACATGGACCCCTGGTCCCCTCAAGTCGGTTCACCGACCCCATATCCTTGTGAAGCCTAGAGTGTAAGCCCCACACCATCTGTACCAAGGTCCACCTTCAAGTCGGTTCACCGACATCCATACCGAACTACGCAGACTTTGATTCCCTGCCATGGGGATACGTAAGAAAACTCCATGAGGCTCAAGCTCATCACTCAGGTCTCATCCTGATCTCTCCCTCAAGCCCATGTGTCTCGGGAAAGTCATGCCACCACACGAAGGTTCCACTTCCTCTAGGTCCCATCCATGCGTCCATTCTCACAGCCCGCCTTTTCTGGTGTCCCACTGTATCATCAAACTACACGGACTTTGATTCCCCGCCACAGGGATACATAGGAAGTCTCTCCGAGACTCAAGCCCGTCACCACCGTCATCTCCATGATGACCTCAAATTTCATTCCCCCTCCACTCGATGCAATCCTCCATCATCCATCCTGATTCCTACCCGGGCTGCCACATCCTGGTGGGATCATGCCTTCCACCGTCCTCGCTGCTCCTATCAGTACTTTGACCTCTATCCACGTGTAAGCCCCAACATGTCTCCGAGTCTATGTCCTCTGTGTACACCCCGATTCGTCACCCCATAGAACTACAAGGATTTTGATCCATGTTGTTCACAGAGGGTATGTAGGAATCCTCCATGAGGTTCAATCCCAGCAAATGGTAAACCATGGTGTTCCCCATCCTGGGGTGAACTTTCCCTGATCCACCATTATTGGTGTTCTGATCAGCGTTTGCGGTGTGACATCTCCCCTCCTTGGGGTGCACCACCTTCTATCTGTACTCATTGGATGTTCTGATCCATCCATCTTCCAGGTATTCCCTCCTTGGGATATACCAATCTGATTCGTCTCTATGGAATGTTCTGATCACCCTCATTCTATCTACACAAGACGTTAAACTCACGACCTACCTAATGATAATCATGAGACGCCTGAGGAAAACCATGGATGACACGCCTTTGGCGTAACCATCTCCACAAGACAGTAAACATGCTGCATACCATGTGTTAAACATGGGAAGCTGAGGAAAACATCAGATGCATGCCTATGGAATATGATTACCCACATTCGACATGGGATGTCTCGAGTTATGCACCCTTGAGATTCCATCTTATTAGGAAGAATACAGGTTCCCCAATTTCCACGCACCCAGAGATGCCTCGACATGCCTGACGTTGCCGTCTACTCCGACCGAAGGTTGCTACCATGTCAATACCCCATGGAATGTCTTGATGGAAGTAGTGTAATTAACTGGAATCCATGAAGATATGGAACTGGGATCAAGATTCATGACCCATGACATAAATCAATAAGGGAGACCCGGACTAGGTGACAAGTTCTGAGGAGGAATCCATAGAAGGAAGAAACGACATCCCATCATCGTGTTTAGATCAGGGAGCAAATGTCCCTAAAAAAGGAACGGATGTCGCCATCCTATGGAAAGTGGGAATGCGGAGAAACAACTGCACGTCCTCATATACCGATGCACGTGCCCCAACGAGAGCGTTGGAAAAAAAATGGTGAACTTGACATGAATCTCTTCCCCTTCAATAGCGAGGTGACTAAATCTGTCGGGAAAATTGAGGCCTCATCCATGGGAATCCCCTCTCGTCCATATGCGAGAGGATGAGTACCACTGGGTGTGTGAAGACTATAGTCCATCGGCTCCTCACCGACATCCACCTCCTTAAGAGGCTGCGTAGGTTGCATCCTACACCCAACTCCATCGGCTCCTCACTGACTCCGCCGCCTCAAGAGGCCATGCAGGTGGCATCTACCACCCGACTCCATCAGCTCCTTGCCAACTTTCGCAACCATAAGAGGCCACGTAGGTGGCATACACCACCCAACTCCATCGGCTCCTCGCCGACTTCTTCCACCTAAAGAGGCCTCACATGTGTCATCTGCCACCCAACTCCATATGCTCCTCGCCGACTCCGCTGCCTTAAGAGGCCGCGCCGGTGGCATCCGCCACCCAACTCCATCGGCTCCTCGCCGACTTCATCCGCCTGAAAAGGCCGCACAGGTGGCATCCGCTACCCAACTCCATCAGCTCATCGCCGACTTCCGCCGCATAAAGAGGCCGCACAGGTTGCATCTTCCACCCAACTCCATCAGCTCCTCACCGACTCCGCCACCCAAATAGGCCACATAGGTTGCATATTCCACCCAAATCCATCGGCGACTCGCCGACTTCTGCTGCCTCAAGAGGCCATGCAGGTGGCATCTGCCACCCAACTCCATCAGCTCCTCGCTGACTCTGCCGCCTCAAGAGGCCGCGCAGGTGGCATCCGCCACCCAACTCCATCAGCTCCTCGCCAACACCGCCGCCTCAAGAGGCCGTGTAGGTGGCATCCGCCACCCGACTCCATCGGCTCCTCGCTCACTCCCGCCGCCTTAAGAGTCCGCACAGGTGGCATACGCCACCCAACTACATCGGAACCTCTCCAACGTCCGCCGCCTTAAGAGGCCCTAGAGGTGGCATATTCCACCCAACTCCATCCGCTCCTCGCCGAATCTGCCACCTCAATAGGCCACATAGGTGCCATCTACCAACCAACTCCATCGGCTCTTCATTGACTCTGCCGCCTCAAGAGGCCATGTAGGTGGCATCTACCACCCGACTCCACCGGCTCTTTGCCGACTTCCGCTGCCTTAAGAGGTTACGCAGGTGGTATCCGCCACACAATTCCATCGGCTCCTCGACGACTTTCGCCACATTAAGAGACCGTGCAAGTGTCATCATCCACCAAACTCCATCAGCTCCTCGCCGACTTCTGACGCCTTAAGAGGTCTCACTAGTGGCATCTGCCACCCAACTCCATCGTCTTCTCGCCAACTCTGCTGCCTCAAGAGGTCGCACATGTGGCATATGCCACTCGACTCCATCAGCTCCTCAATGTCATCCGCTGCCTTAAGAGGCCGCGCAGGTGGCATCCGCCACCCAACTCCATCAGCTCCTCGCCAACTTCTGCTGCCTGAAGAGGCCGTCCAGGTGGCATCTACCACCCAACTCCATCGGATTTTCGCCAACTCCACCACCTCAGGATTCCACACAATTGGCATATGAAACCCAACTCCATCGACTCCTCGCCGACTTCCGCCTCCTTCAGAGGTCGCACAGGTGGCATCCTCCACCCAACTCCATCTGCTCCTAGCCGACTTCTGCCGCATGAAGTGGTCGTGCAGGTGGCATCTTCCACCCAACTCCATAGGCTCCTCGCCAACTCCTCCGCCTCAAGAGGCCACGCAGGTGGCATCTACCACCCGACTCCATCGGCTCCTCACCAACTTCCGCCGCCTTAAGAGGCCACGCAGGTGGCATCCGCCTCCCAACTCCATCGGCTCCTTGCCGACTTCCGCTGCCTTAAGAGGCCGTGCAGGTGGAATCTTCCACCCAATTCCATCGGCTACTCGGTGACTTCCTCCTCCTTATGAGGTCGCACTGGTGGCATCTGCCACCCAACTCCATCGGGTCCTCGCCGACTCTGCCACCTCATTAGGCTGCACATGTGGAATCTTCCACCCGACTCCCTCGGCTCCTCATAGACTTCCGCCGCATTAAGAGGCTGCGCAGGTGGCATCTGCCACCCGACTCCATCGTCTCCTCGCCGATCTCACTGCCTCAAGAGGCCACGCAGGTGGCATCTGCCAACCGACTCCATCGGCTCCTCGCCAACCCGGCCGCCTCAAGAGGCCGTGTAGGGGGAATCTTTCCCCAACTCTATTGGCGCTTGGTTAACCCAGTAGCATTTTCACTAGCCACTAAGGAGGTTCTCTTCCTAATGCCACCAATTGGCACGAAGGGTTCCATGCCTTCCAGGCTCCTTCGCCCCGTCGTACCGACGTTCCAGGATTCCATGACTACCGGGCTCCATCGCTCCTTCGTACCGACATCCATGTTTCCAGGCCTTCCGGGATCCTTCGCCCCGTTGTACCGACGTTCCAGGCTTCCACGCCTTCTAGGCTCCTTCACCCCATCGTACCGACGTTCTGGGATTCTTCGCCCCTCCAGACTGTGGAAATGTAGTCATCCCTACTACCCTTGCGACACTCTGTGTCATCCTCGCTACCACGTTGCATCAACCATAGAGGTCCTCCCTATGGACATGACAGCAGCTCCTCGAAGGTTCATTATGACCGGGGAATTTTTGGGAAATACCATCACATAGATTCCCCCCTCATCCCGAGACACCAGAATGTGGTAGATATGACCATTACTCTAGCGACATAATCCATGTAGTTTCACGTCCTAATTGCACGACGTTAAAATGCATAACCATCTTCGTCCGTCATGATGTTAAACTGATCATTATCGTCCAACTTTACATTAAACTGCATCAACATCCTGCATGACCTAAAAATATTCATCTTTGTCCTGCATGACGTAAAACTTCTCATCGTCATCCGTCATGAAGTTAAACTGATCATTATCGTCCAGCACAATGTTAAACTGCATCATCATCCTGCACGACATAAAACTATTCATCATCGTCCTGCATGGCGTTAAATTGACCATCTTTGACCGTCATGATGTTAAACTGATCATTATCGTCCAGCACGATATTAAACTTCATCATCGTAATGCATGACGTAAAACTGTTCATTATCATACTGCATGACGTAAAACTACTCATCTTCATCTGTCATGACGTTAAACTGATCATTGTCATCTAGAACGACATTAAACGTCATCATCGTCCTGTATTACATAAAACTATTCATCTTCTTCCTACATGATGTTAAACTGCTCATCTTTTTCCGTCATGATGATAAACTGAACATTATCGTTCAGCACGACATTAAACATCATCATCTTCCTACATGACGTTAAACTGTTCATCTTCGTCCTGCATGATGTTAAACTATTCATCTTCGTACATCATGACATTAAACTATACATTATGGGTCCTGCATAACCCTAAACTGCACCCTGGTCCCGCACAAACTTAAACTGCATGGTCCTGCACAACCTTAAACTGTACGGTCCCGCATGACCTTAAACTACACCCAGTTTTGCATGACATAAAACTGAAACATCATCTTGAACGACATGAAACTGCACCATCGTCCGTCAGGATGTTAAACTGCTCAGTATCGTCCTACATGACAATACACTGCAAAATAGTCCGAGCTCTATGAACATAAACTAAGATCTCCTTCGACCTCACTACATGACGTTATACTGTTTTCCGGTCAGGCCTTCCTGACTGAGGCCCAACCTCAGGCCCCTTGGACTTCCACGACTCAGTCTCTCTTGCGGGATTATACGGTGTGGCATGGGATTATGTGCTCATTCACGTCGTGTTGCTCACCATACCGTACATATCCCAAAATGAGACACTTCCCCCATCCCGCAAGATGCAAAACTACATCTCGTTCTACAAGATGTTAAACTATGCTTCCAGAACTACGTATGGCTCAATTCCCATCGTAATGGGATACGTAGAAATCCTCAGATGTCTTATCTTGATCCCAGCCCTGAGTTCTTCTCTTTGACTATCCCCCCTGGGTATTGTTTCCTCAGAGGGTCCTCGCATGGTGTGGAATATTCTTCCATAGCCCCACCCATATGAGGATTATAAGGGTCGCACCATGTTCCCACTCCAGTTCTTCAGTCCTCCCACATCTACATCGCACGACGTTAAACTGTATGGCCTTCAAGAACTATGTATGGCTTGATTCCCATCCTTATGGGATACGTAGGAACTCCCGGACATTTCATCCCTTGGCCCAGCCCAAAAGCCAAAATCATCCCCTCGGGCTAATACATATGGCATGATGCACACTTTTTCCCAAATTTACATCCAGTAATCCTTGACTCGGCTGTACGTCCCCCTCCCGAGAGATGTTCTCCTCTTTCGTAGATGGGTATAGCTACACTTCACCAACTCCTAGACTGAGACTCCATCACTTTCCCCACCCGGAGGGACCCCCAAGATCGGCATGGATTCCACGCCAAAGGGCTCCTCTACAGATACGGGCCAACTCCATCAAGGGTTTTCGGACAACAAATCGATAAAAATCCCGCGTTGCAAATATGGTCAGCGGTCGATGCTCGTTTGTTGCTTCCATTTCAGGATAATGCGATATAAATGCTTCTTTTCCACCACGGATGGTAGTAATCCCATGTCGTCACGCCATCCCCTTCAGTCATTGAATGTTGGTTGCATGATTCACTTTATGCTACACCTCATCATGTCCCTGTGGAATTTCAACACTTTTGGCACTATCCCTCAGTTTACCTTTGCATGTCAGGGGGATGAAGCTGCAATATGGCATCCTTCGGGGCTCCCACAGTCCGAGCTCTAAGACCATAAACTAAGATCTCTATCTAGAACTACGTACAGCTTGATTCTCATCCTCATGAGATACGTAGGACCGCCCAGACGCCTCTTCTTTGGGTTCAACCCATTTGGGGAGCTAGAATTTCCCCTTGTTTCCCCTCTTACCTCTATATAGGCCCCTCGGCCTGAGGTCTCCCTCTCAGAGTGGCGTACGGTGTGGTGTGGGATCATGTCCCTATTCACATTGGTTGTGCTTTATGACACCATGCACATTCCCCACCTTGCATCACCTCTAATACGTTTGAACAGCATGAAATTAAAATGCATGATTGGTCCCATCACATGACCCTAAACTGTGCCATTATTGTCCTAGCCACATGATGAAAAAATGGCACTACATTCTGATGTCCTCATTGTGGAGGACATCACGTTGGGTATTGGTCATGCACCATACCATTTTTCAATGCCTACTATGACTTGATTCTTGTGGCGACACCAGGACTTTCTACACTAGGTCTGTCGCTTCACAAAAAAAACACCACTCACCTTAAAGTTCAAAAAAGATCTATCAATTACTGCTTCTCTTGGGGCGAGGGTTAGACCCACGCGACCCTTTCATCCTTCGCACTGGTACCTTACCATACCATTCCACCTTTTATAACTACGTATGACTTGATTCTCATACTCATGAGATACGTAGGAGCACCCGGGTACTGCCAGCGGGCCCATCATAATTTTCGTGGTCGTTCCATCGACTCGATCACTTCCCCCAAAGAACGCATGGTATGTAGGGTTCGTGTCCTCATTCACATCAGGTTTCGTAGGAACCTTACCATGTGTCCCCTACTCTCCTTACCAATCCATGGTCCGAATTATACGACCCTAAACTAAGATCTCGCTATGGGAAGGGACTTGACTCCCTCTGTCTAACACTCTTATTAACGTATCCAGATGCATTTTGAAAAAGAGCTCGGAGTGAGGAATTTTCACGGTGATGTCCCCTCGTTTCATGTCCATACTTAGTGTGCTCACTATTCGGATCTCCATCCTCTTTCATGTTTGAAGGGACCCCCTAACGCACTGGTCCCATGCCGCATCGGCTCACCTACCACCCTGGGCCAATGCCCCAAAAGACTTCAGACAATATTTGTGACATGGTTCTGTGTTTTGAACATGGTCAACGGTCGAACCTCATTTGTTTTATCCATTCTATGGTAAATGCGATTTCGATGATGCGTTTCCGCCACAATCAACAGTTATCCTCCCTCGTCACGCCACCATCATTGTGATCCAAATTCCGTGCATCATGAATCACATATTTCCACTTCCTCATGTTCAATTGGAATTCCTACATACTCATATCTACCTCTTCAAATGTCTAGGTGCACCACATGGGTGTTTTAGCATCATTGGGCCGATTTTCACTGTTCCTTCTCCCTAACCTGCCCCTTCTTGATTCGGGAAAGTTCTCCATTAATTCTAGATTCCCACATCGAGTATGAATCACATGGTCTTAGTAGATTTGGTGGGATATGTACCAACGCAACCCGGCTTATTATCATCCAACATGACGTTAAATTTTGCCTCTAGAACTACGTAGGGCTTCATTCTCATCCTTATGGGATACATAGAGACACCCTGGCATTTTTCATAGAGTCCAGACCCTAGGAGTTATAAAACCTGTTCTTCCCATTTTGGCCCCCCTAGAAGGACCCCTTGCAGGGAACCAAACTAACACAACTCTACCCTGAACTAGTTCAAGATGCCCCAAGATGATATTAGGAAGCGACAGACTCCCTTTCCAAAGAGGCCCTGTTTGAATGAAGGAATGATCCATGATCAAACCGATGCACCCATCTAGCATACTCCCACCATGGTGGCGTAATTTCATGAGTGTTGGATTCTGTTTGAACAAGCCATCACCCCACTTCGCACACTTCATGTGCCCCTTATTCGGACCCCTGTCCGCTTTCATCTCTCGACGAACCCCCTAACAGTATGGATGCCTAACCTATAGTATGCCTGCTGTCCAAGGCCAACATTCTAAAAGACTGTTCATGTTTCGAGGGACCCACTAAAATTATGGATGTTCGACCTATGGTCCGCCTACTGTCCTAGGCTAACGTCCCGAAGGATTGATCGACAACACTTATGACATGGTCTCGTGTTTCGAACATGGTCAATGGTCATCCCTAATTTGTTTTCCTTATATCAGGCTAATGCAGTAAGGACACCATTTCCTGCCACGGTTAACAGTTTCCCTTCACTGTCACGCCACCCTGATGATGTTCCGGATTTTAGGTATCATGATTCACACCTTCCACTTCCCTCTGTTCAGATTTATTCTGACACCCCTGGTGTTACCCCACTCACGCACCAGAGCATAGTGGGAGAAGCAGGACGATTGTACCGAGAGCCCTGTTCTCCAGCTACAACCCCTATCTTTTTTAGGATTCTACCAAAATGGTGATCAATGTCCCATGTGGATCCCCTCACACCTTCCTTTGTTTAACACACTCGTACAGGAGAACCTATTATCTCTTGTTTCCTGCACCGAGAATTTCTCACATAGTCCTAGAGAATTAGTCGGCTTTCTCCTCAATACGATTGAGATACAATGGACCCTAGCATGTGTTTTCATCAGTCATTTTCTCAGAACGTGGTACGCTTCTCCCTCCTCATCTTCGTTGGACCCTGTTCTTAGGGGTGGCATTTGTTGGCACCAGAAAACGTGTTCCAAAAAATCTTCCAAATTCTTCCATACACGATCCAAGATCATAGTCCATATCGCAAGTTTTAATTTGGTAGGTTATAAGGCCCGAACGGAGCTATGGATTTGGATTTATGAAAATTTAATGTTGTGCTAGAAAACTGGTTCTTAAAGCCCATTCGTGAAGCCCCCTCTGTGCTCGCAGAGTGTCGCCGCAAAGCAGTTAGGTGGGAGGCTCCTCGAACCCGGCTGATATTCGCAACGCACTGCGAAGACCCACAACGAAGCACAAGAGGTGGTAACTCTCTACGAACGCCCTAACGTTCGCGAACCCACCGCAAAGCCCATGAGGTGGTAACACTCTACAAATGCCCTAACGTTCCCAAACCCGTCGTGAATCAGAGGAGGTGGTACCGCTCTGAAAATCCGATTGACGTTCGCGAACCTACCACGAAGCAACCGAAGCCCCCATTCGCGCCGCGTGAGATTTTCTTCGTGGAGCCCCTTGCATATAAATACCCAACTCTCCCACCTTCTTCAGACGACCACATCGCCACTTAGAGGTCCATTTCGCCCCTAGGTCTGCCAATCTTACTGTTCGTGGAGCTTCGCTTTCCTTTGTGAATCGGCTCCGTGAGGCCATGCTCCGCGAGCAAGTTCCTTTACGTTGCTACTCTGTGATGATGATCCGCGAGTAGCTTTCTTCGCGTTGCTGCTCCGTGAGCCGATGCTCCAAGAGCCTATGCTTCACGAGACTATGCTCTGCGAGACCATGCTCCGTGAGCCCATGCTCCATGATGCTGCTCGGCGAGTCCATGCTCTGCGATGCTACTTCGCGAAGACCAATCCTTTTGCGAGGCTCTAACATTCGCGCCAACTGGTCCATACTGCGGGTCCTGTGCCCCCGCACCCCCACTTCGGGTCTCTGCAGGAATGTGCTCCTGGACCTTTGGGCCGGTCCCTTCCCTACCATCAATGACCCACTTGAAAAATAGAGAGTCTCACCACGAACTTCTCGGGTCGGGATATCAGGATTTTCCATTGCGGACCCACCTTCCACCTATGGAATACAATGATTTGAGATACTCCTTCGCACACCATGAAACACCTTGAGTCGACATATTCATCTTGGTTTCAATCTAATGTCATGGTTTGAGATTCTCGTCACCAATTCCCCGAGTACCTCGAGACAAACCATTCCTCAGGAAACTCCTCCAAACCCAATCACATGTCACCTATGCCAGGTTGAACCAGAAAGGGCTGCCCTTGCGTAAGACCCAACACCGTCAATTCCCAGGAGCCTTATGCAATTAGTCCGATCTACATGAATATAAACTGTAGTAATCACTATATGATCAATATAGGAAGCCTCTTGCTCTAATAAAGGGATGCCTTGTGCTCCAAGAATGAGATGTCAACAGTCCTACCTACATGACTATAAACTGTAGTGATCTCCCTATGTTCCTAACATAGGATGCCTCTTACTCCAATCAAGGGAGCCTTATGCTCCAAGCTTGAGATGACAACAATCCTACCTACATGACTATAAGCTGTAGTTATCTCCCTATGTTCCTTAACATTGGATACCAATTGCTCCAATCAAGGGATACCTTACGCTCCTAGAATGAGATACCAGTAGTCCTATCTACATGACTTTAAACTGTAGTAATCCCTATATGATCAATATAGGATGCCTCTTCCCAATACGAGAGATGCCTTATGATCCTAGCATGAGATGCCAATAGTCCTATCTACATCTCTCTAAACTGTAGCACTCTCTATCATTCCATAATTGGATGCCTCTTGTTCCAAACAAGAGATTCCTTATGCTCTAAGCATGAGATGCCTAATGCGATGATTACAATGGCGTAATTTCAAGAGCATTGGAATTTGTTCAAACACTCCATCACTCAAACTCACACTTTGCATGTCCTTCATTCGGATCCTCATCCACTTCCATGCCTAGAGGGACCCCCTAATGGTCTGGTCCCATGCCGCATTGGCTCAGCTACCGTCCTGGGCCAACGCCCCGGAAGACTTCAGTTGACATTTGCGACAGGTCCTGTGTTTCGAACATGGTTAGCAGTCGAACCTCATTTGTCTGTCCCAATTTCAGGCTAAAGCGATATGAATGTTGTGTTTCCGCCACAGTCAACAGCCATCCTCCATCGCCACGACACCCTCATTGCATTCCGAATTTCGGGCATGTAATTCACACTTTTCATCTCCCTTTGTCCTGACAGATTCCAATGCCCCTTGGCATTATCCCTCTCATGTGCTAGCGCATAGGTGATGGCCTCAACCCACCAGTGAGCTGGGATGCCCTCATGGCCAGACATGAGGGAGACCTTATGGGAAACTCCCTAGAATATCACCCATTGACCAGTGCCTCTCCATAGTAGCACCTGGGCGGCTTTCTCACGTAAACCCCATTCACCATTGCCACTCCATAGCGGCACCGCGGCAGCTTCCTAGCGTAAGCCCCATTCACCAGGGCCGCTCCATAGCGGTACCCGGACAGCTCCCTAGCGTAAGACCCATTCACCAGTGCCACTCCATAGTGGCACCAGGGCAGCTTCCTCGCGTAATCCCCATTCACCATTGTCGATCCATAGCAGCACCCGGGCAACATCCTAGCGTAAGATCCATTCACCAGTGCCACTCCATAGCAACACCCGGGAAGCTCCCTCACGTAAGCCCCATTCACCAGTGCCGCTCCATAGCGTCACCCGGGTAGCTTCCTCACGCAGTCCCCATTCACCATTTCCACTCCATAGTGGCACCGAGGCAGCTTCCTAGCATAAGCCCCATGCACGAATGCCGCTCCATAGCGGCACCCGAGCAGCTTCCTCGCGTAAGCCCCATTCACCATTGCTGCTCCATAGCAGCACATGGGTAGCTTCCTATCGTAAGCCCCATTCGCCAGTGTCGCTCAATAGCAGCACCCAGGACTCTTCTTAGCGTAAGCCCAATTCACCAATGCTGTTGCATAGCGGCACCTGGGCAGCTCCCTATCGTAAGCCCCATTCACTAGTGCCTCTCCATAGGGGCACCCGGACAGCTTCCTCGCGTAAGCCCCATTCACCATTACTGCTCCATAGCGGCACCTAGGCAGCTTAATGGCGTAAGCCCCATTCACCTGTGCCGCTCCATAGCGGCACCCGGTCAGCTTTCTCGCGTAAGCCTCATTCACCATTGTCGCTCTATAGCGGCACCTATGCAGCTTCATAGCCTAATCCCCATTCACCAGTGACACTCCATATTGGCACCCAGGAAGCTCCCTAGCGTAAGCCCCATTCACCATTGTCGCTCCAGAGCGGCACCCGGGTAGCTCCCAAGCGTAAGCCCCATTCACCAGTGTCGCTCCATAGCGGCACCTGGGCAGCTTCCTCCCGTAAGCCCCATTCACCATGGCCGCTCCATAGCGGCATCTGGCCAGCTTTCTCGCGTAAGCCCCATTAACCATTGTCGCTCCACAACGGCACCCGGGCAGCTTCCTAGCATAAACCCCATTCACCAGTGTCGCTCTATAGCGGCACCCAGGAAGCTCCCTAGCGTAGGCCCCATTCACCAGTGATGCTCCATAGTGGCACCCGAGCAGCTTCCTCATGTAAGCCCGATTCACCATTGTCGCTCTGTAGCGGCACCTGGGTAGCATCCTAGCGTAATCCCCATTCACTAGTGCCGCTCCATAGCGGCACCCGGGCAGCTTCTTCGTGTAAGCCCCATTCACCATTGTCGCTTCATAGCGGCACCCGGGCAGCTTCCTAGCGTAAGCTCCATTCAATGTGCCCCTCCATAGCAGCACCCAGGAAGCTCCGTAACGTAAGCCCCATTCACCAGGGCCGCTCCATAGCCGCACCCGGGAAGCTTCCTCATGTAAGATCCATTCACCATTGCCGCTCCATAGCGGCACCTGGGCAGCTTCCTAGCATATGCGCCATTCACCAGTATCGCTCCATAGTGGCACACGGGAAGCTCCCTAGACTAAGCCGCATTCACAAGTGTCTCTCCATAGGGGCACCCGAGCAGCTTCCTCGCATAAGCCCCATTCACCATTACCGCTCCATAGCAGCACAGGGGCAGCTTCCTACCGTAAGCCCCATTCAGCAGTGCCGCTCCATAGTGACACCCAGGCAGCTTCCTCATGTAAGCCTCATTCACCATTGCCGCTCAATAGCGGCACCTAGGTAGCTTCATAGCATAAGCCACATTCACTAGTGCCGCTCCATAGCGGCACAAGGGTAGATTCCTAGCGTAAGCCCCATTCACCACTGCTGCTCCATAGCGGCACCCAGACAGCTCCCTAGTATAAGCTCCATTCACTAGTGCCAATCCATAGCGACACCAGTGCTGCTTCCTAGCACATGCCCCATTCACCAGTGTCGTTCCATAGAAGCACCCGGACAGCTCCCTAGAATAAGCCCCATTCACTAGTGCCGCTTCATTGTGGCACCTGGGCAGCTTCCTCGTGTAAGCGGCATTCACCATTTCCGCTCCATAGCGGCACCGTGGAAGCTTCCTAGGGTAAGCTCCATTCACTAGTGCTGCTCAATAGCAGCACCTGGGCAGCTTCCTCGCGTAAGACCCATTCACCATTGTCGCTCCATAGCGGCACATGGGCAGTATCCTAGCGTAAGCCCCATACACTAGTGCTGCTCCATAGAGGCACCCGGGCAGCTCCCTAGCGTAAGCCCCATTTACCAGTGCCAGTCCATAGCGGCACCTGGGAACACCCTAGCTTAAGCCACATTCACATGTGTCGCTCCATAGCGTCTCCTGGGCAGCTTCCTAGCATATGCCACATGCCCCATTTCTGTTCCATAGAGGCACTGGGGTAGCTGCCTAGCATATGCCCCATCCACCATTGCTGCTACAAAGCGGCACCCAGGCAGCTCCCCAGCATAAGCACCAATCACCAGTGCATCTCTATAGCGTCACCCAGGCAGCTCCCCAGCGTAATCCCCATTCACCAGTGCTGCACCATAGCGGTAACTAGGCAGCTTCCTAGTGTAAGCCCCATCCACCATTTCAGCTCCATTGTGGCACCCAAGAATCTTCCTCGCGTAAGCCGCATCCACCATTGTTGCTCAATAGCGGCACCTGGGTAGCTTCCTCGCGTAAGCACCATTCACCATTGTCGCTCCATAGCGGCACCTGGGAAACTTCCTAGTGTTAGCCACATCCACTAGTGTCCCTCCACAGCGGCACTCGGGCAGCTTCCTCGGGTAAGCCCCATTCACCATTGTCGCTCCATAGCGGCACCGAGGTAGCTTCCTAGCTTAAGCCCCATCCACCATTGCTGCTCTATAGCGCCACCTGGGCAGCTCCCTAGTGTAAGCCCTATTCTCCAGTGCCGCTTCATAGCGGCACCTGGGCGGCTTCTTTGCGTAAGCCCATCCACCATTTCCGCTCCATAGCGGCACCCGAGAAGCATCCTCGCGTAGGCCCCATCTACCATAGCCGCTCCATAGTAGCACCCGAGCAGCTTCCTCAGGTAAGCCCCATTAACCATTGTTGGTCCATAGCGGCACCTAGGCAGCTTCCTAGCGTAAAACCCATCCACCAGTGCCACTCCATAATGGCACCCGAGTATCTTCCTCACGTAATCCCAATACACCATTGCCTCTCCATAGCGGCATTAGGGAATAGTCCTTGCGTAAGCCCCATCCACCATTTTCACTCCATAGCGGCACCCGGGAAGCTTCCTCGCATAAGCCCCAATAACCATCTCCACTCCATAGAAACACCTAGGCAGCTTCCTAGCGTACGCCGTATCCACCATTGTCACTCCATAGTGGCACCCGGGCAGCTCTCTTGCTTAATCCCCATCCACCGTTGGGAACCATATCTACCAGTAAGCCGTTGAAACCCATAATCGGCGGAAAGCCATCATTTGGAGAACTATGTGGACGTTGATTCCCTACCACAAGGATACGTAGGAAGCCTCAACGAGGATCAATCCCACCACCAGTGGACCCCCCGAGTTCACCTTCAAGTCGGCCTCCTGGCGTCCAATTTGAACTATGTAGTCTTTGATCTGTGCTAAGGAATGGAACGTAGGAATCCTCCATGAGGTTCAAGACCACCGAGACCTCGGGTTCACCTTCATGTTGACTTCTCGACTTCTAATTTGAATTACTTGGTCTTTAATCTGTGATGAGGTATGGTACGTAGGAATCCTCCATGAGGTTCAAGCCCACCTGGACACCTGGTCCCTTCACGTCAGCCTCCCGACATCCAATTTGAACTAGGTGGTCTTTGATCTGTGCTAAGGCACGGTACTTAGGAATCCTTTATGCAGTTCAAACCCATATGGACCCTTGGTCCCTTCACATCGGCCTCCTGGCATCCAATTTCAGCTAAGTGGTCTTTAATCCATACTAAGGCAAGGTATGTAGGAAGCCTCCATGAGGTTCAATCCCACCTGGACCCCTGGTCCCTTCACGTCGGCCTCCCAGCGTCCAATTTGAACTATGTGGTCTTTGATCTGTGCTAAGGCATGGTACATAGGAAGCCTCCATGTGGTTCAAGCCCACCTGGACCCCAGGTTCACCTTCACGTCGGCCTCCCGACATCAAATTTGAACTTCGTGGTCTTTGATCTTTGCTAAGGCATGGTACGTATGAAGCCTCCATGAGCTTTAAGCCCACATGGACCCCTGGCCCCTTCACGTTGGCCTCTCGGCATCCAATTTGAACTACGTGGTATTTGATCGGTGTTAAGCCATGATATGTAGGAAGCCTCCATGAGGTTCAATCCCACCAGGAGCCCTGATCCCCTCACTTCGGCCTCCCGAAATCCAATTTGAACTACATGGTATTTGATTCGTGCTATGGCATGGTACGTAGGAAGCCTCCATGAGGTTCAAGCCCACCTGGACCCCTGGTCCCTTCACATCGGCCACACGATGTCCAATTTGAACTACGTGGTCTTTGATCCGTTCTAAGGCAAGGTACGTAGGAAGACTCCATGAGGTTAAAGCCCACCTGGACCCCTGGTCCCTTCATGTCATCCTCCCGAAGTCCAATTTGAACTATGTGGTCATTGATCCGTGCTATGTCATGTTACGTAGGAAGCTTCCATGAGGTTCAAGCCCACCCGGACCCCTGGTCCCTTCAGGTCGGCATCCCGGCATCCAATTTGAACTACATGATCTTTGATCCATGCTAAGGCATGGTATGTAGGAAGCCCCGATGAGGTTCAAGCCCACCTGGACCCCTGGTCCCCTCACGTGGTTTACCGACCCCATATCCTTGGGAAAAATAGAGTGTAATCCCCACACCATCTGGACCATGTTCCAACTTCATGTCGGTTCCCCGACATCCATACCAAACTACGCAGACATTGATTCCCTACCATGAGGATACATAGGAAGCCTCCATGGGGCTCAAGCTCATCACTCATGTCTCATCCTGATCTCTCCCTCGAGCCCATGTGTCACGGGAAATCCTTTCCACAACATGGAGGTTCCACTTCCTCTAGGTCCCATCCATGTGCCCATTCTCACAGGTCACCTCCTCCGGTGTCCCACCGTATCATCGATCTAGACAAACATTGATTCCCTATAATGGGGATATGTAGGAAGTCTCTCCTAGATTCTCTTAGAAGTACTTGGGCCGCTATCCATGCATAATCCCTAGCATGTCTCTGAGTCGTTTTCCTCTATGTACACCCAGATTAATCACCACTTAGAACTATGTGGGTTTTGATACCTGTTGTCTACACATGGAACGTAAGAATCCTCATGGAGGTTCAATCCCAGCCAATGGTATTCCATGGTGTTCCCCATCCTAGGGTGCACTTTCCCTGATCCGCCATTAGTGGTGTTCAGATCAGCCTTTACGGTGTGACATCTCCCCTCCTTGGGGTGCACCACCTTGGATCTGTCATCATTGGACGTACTGATCCATCCATCTTCAAGGTATTCCCTCCTTGGGATATACCAATATGATCTGTCTCTATGGGACGTTCTGATCACCCTCATCTTGTCTCCTCAAGATGTTAAACTCACGGCCTACCTCATGATAATCATGAGATGCCTGAGTAAAACCTATGATGAAACACCTTGGGTGTAACCGTCTTTGAAAGACGTTAAACATGCTGCATACCCTGTGTTAATCATGGGAAGATGTGGAAAACCTAAGATGCATGCCTGTGGCATATGATTTCCTGCATTCAACGTGTGATGCCTCGGTTTTTTCACCCTTGAGATGCCCTCTTATGAAGAAGAATACAGGTTCCCTAATTTCCATGCACCCAGAGATGCCCCGACATGCCTAAAGTTTCCGTCAACACCGACTGAAGGTTGCTACCATGTCAAGACCCCAAGGAATGTCTTGATGGAAGTAGTGTAATTAACTAGCAATCATGGAGATATGGCACTAGGAAATAGATTCACAATCCACAACAGAAATATATAAGGGAGACCCTGACTAGGTGACGAGTTCTGAGGAGGAATCCACAAAAGGAATAACCGAAATCTCATCATCCCGTTCTGATCACCGAGCAAGCATCCTTGAACAAGGAACGAATGCCGCCTGCCTTTGGAAAGCAGGAATACAATGCAATAGCTGCACGTCCTCACAGATGGATGTGCGCGCCCCGTTGAGAGCATCGGAAACATACGTTATAATTCAATAATAATATTTATGTTATATATTTTATATAATATCATTAAATCCATAATTTATACATTATATTTATGGAATAAACAAGTCATATCACTTTGAGGGGGTGGTAGTCCACATTTCCTCAAATGAAATTATCATATTGTCAAATTTTGGAAAGAAAAAAGGCATATTGTAATAAAATTAAATAAGTGTACAGAAAATAAAATTGTTATATATATAATATATAAATATATTTTAATCATAATGGACACTATGAGTGGTGGTAGGAGAAAATTTAACAATCATCATTTTGTGAGGCAGTAGATCGTCATACACAAAAATAGTATATTTGAATCCATTAGATAATGGTGTGTATAAATGTTGTTGGGAAAAAATCACTCAAGGTATCATTGAAGCATTTTTGAGCTGATTGTGTTTGTTGACAAAGTAGTCATCTGAGTAGTGATTGTTGACAAAGAAAAACAATGACATACAAATTTGTTGACAAAGTGGTTTTCATGGTGGAATGTCGATGTAACACCCCGAGCTTCCACGATACGCTTCTCATTCAATACTGCAATAGCTTTCATTGTACGCAACTTCGAGTTCTAAAACACCGTGACTAATCAAAGTAGCCGTTATGAATAGTAATAACCACTTTTTAAAATTATAGAAATTTTATATTTCAAAATGGAATTCATTTTTGAATTCGTAATATCAAAATTATCCTATGTTAAATTTTTTGTATCTTTCTGAGAACTTCCAATTTTTTTATGAATAGTGAAAAATACTAAAAACAAATTTTTTAATCAAAATAATTTATTGTGATAAATTATACTATTTAGTGGTTTTAAAGTATAATTAGAATATATTTTTACCATTTTATCCAATGGTGGTCATTAGAATTAATTTAACATTGAAATTGGACATAAACAATTGCCAATCCTTTGATATAAATTGTTTCTTAAAAACACGCTATTTGTTGTGACAGCGGGAATTAATTATAAAATTAATTAATGAAAGTTATATGTTTTGAATATTGTAAAATAGACATCATTTTTGAATTCGGAATATCAATTATAGCTTAGGGTGAAATTTTGGCATTGTTCTGAAAAACTTCAATTTTTGATGAATAGTGAAACCACTAAGTGATAGTTAAATAACTGATTTTTTGTTTAAATGAAATATTACCACTTCTGTGATTTGATTTTCAAAAATCCAACATACATGGTTTTCATTAAGAAGTAAAATGTGGTTCAATGAGATGAAAATAATTTTTTGGTGAATAGTATCATTTAAGTACTTAATCGCGATTAGAGGTAATTAGTGTAGTTAAAGGGACAAATAATGTTTTAATAATATGAGATGAGAATGAAACTTGTACTAATCCTATTGGATGATTCATTTACGACCAAGACATCCCATGGGTCAACTTGGGGACCCCATGGATCCACTTTACTTGGAAAATGACATTAATATATATTTATTTAATGTTAAAATTAAATTGACACAAACATGAGTTGTTTTACTAAAACAGTTTTTAAGTGTGGTTAAACAAGTCCAAATTTTGATTATAAATATTAATTAGAAAGATAAAAAGATTTCCTACGTCATAGTATTTTGTTTATAATTTTTAGAAATTAAATAAATTAAATTATTTATGACATCATTATGATGCAGCGATGACCTCATTATTTAACGATTTAAATAAAATGAGAAGATAATGAAAAATCCAAGGCTTAAACATGTCCAAAGCCTATTGGATGAGGAGATTTAGAACCCTTATCACCTTATCCACGAATTATATAAGTGTGGAACATTTAGAATCCGAAACGCATTGTGTAATAATGTAACATTTCAATCTTTCCAAAAAAGCCCCTCCTCTCCACTTATAAAAGGCCCCCACCTCTCCCACCTTATTCACACCTTCAAGCCATTTGGCTCGACCAAACTCTGCCCAAATACTCTCCCAACTTCCCCCTCTTACTCCCAGAAGCCTCACTTTGGGTAGAACTCTTCTCAAGGAAGCCTTTGGCTCAAATCAAAAAGAGTTACCCGATTTTCAGGTAATGTCTTCTCTAATGTTGTTTTGTTTTATTTTTCTTCTCCAACCCCCTAAACTCTTTTTATTCGTTTATATTGTAACAACACCAGTATCCTCAATATACTAGTATGTTGTTATAATAAGGATTCGATCTACACTTATACACACCTACATCTTATGGTTAAAGAACATACGGTTTCTGTGGATGGCGAATTTCTGCCTCACGAAACGATGATTGTTCAACACTCATATAACACCTTAAAAGGTGGCCATTAAGATGTCACTATATGTATATATGATATATAATGTGTTTATATTTTACTTATGCTTCTGTATTTTTCATTTATGACATACTTTATGATTTCCATTATGGGTAAAACGCGATAATTTCATTTTAGGAAGTGCGGACTACCGCCCCCTCAAAGTGATTTGAATCGTTAATGACATATGTGGGATGTATAAAGGATGGATTAAATGGTATTATACACTATATTATACTGTAATTATGTTATAAATTTATATCATTATGATTCCGTTACATTAAATACGAAATAGAAATGAAAGTAGCGTTCATGCGTACGTACGACTTACCGTCTCCATGAACGGTGCATTTCATTTCTTACCTCTAAATGTTACGTGACATTATGAATGAATGTATATAATGGATATATATCATATATATGATATCTAAATCATGAATATAATTCCGGATATAATGGATACTTCACCACATGAACAACTTGAAATTATAGGAAGTTTATTTTTGACTCAAGTACCAAAGATCGACAAAACGACCGTTATTAACTTAAATAATTACATAATGTTAATAACATGGTAATAAGGGATATAAAAGGAATAATGAACATGAAAAAGGTTCTTAAGTAAATAGGAATTAACTCTAGTTTATTATTCAGGAGGTTAAAGAACGGTCGAGTCAGGACAGGCTGTAAGGTAAGGGAACTTCTTAACCCAATTTCTATTCTTTGGGTTAATCTTCTACTTTCAAATTATGTCATGATATTATTATGTCCTATATTGTATTTGTACATTATTTATGTGTACTTATAGTGAATACACATTATATATGTACTTTATTTAAAAAAATTATCTTTTAAGGACTTCGTCTCAATCCCCTTTCATTGAGGCATATTTGGTTTTATACAAAACATTCTTTTATACGGTGTATAAACCCATTTGACTTTTACGTTTATTCAAAAGGAATCTTTTTTATACGAATCGTTTTACTAAACGACAAAAAGGGAATGTTTTTCTTTCTGTACTTATGCGGCGACAATGACTTCTCCGCCGCCGTGACCATTATTTGAGTTTCGGATTCCTCTACAAGCCATCATTTTTTTAATGAAAAATAAATACAAATTTTTAACTTTCTTTTATTTTATTGAAAATCGTTTTGAAAGCGTTTTTACTATATCAATCTGTTGTATTTATATCTTGTGATTGAAATGTGGAAATGTTATGTTTCCTTTATGCATGTTTTATGTGATACGATTATTTTATGGTTTATGATATGTTTAAACCTATTCATATGAGGAATGCATTGGACTTAATAAGTGACGGGTGGAGCCCGCTATAACTCCTCGATGCATCGGCAGGTCTCATGAGACAAACTAGTGTCGTGGCACGAGGCCTTGACAAAATATTATTTTTGGTCTTGGCACGAGGCCTTGACTACGTGGTTATGATAGTCTGGCATTATGGATTCCATCATTATGAAAGTGGTTATTGATATTGCATGTGATTATTCGACCAGTAGAATATCCATGTGAAGAAGTGAATGGCATTATCTCATTTTACTTTTTCCATATTATATTGAAGTTCAAGTTTAAAAGGCTTTTGTTTTAGTTATGCATTGCCTTAAATGTTAATGTTTATTTATGAAATCATCCGCTATATTGTTAACCTTACTGAGCATCCGAGCTCACCCCTTTCAATGTTTTAATATTTTTCAGGATGTGAAGAAGTATTTTATGAATGACCTGCAAGGATAGTCCGAAGAGGATAGAAGTGTGGACTATGGAGACTATGTTATTATAGTTTTTCACTTTGTGATGTAATGTAACATTTATGAATGTATCTAGTGTTTCCAAAGCTACTAAACTAATCGGTCTTTCAAGACATGATCTTTTGTGATCATGCCAATGTTACGAAGTAATGCACCGGCTCTGGGTAGCTGGGGTCGAGGCGTTACAGTTGGTATCAGAGGCAGTTTAGTACTAACCTTGGAAGCTAGTTTTAGATAAACTCTGATTAGAGCACATAGCCCGAAGATGGACTTTGAGGATTAGTATAGAAGAACTTCCTAGAATTTTGGTATTGTAGAGATGTTGTGATTTTTCCAAGCAATACATCCCTGTCTTGATACGAGCAGGTAGAGGTGGCTCTGGCACAGATGTACCTAGGGGTAAAACCCGAAAACACCGCTTTGAGCTAGACTCGAATGGGAACTGGTGCACGACAACGGGCCTTACTGCACTCTTGGTTACGACTCTCCCGGGGGATATTCTTTGGATAATTCTCATTTTCTTTATAAACCACTATGAACGGTTATGAGTATATACTTCCTCAAAGAAAACATTTTTATGGATTATATCCATAAATAGTTCAATTTATGTTAAGTATCTTACATGTATGGAATTATTTATTTTGATTTATAAACTAATACAGTTTATGCCATTGTTTAGAAATGGCGCCTAGTGGAAGGAATGTAAACCGTATCAATGCACGCACTCCGTGTAGTGATTTCCCTCCTGCTCAAGATAATTATTGTGGAGCTGGAAATACAACTGGTGCTGATCAACTTATTACCATACTGGGAAAACTCACTCAGGTTATGAATAATAACATTACTCGTATGGAGCACCCTGATCCGCAACGTGGAGGATCAATGTTAGACCGCTTCATGAGGCAACAACCACCATCCATCAATGGGAGTACAAATCCTATAGTAGCTGAGAAATGGATAAATTCCTTAGAGAAAATATTCCATGCCTTGGGGTGTAGTGAAAGGGAGAAGGTTGTCATGGCAGTTTACCGCCTCACTGGAGATGCCGATCAGTGGTGGTCGTTGATTCAAAACACAAAGGAAGATGATGACGTATCTAATATGGAATGGAGGGAGATCAAAGAGATTTTCTTAGAAAAATAATTTCATCATGACCATTGAGCAGATATGGAAAGGCAATTTCTGAGTCTGAGGCAGAAGGAGGATGAGAATGTCGCAAAGTATGAGGCTATCTTTACAAGGTTATCGAGGCATGCTGCCGATTATATACGTAACCCAATGATTATGATTGATCGTTTCTTTGATGGGTTAAAACCATTTCTCCGTCGATATTTAATATCAAAATCCTTCTCATCATACGAAGATATTGTCTCGTGTGCTATCAAGACAGAAAAGGAATTCTCTAAGTCTTATGAAAACAAAGTAAAGCAAGAGAAGAAGAAAGTGGTGGAACAAGAGACAGATAAAGGGAAAAAGGGAAAGAAGGATTTTCCATTATGTGATAATTGTGGGAAGAATCACCCTGGTACTTGTCTAAAAGGAATGGGAGTTTGTTATAAATGTGGAGAAAAGGGTCACCGGGCTCGTGATTGAAAGGGAAAGAAAGAGTCTATCAAAGTTGAATGCTATAATTGTATAGAAATGGGTCATTATGGAAATGAATGTCCTAAGCGTCAGGGAAACTTACCTCAGAAAAGGCCAAGGGATCAAGGAAAATATTATGCTGTTACTACAGTTGAAGCAGAATAACTAATGTATTGGTGCTTTTGGACTCATGGATTATATTTTGGTTATTAGAATAATGTGATATATATATATATAAGGATTATACTGCAGTACTTTTTGATTTCAGTAAGGTTTTAATATGATGAAGGAAATTATATTTTTAGTATGTGACAATAAGAGAAACTTTAGTTTGTTTGGGGAATCTGATAAATTTATTTTGGAATTAAGAGACCTTTTAGAGAAAGTCTGGACAGAGGTATTTTGGATAACAATAATGGTTGGAGTGGATTAAGTTGATCTTTGGATATTATTGTTTAAGGTTAAAAAATTTATGAAGATTTTTTTTGGAATATTATGATACTATAGTTTTAGGAAAAGGACAACCTGCAGGGTGGGGAATAACCCGTCGCGTCGGACAAAGCTGCAGGAATCGAACCCACAACCATAGTGAGACAAGACTTTATTTCCTACCACTAGCCTATAGGAAGTCCCTGGTTATTACAAAATAGTTTTACTAATCTAAATGGTATGTGTTAACATTTGGAACCTTATAAAATTAGGATAAGTATAATAATTTTGAGTTCTATTATCTTTTTGAGTGAAATATGAGTTGAAGGTTGAAACTCTAATTGTCAAGCATAAATATATATATACCTATCTCTTATACAATGAATAAATTAATTCTTAAACTTTAGTAAAGGGATATTAAAACAAAAAAATGTGTTATCCTAATACCTTATGTCTTGTTGAACTGATGATATTTTAAATCAACATAGATTGAAGGCTTTGAGGCCCTCAATTTGACAGTTGATTGTGAATGATGACCTCAATCACTCCCTACAAATATTTATGTTTTTCCTCCAATTATATGTCTGTAATTGCCACCAATGTTCTCCTTATCGAGATCATAATTTGGTGGTGACTTTCTTATTTCCATTTCCCTCTTATTAAGACTAAATTTTATTAACCTTATTTCTGATGTGGGTTTTCCACAAAGGTATTTTCTATTTTCAACCTTTTATTTTCCAAGAAAAATTTCTAATTGAGAGGACGCAATTTATTGAAGGAGGGGAGAATGTAACACCCTGAGCTTCCACAATACGCTTCTCATTCAATAATGCAATAGCTTGCATTGTACGCAACTTCGTGTTCTAAAACACCACGACTAATCAAAGTAGCAATTATGAATAGTAATAACCAATATTTAAAATTATAGAAATTTTATATTTCAAAATGGACTTCATTTTTGAATTCTTAATATCGAAATTATCCTATGTTGAATTTTTTGTAACTTTCTGAGAACTTCAAATTTTTTTATGAATAGTGAAAAATACTTAAAACAACTTTTTTAATCAAAATAATTTATTGTGATAAATTATACTATTTAGTGGTTTTAAAGTATAATTAGAATATATTTTTACGATTTTATCCAATGGTGGTTATTAGAATTAATTTAACATTGAAATTGGACATAAACAATTGCCAATCTTTTGATATAAATTGTTTCTTAAAAACATGCTATTTATTGTGACAGCGGGAATTAATTATAAAATTAATTAATGCAACTTATATGTTTGGAATTTTGTAAAATAGACATCATTTTTGAATTCGGAATATCAATTATATCTTAGGGTGAAATTTTGGCTGTGTTCTGAAAAACTTCAATTATTGATGAATTGTGAAACCACTAAGTGGTAGTTAAATAACTGAATTTTCGTTTAAATGAAATATTACCACTTCTGTGATTTGATTTTATAAAATCCGACATACATTGTTGTAATTAATAAGTAAAATGTGGTTCAATGAGATTGAAACAATTTTTTGGTGAATTGTAACTTTTAAGTTCTTAATCGCAATTAGAGATAATTGGTGTAGTTTAAGGTACAAATAATGTTTCAATAAAATGAGATGATAATTACACTTGTCCTAATCCTATTGGATGAGTCATGGCCGACCAAGAAAACCCATGGGTCAACTTGGGGACCCCATGGAGCCACTTTAGTTGGAAAATGACATTAATATATATTTATTTAATGTTAAAATTAAATTGACACAAACATGAGTTGTTTTACTAAAACAGTTTTTAAGTGGGGTTACACAAGTCCAAATTTTGATTATAAATATTAATTAGAAAGATAAAAATATTTCCTACATCATAGTATTTTTTTTATAATTTTTAGACATTAAATAATTTAAATTATTTATGACATCATTATGATGCAGCGATGACCTCATTATTTAACAATTTAAATAAAATGAGAAGATACTGAAAAATACAAGGCTTACACTTGTCCAAAGCCTATTGGATGAGGCGATTTAGAACCCTTATCACCTTATCCAGGAATAATATAAGTATGGGACCTTTAGAATCCGAAAATCATTGTGTAATAATGTAACATTTCAATCTTTCCGAAAAAGCCCCTCCTCTCCACTTATAAAAGGCCCCCACCTATCCCATCTTATTCACACCTTCAAGCAATTTGGCTCGGCCAACCTCTGCCCAAATACTCTCCAAACTTCCCCCTATTACTCCTAGAAGCCTCACTTTGGGCAGAACGCTTCTCAAGGAAGCCATTGGCTCAAATCAAAAAGAGTTACCCGATTTTGAGGTAATGTTTTCTGTAATGTTGTTTTGTTTTATTTTTCTTCTCCAACCCCCTAAAATCTTTTTATTCATTTCTTTTGTAACAACACCAGTATCCTCAATATACTAGGATGTTTTTATAAGAATTATTCGATCTACATTTACACACACCAACATCTAATGGTTAAAGAACATACGGTTTCTGTGGATGGCGAATTTCTGCCTCACGAAACGATGATTGTTCAACACTCATATAACACCTTCAAAGGTGGCCATTAAGATGTAACTATATTTATATATGATATATAATGTGTTTATGTTTTACTTATGCTTCTGTATTTCTCATTTATGACATACTCTATGATTTCCATTATGGGTAAAACGCGATAATTTCATTTTAGGAAGTGCAGACTACCGCCCCCTCAAAGTGATTTGAATCGTTAATGCCATATGTGGGATGTATAAAGGGTGGATTAAATGGTATTATACAATATGTTATACTGTAATTATATTATAAATTTATATCATTATGATTCCATTCCATTAAATACGAAATAGAAATGAAAGTAGCGTTCATGCGTACGTACGGCTTACCGACTCCATGAACGGTGCATTTCATTTATTACCTCTAAATGTTACGTGAAATTATGAATGAATGTATATACTGGATATATATCATATATATGATATCTAAATTGTAACGCCCCGACCCCAGCTACCCAGAGTCGGTGCATTGCTTCGTAACATTGGCATGATCACAAAAGATCAAGTCTCGAAAGACCGATTAGTTTAGTAGCCTTGGAAACACTAGATACATTCGTAAACGTTACATTACATCATAGAGTGAAAAACTACAATAACAAAGTCTCCATAGTCCACACTCATATCCTCTTCTGACTATCCCTGCAGGTCATTCATAAAATACTTCTTCACATCCTGGAAAATATTAAAACATTGAAAGGGGTGAGCTCAGATGCTCAGTAAGGATAACAATAATGCGGAAGCTTTCATAAATAATCATTAACAATTAAGGCAATGTATAAATAAAACAAAAGCCTTTTAAACATGAACTTCAACATAATATGGCAAAAGTAAAATGAGATAATGCCATTCACTTCTTCACATGGATATTCTACTGGTCGAATAATCACATGCAATAACAATAACCACTTTCATAATGAGGGAATGTATAATGCCGGACATTCTGAAACATTTTGTCAAGGCCTCGGCCAAGACATCTAAAATGATTAAGGCCTCGGCCAAAACCATAAATCAAATTGGGAAAGGGCCTCGGCCAATTCCACATCTAGTTGTCTCATGAGACCTGCCGATGCATCGAGGAGCTATAGCGGGCTCCACCCGTCACTTATTAAGTCCAATACATTCCTCATATGAATAGGTTTAAACATATCATAAACCATAACATAATCGTATCACATAAAACATGCATAAAGGAAACATAAAATTTCCACATTTCAATCACAAGATATCAATACAACACATTGTTATAATAAAAATTCTTTCAAAACCATTTTCAATACCAAAATAAAAGAATGTTAAAACTTTGTATTTATTTTTCATTAAAAAAGAAAATGATGGCTTGTAGAGGAAGCCGAAACTCAAATAACGGTCACGACGGCGGAGAAGTCGTTGTCACCGCATAAGTACAGAAAGAAAGACATTCCCTTTTGTCGTTTAGAAAAACGCTTCGTATAAAAAAGATTCCTTTTGAATAAATGTAAAAGTCAAAGGGGTTTATACATCGTATAAAAGAAGGTTGTGTATAAAACCAAATATGCCTCAATGAAAGGAGATTGAGACGAAGTCCTTAAAAAGATCATTTTTAAAATAAAATAGATCTATTATGTGTATTCACTATAGGTACACATAAAGAAAGTAAAAATACAAAATAGGACATAATAACATCATGACATAATTTGAAAGTAGGAGATTAACCCAAAGAATGGAAGTTGGGTTAAGAAATTCCCTTACCTCGTGTCTGACTTGACTCAACCGTTCTTTAACCTCCTGAATAATAAACTAGAGTTAATATATACCTTATTAAGAACCATTTTCAACTTCATTATCCTTATTATATCACTTATTACAATGATATGAACATTATGTAATTATTTAAGTTAATAATGTTCATTTTGTCGGTATTTGGTTCTTAAGTCAAAAATAGGCTTCTTACACTTACATGTTGTTAATTTGGTCAAAGGTTCATTATATCCAGAATGGTATTCATGATGTAGATATCATATATGTCATATATATCCAGTACATACATTCATTTATAATATTACATCACATTTAGAGGTAAGAAATGAAATGCACCGTTCATGGAGACGGTAAGCCGTACGTACGCATGAACGCTACTTCCATTTCTATTTCATATTTTCTGGAATGGAATCATAATGATATGAGAGTATATTATAATTCCAGTATAATAACATATATAATATCATTAACTTTATCCTTCACACATCCCACATATGGTATTAACGAATCAAATCACTTTCAGGGGGCGGTAGTCCGCGCTTCCTAAAATGAAGATATCGTGTTTTACCCATAATGGAAACCATAAAGGTATGCCCAAAATGAAAAAAAACAGAAGCTTAAGGAAAACATAAACATATTATATATCATATAAAAATAGTGACATCATAATGGCCACCTTTGAAGGTGTTAAATGAGTGTTGAACAATCATCGTTTCGGGAGGCAGAATTTCGCCATCCACGGAAACCTTATGTTCTTTAACCATTTGATGTAGTTGTGTGGAAGTGTAGCTCAAATAAATCTTATAACAACATCCTAGTATATTTAAGATACTGGTGTTGTTACAAAAGAAGTAAATAAAAAGAGTTTAGGGGGTTGGAGAAGCAAAATAAAACCAAAGAACATGAGAGAATGAATTACCTTAAAAAGTGTAACTCCTTTTGAGTTGAGCCTAAAGGCTTCCTTTGAAAGGATTCTGCCCAAAGGGAATCCTCTAGGATGAGGAGAGGGATGTGGAGAGAGCAAATGGGCAGGGGTTGGCCGAGCCAATGGCTTGAAGAGTGTGTGAAATGAGGTAGAGGTGGGGGCCTTTTATAAGAGGAGAGGAGGGGCACTTTTGGAAAGTAAAGGAACATTACATTATTTGAAAATGTGTTTCGGTTTTAAAAGGTCCCACATTGATATAATTCGTGGATAAGGTGATAAGGCATCGAAATCCACTCATCCAATTGGTTTTGGCCATGTGTAGTTCATAGATTTTATATTATCTTTCCATTTTATTTAAATCGTCAAATAATGATGTCATCGCTGCATCATTATTATGTCATAAATAATTAAATTTATTTAATGTCTAAAAATTATAAAAAAAATACTATGATATAGGAAATCTTTTTATCTTTCCAATGACTATTTATAATCAAAATTTGGACTTGTGTAACCCTACTTAAAAATTGTTTTAGTAAAACACTTTATGTTAGTGTCATTTTCACTTTAACATTAAATAAAAAGTAATTTATGTTATTTCCCAACAAAAGTGGATCCATGGGGTCCCCAAGTTAGGCCATGGCTTGTCTTGGTCGGCCATGACACAACCAATGAGTTTGGGACATGTGTCTAGGTCATTTAATATTATTAAAGTATTATTTATACCTTAAACTACCCTAATTACCACTAATCGCGATTAAGAACTTAATAAGTTACTATTCACCAAAAAATTATTTTTATCCCATTGAACCACATTTTACTTCTTAATGACAACCATGTATGTCGGATTTTTGAAAATCAAATCACAGAAGTGGTAATATTTCATTTAAACGAAAAATCAGTTGTTTAACAACCACTTAGTGGTTTCACTATTCATCAAAAATTGAAGTTTTTCAGAATAAGGCCAAAATTTCACCCTAAGCTATAATTGATATTCCGAATTCAAAAATGATGTCTATTTTACAAAATTCCAAACATATTAGTTGCATTAATTAATTTTATAATTAATTCCCGCTGTCACAACAAATAGCGTGTTTTTTAGAAACAATTTATATCAAAAGATTGGCAATTGTTTATGTCCAATTTCAATGTTAAATTAATTCTAATGACCACCATTGGATAAAATGGTAAAAATATATTCTAATTATACTTTAAAACCACCAAATATTATAATTTATCACTATAAATTATTTTTATTAAAAAAGTTGTTTTAAGTATTTTTCACTATTCATAAAAATTTTGAAGTTCTCAGAAAATTACAAAAAATTCAACATAGGCTAATTTCAATATTAGGAATACAAAAATGAAGTCCATTTTGAAATATAAAATCTCTATAATTTTAAAAAGTGGTTATTACTATTCATAACGGCTACTTTGATTTGTCGCGATGTTTTAGAACTCGAAGTTGCGTACAATGCAAGCTATTGCATTATTGAATGAGAAGCGTATCGTGGAAGCTCGGGGTGTTACATTCTCCCCTCCTTCAATAAATTGCGTCCTCGCAATTTGAAATTTTTCTTGGAAAATAAAAGGTTGAAAATAGAAAATACCTTTGTGGAAAACCCACCTCGGAAATAAGGTTAATAGAATTTAGTCTTAATAAGAGGGAAATGGAAATAAGAAAGTCACCACCAAATCATGATCTCGATAAGGAGAACATTGGTGGCAATTAGAGACATATAATTTGAGGAAAAACGTAAATATTTGTAGAGATTGATTGAGGTCATCAATCATAATCAACTGTCAAATTGAGGGCCTCAAAGCCTTCAATCTATGTTGATTTAAAATATCATCAGTTCAACAAAACATAAGTTATTAGGATAACACATTTTTTTTTGTTTTAATATCCCTTTACTAAAGTTTAAGAATTAATTTATTCATTGAATAAGAGATAGGTATATATATATATATGTGTTTGACATTAGAGTTTCAACCTTCAACTCATCTTTCACTCAAAAGATAATAGAACTCAAAAATATTATACTTATCCTAATTGTATAAGGTTCCAAATGTTAACACATACCATTTAGATTAGTAAAATTATTTTGTAATAACCGGGGACTTCCTGTAGGCTAGTGGTAGGAAATAAAGGCCTGTCGCACTATGATTGTGGGTTCGATTCCTGCAGCTTTGTCCGACGCGACGGGTTATGCCCCACCCTGCAGGTTGTCCTTTTCCTAAAACTATAGTATCATAATATTCCAAAAATAATCTTCATAAATTTTTTAACCTTAAACAATACTATCCATGGTTCAACTTAATCCATTCCAACCTTAATAGTTATCCAAAATACATCTGTTCCAAACTTTCTCTAAAAGGTCTCTTAATTCCAAAATCAATTGTAACATCAGATTCCCCACACAAAGAAAAGTTTCTCTTATTGTCACATACTAAAAATATGATTACCTTAATCATATTAAAACCTTACTGAGATCAAAAAGTAATGCAGTACAATCCATATATATATATTACATTATTCTTATAACCAGAATATAATCCTTGAGTCCAAAAGCACCAATACATTAGTTATTCTGCTTCAACTGTAGTAATAGCATAAGATTGTCCTTGATCCCTTGTCCTTTTCTGAGGTAAGTTTCCTTGACGCTTAGGACATTCATTTGCATAATGACCCATTTCTCTACAATTGTAGCATTCAACTTTGACAGCCTCTTTCTTTCCCTTGCAATCACGTGCCTGGTGACCTTTTTCTCCACATTTATAACAGACTCCCATTCCTTTTAGGCAAGTACCAGGGTGATTCTTCCCACAATTATCACATAATGGAAAATCCTTCTTTCCCTTTTTCCCTTTATCTGTCTCTTGTTCCACCGTTCTCTTCTTCTCTTGCTTTACTTTGTTGTCATAAGACTTAGAGAATTCCTTTTCTGTCTTGATAGCACATGAGACTATATCTTCGTATGTTGAGAAAGATTGTGACACTAGAGCTCGACGGAGAAATGGTTTTAACCCATCAAAGAAACGATCAATCTTACTTCTTGGGTTACGTATATAATCTGCAGCATGCCTCGCTAACCTTGTAAAGTTAGCCTCATACTTTGCGACATTCTCATCCTCCTTTTGTCTCAGACTCAAAAATTGCCTTTCCATATCTGCTCGATGGTCACGAGGAAAGTATTTTTCTAAGAAAAGCTCTTTGAACTCCCTCCATTCCATACTTGATACGTCGTCATCTTCCTTTGTGTTTTGAATCAGCGACCACCACTGATCGGCATCTCCAGTGAGGCGGTAAACTGCCATGACAACCTTCTCCCTTTCACTACTCCCCAAGGCATGGAATATTTTCTCTAAGGAATTTATCCATTGCTCAGCTACTATAGGATTTGTACTCCCATTGAAGGTTGGTGGTTGTTGCCTCATGAAGCGGTCTAACATTGATCCTCCACGTTGCGGATCAGGGTGCTCCATACGAGTAAGGTTGTTATTCATAACCTGCGTGAGTTGTCCCAGTATGGTGAGAAGCTGATCAGTACCAGTTGTATCACTAGCTCCACCATAATTATCCTCAGCAGGAGGGCAATCCCTACACGGAGTTCGTGCATTGATACAGTTTCCATTCCTTCTACTAGGCGCCATTTCTAAACAATGGCATAAACTAGATTAGTTTATGAATCAAAATACATAATTCCATACTTGTAAAACACTTAACATAAATTGAACTAATTATGGATATAATCCATAATTATAAAAATGTATTCTTTGAGGAAGTATATACTCGTAACCCTTCATAGTGGTTTGTAAAGAAAATGGGAATTATCCAAAGCATATCCCCCGGGAGTGTCGTAACCAAGAGTGCAGCAAGGCCCGTTGTCGTGCACCAGTTCTCATTCGAGTCTAGCTCAAAGCGGTGTTTTTGGGTTTTACCCCTAGGTACATCTGTGCCAGAGCCGCCTCTACCTGCTCGTATCCAGACAGGAATGTATTGCTTGGAAAACTCACAAAATCTCTACAATACCAATATTCTAAGATGTTCTTTTATACTAATCCTCAAAGTCTATCTTCGGGCTATGTGATCTAATCAGAGTTTATCTAAATCTAGCTTCCAAGGTTAGTACTAAACTGCCTCTGATACCAACTGTAACGCCCCGACCCCAGCTACCCAGAGTCGGTGCATTGCTTCGTAACATTGGCATGATCACAAAAGATCAAGTCTCGAAAGACCGATTAGTTTAGTATCCTTGGAAACACTAGATACATTCGTAAACGTTACATTACATCATAGAGTGAAAAACTACAATAACAAAGTCTCTATAGTCCACACTCATATCCTCTTCTGACTATCCCTGCAGGTCATTCATAAAATACTTCTTCACATCCTGGAAAATAGTAAAACATTGAAAGGGGTGAGCTCAGATGCTCAGTAAGGATAACAATAATGCGGAAGCTTTCATAAATAATCATTAACAATTAAGGCAATGTATAAATAAAACAAAAGCCTTTTAAACATGAACTTCAACATAATATGGCAAAAGTAAAATAAGATAATGCCATTCACTTCTTCACATGGATATTCTACTGGTCGAATAATCACATGCAATAACAATAACCACTTTCATAATGAGGGAATGTATAATGCCGGACATTCTGAAACATTTTGTCAAGGCCTCGGCCAAGACATCTAAAATGATTAAGGCCTCGGCCAAAACCATAAATCAAATTGGGAAAGGGCCTCGGCCAATTCCACGTCTAGTTGTCTCATGAGACCTGCCGATGCATCGAGGAGCTATAGCGGGCTCCACCCGTCACTTATTAAGTCCAATACATTCCTCATATGAATAGGTTTAAACATATCATAAACCATAACATAATCGTATCACATAAAACATGCATAAAGGAAACATAAAATTTCCACATTTCAATCACAAGATATCAATACAACACATTGTTATAATAAAAATTCTTTCAAAACCATTTTCAATACCAAAATAAAAGAATGTTAAAACTTTGTATTTATTTTTCATTAAAAAAGAAAATGATGGCTTGTAGAGGAAGCCGAAACTCAAATAACGGTCACGACGGCGGAGAAGTCGTTGTCACCGCATAAGTACAGAAAGAAAGACATTCCCTTTTGTCGTTTAGAAAAACGCTTCGTATAAAAAAGATTCCTTTTGAATAAATGTAAAAGTCAAAGGGGTTTATACATCGTATAAAAGAAGGTTGTGTATAAAACCAAATATGCCTCAATGAAAGGAGATTGAGACGAAGTCCTTAAAAAGATCATTTTTAAAATAAAATAGATCTATTATGTGTATTCACTATAGGTACACATAAAGAAAGTAAAAATACAAAATAGGACATAATAACATCATGACATAATTTGAAAGTAGGAGATTAACCCAAAGAATGGAAGTTGGGTTAAGAAATTCCCTTACCTCGTGTCTGACTTGACTCAACCGTTCTTTAACCTCCTGAATAATAAACTAGAGTTAATATATACCTTATTAAGAACCATTTTCAACTTCATTATCCTTATTATATCACTTATTACAATGATATGAACATTATGTAATTATTTAAGTTAATAATGTTCATTTTGTCGGTATTTGGTTCTTAAGTCAAAAATAGGCTTCTTACACTTACATGTTGTTAATTTGGTCAAAGGTTCATTATATCCAGAATGGTATTCATGATGTAGATATCATATATGTCATATATATCCAGTACATACATTCATTTATAATATTACATCACATTTAGAGGTAAGAAATGAAATGCACCGTTCATGGAGACGGTAAGCCGTACGTACGCATGAACGCTACTTCCATTTCTATTTCATATTTTCTGGAATGGAATCATAATGATATGAGAGTATATTATAATTCCAGTATAATAACATATATAATATCATTAACTTTATCCTTCACACATCCCACATATGGTATTAACGAATCAAATCACTTTCAGGGGGCGGTAGTCCGCGCTTCCTAAAATGAAGATATCGTGTTTTACCCATAATGGAAACCATAAAGGTATGCCCAAAATGAAAAAAAACAGAAGCTTAAGGAAAACATAAACATATTATATATCATATAAAAATAGTGACATCATAATGGCCACCTTTGAAGGTGTTAAATGAGTGTTGAACAATCATCGTTTCGGGAGGCAGAATTTCGCCATCCACGGAAACCTTATGTTCTTTAACCATTTGATGTAGTTGTGTGGAAGTGTAGCTCAAATAAATCTTATAACAACATCCTAGTATATTTAAGATACTGGTTTTGTTACAAAAGAAGTAAATAAAAAGAGTTTAGGGGGTTGGAGAAGCAAAATAAAACCAAAGAACATGAGAGAATGAATTACCTTAAAAAGTGTAACTCCTTTTGAGTTGAGCCTAAAGGCTTCCTTTGAAAGGATTCTGCCCAAAGGGAATCCTCTAGGATGAGGAGAGGGATGTGGAGAGAGCAAATGGGCAGGGGTTGGCCGAGCCAATGGCTTGAAGAGTGTGTGAAATGAGGTAGAGGTGGGGGCCTTTTATAAGAGGAGAGGAGGGGCACTTTTGGAAAGTAAAGGAACATTACATTATTTGAAAATGTGTTTCGGTTTTAAAAGGTCCCACATTGATATAATTCGTGGATAAGGTGATAAGGCATCGAAATCCACTCATCCAATTGGTTTTGGCCATGTGTAGTTCATAGATTTTATATTATCTTTCCATTTTATTTAAATCGTCAAATAATGATGTCATCGCTGCATCATTATTATGTCATAAATAATTAAATTTATTTAATGTCTAAAAATTATAAAAAAAATACTATGATATAGGAAATCTTTTTATCTTTCCAATGACTATTTATAATCAAAATTTGGACTTGTGTAACCCTACATAAAAATTGTTTTAGTAAAACACTTTATGTTAGTGTCATTTTCACTTTAACATTAAATAAAAAGTAATTTATGTTATTTCCCAACAAAAGTGGATCCATGGGGTCCCCAAGTTAGGCCATGGCTTGTCTTGGTCGGCCATGACACAACCAATGAGGGTGGGACATGTGTCTAGGTCATTTAATATTATTAAAGTATTATTTATACCTTAAACTACCCTAATTACCACTAATCGCGATTAAGAACTTAATAAGTTACTATTCACCAAAAAATTATTTTTATCCCATTGAACCACATTTTACTTCTTAATGACAACCATGTATGTCGGATTTTTGAAAATCAAATCACAGAAGTGGTAATATTTCATTTAAACGAAAAATCAGTTATTTAACAACCACTTAGTGGTTTCACTATTCATCAAAAATTGAAGTTTTTCAGAATAAGGCCAAAATTTCACCCTAAGCTATAATTGATATTCCGAATTCAAAAATGATGTCTATTTTACAAAATTCCAAACATATTAGTTGCATTAATTAATTTTATAATTAATTCCCGCTGTCACAACAAATAGCGTGTTTTTTAGAAACAATTTATATCAAAAGATTGGCAATTGTTTATGTCCAATTTCAATGTTAAATTAATTCTAATGACCACCATTGGATAAAATGGTAAAAATATATTCTAATTATACTTTAAAACCACCAAATATTATAATTTATCACTATAAATTATTTTTATTAAAAAAGTTGTTTTAAGTATTTTTCACTATTCATAAAAATTTTGAAGTTCTCAGAAAATTACAAAAAATTCAACATAGGCTAATTTCAATATTAGGAATACAAAAATGAAGTCCATTTTGAAATATAAAATCTCTATAATTTTAAAAAGTGGTTATTACTATTCATAACGGCTACTTTGATTTGTCGCGATGTTTTAGAACTCGAAGTTGCGTACAATGCAAGCTATTGCATTATTGAATGAGAAGCGTATCGTGGAAGCTCGGGGTGTTACATAAATCCTGAATATAATTCCAGATATAATGGATACTTCACCACATGAACAACTTGAAATTATAGGATGTTTATTTTTGACTCAAGTACCAAAGATCAACAAAACGACCGTTATTAACATAAATAATTACATAATGTTCAAAACATGGTAATAAGGGATATAAAAGGAATAATGAACATGAAAAAGGATCTTAATTAAATAGGAATCAACTCTAGTTTATTATTCAGGAGGTTAAAGAACGGTCGAGTCAGGACAGGACGCAAGGTAAGGGAACTTCTTAACCCAATTTCTATTCTTTGGGTTAATCTCCTACATTCAAATTATGTCATGGTATTATTATGTCCAATATTGTATTTGTAAATTATTTATGTGTACTTATAGTGAATACACATTATAGATGTACTTTATTTAAAAAAATGATATTTTAAGGACTTCGTCTCAATCCCCTTTCATTGAGGCATATTTGGTTTTATACAAAACATTCTTTTATACAGTGTATAAACCCATTTGACTTTTACGTTTATTCAAAAGGAATCTTTTTTATACAAAGCGTTTTACTAAACGACAAAAAGGGAATGTTTTTCTTTCCGTACTTATGCGGCGACAACGACTTCTCCGCCACCGTGACCATTTTTTGAGTTTCGGCTTCCTCTACAAGCCATCATTTTTTTTAATGAAAAATAAATACAAAGTTTTAACTTTCTTTTATTTTATTGAAAATGGTTTTGAAATCGTTTTTATTATATCAATGTGTTGTATTTATATCTTGATTGAAATGTGGAAATGTTATGTTTCCTTTATGCATGTTTTATGTGATACGATTATGTTATGGTTTATGATATGTTTAAACCTATTCATATGAGGAATGCATTGGACTTAATAAGAGACGGGTGGAGTCCTCTATAGCTCCTCGATGCATCGGCAGGTCTCATTAGACAAACTAGTGTCTTGGAACGAGGCCTTGACAAAATCTTATTTGTGGTCTTGGAACGAGGCCTTGACTACGTGGTTATGATAGTCTGGAATTATGCATTCCATCATTATGAAAGTGGTTATTGATATTGCATGTGATTATTCGACCAGTAGAATATCCATGTGAAGAAGTGAATGGCATTATCTCATTTTACTTTTTCCATATTATGTTGAAGTTCAAGTTTAAAAGGAACTTGTTTAGTTATACATTGCCTCAAATGTTAATGTTTATTTATGAAAGCTTCCGCTATATTGTTAACCTTACTGAGCATCCGAGCTCACCCCTTTCAATGTTTTAATATTTTTCAGGATGTGATGAAGTATTTTATGAATGAACTGCAGGGATAGTCCGAGGAGGATAGAAGTGTGGAATATGGAGACTATGGTATTATAGTTTTTCACTTTGTGATGTAATGTAACATTTATGAATGTATCTAGTGTTTCCAAGGCTACTAAACTAATCGATCTTTCGAGACTTGATCTTTTGTGATCATGCCAATGTTACGAAGTAATGCACCGGCTCTGGGTAGCTGGGGTCGGGGCATTACAGTTGGTATCAGAGGCAGTTTAGTACTAAACTTGAAGCTATATTTAGATAAACTCTGATTAGAGCACATAGCCCGAAGATAGACTTTAAGGATTAGTATATAAGAACTTCCTAGAATTTTGGTATTGTAGAGATTTTGTGAGTTTTCCAAGAAATACATCCCTGTCTGGATACGAGCAGGTAGAGGCGGCTCTGGCACAGATGTACCTAGGGGTAAAACCCGAAAACACCGCTTTGAGCTAGACTCGAATGGGAACTGGTGCATGACAATGGGCCTTGCTGCACTCTTGGTTACGACACTCCTGGGGGATATGCTTTGGATAATTCTCATTTTCTTTATAAACCACTATGAACGGTTATGACTATATACTTCCTCAAAGAAAACATTTTTATGGATTATGTCCATAAATAGTTCAAATTCTGTTAAGTATCTTACAAGTATGGAATTATGTATTTTGATTTATAAACTAATACAGTTTATGACATTGTTTAGAAATGGCGCCTAGTGGAAGGAATGGAAACCGTATCAATGCACGCACTCCGTGTAGTGATTTCCCTCCTGCTCAAGATAATTATTGTGGAGCTGGAAATACAACTAGTGCTGATCAACTTATTACCATACTGGGACAACTCACTCAGGTTATGAATAATAACATTACTCGTATGGAGCACCCCGATCCGCAACGTGGAGGATCAATGTTAGACCGCTTCATGAGGCAACAACCACCATCCTTCAATGGGAGTACAAATCCTATAGTAGTTGAGAAATGGATAAATTCCTTAGAGAAAATATTCCATGCCTTGGGGAGTAGTGAAAGGGAGAAGGATGTCATGGCAGTTTACCGCCTCACTGGAGATGCCGATCAGTGGTGGTCGTTGATTCAAAACACAAAGGAAGATGATGACGTATCGAATATGGAATGGAGGGAGTTCAAAGAGATTTTCATAGAAAAATAATTTCATCATGACCATCGAGCAGATATGAAAAGGCAATTTCTGAGTCTGAGGTAGAAGGAGGATGAGAATGTCGCAAATTATGAGGCTATCTTTACAAGGTTAGCGAGGCATGCTGCCAATTATATACATAACCCAAGGATTAAGATTGATCGTTTCTTTGATGGGTTAAAACCATTTCTCCGTCGATCTTTAGTATCACAATCCTTCTCATCATACGAAGATATTGTCTCCTGTGCTATCAAGACAGAAAAGGAATTCTCTAAGTCTTATGAAAACAAAGTAAAGCAAGAGAAGAAGAAAGCGGTGGAACAAGAGACAGATAAAGGGAAAAAGGGAAAGAAGGATTTTCCATTATGTGATAATTGTGGGAAGAATCACCCTGGTACTTGTCTAAAAGGAATGGGAGTTTGTTATAAATGTGGAGAAAAGGGTCACCAGGCTCGTGATTGCAAGGGAAAGAAAGAGGCTATCAATGTTGAATGCTATAATTGTAGAGAAATGGGTCATTATGCAAATGAATGTCCTAAGCGTCAGGGAAACATACCTCAGAAAAGGCCAAGGGATCAAGGACAATCTTATGTTGTTACTACAGTTGAAGCAGAATAACTAATGTATTGGTGCTTTTGGACTCATGGATTATATTTTGGTTATTAGAATAATGTGATATATATATATAAGGATTGTACTGCAGTACTTGTTGATTTCAGTAAGGTTTTAATATTATGAAGGTAATTATATTTTTAGTATGTGACAATAAGAGAAACTTTACTTTGTTTGGGGAATCTGATAAATTGATTTTGGAATTAAGAGACCTTTTAGAGAAAGTCTGGACAAAGGTATTTTGGGAAACTGTAATGGTTGGAGTGGATTAAGTTGATCTTTGGATAGTATTGTTTAAGGTTAAAAAATTTATGAAGATTATTTTTGGAATATTATAATACTATAGTTTTAGGAAAAGGACTACCTGCAGGGTGGGGAATAACCCGTCGCGTCGGAATAAGCTGCAGGAATCGAACCCACAACCATAGTGCGACAAGCCTTTATTTTCTTCCTCTAGCCTAAAGGAAGTCCGTGGTTATTACAAAATAGTTTTGCTAATCTAAATGGTATGTCTTAACATTTGGAACCTTATACAATTAGGATAAGTATAATATTTTTGAGTTCTATTATCTTTTTGAGTGAAAGATGAGTTGAAGGTTGAAACTATAATTCTCAAGAATAAATATATTTATACCTATCTCTTATTCAATGAATAAATTAATTCTTAAACTTTAGTAAAGGGATATTAAATCAAAAAAATGTGTTATCCTAATACCCTATGTCTTGTTGAACTGATGATATTTTAAATCAACATAGATTGAAGGCTTTGAGGCCCTCAATTTGATAGTTGATTGTGAATGATGACCTCAATCACTCCCTACAAATATTTACGTTTTTCCTCCAATTATATGTCTCTAATTGCCACCAATGTTCTCCTTATCGAGATCATAATTTGGTGGTTACTTTCTTATTTCCATTTCCCTCTTATTAAGACTAAATTTTATTAACCTTATTTCCGATGTGGGTTTTCCACAAAGGTATTTTCTATTTTCAACCTTTTATTTTCCAAGAAAAATTCCAAATTGCGAGGACGCAATTTATTGAATGAGGGGAGAATGTAACACCCCGAGCTTTCACGATACGCTTCTCGTTCAATAATGCAATAACTTGCATTGTACGCAACTTCGAGTTCTAAAACACCGCGACTAATCAAAGTAGCCGTTATGAATAGTAATAACCACTTTTTAAAATTATAGAAATTTTATATTTCAAAATGGACTTCATTTTGGAATTCGTAATATCGAAATTATCCTATGTTGATTTTTTTTGTAACTTTCTGAGAACATCCAATTTTTTTATGAATAGTGAATAATACTTAAAACAACTTTTTTAATCAAAATAAATTATTGTTATAAATTATACTATTTAGTGGTTTTAAAGTATAATTAGAATATATTTTTACCATTTTATCCAATGGTGGTCATTATAATTAATTTAACATTGAAATTGGACATAAACAATTACCAATCTTTTGATATAAATTGTTTCTTAAAAACACGCTATTTGTTGTGACAGCGGGAATTAATTATAAAATTAATTAATGAAACTTATATGTTTGGAATGTTTTAAAATAGACATCATTTTTGAATTCGGAATATCAATTATAGCTTAGGGTGAAATTTAGGCATTGTTCTGAAAAACATCAATTTTTGATGAATAGTGAAACCACTAAGTGGTAGTTAAATAACTGATTTTTCGTTTAAATGAAATATTACCACTTCTGTGATTTGATTTTCAAAAATCCGACATACATAGTTGTCATTAAGAAGTAAAAAGTGGTTCAATGAGATTAAAATAATTTTTTGGTGAATAGTAACTTTTAAGTTCATAATTGCGATTAGAGGTAATTAGTGTAGTTTAAGGTACAAATAATGTTTTAATAATATGAGATGAGCATGACACTTGTCCTAATCCTATTGGATGAGTCATGGAAGACCAAGACAACCAATGGGTCAACTTGGGGACCCCATGGATCCACTTTAGTTGGAAAATGACATTAATATATATTTATTTAATGTTAAAATTAAATTGACACAAACATGAGTTGTTTTACTAAAACAGTTTTTAAGTGGGGTTACACAAGTCTAAATTTTGATTATAAATATTCATTAGAAATCTAAAGAGATTTACTACATCATAGTATTTTTTTTATAATTTTTAGACATTAAATAATCTAAATTATTTATGACATCATTATGATGCAGCGATGACCTCATTATTTATCGATTTAAATAAAATGAGAAGATAATGAAAAATCCAAGTCTTACACTTGTCCAAAGCCTATTGGATGAGGATATTTAGAACCCTAATCACCTTAGCCACGAATTATATAAGTTTGGGACCTTTAGAATCCGAAAAGCATTGTGTAATAATGTAACATTTCAATCTTTCCGAAAAGGCCCCTCCCCTCCACTTATAAAAGGCCCCCACCTCTCCCACCTTATTCACACCTTAAATCCATTTTGCACGGCCAACCTCTGCCCCAATACTCTCCCAACTTCCCCCTCTTACTCCTAGAAGCCTCACTTTGGGCAGAACGCTTCTCGAGGAAGCCTTTGGCTCAAATCAAAAAGAGTTACCCTATTTTGAGGTAATGTCTTCTATAATGTTGTTTTGTTTTATTTTTCTTCTCCAACCCATAAACTCTTTTTATTCATTTCTTTTGTAACAACAACAGTATCCTCAATATACTAGGATGTTTTTATAAGAATTATTCGATCTACACTTACACACACCTACATCTAATGGTTAAATAACATACGGTTTCTGTGGATGGCGAATTTCTGCCTCACGAAACGATGATTGTTCAACACTCATATAACACCTTCAAAGGTGGCCATTAAGATGTCACTATATTTATATATGATATATAATGTGTTTATGTTTTACTTATGCTTCTTTATTTCTCATTTATGACATACTTTATGATTTCCATTATGGGTAAAACGCGATAATTTCATTTTAGGAAGTGCAGACTACCGCCCCCTAAAAGTGATTTGAATCATTAATGCCATATGTGGGATGTATAAAGGATGGATTAAATGGTATTATACACTATATTATATTTTTAATTATATTATAAATTTATATCATTATGATTTTGTTCCATTAAATATGAAATAGAAATGAAAGTAGCGTTCATGCGTACGTACGACTTACCGACTCCATGAACGGTGCATTTCATTTCTTACCTCTAAATGTTACGTGACATTATGAATGAATGTATATACTGTATATATATCATATATATGATATTTACATCATGAATATAATTCCGGATATAATGGATACTTCACCACATGAACAACTTGAAATTATAGGAAGTTTATTTTTGACTCAAGTACCAAAGATCGACAAAACGACCATTAATAACTTAAATAATTACATAATGTTCATAACATGGTAATAAGGGATATAAAAGGAATAATAAACATGACAAGGTTTCTTAAGTAAATAGGAATTAACTCTAGTTTATTATTCAGGAGGATAAAGAACGGTCGAGTTAGGACAGGACGCAAGGTAAGGGAACTTCTTAACCCAATTTCTATTCTTTGGGTTAATCTCCTACTTTCAAATTATGTCATGATCTTATTATGTCCTATATTGTATTTGTACATTATTTATGTGTACTTATAGTGAATACACATTATAGATATACTTTATTTAAAAAAACTGATCTTTTAAGGACTTCGTCTCAATCCCCTTTCATTGAGGCATATTTGGTTTTATACAAAACTTTCTTTTATACGGTGTATAAACCCATTTGACTTTTACGATTATTCAAAAGGAATCTTTTTTATACGAAGCATTTTACTAAATGACAAAAAGGGAATGTTTTTCTTTCCGTACTTATTCCGTGACAACGACTTCTCCGCCGCCGTGACCATTATTTGAGTTTCGGCTTCCTCTACCAGCCATCATTTTTTTAATGAAAAATAAATACAATGTTTTAACTTTCTTTTATTTTATTGAAAATGGTTTTGAAAGCATTTATATTATATCAATGTGTTGTATTTATATCTTGTGATTGAAATGTGGAAATGTTATTTTTCCTTTATGAATGTTTTATGTGATACGATTATGTTATGGTTTATGATATGTTTAAAACTATTCATATGAGGAATGAATTGGACTTAATAAGTGACGGGTGGAGCCCTCTATAGCTCCTCGATGCATCGGCAGGTCTCATGAGACAAACTAGTGTCTTGGCACGACGCCTTGACAAAATCTTATTTGTGGTCTTGGCACGAGGCCTTGACTACATGGTTATGATGGTCTGGCATTATGCATTCCATCATTATGAAAGTGGTTATTGATATTGCATGTGATTATTCGACCAGTAGAATATCCATGTGAAGAAGTGAATGGCATTATCTCATTTTACTTTTTCCATATTATGTTGAAGTTTAATTTTAAAAGTATTTTGTTTTAGTTATACATTGCCTTAAATGTTAATGTTTATTTATGAAAGCTTCCGCTATATTTTTAACCTTACTGAGCATCCGAGCTCACCCCTTTCAATGTTTTAATATTTTCCAGGATGTGAAGATGTATTTTATGAATGACCTGCAGGGATAGTCCGAAGAGGATAGAAGTGTGGACTATGGAGACTATGTTATTATAGTTTTTCACTTTGTGATGTAATGTAACATTTATGAATGTATCTAGTGTTTCCAAGGCTACTAAACTAATCGGTATTTCGAGACTTGATCTTTTGTGATCATGCCAATGTTACGAAGTAATGCACCGACTCTCGGTAGCTGGGGTCGGGGCATTACAGTCGAGTTCAAGAGCTGAGGGAAACGATCCATGTTTGATTCAAGAACGTCGATAAAAGGAATACATGATCTGGAAAGTAAAGAGGTTCGCGCAAGTTTTAGAGTTTGTCCCGCAAGTGTCTAAAATGACAGGGTACTTGTGCGCCGACACTAGGTCACGTAGGTGACTTGCGCGCCGTCGCGTAGGGTGGTCAGATTGCCTGTATATACTGGACCACCCTCTTCATTTTCAATGGAGTTAAACACTTTGAGAAATCATAGTTCCTGTCGCGAAGGTGTGGTGGTTGCGCATGTGGTGAGTGTGGGTCGTGCAGGTGAATTTGCGAGCCAGTAGTTGAAGTTGTGCGAAGGTGTAAGAAGTTGCGCGTCGGTAGGCAGTTGCGTGCCAATATTTGTTTGGGCGTAAAAATAAGAGAGTCGCGCAAGTTTGGAGTTGAGGAAGCTTGAGTTGCACAAGTGTCTGAGGAGGACTTGTGCGCCCATTATGACATGCGCGCCGATACTTGCGTGCCGAGATTGACTTGCGCGCCAAGTAAGGTTTTGTTCCAGTAGTGCTTCTCGGACTGCGTGGAAGCTGGTACGTTGCCCGATACCTTCGGTGCATAGAGATATTCATCTACTATTAAAAGTTGTACTTCAACAGAGCATCTACACACAGAGGAAGATGCATTCATTCATGCAAATGAAGATACCTACAGGTCTATAAACTGTGAGTGGATTCCTTCCAAGAGCAGTGAGCTTAGGAAGAAGAAGAAGGTGATCCTCTCCACCGGAAGTGAGCCAGAGAGAAAGAGAAACAGGTAGTGACCCTTGGGAAAGAAGTGAGTTGACCCTAAACTTGTAAAGGCAGTGAGCCTGGGCTTAGAAGTGATCTAGCCCGAACCTTGTAATCCACAGATAGTGAAGATTAGTGGAATTTGGTACGACCGGCAACTTGTCGGCGTATGCTCCCTGGACGTAGCCCTTTGCGGTGAACCAAGTAAAATTGTTGTGTCATGTGCATACTTCGCTTTCTATTTACTTTGTGCTACATGAAAAAGAGAGAAGAGAGTTTTGCTTAATAGCGAAACAAGATCAGAACGGGAATTAATTTTAAATTAGTCATACCCTGATTCACCCCCCCTCTCAGGGTATTCAGCCTTGTGGACCTAACAATTGTAGTTATAATAATTTTCCAAAAAATATAATTGTATATTTAGGATACTATTTCATTTATTTATTCCTATTATAAGAATATAATAGAGAGTGTAGATGGAAAATAAAACAATTGAACTTGAAAAAATATGTTACCACTAGATCGGGTAACATGTTTTGATTTGAGAAAAAAGTCATTCTGGAATTTTCTTCTATCAAAGTTAAGGCTTCTAGGAGGAAGGACTGTTTTTTGAGAGTTTATTTGATCATTATTTATAGGACCCAAAAATCTTCAGATTGTTTAGTAAGTGGGTAGAGACTGTCACCTTTTATAAGTGGGGTGAGGGAAATTTAATAATGTCTTGATATATTATTTTATTATAAAATGATTTTATAATTATGATATTTAAAATGTGATATTTTTCTATTATAAGAAGACAATGGGTCTAAATACTCTCAGCCAATTTTTAATATATATGTTTCGGTCAAAGAATTAACCATAACATTTAGCTTTAACGATTAGTTATAAACATTAACTCTTACCAAGTCGTTGTGTATTTTCATAATATATGTTTATTATAGTTACTATAAAATACCAAGAGAACCAAAAGTGGATAATTAATGACATTTTTAAAATTATATAATTCATTTGGATGAATTGTAGATTTTTAGGGCTGTTATATAATTTTAATAAGATATTATTTAGTTTAAATACCAATTTCATTCGATTTTGACACTTTTTAGTAAATGATTTTTGATACAGTCATAAAAAATTGATTCCTTCAATCCAATGGAATTAAATCAAATATAATATGTCAATATAATCCATAAAACGCATGTATTGGATCAAAATGTTGATATTATATTTATTTTAGTATTTATTATGTCATTTATTTGAATCATTTCATACTAAAGTAATCTCTACATCACCCTTGTGTCATAAATAAATTTATTCATATGGTGTCTAAAAGATTATAAATAAAACATCCTTAATTAGGAAATATATTTATTTTTTAAATGAATAGTCATAGTAAAATGTATCAGTTATATAAAACTATATTAAAATTAATTTTGTAAAAGATTAATGTTTTTGTTATATTTCTCATTACATTAAATTAAATCCTATAACATGTCATTGTCACACCCAAGTGATCCAATGGGGCATAACATTGTCCTAAGGATGATCATGGTCATCCATATAGCATAGAAAATGATTTAGACAAGTTTTAGTGTGGTTTTATATTATTATAATATTATTTTATTACACTTATTTACCTAATTTACCCTTTAACATTTTTAAATAAAAACAATTACTGAAGTGACTATTCATTATGTCCAAAAATTAGAAGGTACTTATTTCTAAAATTTTGACCATATGAATCCCAATACGTAATCCATTTTTTCTGATTAATAAAATAGAAGTGGAATTTATCAATATAAAATTAATTCTCATTGTCAAAACTAGAAAGCTGGTTTTTAAGAAGTAAAAGCTTTTAAAAGATTGAAATGTGTATATATTCAATTTAAATGTGAAATTACATCCAATGAAAATAATTGTATTAAATTAAAAAATATTATTCTAATTAATCATTAAGACATATTAAAAAAATACAATCCCAAAATATAAATTAATTAGTAGGAAAGGCAGTTTTGAGTTAAGATGCAATATTTTTCACTAATAATAATAAATTGGAACTTTTCAAAAAATTACCAAGTGTTCTCCCCAAGTAAATTTTGATTTTATTATTTCAAAAATAAATTATATTATTAAAAATAATATATATGATATTTCAATATTTGGGTAATAAAATTCATAACTTATTTTTAAATGGATCCTCTAATAGGTCATGTTGTACTTGAACTTGGGGCTGCATACAATAAAAAATATTAAATTATTTTAAAAATCATATCATGTAAGATTAGGGTGTTACAGGATAGATTAATTCCTTAATTTTTTATATTCATTGAAGATTACATTGAAATTACATCACTTCTGATCATTATCTCATTGATTGCAACACCCAACATCTGAAACTCACAGTTAATGATCTCTGAAAATATTTTTTCCTTATTTAATGTTTTTAAAAAAATCCTTACATGATAAAATTTTCATCCTTAATTAGAGAGAAAAATAATAATAATTTTTAAAAATATTTCTATGTAGTTTCAAATGGCTCAATTCATCAAATTCAAGAATATTTCAGGTGATATAGTACGTTTCAGGTGATATAGTAAGTTTGAATGGAATCACTAAACAATCATCGTTTCAAAACATTTTATGGAAATACATATTCAGAATATATTCCTTCATAAAAGTTAGTTTCTTATATGTGGAATTGAGATCCACCATTTATATGTATTGGGATCCTGGTTGTTGATCAATCAAGTTATGAATCCTTGGGAATGGAGACATGTTCTTTATGATGATATTATTGAGTTATCAGTAATAGATGCACATCTTCATTTATCTATAATTTCTACTTATGATGAGCATTGTTTCTCATAAGGGAAAAAACCTAGCTAATATGAAACATTTGTTCAAAGTATCTTGATGTATCTTATTTAACTCATTATTTTTTATTGAGGCCATCTTATAGGTACATTTTTCAGAAATGAGTAGTTACAGGTATGAGCTCTATTAAAATCACTACAACATGATGTGGAGGATATCCTAGTATATCTTTGTGAAATACATCATTGAATTCCCTAATAATTGTAATTTCAATCATGATGATACCACCATTTAACTCAACCATTTTGGCATGTTATGCTTCTTCATCAAGTAAAAACACCCATAACATTATTGTATTTTCTATAAGAGATTAAAGATTTTCCTGGATTTTGAATAGGAGGATTATATGTTTTGAAAAATGAAAATATATTTAATATTATCAACAGTTGATATGTGCTTTTTATAACAAGATCAAATCCATTCCATGTATGGAATCGAATTCTACCTTTGTAATTATTTTGGGAATCTCTATAAGAATCATCCCACATATGCTGTAAGGATTAGAGTCCATCACTTGGGATGGAATGATTAAAAAAATAGGTTATATATAAATACATATATATATATCTACTTCAATTCATAGTGGTTTTAATTATGTAGTTATAGAAAACATGTCCGGTATAATGCACTGTTTATAACCATAATCAAATAGTACTTTTACATTCATTAGTGAATATGATATTTACATAATAGGACTACATTTTCTTACTCTGCATCATTAGTAGTTATCGAATAATAATTTCCATTAACCATTATATTTTGTGGGTTCTGATGCTTGTTACCCTCTAGGATTTCAGTTTTAGTAAATTATCTTGGATGGTTACCTTTCTCCCTATAGATGAAGCATTGGACCCTTGGGGGTCCATTAAGAGGTTCCCTTCATTCATTCATCATGTTGGTCAACATGTACATGTCCCTATATTATATATGATCCCGATGTCTGTCTCTCAAAAAATTGATTCATTTCCCCACCCATTTTAAGAAATTACCATTTATCTTATTCTAATATTTTTAACTAGTAGTTGGTTGGATGTTATTTTGTCCTTTTTCATTTGATAAACCAACATGAAAATCCAATATATTCACCTTATCTCAATAACCAGGGTACAAATATTCAAAATCCATATCAACTTTTAGGGACCATCAAAACACATCTTCATATCTCAAAAATTATCGGATTGTTAGACACTTTTGAATGTGTGGATTTAATCTAGTAAAAAATATATCAACTTTTCTATAATTGTTGATAAAAATGTGAGGATTATATTTAAATCCTTATAATATTTTATTTATATGTCATTATATATTGACATTATATTTACTTCATTTCAATGGAATCTCTCCCCATTTTTTTGATGATTTATATGGAAATACTTATTCATAAATATTTTCTTAATGTACATCCACTCGAAATAATCTATTTTATCCTTCAATTTGGTGTTATTAATCAAACCCCCCCATTAATTGGCATGTATATGTATATGAAAAACATCTCAGATTCACCTTCTCATTCCCTGAATAGTGGAACACATATGATTCCTTCTCCATTGAGTTGAAACATTGTTCTATGAAATGTGGATCTGAATATTCACTAAACATCATTGGTGAAGGACACGTAAATGACTCAATGGGTAACTTCCCCATATTTGGGGAGTGAAGAAATTCCATATTGTTCGTGTTAATGGTATACCATGAGAAATATGGGTAAGAATCACCATAATGTTTATAACTACACCTTCCTGGGAATTGGTGTTGTCGTTCAGAAAATCATAGTATTATCCCTCACATGGGTTGATGGAATAGTTTCCCTTTGCTCCAAAAATTTTATATATAAATTTTTTTTTAAAAAAAATAATTAAACAAATAATGAATAACTTATCCTTGAACACAACTAATAAAAAATACATGTCATATCGAATCCCTAGAATCCACTTTTTTCAGAGTCAGTGATTTTTTGGATTTTTACATATAATTAGTCTTATCATAAGGGATGTCAATATTTTTTGGAAATTCAAATTCCCAAATTTACTAAATTGTTATTTGATACAATCTATAGGGACAATTACATAATTTTAAATATAAACAACATAATAGGGTTACAAAATGAGGATCTAACAGTTTAGTTTCTTGGAAAATTAGGATTATAGAATGATTTAACATTATATAACATTTGTTTAAATTTATTATTCCCTATCTTATTAGAAATCCTTACATTTTTATTAGATCAAGTATTCATCAAAAAATACACATCAATGAATGAGGTGCATTAAATTCATAGTAAAGAGATGAATAAAGAATGTATATCAATACAACATGAATTGGAATATAAAAAATCATCATTTCATAATAATAGTATCATAATCATGATCTTGAGGTCAATCATTAGATAAATTCATCGAATGTGGGAATTCATAAAAATTTAACATATTTTTTCGGTGCTCAAATACCAAACATTATTTTATTCAAATATAACATCATGTTCATGTTAAATATATGGCTATAATCATTACATCATCATTTTTTTTCAAATCTATAATCATTTTTATGCTTGATTCAAATCATCCCATGAGAAACACCATGTCACCCAATTCATTAGAAGGATTTATATTTCCAGGCCCACCCTCCAAATCATAAAAATTAGATAATAATCAAATCCACATAGAACGTATATCAATCAATGTCATGAAGAAACCTATTTAGAGGTATGGGTTTTGTGATAATTTCATCAATAATTAATTAATATTTTTTTTCAAATGAAAAAGGAATGTTTTTTTATTAGTCATTATTATTTAGCAAGGAAGAAACACCTCTCAAGGGGTCAAACTGTGCATTTGAAATAAGATTTCACATGGAAAATCATTGTAATTTTAATAAAATAAATTTGAAACATGCTTATCCACAAAAATAAATTTTAATAAAAATTTGAAATTATATTTATGGAACATTATATGAGTATTCGCACTAATTTATTTCATGGAAGATGTATAACACAAAGAAAGGGAATTCGGTTCGAGATTCCCTTAATAAAAGTCTGAATATGTTTTTCACATTCACATAATATGCAATATATGAAATTATATATATTAATTAGACTTTTTATAAGGCCCCAGCCTTAAACCTTACTTAATCTTGAGTTATTACAAGATTACACATTGATGATCTTTTAGGTTTAGAGTTTTAGAGAATTAGATCATGAAACTTGCATTACATTCAACATTTAATCAAAGTGGTTACATAAAATACAATATTCATTCTTCCCATCAACAAAAACATATTTAATATAAACCACAGATTATTTCTTGATACATCCTTGACACTATCATCACATCATGTACCTTTCCCTTGACCTGTGAAAAACATTTCAAAAAACATGGGATGTGCATAAAAAGCTCAGTAAGGGTTATAAAAATATGGAGAGGAAACATGAGTTCATATATACATAATAATGAAATCATACTTTACCCATAAAACATAGGCACTTTAATATACCTCATCAAATCATGAATAAATCATAGAAATCATAAGACATAAAGGTAACTTGAGGCATTCATAACATTCTTACGTAGGGAGTAACCCTCTTGGTTAACTTTGGAATACCCATCACAATATATTCCCTATATCTCTTCAAAGAAACCTTAACGTTTCACTCCTTCGCGTTACCCAATTCATTGGAGAGATATATTGGGCTCACCCTCCCTTAGTTTATCATGGAACCACCCGTCTTCATAATAATGCCCGTGAACCTCAACATAATCGTATCACATAAAACATTCATAATGGAAACATAACATTTCCACCTTTCAATCACAATATATCAATACAAAAAATTGATATAAAAACATTATGAAAATCATTTTCAATACCAAAATAAAAGAAAAGTAGAACATGGTATTTATTTTTCTGTTAAAAAAAAGGTATGGCTTGTAGAGGAATCCGAAACTCAAATAATGGTCACGGCGGCGGAGAAGTCATTGTCGCCGCATACGTACGACAAAAACATTCCCTTTTGTCATTTAGTAAATTACTTCATCTAAAAATATTCCTTTTGAAAAAACATAAAAGTGAAAGGGTTTTATACATCGTATAAAAGAAAGTTGTGTATAAAACAAAATATGCCTCAATGAAAGGAGATTGAGACGAAGTCCCATACAAAGACGGTACCCTTGGTTTAAGGATAAATCAATTACATAATTATGTGTGACAAACGAATACACCAAATATAAGTGGATATTAAGTGTAAAATAATCAAAGGTCATTCACACATATTCAAAGGATGACATATTCAATAACTACATGTTGAACCCAATGAAATCGAAATTGGGTTAAGAAGTTCCCTTGACAGCCTAACAGCGTCACATCAAAATGAGTTGATGAGAGATAAAAAGTGTATCTCATCAATTGGACATAAAAGATACATCAATAAGGATATATGATAACATATCCCAACATAAAAATATGTAAATTAAAAGACCCAACAAAAGAAGTCTTTTAAAAAGAGGAGGGTGAAAGGTTCCCTTACCGACTTGGGTATCTTTCAAAACATACACCCCATGAAAGAAGAACAATACATCATTGATGTAAATACTCATAAAAAGAAAGTATATTACAAAAAGAGTAGAATAATGGGCAGTAAGTACACCACTCAAAGGAAATTGTGGCAAATGTTGCATAAATCTCACGGGAATAAAAGTGAGATGAAAAATCCCTTAGGAAAACTCGGCAGCCTAAAGACGCCACATTAAACTTACAAAAATGGATTGATGAGATCAAATAGGGTATCTCATCATATTAATATAAAGTTTATAGAAATAGGAATATAAAAGAACATCCCCCCAACATAACAAGGTGGAGCTTAAAAGAAGTGACATAAAGGAGATTACTTAAAAAGAAAGAGAGAGGTTGGATCTCTTACAAACAATTCGGCAGCCTAACGGCACCACTCAAAACATCCAAAATGGATTGATGAGAGAGAATAAGGTCTCTCATCATATGAAAATAAAAATTACAGTAAGATTAATATAAAATAATATCCCAATAACATGAAATATGATCTTTAAAAGGAATGACATAAAAGAATGTACTTAAAAAGAAAGAGAGGTGTAGGACCCCTTACCTCGGGTCCGACTTGACTCGATCATTCTTTAAAGTCCTGAATAATAAACTTGAGTTAATTTCAATTTGCTTAAGAGCCTTTTTCAAGTTCATTATTCCTTTTATATCACTTATTTCCATGTTATGAACATTATGTAATCATTTAAGTTAATAATTTTTGTTTTGACGATATTTGGTTCTTAAGTCGAAAGTGGACTTCTTACAATTACATGTTGTTCGTATGGTCAAAGGTTATTTATATCCAGAATTATATTCATGATTTGGATATCATATATAATACATATATCCAGAATATACATGTATTTATAATATTACATAATAATTTAGAGGTAATAAATGAAATGCACCGTTCATCGAGACAGTAAGCCGTACGTACGCATGAACACTACTTTCATTTATATAACATATGAATGGAATTAAAACTAAATGATAGGTATGTATATTTTAATTCCAGAATTAAATTCATAATTTCTATGGATCATTCATCATATATATACATTATATACTTGTACTTATAATGCTACATTACATTTGGGGATAAGAAATGAAATGAATTGTTCATGGAGACGGTAAGCCGTACGTACACATGAACACTACTTTCATTTCTATCTCATACTTTATTGAAAAGAAATAAAAATGATATAGAGGTATATTATAATTCCAATATAAACTCATATATAATAAGATTAAATCCATCCTTTATACGTCCCACGTATGGCATTAACGAATCACATCACTTTGAGGGGGCGGTAGTCCGCACTTCCTAAAATGAAGATATCGCGTATACCCATAATGGAAGCCATAATGGTAAGCCAAAAATGTAAAAAATACAGAAGCTTAAGTAAAACATAAACATATTATATATCATATATAAATATAGTGACATCTTAATGGCCACCTTTGAAGGTGTTATATGAGTGTTGAACAATCATTGTTTCGTGAGGCAGAAATTCGCCATCCACAGAAATAGTATATTCTTTAACCATTAGATGTTGGTGTGTGTATGTGTAGCACAAATAGTTGTTATAAAAATATCCTAGTATACTTATGATACTGGAGTTGTTACAAACGAAATGAATAAAAAGAGTTTTGGGGGTTGGAGAAGCAAAATAAAACAAAAGGACTCAAGTGAAGACATTACCTTAAAATTGGGTAACTCCCTTTAGTTTGAGCTCAATGGCTTCCTTGGGAAGACTTATGCCCAAGGTGAGGCTTCAAGGAGTAATATATGGAAGTGTAGAGACAAAAGGGGCAGGTGTTGGACGAGACAAAGGCTTTGGGTGTGTGGGTAAGGAGGTTGAGGTGGGGGCCTTTTATAAGAGGAGAGGAGGGGCACTCTTGTAAAGTAATGAAAAGTCACTTTATTTCAAAATGGTATTGGGATTTAAGAGGTCCCACATTGATGTGTTTCGAGGATAAGGTGATAGGTGTTCGAAATACACTCATCCAATAGGTTTTGGACATGTGTAGGTCTTAGATATTACATTATCTTTCCATTTTATTTAAATCGTTAAATAATGAGGTCATCGCCGCATCATCATGATGTTATAAATTATTTAATTATTTAATGTCTAAAAATTATTAAACAAATACTATGATGTAGGAAATCTTTTTATCATTCCAATTAATATTTATAGTCAAAAATCTGATTTGTATACACCCATGTAAAAATTGTTTTAGTAAAACATTTCATGTTTGTCTCATTTTTACTTTAACTTTAAATAAAAAGATATTAATGTCATTTTCAAAACAAAGTGGCTTCATGGGGTTCCCAAGTTGACCCATGGGTTGTCTTGGTCGTCCAGGACACATCCTATGAGGTTAGGACATGTGTCAAGTTCATTTCATATTATTAAAACATTATTTTTACCTTAAACTACACTAATAACCTCTAATCGCGATAAAAAACATAATTAGTTACTATTCAACAAAAAATTATTTTAATCTCATTGAACCACATTTTACTTCTTAATGAAAACCATGTATGTCGGATTTTTGAAATTCAAAACACAAAGTTGGCAAAATTTTATTTAAACGGAAAATCATTTTTTTAAAGTACCAATTAGTGGTTTCACTATTCATGAAAAATTGATGTTTTTCAGAAAATTACCAAAAATTAACCCTAATATATATTTGATATTCTGAATTCAAAAATGAAGTCTATTTTACAAAATTCAAAACATATAAGTCACATTAATTAATTTAATAATTAATTCCCGCTGTCATGACAAATAGCGTGTTTTTATGAAACAATATGTATCAAAAGATTGACCCTAGTTTAAGTCCGATTTCAAAGTGAAATTAATTCCAACGACCACTATTGGATTTAATGGTAAAAATATTTTCTAATTTCACATTAAAACCAATTAATATTATAATATAATCATATAAATAAATTAGATTAAAAAGAGGTTTTGAATTAAAATACAACATTTTACACTATTCATTATAAAATGAACTTTATTAGAAAGATACCAAAAATTTACACAAAGTAAATTTTGATGTCCCAATTCTCAAGAAGAGTTTTATTTGGTCCAATAGAATGTATAAGAGTGAACAAAACTATATTTAATGACGGTTCTCCATCAAAAGGCTATAAGTGAACCTTTAGTGAAAACTAGGGCATATACGCCTAATATTGAATTCTTTCTGTATTTTAAGCCTTTATCTTTTATTGGATAAATGTAAAAACATTTAAAAACATATATAATCATATTTTAGTTATTTCTATCCATTCCCGCCAATACAACGGCTACATGTTAGCTACCATTTAAAATAATATTATTTTATTATTAGAGTGCAACGTAAGATTCCCAAGAAACTCGTTATTGCGTGTAGGGTACGCCATCGAGCATTGCATCCCCTTTAAAGTAATATTAATATTTTATTCAAAAATATGGATAAATATGAAAAATTCATATTCTTTATTTACCTGGGGTGTTACATCCTTCCCCCCTTTTAGGAATTACTTCCTTACAATTTTTAAAATTGAGCTTGGAAAAATCCTTGAATGTCCCACATCAGAAAAAGAGTCGGTAAAACAATCACTTTAAAATAAAGGAAGATAAGTACAGAGGTCACCTGAGTTAACCAATAATAAGATTCTGGGTAGGAAAACATGGAAATGGAAGAAAAAGAAAAGGTTCATTTTCTTGAGAGAGAGTGATAGTAAACATGTCTAGGAGAAAGTTAACAGTAAGAAAATCAAAAACTTCTGATGGGTTAAACGGTATTCGATTCCACAGTAGGAAAAGTTAATAGACAACATTTTTGTTTTAAGTTACTTTTTATTGAGGAATTTATTCATAAGGAAACATAATCACTTATCATGTTGACTTTCAACTCTTATTAGATTCCTTAAACAAACTCATATTTTCTCCAAAAGATGAGTATTTAGGAAGACTTGTTCACATTAGGAGTACTATAATCAACTTATAGATAATCACCTAATCCACAAAAGAGAACTATATACATCCCATGTCTTTAGACTTTTACCAAGACCAAAACCTAAAAGGTTAGTACAAGATTAGAAAATCCAGAAAAGGATAACCCTTTATAAACAGAAAATCTATTCTTAATCTCCAAAATTTGTCCAAAAAACCCAAAGTTCAACGAGGACCATTCGATAAACAATTTGTCCATAAAATTCTTCAAAGTAAACCAATATAAGATTGAAACCCAAATATTTGAAGGATTTAGTCACATTGTCTTCAAAGTTAAATCGTAACGTTTATCTCTAAACAACATCAGTTGCTCCTAAAGTCTCATATTGAAAAGTAATTAACCTAATCACATATCCTCCATGATAGGTTAATCATTTTCATAAATAACCCAAAATAAACTCATTATTGATTCCTAACATAATCTAACTAAAAATAATTAGTCAAACTCACCTAGGACTTCACATAGTCCAGTGGTGGGCGATAAATACCAGTCGCACTTTGGTTTTGGGTTCGATTCTCGTAGCTTTTTCCGACGCGGCGTGTTGTCACACAGTCTGCGTGTTGTCCTTTTTCCAAAACTATATAATTTTAAAGCATTCCCCAAAACGAGATAAATTCTTCAAAAATGATCATAACATATTTTAACCTCATGTTTATCTCATGCCTTTCATTTTCCAGCATATCATATAATAACCCATAATTACCTCAAAAGTAAGGATCGTATAAACTCTAATGGTTATCTTTATAATTATTACCAAGACTTCCATATCGATTGGTTATCTCGTACATGATATGTTACAGAACATACCAAGGTTCAAGTGGTTGATCATGACTCCTTGATAGTTGGTTTAGAACAACCACGAGTTTCCTCATTGAATACTCCATTTTATCTAGTTTCTTAAACAGAGAACCACCAAAGTTTCCTTCAAACCTATTGTCTCTTTGGTGCCCGCTAGATCAATCCATTCACTAAAAACAGAAACGCCAGTGTGTGTATATCAACAAATCCATAATGTACTAATGAGGAAGGTAAACACTAAGATATACTTACTCGTTCACTTTCTCTAAAACTAGGACTCTTTCTGAAATCCTAACCATTATGGTAATGTCACTTATGCTTAAAGAATACCCTAACCTCTAATGTTATCTAAACCGACCTTTGATACCAACTATAAGGCCCCAGCCTTAAGCATTACTTAATCTTGAGTTATCACAAGATTACACATTGAGTATCTTTTTTGGTTTAGAGTCTTAGAGAATTAGATCATGAAACTCGCATTAAATTCCACATTTAAACAAAGTGGTTACATAAAAGAAAATATTCATTCTTCCCATCAACGGAAACATATTTAAAATAAAACACAGATTATTTCTTGAAACATTTTTGACACTATGATCACATCATGTACCCTTCCCTTGACCTGTGAAAAACATTTCAAAAAACTTGGGATGAGCATAAAAAGCTCAGTAAGGGTTATAAAAATATGGAAAGGAAACACGAGTTCATATATACATAAGAATGAAATCATACTTTACCCATAAAACATAGGCACTTTAATATACCACATTAAATCATGAATAAATCTTAGAAATCATAAGACATAAAGGTAACATGAGGCATTTATAACATTCTTACATAGGGAGTAACCCTCTTGGTTACATTTAGAATACCCATCACAGTATATTCCCTAAATCTCTTCAGAGAAACCTTAACATTTCACTCCTTCACGTTACCCAATGCATTGGAGAGCTGTATCGGGCTCACCCGCCCTTAGTTTATCACGGAACCACCCGTCTTCATAATAATGCCCAAGAACCTCAACATAATCGTATCACATAAAACATGCATAAAGGAAACATAACATTTCCACTTTCAATCACAAGATATTAGTACAACAAATTGATATAAAAACATTATGAAAACCATTTTCAATACCAAAATAAAAGAAAAGTAAAACATGGTATTTATTTTTCTTTTAAAAAGAATGTATGGATTGTAGAGGAAGCATAAACTCAGATAATGGTCACGGCGGCGGAGAAGTCATTGTCGCCGCATACATACGACAAAAACATTCCCTTTTGTCGTATAGTAAAATGCTTCGTATAAAAAGATTCTTTTTGTATAAACATAAAAGTCAAATGGGTTTTTACACCGTATAAAAGAATGTTGTGTATAAAACAAAATATGCCTCAATGAAAGGAGATTGAGACGAAGTCCCATACAAAGACGATATCTTTGGTTTAAGGATAAATCAATTACATAATTATGTGTGACAAATGAATACACCAAATATAAGTGGATATTAAGTGTAAAATAATCAAAGGACATTCACACATATTCAATGGATGACATATTCAATAACTACATGTTGAACCCAAAGAAATCGATATTGGGTTAAGAAGTTCCCTTCACAGCCAAACAGCATCACAACAAAATGAGTTGATGAGAGATAAAAAGTGTATCTCATCACTTGGACATAATATTTACATCAATAAGGATATATGAGAACATATAACAACATAAAAATATGTAAATTAAAAGGCCCAACAAAAGAAGTCTTTTAAAAAGAGGAGGGTGAAAGGTTCCCTTACCGACTTGGGTATCTTTCAAAACATACACCCCATGAAAGAAGGACAATACATCATTGATGTAAATACTCATAAAAAGAAAGTATATTACAAAAAGAGTAGAATAATGGGCAGTACGTACACCTCTCAAAGGAAATTGTGGAAAATGTAGCATAAATCTCACGGGAATAAAAGTGAGATGAAAAATCCCTTACGAAAAGTCGACAGCCTAACGGCGCCACATAAAACTAACAAAAATGGATTGATGAGATCAAATAGGGTATCTCATCATATTAACATAATGTTTATAGAAAGAGGAATAAAAAATAACATCCCCCCAACATAACAAAGTGGAGCTTAGAAGAAGTGACATAAAGGAGAGTACTTAAAAAGAAAGAGAGAGGTTGGATCTCTTATGAAAAATTCGACATCCTAACGGCACCACTCAAAACTTACAAAATTGATTGATGAGAGAGAATAGGGTCTCTAATCATATGAACATAAAAATTACAGTAATAGTAATATAAAAGAATATCCCAATAACAATAAATATTATCTTTAAAAGGAATGACATAAAAGAATGTACTTAAAAAGAAAGAGAGGTGCAGGATCCCTTACCTCGGGTCCGACTTGACTCGATCATTCTTTAACATCCTGAATAATAAACTTGAGTTAATTTCTATTTGCATAAGAACCTTTTTCAAGTTCGTTATTCCTTTTATATCACTTATTTCCATGTTATAAATATTATTTAATCATTTAAGTTAATAATGTTTGTTTTGTCGATATTTTGTTCTTAAGTCGAAAGTGGACTTCTTACAATTACATGTTGTTCGTGTGGTCAAAGGTTCTTTATATCCAGAATTATATTCATGATTTGGATATCATATATATAATATGTATCCAAAATATACATGTATTTATAAAATTACATAATCATTTAGAGGTAAGAAATGAAATGCACCATTCATGGAGATGGTAAGCCGTACGTACGCGTGAACACTAATTTCATATCTATGTCATATGAATGGAATTAAAAATAAATGAGAGGTATGATTATTTTAATTCCAGAATTATATTCATCATATATATGTATCATTCATCATTAATATCTATTATATACATGTACTTATAATAGTACATTACATTTGGGGATAAGAAATGAAATGCACCGTTCATGGAGACGGTAAGCCGTACGTACGCATGAATGCTACTTTCATTTCTATCTCATACTTTAATGGAAAGAAATAAAAATGATATAGAGGAATATTATAATTCCAGTATAACATCATATATAATAACATTAAATCCATCCTTTTTACATCCTAGGTATGGAATTAATGAATCACATCACTTTTAGGGGGCGGTAGTCCGCACTTCCTAAAATGAAGATATCACGTATACCCATAATGGAATCCATAAAGGTAAGCCAAAAATGAAAAAATACAGAAGCTTATGTAAAACATAAATATATTATATATCATATATAAATATCGTTACATCTTAATGGACACCTTTTAAGGAGTTATATGAGTGTTGAACAATCATTGTTTCGTGAGGAAGAAATTCGCCATCCAAAGAAACAGTATGTTCTTTAACAATTATATGTAGGTCTGTGTATTGTAGCTTGAATCCTTCTTATAAAAACATTCTAGTATATTTATGATACTGGAGTTGTTACAAAAGAAATGAATAAAAAGAGTTTAGGGGGTTGGAGAAGCAAAATAAAACAAAAGGACTCATATTAAGACATTACAGTAAAATTGGGTGACTCCCATTGGTTTGAGCTCAAAGGCTTCCTTGGGAAGACTTCTGCCCAAAGTGAGTCTTCAAGGAGTAAGAGAGGGAAGTGGAGAGACAAAATGGGCAGGGTTTGGCCGAGCCAAAGGCTTTTGGAGTGTGGGTAAAGAGGTAGAGGTGGGGGCCTTTTATAAGAGGAGAGGTGGGGCACTCTTGGAAGGTAATGAAAAGTCACTTTATTTCAAAATGGTATTCGGATTTAAGAGGTCACACATTGATGTGTTTCGAAGATAAGGTGATATGGGTTCGAAATCCACTCATACAATAAGTTTTGTACATGTGTTGGTCTTAGATATTACATTATATCTCCATTTTATTTAAATCGTTAAATAATGGGGTCATCGCTGCATCATCATGATGTCATAAATAATTTAATATATTTAATGTCTAAAAATTATAAAAAAAATACTATGATGTATGAAATCGTTTTATATTTCCAATCAATATTAATAGTCAAAATCCTGATTTGTATAACCCCATGTAAGAATTGTTTTAGTAAATCATTTCATTTTGTCTCATTTTTACTTTAACTTTAAATAAAAAGATATTAATGTCATTTTCCCACCAAAGTGGCTTCATGGGGTCCCCAAGTTGACCCATGGATTTTATTTGTCGGCCATGACACATCCAATGAGGTTAGGACATGTTTCGAGTTCATTTCATATTATTAAAACATTATTTTTACATTAAACAACACTAATTACCTCTAATCGCGATTAAAAACTTAATAAGTTACTATTCACCAAAAAATTATTTTAAACCCATTGAACCACATATTACTTCTTAATGACAACCATGTATGTAGGATTTTTTAAATTCAAACACAAAGGTGGAAAAATTTCATTTAAACGGAAAATCAGTTTTTATAAGTACCACTTAGTGGTTTCACTATTCATCAAAAATTGAAGTTTTTCTGAAAATTACCAAAAATTCACCCTAAGCTATATTTGATATTCTGAATTCAAAAATGAAGTATATTTTAAAAAATTCAAAACATATAAGTCACATTAATTAATTTAATAAATAATTCCCACTGTCATGACAAATAGCGTGTTTTTATGAAACAATAAGTATCAAAAGATTGACACTACTTTAAGTCCGATTTCAAAGTGAAATTAATTCCAACTACCAATATTGTATTTAATGGTAAAAATATTTTATAATTTCACTTTAAAACCAATTCGAATGATAATCTATGCATATAAATAAATTAGATTAAAAATAGGTTTTGAATTAAAATACAACATTTTACACTATTCATTAAAAATTGAACATTATCAGAAAGATACCAAAAATTTACACAAATTAAATTTTGATGTCCCAATTCTTAATAAGAGTTTTATTTTTTCCAATAGAATGTATAAGAGTGAACAAAACTATATTTAATGACGTTTCTCCATCAAAAGGCGATAAGTGAAACTTTAGTGAAAACTAGGGCATATACGCCTAAAATTGAATTCTTTCTGTATTTTAAGCCTTTATCTTTTATTGGATAAATGTAAAAAAATATAAAAACATATATAATCATATTTTAGTAACTTATATTCATTCCCACCAATACAATGGCTTCATGTTAACTACCATTTAAAATAATATTATTTTATTATTAGAGTGCAACGTAAGATTTCCAAGAAACTCGTTGTTGCGTGTTGGGTACGCCATCGAGCATAGAATCCCATATAAAGTAATATTAATATTTTATTCACAAATATGGATAAATATGAAAATGTCATATTCTTTATTTACCTGGGGTGTTACACTTTTCATAACCACCACTACTCATATCTGATTTATTATAAATTTATTATACTAATTTGTGCCCATTTTTATGAGTTAGAGTGTTTAATCTCTTAATTACTAGAGAGTTCATTTTCATGGTTCAATGGTCGATTTACATTACATAAATATGGAATTGTATTTAATGTGGGAATAATTATCAAGATGTGAAATTATATAATATTTATTCAATTCTAGATTTTTTTAATCACATGGTTTTCTATTATGAGAAATATTCATTTCATAAAAAATTTAATATAAATGTATAGTTTATTTTGGTGGGGGGTTTCATCCATCAAGAACTAGTTTCTTTATATTTACTATTATTTATATAAATTGGTTTAAAAAAATAAAATAATTAATAATATACATATTAAAATAATTTTTAATCATTATAAACATTTTATTACTATTTTGTATGGTGGTAATGGGAAATCAAAACTCATCCTCTATAAAATTAGTGAATCGACAAAACATAGATGATGCATTTATTGTTCAAATAAAACGATAGGAGAAGATCATTGATTAAGTAAATTAAATTAAAAAAATATAATTAAAGTATATATATGATACTAGATTTATCTTGAATCATTGTATACTGTATATATAGAAAGGATTAGAAAACAGAAGGTATTAAATGAGAGTTATTATAATTTTTACCACATAATGTGGTCTTCTTGAGAACCTCCTTATGGAATATGGGTTGTGTCTATTTTTTATTACAGTATATCTTAGATGTGGGGAAGAGGCTTGTGAAATTAATTAGAAAATAATAATATGATATACAAGGAATATAAGGTGCGTGTATAATATGTGACGATGGGTGGAATTTATATGGGGGGAGAGCGATGATTTTTATTATTTTATTCATTTTCTTTTTATTTTTCTTAATATTATAATTTTTTTCAACCAAAAAATATAGTAATTATTTAATGAGTTTTCGAACTAATTGTTACTAACATCAACCATGACTCAAAAATTAATTTACATTTTAAATACCATAAATTATCGTATATCCCTATTCAATTAAAATTGAACTACTTTAAAAAAATCCCAAAAAATAACCTGATCCATTTTTCAATTAGTAGAATTCAAAACAAGACCATAGTTTATGGAATTAATATTATAAATTTAAAAAAATTTATTGTTAATAAAAATCATAATTCCATCAATATATTCATGTTCAAATATAATAATTGATTTCATAACACATTTAAAAATTAATTAGGGTCTCATAAAATTATGTTTTAATTATAATAAAATAAAATTTTAATTGATTAATATATTTTATAAAAAAAAATTGTTTTAAATTAGTATATTTATTATAAAATTTTTGATAAACAATTTCATTTTTTGAAAATATCAACACTTAATTGATTTTTTTAAAACAATTACTTACTTATATTGTGACTTAATTATATCATATTTTCACTTATAGTATACCAAAATTTTATTCATTCATTAAATGGTGATGTTATTATACTATTGGACAAATTATTCTTTATAATAGTCATATTACAATTCCAATGAACATGTTATTATTAAATCATTATAGGTGGCTTTATTTATTGATATACACATATTTAATTTTTCATTTATGAGAATAATGTTTTTATTGGGATGTCTCTTTGATGTATGCATTTTGTTTACATCGTTGTTATAATGGAAATCTCATTAATAATATTTATGTTTATTATAAGTTAACCATTAAATTGATGTTTTACAAGTTGAATAGGAATACATAGATGTATTTCATATGGAAATACCAATATATACCCAAGAGAGTGAGGTTGGGTTATTTATCGATTTTACCCCTGATTCATGACCAATATCCAGGACTCCCTATAGAATAGATATTTTTGAATCAGTGGAGTTAAAAAAATAGTGGGGTTGTGTGAAAAGTGAATATTTCTCCCAACTGTTTCACCATGGGGATCCCATGTTTTCATCATTATGTAGATATATGGATCTATCGGGATGTGAATAAATTATTGGGTTATAAATGATATTAAGATGAATAAAAATTATATTTTTTATGGCATTGATGACTTATTAGATAAAATTCACAGATCCTCATATTTTTCAATGATTGACCATTGATAGGGTTATGATCTATTGTGAGAAAATAAAGTAGTAACTAAAAATATAGATTTGAAAATTAGGAATGTAGATTACGAGTTTATAGTAATTCTATTGGAAATGACTAGAAAACACTCTTTTTATGGATCTAATGGATAGAGTATTCTTGTAATATCATGGTAACATTTTTAGTATGAATTTATGACGTATTGGTATATTCTAAAATCTATGAGGACCAAGATAATTACATGTTGTAAATTCAGAAAACTCTTAGTAGGAAAGAGTTATATGAAAAATATATATGTGTGTGCTTTCTTGGTTTCATTATTTTTTTATTTCTATATTCCATTAATGGTTGGAATATTGGTATATTTTCTGATGAACATGCAATTAGACAATAAAATATACCAATGAATATAAATTAGGTATATAGTTTCCTTTGATTGTAATGTTATTATTGTAGAATTGTATAGAATATTTCAAAATTGGATAACCCATTAACAAACGACAGACGCAATGTGATTAGGCCTTTTTATTAATGGAATTTTATAATTGTATCGATAAAGTATAGATGAGATTGGTTAACGCTCTAATTTTAAATCCACCATCTTGAAATCATGGGATTATTATATATAGTGACACATAAATAAAGTGACATGATTTTTCCAAAATCAAAATGGCAATGTTATTAAATTTATATCAATTAAATTGAAGAATTGTGAACATAACTATCAAGACCATGATATGTATTTTGAAGCAATAATATTTTCATTGATGGGATTGAGTCATTATTTCTATATTGAGAGATATCAAATATACCTGGACTAAATGATCATAAAATGTAAATATTAAAAAAGTGCTCAATATGACATAAATGATATGAATTATGTATCTAAAATATTATGATTTATCAATAAAATTACACCCAAAGGATTAAAATAAGTTAGTGGAATCATTGAATACAACCTATTATGGGGTCCATACCCATACGAGGGTTGAAAAATATCCTATGATCACAGATCAAGTAACTATGGATATATGAATTTCTAATTAAGGGGAGAATGTACACATTTTTCAAGTAACTGAAAACCCATCATTATTATAAAATATTAAATTTTCTCAATTAGAAGATAATAAATTTTTTATGAAATAGAATGTTGTTACTAATTGGAAGTTAAAAGGAATCGTATGTGAATGTGGTGTTCATGAATATGGAAATAGATTATGTTGTTTATATATAGATGAGCTAAAAAGGTTTTTTGGGATGCCCTCATTTATAAAATCAAAAAATACACCATGTTAACAAAATTATGTATATTTATTTTAAGGATCATTATTATGGGATATATTGAAGGAAAAAATTACTGAAAATATTTCTAGAATATTGGTATTTAAACATGATTAACCTATGAGATATAATCATATAGGTTTCATGAAATCACCACTTATATTTGTGTGGAAATGGGTTATTATTTTTGATGACTTTGTGATAGGACTACAATATACACATCGAAATAATGATTAAATATGGATCATTATTGATGGAATCCTTAAATTTAATATTTTATCACAATAAGTGGATATTTACTTCTTGAAATACTTATAGGGATCTATTTTATTGATGTTGTATGAAATCATGGTTCTCATCATTTAATGTATTTTTAATTATGATCCCCATATTAGGACCTAATTCATGATGTTTCTTCCAAATAAGCTTAGTATGGAGCTTTATTTAAGAACATCCTACCATCATTAAATAAATGGAAAGTCCAAAATGACTATACAAAAAATGTAATACATTTTTTGGTTAATATATCATGTCCTTAATGGTATGTGGGATCATTATTTTACTTTGGTAGAGTTTCACATTAATAATTGTTTCCATTAACGTATACAAATGGTGTATTTTGAAGCATTATTATTAATTAAATGTCATACTATAACATATTGGTATGAATATTCTGAAAGAAAAATAGTATGCTCATTACTTTTTGAAGAGAAAACAAAAAAGTTAAATACCTTTTAGGTTCTCATTGAAATAAATCAAATTATGAAATAATTTTATGTGGATAATAATTTGAATGATTTGGAATTATTGGTTGGAGATCATGATTTATTAAAAATATATATGGAAGGGTGATATAATTTATGGTAAGAAATGTAAAGTGATCCATTAGTACATAAAAACATTTTAAATCACTTAATGATTTATATTTTTTCATTATCATTTGGAAATTCCACTGAATACCTCAAATGAACGTGATGTGTTCCATACATTATCTATAAAAAAATGCATGCTACACACTATTTATATTTTCTCCACTACTGAAATTGTATTATATCATAATGAAACATTATATGAATAAAAAATATATATTTTTGATAATATATAAAATTTATTAAATATTTTTTGGAAGAAAATGGTAATGGTATATTAGAGAAATCCTAAAATGGAGTAATTAACAAGGAAACTAGAGGATGTTATGAAGATTAAATAACATCATTGGTCTAGAAGGTAATATGAATGAAATTTGGATGTTATATTTGTTTTATTTAATATTGTAACAAATAAATCCATTAAAATTTATTTCCTCTATATTAACATTAATTTTTTGGATTTCCATAGATGCACACTATAGTAGGTTTAAACAAAACCTAAAAATATATTAAAATATTAGTAAAATGTGATCACTATGAATTATTTGTTCAATTAGAGACATTGAATAAAACTAGATAAATAATTTAAATATATATTTTATAGATGTAACATTATTATTTATTAATTATAAATGAAAATATGAATCATTTGTAAGAAAAACTAATTATTTTCTAAAACAATATTTTTTTAAACATTGTTAACTCACAAATTTCACACATAATCTAAAACAATATATTTCCAATGTTATAATATTACATTGATAATATTAAATTATTTTTTAAAATCTTCATTTCACATTTATCTTATAGTGATATTTTTAGATTATTTTAAAAAATTATCAATTTTCCATGAATAGTGAATCTTTTGAATAATAAATGATAACTTCTACTTCATTTTAATTAATTATACTGTTAAATTATGTTTTATAAATTTTTAAAGTAATATTACAACATATATATATATAAATCAAAATTATTTCATTTTAATCCTTTTTATATTTTCTTTTGATATAATACATTTGAAATTTTTTTAAACTTTTTGTAGGATCGAAATAATGAATGTAGATGCTCAAATACAAGAGGGGTGAATATTTTTACTTTAAAAATTCATTTTTACCTTTAAAGATATGTTTAACATTGTTAAACAAGTATCCACAAAACCTATTAAATAAACCTTTTTCTTAAAAGAATGATTCTATCTTAAAGCGAATATAATCTGCCATATAATTAGAGTAACAAAATTAGAAAGTATAAGAAAAATAAACTTCCTATATTTAACAAAGTTAAAATTACAGTGAAATTAAAACAACAAAAAACAAGAAACAACAAGATGCATTTATCCCAAAGATAAGGGTATCCAACAACCTTAGATAAAGGTCCCTTGTAATATACTTTCAAGAAAGTCTGTCTTACCCAAACCCTGGTAAGCCCTCAATCTGAAAATAGATATATATCTTGATATCCACATAAGCCCTTGATATAGAAGTAAATCAGAACCTTTATCTTCTAATCCTGGAAGCCCATGATATGCTTGATCGAAGTCTACATGAAGCACGTCTGAACATGTTTTTGACACCCGAACAAGTTGTTCACAACATCCACATGAAGCACTATGAGTTGTAATGGCCTCTCTCTCTCTATAAATCACTTCACAACTTTTTATCTATTTTTCATTCACTATTTATCATTGTAATTTTCATTATTCAAAATATATTGTATTTATAGGAAAAAAAATTTTACGGTCATCTCTTCTCCAATAGTCATATTTTTCCTTAAATAATGGAGGGACCTGGAAACGTGTCAAACATTAAACAGTGTGTTTATAATATATTGTAAGACATCGTTTCGAGTAACAGAAATGATGTTAAGTTAAAGATAGATGTTAAATATAATAATACATAGAATCTGATAACCTTAGAATGATTCATTTAAACAACTCTAACATTATCAGGGAAACATAATCATAAGAAATCATGAAAATGGGTTATTAAGAATAAAATTATCAAGAAAATAGAATCATAATGAAGAGTAAATCATATTGTGAAACATGTATCCCATTTTTCCCATAATCGACATCATAAAATTTAAATCACTTATACACCGGAATCGATATCATAAAGATGATATCATATTTACACCAGAATCAGTATCATAAAAATAGAATCACTTATACAATAGAATTAGAATTATAAAAATAGAATCACATATACACCAGATTCAGAAACATAAAACAGAATGAAAATTCTGTATGTATAACAGAATGCCAATTCCATATCTTAGGAAAAAAACATAACTTAAGAAAAAGAACATAAGAAAATATTTTTTTTTGATTTTCCAAAAATAAATCCATAAGGAATGGAGAAGTCACAAGATATAATTATTGACTCATCAAACTCCCCCTTTTTGCAATGCACAAAAAACATTTCTAATGAATAATATATTGACTTAGATAAACAAGTATCAAAAACTTATCTCCCCCTTAGAAATAAATTTCTGATGAGTATGACTAACCCCCCTCGGTTTTGTTTCCCAAGGATCATATACTTGTTCTTTAGTATCTTGTTTTCTTTCTTAAGAGTTAATCTACCCCTTATATAAACATATCTTTTTAACAAAAAACTCCCCCATACTTGGACATTATCCTTTCTTACCATTCACTCTGTTAATAGATTCTCTTCTATTGATATCTCCATTAAATAATTCCTTTGAATAAATTCTCCACCTTTTTTATTTTTAATAATATGGAATGGAATGGAGAAGTATATGATGTAATTGTAAGGTTAAGAAAGCCTACATTTTAAAATAAAATAATTAAATGCAAGAAACTTATTATGAATATTTCAGAAATAAGGTTTATATTAAAACAAAACATCAGAATTTAAAGAAATATCATCTATTCATTTTCTGCTCAGACAACCTCTTCTTTATCAAGGCTTTGAGTTTCTTCAAATCCTTATGATATTATTCAAAAAATTTAAATAGGATCTCTTAATCTTGATTATTATTTTCTAATTACAATATTATTTCTTCTTGAGCTGCTACTGTTTCCTCTAATCCATCTCTATCTTCCTTATCACTAGAAACAGATCGGTCAACATAATTGAGTTGACTAGCATTCTCAGAGATTGATGTATTGACCTTGTTGAAATTGGTTTCACAAGTAATGAAATTTCTATTTATTTAATCCATGATGTAACTGAACAATTTTATCTATTCATTGATGTATTTGGGGTAGTGAAAAACTTTCTTACAAGTTACCTTATGATATTTTTAATCAATAAAAATATTACTTAAGTCTGCTTCTTTCATGACTACCATGTCTATAAGCATATCGGTCGATTATTTCTTTTGATTCAGTTTTTCTTGCATGATTTATCTTTGAGCATCTATGTTTAAAAGAACCAGAATGGTACTGACCAACTTTATTAAATATAACTAAATAAAATCATGTTCAATAGTTGAAGAGGATTTGGAACATGAAACAACATTAACTTTCTGAGATCCTCTTGGAGTAATGGAAACTGATTTTTCTACTCTCTCGATAGACTTCTTAGTCATTTCCATTTCAAATGAGGTATCCAAAAAACTTTTTCATTTGGTCGGATTTTAAACTGGAGATTTTTCATCCAAAACGTATATAGAATTTAGATCTCTCTCTTCATATTCTTTCTCTCGAAAATCTTCTTCATCTCCACTTTGATGATCATCCTCTTAATTCCCCAATTCTTCCACATCATTTATACTTGTTCTTCTTCTTCTTCAACTTCTACTTCTTCCTCAATTTCTACCTCTTCTTCAACTCCTTATTCTACTGGTTCTTGAACTTGTTTTTCTGAAACAGATTTATATAATTAACTCAAAGGAGTTCCAATGTAGTCTTCTAATTCCCTTAAAACATCATCATAGTCTTCTTGAAATATCTTATAAATTATTTCTTGAACATGTTCTGATAAATATAGAACATTCCTGTCCTTCTGGATTTCAGGAGTGGCAGCCAGTTTCTTATAAGAAACATTATATTATTGTACTTTTTGAGATGTCTTTTCTATAGCTTTTAGAAGAGGCTGACAGACATGAGCTTCCAAGGATTTATTCTTTATCTTCTTCTCCTACTATTCCCTCTCATGATTTTATGCTTGCTTGATTTTCAAAGCCTTAGCCTCTACAGCAATCAAGCTAAATGAAGGATCTCTTTACATTCTTCTAGCTTCCATTTCTCTCCACTCTGCAACTGTTTGATCAGAATAGGCTTTCGGTTTCAATACGGTAGGATGTCCAGATACCAGGACATCAAAAACTGTTACATGCAAGGTTTCTTCATCAGGTTTCCTTTTCTTGGGTACTGATTTCGATGATTCTGGAACACCACCCTTGTTCTGGAAAACCATTTCTTCAAAATTCATGGATTACTATAATAACTTTACCTCCATCCTTCTTAGAGTTTCATCGCTAAACAATAAGATCTTGAATGGCTTTGATATTGATCGGCATGGAACATTGAGTTCATTAAGGCACATTTAAATTATCATGGAGATATTTTCCGGATACATAAGTATCTGAAATATGATGGTTCCACCTTTTATTTCTTGAATGGTGAGAAATATGCACTTCACCAAGTTGATCTTCCTTAAGTCGACAAGAAAATATTAAAGTAAAATATCACATATATTTAGCGAGTCCTTGTCTCTTTTTTTATAAATAAGAAATCCTTTGATCTAGAGAACATTAATCTTGTTGTTTATTGTAAAATTTATTATCATTTATTTTTAACATACTTGAGACCAGGATAATCCAGAGCTTTGACATTCTCAAAATAACCTTCTTTCTTAGGGAGTTTTTGAGTTCAAATATTAGCTTCAGCTTCATATGGTATGTTAAAAACATTTTCTGACTTCATATAGGGGACTATATATGTCTTATCATAACACATGAACATAATTAGATCCTTACAATCCTTTCGGAAGAAATTAATATATTCATAGAACTGAATATCTAGGTCAGGATAAATCAGATCCTAAAAATTACCTTTATCCACACATACACTATCCCATCCATTGGTTCTAATCACCTTAGAAATAAACGACTCATATTTTTCAAAGAATCTAGGAAAAAAAACCTTTCCCTAATGATTGGTCAATCCATTACTTCCTTGCTAACCAGCATCTGATCTGCTGATGATTTATGATACATTCGGGGTGAGAGTGTCAAAGAAATCGTAATGAGGACTTTGATAGAAATAGAGCTTCAGCATAGAGATCAGTAAGAGTGGTACGACACCTAAACAAGGCACCCCATTATACAGACGTAGCTATGCCCTTTCAAATTCTTTATGATAATCAAATGGTTGAGGATGGAAGTAGAAAAATTTGAATTTCGATCTTTTGTAGTAAGGTAAACCCAGATTAATAAAATTGAAATTCCAACATTTAAAACATAAGATAATAAAATAAAGTGTATGAAAGTATACCTTTTTTAATACTCTGAGGATTTTGTTGGTATTATATGGATCCTCATGGATGTTTATGAATAAAAAATTTTCAAATCCAAAATTTTCAAATATGAAATTTTCAAATCCGAAATTTTCAAATCCGAATTTTTCATAGAGAAAAAATATATAAAGGAAATACAATAATTTTAAAGAAAATTACATCATCCAATTTTGTTGAAAATTTATGTAAACTGTCCTTGGAATTCAATATAAATACTTTTCAACCAAAAAAATTGATGTACATGAATTCTGGTTTTCAACCAGTCCATAACTCATAAGGTGTGTTATTAAGAAACGGTCTTATTAAAACATGATTTATAGTATAACAAGAAGTACTAACAGCTTCAGCCCAAAAAATTTAACAATAGAATATTCACTCATCATGGTTCTAGTCATCATTTGAAGAATACAATTTCTTCTTTCAATAACACCATTCTGTTGAGGAGTTCTTGGAGCTGAAAATTTGTTGGTAATACCTTTTTTACTACAAGAAGTTTCCAAAACAGAATTTCCAAATTCTCTACCATGATCACTTGGAATAGTTATCAATGGATGGTTTTTATCAATATTATCTTGAGCTCTGTAGATTTTGAAATAAGAAAAAGCATCAGATTTCATTGTGAGAAAATTGACCCAAGTAAATCTAGTGTAGTAATCAACTAAGACAAATACATAGTATTTTCTTCCAATACATCATGTTTCTGTTGGACCAAATAAGTCCATGTGCACTAACTATAAGGCATTAGAATTTGTAACATCACTTATTTATTTAAAGCTAGATTTATGTTGATTTTCATATTTAATAGGATCACAGACTTTTGAAGAGTGAAACCAAAGTTTCGGTAGATCCTGAACATGATATTTCTGAGAATGTTTACTATGATTCATTAGGTTGCAGTGTCCTAATCTCCTATGAAAAATCCATCATTGATCTTCCAATGCACTAAGTAAATGTATATCATGACTTCTATGGTGTACTAGGTTTATTTTGTACACATTATCATGCCAAAGGGCGGAGAGAATGAACTCATCCTTGGAATTGTGAACAAAACAATTTTTATTTCTAAAATTCACTAGGTAACATTCATCACATAATTAACTTATACTAATGAGGTTTTTTCTAAGTCCTTTTACAAAAAGATTAATTTAAATAATATCATTTCTAAGAAGACTAATGTTACCTATACCGACAATTCATCCTTGAGAGTTATCTCCAAAGGTTACTTTTCCACCTTTAGTCATTAAAATCATTTTGAAATATTCTTTGTTACTAATCATGTGCCTAGAACATCCATTATCCATGTACCACAGGTTGTTGGTACTTCCTTCATTATCCTGAAAGAAAAGTGTTAGATCTTTGGAATCCAAACTTGCAAGGATCCAGAATTATTAGATAACAAAGACTTGGGTAGCCAAATTTGTTTGAAAAAATAAGCATTTATGTAACCAAAGTGATTGAACTATATTTAAAAAATAGTTTTCCTTCAAATGGCCACCACATTTAAATTTAGTACAAAAAGGGGCCCTTGAAGGAACAAAATAATTATTTCTAAAAATAGTTTTTCATGGGAATAATCTAAACCCTAATTATTACCATGTGGTCGGATTTTAGAATACATCCATTCCAAATTTTCCTTACCAGAAGTAAATTATGAAAGAAGTTTCTCCAATGAAATTTTTTCATATTTTATTCTTAGGAATAAATTCATATCCTTATGAATAATATATTTAGCGTATAATTTGTTGTAGAAAAAATATTTTTCTAAAAATATATTTTTAAGATCGTTATAATTTTTTTACTTCTCAGAATTAACTTTTTCATGTTTCGTAGAAATAGTTTTTAATATATCATTTTTCTTATCATGATCATGGGAAATATATGAAATTTATTTTATTAAAATAGAGTCTCTAGAATTTTCCTTTTTATGATTCATAGAAAATTTAAAATTTCTTATCTCAAGCAACATAAGAAATCGAAAAAAGTCATCATAGGAAGGTAAATCATAATCATTATCTGATGAAGAAGATTCTTCATCTGAGGAAAAATATCTTTCTTGAATTTTTTCACTCAAAGTCATATTGGATAAGGAGTCAGCAGTTCATACCTTAGCCATAGAAATTTATTTTGAAATGGAGCTCAGGCTATTAAAGCAGTCTTTTTTGATGAGAAAATTCATAATCTAATGAATCATCAAAAGAAGCTGCACCACTTGCACTCCAAGGGTCATTGGATTTCAAGAAATTCTTATGCTTTGATTAGTAGAAATTCTTCTTGTTCCTTTCATAATTCATATACTTCTTTTCTCTTTTCATGAGTAAGGGACTATCAGGTATAATCTGACCAGTTCTTCAACATTCATAGCATGTAACTTATCCATATTTCTTATCATTTCCATCCTTCTTCTTATATCTATATTGAATATTCATCTGTCCAACAATCGTGTTCATCCTCTGAGAAATATTTTCTAACTCATTTTCTGAAGCAACACATTCAATAGATTTATATTGAACATCAACATTATTACATATATATCTTGAAACTCTCTCAGGAGTCTTGGCTTTCATATGATTTGAAGTAGTAGTAAAAGTAACAACTCCATTTCAATTCATCGTCTTAATATTATCATCATCTCTATTCATTCTGGTTTAATGTTGAAGAAGGGTTCAAAACTATTCATCGAGTGAAATTGGTGTAACTTTTCTATTATCATCTATATCAGTTCTCTAGGATTCACATTCATTAGGCATGGTGTTTATAATGTTGTCTACAAGAGAATCATCATATAAAACATTCTCACCAATTGATTGTAAGATATTGACGATAGTTATAAATCTTTGTTGTACCTTGCATATGGGTTCTCCATAAGGAATGAAGAAACTATGATACTCAGCTCTGAGTATATCTCTCCTAGTTTCAATGATTTGGATGTTACAAAATGAGTTACTTCAAACTTCTTCCAAATACTATAAGCAATTTTACAAGATGAAATTTGGATATATATATATATATTTCTAGTCATGGAGCAAAGAAAATTATTACATACCCTAATGTTCAACTCGTATTCCACCATTTCTCGATTTTTAAAGGTTCTATGTTTCTTATCAGGAATATTATAATCTCCAGGTAACATAATGTAGTTGTCTACACCCGTGTTTATCACAAAGGACTTCATTCGTTCTCTCTAGTAGTCATAATCATTACCATCAAAGATTGGTGGTCTAGAAGGATTGAGATTATCTATATATCAAACCTGAATGCCTTCCATTATGAAAATAATTTCATTCCAATGAACATATTATAATTAAAAGTTTATAAACAAATATATGAAAGTTTAAGAAAAATAAATCTTGGGCAAGAAAAAAAATTTGTGGATATAAGAATTTTAGATACTTCCTCTGATACCAATTGTAGGATCGAAATAATGAATATAGATGCTCAAAAAAAAGATGGGGGTGAGTTCTATAAATTAAAAATTCATTTGGAACCTTTAATGTTTTGTTTAAAAATGTTAAACAAGCATCCACAAAACCTCTTAAAGAATCATTTTTCTTAAAATAAATACTCAACCTTAAAGTGAATATAATCTGTAATATAATCAGTGTAACGGAATTAGAATTTATAAGATAGTTATACATCATATATTTAACAAAGTTATTATTACATAAGAATTAAAACAACTTAAATCAAGTAACAAAAAGATTCTTTTATCCCAATGAGAAGGGTATACAATAGTCTTGGATAATGGTCCCTTGATTTATACATTCAAGAATTTTTGTCTTACTAAAACCCAGGTATGCCCTCAAACCAAAGATCAGTATCTGTCTTGATATCCCTGCAAGTCCTCGATTTGGAAGGAAATCAGAACCTCTCTCTTCCAAACCCAAAATCCTATGATCAGCACACTCAGAGTATACATGAATCAAGTCAAAACAAGTTGTTGACACCAGAACTATTTGATCATGACATCTGCACGAATCACTGAGAGTTGTAAAAGGTTCTCTCTCTAGAAATCACTTCACAACTTTTTATCTCTTTTTCATTGAATGTTCATCATCGTTATTTTCATTGTTTAAATGAGATTATATAAATAGGAAAAACTTACCAATGGTTGGATCCTCTCCAACGATCATATTTTTCCTTAAATTTCGAAGGGACCTGGACACGTGTCAAACATACAACGGTTAGTTTATAATAGATTGAAATACATTATTTCAAGTAATAGAAACCACGTTAAGTTAAAGATAAATGTTAATTATAAGAAGACACATAATCCTATATCAATGGAATTATACATTTAATCAACTCTAACATTATCAAGAAAATGAAATCTTAAGAAATCAAGAAAACGTATTCTTAAGAATAATATAATCAAAAAAACATAATCATAAGGAAATGTACATCGGATTGTGAAACAGGTTTCTCATATGTTATGGAATTGGAATAAATTATACACAAGAATTCGTATCATAAAGATGGTATCACATATACACCAGAATTAGTATCATAAAAACTGAATCACAAATAAACCAAAATCGGAATCATAAAAACCGAATCACAATTATATAAGTATGACAGAATAAAAATTCCAGATATTAAGAAAAAAACGAAGTTAAGAAAAAGACAGAACATAAGAAAACATGTTTTTGATTTTCAAAACATAAAACCATAAGAAATGGTGATGTCACAAGATATCCTTCTTGAATCAACAATTTTCTCATAGAAAAGACGCATTCCTGTCTTATATATGGGATTAATTTAAAATAATAGTTTTCCACTTATTGAAATGAAATGTGAAAAATGATACCATATTTAATATACGAATAATTTATATTCTATTGTATGACCTAATTAATTTTTAATGAATAATAATAGTGAAAAAATTAAAAATTAATTAGTGTCCTAAGGTAAACATCAGTTTACTAAGTCCTGAACTAAAAATATAAGGGTTAAAATGACCCAAAAATGTATATAAACCATTTAAATTATATATTTTGTTCCAATATATTCTACCTCTATATAATACTTCATTTTCGTACCTTTTTAACTTGAAAATTTTAGGTACCCCTTTTCCCTGTTAAAAATTACTTCTGCTTCAATCACCTCACTTATAAAAGTATACACACTCTCTTATTTTCAACACACATTCACAACATTTTAGAACATCAAATAAAATATAAAATAATCTCTAAAGATAAATTCCCTAATATAATAATCCATTTTTATAGAAATATATTCTAGGAATACATTTGGTATAATCAAAATGTGGGTGTCTGAGAGGTGATAAAATTCCTCACACTAACATTTTTTTATTTATTAATCAAAATCATTAAAAAATTCATAAAAAAATATTATATAATTATATAATAATTTCTATATTATAATATGGTTTTTTAATGTGCATGAAATATATCTGTCTGATTTTTTCATAAATGTTAAAAGACAACATCGCTCGTGTATACGGTGGACAACCTCTTAATGAAAATATTGGAAACTATTTCAAAAAACACATCACACAGTTGGGTATAATTATGGATATAAATTATGTATATGATATTTATAAAATTATTGTACATATTATTTCATTGTATCTAATATAACTATTTACCTTCCAAATGTTTGGGGATACGATAACATCAATCATTTCCATGACTGACTACCACCTCAAAAGTTGTGCATATATTGTTTTACTAAAGCTTGATATATAATGTAAAAGAGATAATTTTAATTAATATAAGTGATAAAAATGACATAATTATTAAATTAGTTACATATTTATCATTCTAAAAATGTAATATATCTTTTTATTTCTTATACTTTTACTCTCTAAAATATGATAACGTCGTTTGTATACATGGGGTCTACCGCCTTCATGAAGCAATGTAAATCTATTTTCATGACCATGCCACATGGGTGATATATATATGTGCTTGAGTGTATATTTAAATAATTAATATGGTATTTATTAGATAATTTTAATAATTTTAGAATAGAATATGACATTCCTCTATTCCATAACGATTATTGAATAATGTAAATGTAAATCCTGCATACACATGAACCACCTTCTATAAGATTATATTAAGTGTCATTTATCACTATTATTTTTCATAATTAGATTAAAAATTGTAAATAATGTTTAAATATGAAAAATATTTGATGAATATTAATATATATGTGTTCAAATAATGAACCCATTTACCATATTCAAGCTAGAAAGTTAATTTTTTTACAGAAAAGAAAAATATTGATGAAACATCTGATGTAAAATCAATTTATTAAGAATGTATAAAATATGTGGAAATAACTAAAGTAAAAGATATTAAAAAATTTAAAATTTTTATATATAGAGGGACTAATTCAAATATATTCATTATTTTTGATGATAACGAATGTACATAAGGTGTCTGACACAATGTGTGGTACTTAATATGAATTTCAAATTATTAAGGAATTTTGTAATTTCATAAAACATTTTTATTTTATACGGTGTACATAATTACCTTATTAAATATAATACCATGGTTGATTATAAATTCATTGTATTCTATGTTTCAATTTGAATGATTTCATTCAATGGGAATTGACTAGAAATTTACCAAGTGGTAAATGTTATTGTAAAATCTCAAATTCTTTTGTGATTGTTAAAAATATATTAAAAGATTAAATTTCATGTGTTTATTTATTATTTTAAATTTGGTTTTTATACACTATAAATAATATTTTTAAAAGATATTATTTTATCTTAAATATAATAATAGTTTTATATATGGTTCTAAATTTTAGTATTATTTTATTAATTAGGGTAGTGTTGATAAATTCGTATAAATTTATCAATATGGATATTTTTTGATAATTAAAAAGTATTCATAAATTAAAATGATTATATGATATATGAGAAATTATATGGATATGTAGTATTGGGTGGGATCCATTTATATATTTTCCCTCAATCTATTTACATGTATAATGAGACAAATTAGTTGTCCAAATTATGATGGATTTTACTGAGATGTATTAAAATGTCTTGAGGAAAAATCATTATTGTAGAGTTACCACAATTCTTGTGGTCATGAAATAAAATAATTAATCATTTACATTTTTTATATAATTAATTTTTTTATTGTCCCTTACATGTTTTTCATTTATATTATATCAAGATGTATTTAATTCTTAATTATTGATTATGTTTAAGTTTTTTTAAGTAAACATTTGTTCTCAATTTTTTTTATTTATTGATTAATTATAAGTTCTTATGTTTGATTCCCTTAACAAGAATTTTATATAACCCTTATTTGTAAATTTTTTCCAGTAAACAATGAATAAATCATGGGATTGGTTTTATTGGATGAAATTCATGTTATTTTTTATGTATAATGTTTTATTTTCTATTCCCTATATGAAATTGGTATCATGTATGAATCTATTTATTCAATACTAAAAAATTGACCGGTCCTTCAATATGAGATTATTTATATATTATAATACTTTAATAAATTAATACACCAGCTTCGGGTTACTTTGATCAGGGCTGTTATAAACATGTGTTAACAATTTTTTTCCCAATATATAGAGATAAAAGGAAGATCCTATAACAATATTATGGATCTTATGAACTATTAAAATATAATTATATTACATTTCATATGAAAAATTCTTTAACATCTCGAGTTTTAATAAAGAGACACTTGGTTCAATACCATACATGATACACTACATCGAGCATAAATAAACTACTAAATATTATTATATAAATATTACCGTTATAATCGTACCATTAAAATAGAGGGAATGAATTTTATTAAATGAATTATGAAAATATGTTAGGCATATGACTAAATAATGATTCATTGGTTTCCAAATTTATTAGGAATGGAAATAAAAACAAATTTAATATAAAGGATGTGTTTTTATGAAAACATATATTTAAAGAGAATAATTGTGTTTATAAATTCATATCACTATTTATGGTTTTTTATTTAATGAAAAATATATGTTATATATTTAATGTAAAATTTTAAAGTTATCTTATATGTTTTCTAGATTTTATATATGACAAAATTCAATTTTATTTAAAAGTGGGTAATCAAAATTTTCATTGTATTAATTTTTGATATTATTGTGAAAACTATCATGTTTAAATGAATAATAAAACTACGCTTTATTTTAATTGAACACAACTTTTTTCCATTGAGATAACTTATATGGTTAAATCATATTATTTAATGGGTTTAATGTATAAATGGAACAAATATTTATCATTTAATGGATTTTTTTTTTCAATAGATGAAATTTTACATTGAAATTGGTCATAATCACAAGTCAACTTTTGGTAGTTTTTACTTCTTAAATACATGTTTTAACATTTTGACAATATAAAATAATTTTAAATTATTTACTAAAATTTATGAGATTTGAATTTAGAAAAATGTATTCAATATTGGTAATAAAAATTAACATATTTGGTAAATAGATACCATTTATTTTTGGAGATTATTAATAAAAACTTTAGTAACATTTTTTATTTACCATATTTAGAAGTTTAATTTGGTAATTACGGGAAACAACAATATTAAAATAATTTAAAACTACCTAAAACATGCCCAAATCCTATTGGATGAAAACTTTCTGACACTGAGAATCCATACGATGAATTGTTGGAATTTTGGAGCCACATGGGTGTTAAAATGGTATTTTATAATATTTAATTTAAAGAAAAGGGAGATATATCTAAAAATGTATCTTTTATAAAATAAATTTTAATATAGTGTTATATAACTCATATCAATGACTATAAATAGCCCATATAAATATAAATATATTTCCTACATCAAGGTATTATATTTATAATTTTTAGACACTAAATAAATAAATTTATTTATGATATAATGATGATACAGTGAATACCTTATTATTAAAAGAATCAAATAAATGATATTATAAGTATATACATAAATTTAATTTGATTATTTTTATAAAATACTTAAATTTTATGGTTTATATTGACATATTGTATTTTATTTTATTTCTTTGGTTCAATGGAATCAAGTTCTTTTTACGTTAACAAAAAATCATTTACTAAATAGTGTCAAAATTTACATAAATGAGTTTTTAAAACAAATACTATTTTATAAAATGATATAATAGTTATACAAATATAATATTAAGAAAAATGATTTATATACTTTTAAAATTTTTATTGATGAGACAGTTTTGGTTCTATGGGAATTTTATAGTAACTATAGTTACGATATATGATGAAAATGCTGGAAGACATGTTAAGAGTTAATGTATTTAACTAAGGGTTAATGCCAAATGATAAGGTTATATTGATGAACTAAAATTGTATAAAACCCATTGGATGAGTTTTTTTTACCAAAAACTTCTAATATTTTAAATCATTTAGTTTGGGACCATTTTAAACCGAAATTCAATTTATAATAAAATAATATTTCATGACATTCCAAAAGTGCCCTTCCTCCATCTTATAAAAGGCCACCACATGTACCCACTTTGTCACACCTCTCAAGACCATTTTCTCATCCAAAATATTATCAAATACACTCTAAATTTCAATCATTTCCTCCTAGAAGCCTTACATTGGGAAAAATAAAATTCAAATAAAGATTTTTTGACTTAATTTAAATGAGGTTACCCATTTGAGAGGTAACGCCTTCCCTCATGTTCCGTTCTGTTGTTTTTCATATCCACTCCCAATGATCATATTATTAGTTTATTACATTAAAATACCATTATCCAAAATATAATAGGATGTTATTATGAGATTTATTCGAACTAAACATACACACTCCTACATCTAATGGATACAAACATATTGTTTCTTTGTATGGGGAACTACTGCCTCACGAAACGATGATTGTTCAATTTTCCAAACCCCCACTAATGGTGGCCATTATGATAAAAAATATTTATTTATCTTAAATTTTATATTTATATTGTCTCTATTATGCTGGAATTTTTATTTCTAACACAGTTATTTGTTTCCTTGATGTGTAAATACGATAATTTCATTTAAGGAAGTGTTGACTACCACCCCCTCAAAGTGATATGACTTTTTCATGCTACACATGGAACTGATAAATGATGGTTTTAATTATACAATGAGACATAAATGAAATAAATTAATTAATTGTGTTATAATTTAAATTTATATCATTATATTACTATTACTTTAATAGGACAATGAAATTAAAGTAGAGTTTATGCATATGTACGACCTGTCGTCCACATGAATGGTGCATTTCATTTCTTATCTACAGATATAAAAGAGTTTATAAATACATAATATATATATATATATGATGTTTAAATATTGAATACGATTATGTATATGATGTAATTTTTACAATATGCACAATTTACATTAATAATTTCATTCTCAACTAATGTACTGAATATAATCAAAACGACTGATATGAACATGAATAATTATGTAATAGTTATAACAAGGTAATTTATTCATGATGAACAAGGAACATACCATTTGGAGTCAATGTACGAGAACTTATTATCCAAATTTACATTCATTGGGTTAATCATATACTTCTAGATTATGATGTTCTATGATTATGTGAGAAATAAATTTAGATATTATATCATTTATTTATAATTTATTTATTTTTATTTATAGTTAATACAAATAATTTATCTATTTTATTATCTAAATGATCCTATTATGGGAATTTCTAAACTCAATTTCCACTCATAGTGTAATATCCATATATTGTTTATTACATTCTGCCAAAATTATGTTTCTATTCACAATTTTTTTTATTTATGGTTTAATTTCCACATCACATTGGGTTGATATATTTTATCTACGCACAATCACCCCATTGATAAATACTTATGGAATTTATATGAATGTTGTCAGGGTAATCATAACACAATTTCAATTCATTGAGTTAAATATCCATGTCATTGGTTTTGTTTTTCTAGTAATATGTGTGACTGACCTCGGATTGTTTTACACTTATTATCTAATTGTATGGGTTGTATTAAAATTTTCCACAAATAATTATGTCATTGATTTATCCTAAATGTAATGATACGATGTTTATAAGTGATTCCACATCAATTTACATTCCATTAAGAGATATTTTTTTAGTCAACAATTCACTTTTATATGGTGTATGTACTTCAATTTTACATGTTATATCATTATTGTACATATTCTCATTATATTGAATTTTTTCGTTTAATGTTATTCTTTAATTATTATCATTAAAGTATTTTCTCAAATGGTAATTGACTTTTTAACTAAAAAATCATTTTAATTGTTTTCAATATTTGTCCATATAAATATTTAAAATTTTTTACTATGATTTCAAAATGGTTTTATGGATATATTTATATGGAAATTAATGTATAAAAATTTTAATTACTATAAAATTTTCAACTTGGTATGGGACAACTTGATTTAAAAATTTATATGTAAATTTTTTAAATTGTTTTCTAAATTGAATGAATATTTTCGTATCATAAATTGATTTGTTGTGATTGATGAGTGAAATGTTGAAAATTTCAATTTATTATTGATTATAATTATATAACGGTACTTGGACATTTAGTGAGTGGTAACGTGATAAACCAAATAATAGTGGTTCCCAGATAAGCCTTAGGTGGGTGACCCTGTCATATATCTCCAATGCATTTGGTAACTCGATGGAGGTAAATTATTAGGTTTATCTAAAGAGAATTAGGCAATATAATCTTATTGGTATTCCAAACGAAACCATGAAGGATACTCCCTATGAATATGTGAATTCTACAATGTTTGTATGTGATGGATGCCATATGTAATATTTATTATTTATGAATTCTATGTTTTATTCATAAATCTAATGATTTCACGATATATATTAAAGAGGATTTTTATGAAGGGAAAGTATTATTTCCTTGATTTTTATTTATTAATGAACTAACAAATTCTTTCTTTATTTTATAACCCATAATGTGCTTTTTTATTCTCACCCCACCTGTATGAAAAATTCTCATAGAGAATAATGAAGCGTAAGAGTATGGTAGAAATCAAGATTATTTTTATCCCGTAATAAAATTCTTGTTTCATTTAAGGTGTTCTATAATTGTGAAAAATTGGATAGAGTATAAGTGTCTACTTTGTATTTTTTGAGATATAATGTAATAGTTATGTCCAATTAACTAAAAATATAAAACAAAAAATGTCCCAAATGTGAAAAAAATGTAAATTCCATATCAAAACTAAATATTATGTATGGTTTAAGGCTTGGGGCTTATAGTTGGTATCATAGAGAGGTTTTATAAACATTAGGGATTATGAGTTTCATATTAACACATGGTAAGTATCTAATTCTATAATTTTTGTTAAATCATTATTTTATAACTTTTTTAGAACAAGTAGAGATGGTTACAATTTGTTGGAGGAGGACCAAAAACTACATTCTTGTCTCTTCTTGATGAATTTCTTGCAATAATTATTGCAAAGTAGTGCTTGATATGTTACCTTATCACAACATTTTGAAGCATATTATTATTTTGAAAAAGGGGATGAATTAGGAGACCCTAGTGAAACCTATTTAATTTTTTTAAATATATTCCATAACATAATTATGGTATTTTAAAAGGAAAAATTATTGACTTTTCCAACTCAAACTCGGTCCGATTGTTTTATAAAAACCATGTTTTATCATATGTTTTGAATTTTTATGTCATAAATGATTATTTTACCCAAAATGTTATCTGTGAACACTATATGACCCATGTTTTATAATATGTTTTTAGATAAAGGAATAAAATGACTTTTAAGGATCACTAAATTAGGGTGAAATGAATTGACCTTCTATTTACCTGAACAAGATGCCGATGAAACTAGGTGGACACCATGATCAAGGTAAGATGTTCATTCATTGGATATAATTTTATTTTATCATATTAGGGTGAAAAAAGTAATTTTATATAATAATTCATGATTTAATATGTTGATGTCATTATGATTTGTGTTTAAAATGAGAGGTATACGACAACGATTTTGGTTAAAACATGATAGGGTTATTTTTAGGTTTTATAAAGAGGGATAACCCTCATGATGGGTGACATATCATCGTGTCTGGAAAGGCTATGAGAATAAAAAAAACAACTAATGGGAATCAATGGATCATTACTATAACACACCAATTTTTCATATTATGTTATTTCTTCAATGTAATTCAATAACATGCACTACAGGTAACACCGAGTTCAAGCACACCACGACTAAACAAACTAGCTTTTCAAAAGAGGTTATGAATAGTATTAACTAAATTTTGAACTTTATATAATAATTATAATTTTAGAATCCATATTATGAGTTTCTTAGACATGATGTAAGAACAAATTCATTTTTTCAGATCAAAGAATTATTTTTCAAAAAATGAAATTTTACAACATTTTAATGGAGAACCCTTTTTAAATCCAATATCTGACTCTTTTATATATTCAATTTGACAAAATAAACTTCTTATTCAGAATCGGGACATACGAATTTAGTTCAATTTTTTTGGTGTTTCTCTTATAACATTCATATTTGGGTGTATAGTGAAATAATACTATATTTTAATTGAAAACTATTTTTTTAATAAAATTAAATTATAGTGTTAAATTATACATTTTAATGGTTTGGAAGTATAAATAGATTTTAATTTTACCATTTAATCCAATTCTGGTAATTTTATGTAGTTTCACTTTTAGATTTGACATAAACAAGTGTCAATCTTTTGATACATATTATTTCTTAAAAATATGCCTTTTTCTTTTGACAACGGGAATTGATATCAAATTAATAAATTCAACTTTTATGTTTTGAATTTTGTAAAATGGAATTCATTTTTGGATTCGTAATATTGAAATTAGCTTAGGGTGAATTATTTGTATTTTTCTGAAAACATTCAATTTTTGATGAATGGTGAAATGCACTGAGTTATAGTTTAAAAACAAATTTTTATTTAAATAATTAGTTATTTTATTTAAATTTATTTTAGGTAAAAATAGATACATAATACATATATAGGTTCAATTTAATTTATTATAGTGTGTTTATAATAATTTTAGATATATAAAAATTTTATTGAACTTTTCACCGTCTTTTACCCATCTCCTAGGAGAATTTTCAAATTTACATAGAACATAATTTTACCACTTCTGTGAGTGGAATTTAAAAAATCCGAGAGACTAGCATAATATCAGGGAGTAAAATTTTGTTTAGTAAGATAGAAATAAAATTTTCTGAATAGTATTTTTTTACTTTTATTTACCATGGTTAAAAGTAAATAAGGTAATTAAGCATAAAAATGATATTATTATTACCCTAAAAGGTTTCCTAATTCTATTGGATAAGTTTAATTCGAAAAAATACAACATTTGGAATATAATATGAACCTTTTTGGTCCACATGGATTTGATTAGGACATTTATTATTATTTAATTCAAAGAAGAGTTAAAAGAATAAATATCAATGTTTAATATCTAAAACATTTTTAATATATGGTTATTCATAAGATAAATTCTTTTATAAATATTCATTAAATATCTAAAAATATTTCCTACATAATTTTAGTTTATTTTTAATATTTAAACATTACATAATTTAATTTATTTATGACACAATGGTGATGTAGTAATTACCTAATTAATGAAATATTAAAATAATTGATATTATAAATAACCAAATAAATGTAATTTGATTCTATTTATCAATTATGATAATTTTATAGGTTAATATGACATATTAGGGTTGGTTATATGAGTTATTTTTTAATTAAAAATGCTGTTATGAATTTTGAAAAAACAAAATACCAAAAAGTGTCAAAATTGACAAAAAAATGGGTTTTAAAACAAATATTATATTATTAATTTATATTCTATTTGTTCAAATCTATGGTTCGGCCAAAATACATGTATAATGATAGATGTATCATTAATTAACCATATGGGGTTCGTTTGGATATATATATTATGTTTATTAACCATATAATATAAAAATACAATGAGACATGGTAAAAGTCAAACTATTTAACTAATAGTTAAATCTAAAAGATAAAGTTAATATAGGGACAAAAACCTATCTAAAAACAATTGGTTGAGTGTTTCAAGTCCCATACCCACCATAAACTTTAAATAATCCATTTTGAGCCATTATAATCCTAAAAGTATTTTATTATAAAATATTATTTCTAGCTTTTCCTAAGGTGCCCTTCACCCCTCTTATAAAAGGGAACTCCACCTTCACTCTAATTAACACCTTCAAAGCCTTTTGGATCGGCCAAAACTAGCTCCGATATCCTATAGACTTCCCTCGCTTCATCTTAGAGGCATTACTTTAGTTATAAAGCCATCTTAAGGATCCCTTTTGGTCAAATCCCAAGGAAGAATCTGAAAAAGAGGTAATAATTTCACCACCCTCATTCAAGTTTATTTCCTCTTCCACTTCATCTTTCCGTGTTATTTAAATTCTAAAATAATAACTCTGGTATCATCTATATAATGTGATGTTATTATATACAAAGTACAATCATATTCATTAATCTATCCATCCTTTGAATGCCATGTCACCATATGTGTGTACGTACGGATTACCGTATCCACGTCGTGGTGTAATTGTTATTCAATACATTTTTTTGTATGGGTATAATAATGATGTTTAATTCAAGTAAATAATAAATATAAAATTATAATTATTCTTTATATATGGTATACCATCAAATTATATATTATTTTATTATCCTAAAATTGATATTGTCCCTCGTGCGTACGTACGGATTACCGTCTCCACGAACGCGATGAGATATATTCCCCATCATATCCATTCAAGACTAATTTTCATTAAATGACTAAAAATAATGATTAAAGGCTTGATATAATTATGTATATGAATAATATACATCCCATCCATAACAAATATGACTCACATAAAAATTAAAATAAAGGAAAATGAATCCATTAACACCATAAACAACGATAATACTAGGATATTATTAACAAAATAATGTTAAAATATCATATATGATATAATATTAATGTATATAATTCTTTTATAATTTAATAACAATTATTTAACCATTATAAAAAAGGTTAACCTACCCTCAACCAAGGAAATGTACAAGGTAAGGGTTTATTTCACAATCTCTTTATTATCTGAAGTTGTTTATACATTATTTTTTACTGGGACCTCTTTATCATCCACATCCATGTTTCTTTAAAAAATATTTCAAAAAATACTTAATATTTTATATAATATGGGTTAAAGTCATTTATACAATTAATTTACTTTTTATAAGATATTTATAAAGGAATATTTCTATCGTTTTCCGAACAAGGTCATTTTTAACCTTTTTGAAAAAATTAAAGTAAGAATGTATTTTTATACTTATACGTTTGATGCGGCTATTTTTCTGCCGTTATAAAATTTTAGAAGCTTCCCTTATAAGATTATATGAATATTTTCAATGTAAATGTTTTCTTTTATAATTATGTGACTTTTAAATGATTTTAAAAAAAGAGATATTTCTCTCAAATAGTTTTGATTTCATCTATGTCAACATCCTTTGATGGATTTTAAGATTTTTTGAAGTTGATATTTTCTGATACAAAACATCCATATTGTATTGAAGGATTTGAGATATGTTTGACTCTGTATGTGTTATTTTTATAACATTCATTGTTTTTGGATAAAGTATGGACATTTCATATGCAAGTTTTAATATGAATGTTTATGTTATGTTTCAACTTATTCAAATGAGGAATGCATTAGACATAGTAAGTGACGACGGGAGCTAGCTATAGCTCCTCTATGCATCAGAAGGTCTAATGAGACATACTAGTGTCTTGGCACAATTCCTTTAAAAATTATTATTTGTAGTCTTGGTACAAGTCATTGACTAAGTGGTTATGATAGTTTGGTATTATGAATTCCATCATTATGAAAGTTGTTATTGATATTTCACGTGATTATTCGACTTGTAGAATATCCATGTGAATAAGTAAATGGAATTATTTCAATTTTTTTGAATTATTATTCTGAAATTAATGTTTAAAAGTATTCTGTTTTAGTTATACATTTCCTTAAATGTTTATGCTTATTTAGGAAATTTTATGCTATATTTTTATCCTTACTGAGCATCTGATCTCACCACGTTCTATGATTTATTTTTCCCAGGATGTGAAGATGTGTTTTATAACTGACCAGCAGGGATAGTCTGGGGCGATATGACTGTGGACTATGGAGACTTTTTTGTTGTAGTTATTCAATTTATTATGTAATGTATGACTTATGAATGAATCTAGTGTTTCCAAGGCTACTAAACTAATCGATCTTTCGAGACATGATCTTTTGTGATCATGCCAATATTATGTAATAATGCACTGACTCTGGATAACTGGGGTAGGGGAGTTACTGTTGGTATCAGAGGATGATTAGTACAAATCATAGAATCTAGATTTAGACAAACTCTGATTAGGACACATAGACCTAAGATAGACTTTGGGGATTAATATAAAAGAACTTCCAAGGATTTTGGTATTGTAGAGATTTTGTGTGTTTTCCGAGCAATACATCCCTGTCTAGATATGAGAAGGTAGAGGCAGCTCTGGCACAGATGTTCATAGAAGTAAATCTGAAATCACTGCATTGAGTAAGACTCGAACAGGAACTGGTTCACAATAATAGGCCTTGTAACACTCTTGGTTAGGACAGTCCTGGGGGATATACTTATGTTAATTATAATTTTCAATACAAACCATTATGAAGTGTTTATTAGTATATACTTCCTCAAAGATAACATTTTTGTGATTATGGATTATATCCACAAACTGATCAATTTATGTTAAGTGTTTTACATGTTTGGATTTATGTATTGTGATTCATAAACTAATCTAGTGTATGTCATTGTATAGAAATGGCACCCAGAATAAGGAATGTGAACTCTATCAATAAATATGTTCCAAAGAGTTAGAAGGATCATATCATTCACGGTATTAATCCAACATTTAGAAGATAAATTTTCTACCTTGTATTCCCAACATATGAATAAATTGTATCATGTGTTAATAAGATAAGTAAATAATTCTATGAGTTCTATGGATTATAAAGGAAGAAAGTGAAGAAATGGATGAAAGGGAGAATGATAGATTAAGGGAAGAGGGAAAAGAAGAAATTTTCCATATGTGATAACTGTGGGAAGAAACACCCTAGATCATTCTTTAAGGGAATGTGAGTTTGTTATATGTGTGGGGAAAAAGGAAACCATGTATGTGACTACAAGGGTAAGAAAAAGGTTTCAATGTACAATTCTTCATCGGCAAGGAGTTGGAACACTATGTGAACCAATGTCCAAATCATCAGAGTATACCCCAAATGATGCTATTGGATGATAATCAAGTTATGATAGAACCACGAATGAGGAGGAATGATTAGATTTATTATGTTGTTATTAAATAGTTATGTCATTTGAGTTTTGTGTCAAGAATATACTCGTTATAATAATTATGGAGTATATGAAGATTGTACTGTAGTAATATTTCATTAAGGACTTGAGATTGTGTGGAACCAAGAAATGTGACTCAATAGTAGGTTAAATTATTGGAAAATATATGGTTGAGGAAAACATAAACCATAATATTATTCTGATACTAAGGTAGTTATTTTTGAATAATACATGTTTGATTTTGATAAATTATATTGGAAATTCTTTACTACCTTGAAACATATTAATGATTTTTATATTCCATCATTGTGTGAGTTTACACCATTTTTGGATAGAAGGAGTATATCCAGTATTCTATAATGTATAAGGTAGAATGAATGTAATAAATAAGGTTTAATGGTAATTCAGGATGTTGCAATGTTTTAAAAAAATACACGATGAAGGTTTTCACATGTTATTATGTGGAAAAAAGGATCTTCATTGGGTTTAAAATCCCTATAAATTTTGGACTATTATTTTGGAAATAATTATTTTGGAGAAGTCTAGTTTGAGATTATTTTTGGATTTCCATAAAAGGGCAACCTGGAGGTCGGGAGGCATCCCATCACGTCCGGCAAGGCCACGAGACTTGTACCCACAACCGAAGGGAGACAAGGGTGTATAACCTACCACTGACCCATGTGATGTCCTGGATTGAATATTGTAGTTTTTTAAGGTCCTGGTAGATGAATTATAAATTAATTTTTCTAGAACCCTATAGGAATAGGATAAATAGAATATATTTTTTATGTTCTATTATATTTTAGAGTGAAAGATGAGTTTGGGGTAGATATTAGTTCGAAGATAGAACTCGACATGTCGATTATATACATATATATATATATATATATTATTCTATAATTCTATGAAGAAATATATTGTTAAAAATTTGGTAAGTCATCTTAAAACTAAAAATGTGTTATCCTAATACATTATGATTTGTTGAACCGCTGATATTTTATATCCTCATAGATTGATGTCTTTGAGGCCCTCAATTCTACAATTGTTTGTGTCTAATGACCTCAATCACTCCCTATAAATATTTATGTTTTTCCTCCTATTATTTTTCTCTAATTTCCACAAATGTTCTTCTAATCGAGATCATAATTTGGTGGTGACTTTTTCATTCCCCTTTTAATTCTATTAAGAATAAATTTTATTAAACCAATTTCCAATGTGGGGTTTCCCACAAAGGTATTTTCTATTTTCTACCTTTTATTTTAAAAGAACAATTTCAAATTGAGAGGAAGAAATTTATTTAATTAGGGAAGAATGTAAAACCCCAATATTTAATATTGGGTTATTTCTTCAATGTAATTCAATAACTCGCACTACACGTGACACTGAGTTCAAGCGCACCCTAACTAAACAAACTAGCTGTTGAAAAGAGGTTATGAATAGTATTAGCTAAATTTTTAAGATTATATAATCCTTATAATTTTAAAATCTATATTATCAGTTTCTTAGACATGATGTAAGAACAAATTCATTTTTTTCAGATAAAATAATTATTCTTCAAAAAATGCACTTTTACCTCATTTTAATGGAAAACCCTTTTTAAATTCAATATTTTAAACTTTTATATAATCAATTTGACAAATTTAACTTCTTCTTCAGAATAAGTAAATACGAATTTAGATTCAATAAACTTTTGGTTTTTCTCTGATAACTTTCATATTTGGGTGAATAATGAAAAATACTTTATTTTAATTAAAAACAAGTATTTTAATAAAAATATTTTATAGTGTTAAATTAAATGTTTTAATTGTTTGGAAGTATAAAGATATTATATTTTTACCATTTAATCCCATGCTGGTCATTTCATGTAATTTCACTTTGAGATTGGACATAAATAAGTGTCAATCTTTTGATATATATTGTTTATTAAAAATATAGATTTTGGTTTTGACAATAAGAATTAACCTTAAATTAATAAACTAAAATTATATGTTTTGAATTTGGTAAATTGGACTTCAATTTTGGATTCGGAATATCAAAATTATCTTGGAGTGAATTTTTGGTATTTTTCTGAAAACATTCAATTTTTGATTAATAGTGAAAAACTTTTAAGTTATAATTTATAACAGAATTTTTATTTAAATAATTGTTTATTTTATTTAAATTTAGTTTAGTTAAATATAGTTACATAATACCTATATATGTTTTATTTAATTCATGGGAGTAAGTTTATAAAATTTTTAGATATATAAAAATTTTATTTAACTATTCACCGTCTTTTACCCATCTCCTTGAAGAATTTGCAAATTCACATAAAACTTAATTTTAACGCTTATATGAGTGGAATTTCAAAAATCCGAGAAACATGGTTAATATCAAAGAGTAAAATGTTGTTCATTATGATGAAAATATTTTTTGGTGAATAGAAATGTTTTACTTTTATATTCAATGGTTAAAAGCAAATAGGGTAATTAAGGGTAAAAATGATATTATTATTACCCTAACACATTTCTTAATTCTATTGACTAAGTATAATTCGACCAAAAAAAAACCTTAGGAATAAAATATGAACCTCTTTGGTCCACATGGATTAGATTGGGACATATATTATTATTTAATTCAAAAAAGAGTTAAAAGAGTTAAAATCAATGTTTAACAAATAAAACATTTTTTAAATAGGGTTATACATAATATAAATTTGATTATAAATATTTATTATAAAACTAAAATTATTTCCTACATAATGGTATTTTATTTATAATTTTTATACATTATTTAATTTAATTTATTCATGACACAATGGTGATGTAGTAATAACCTAATTAATGAAATATTAAAATAATTGATATTATAAATATCCAAATAAATGTAATTTGGGACTTTTTGTGAATTCAAATAATTTTATAGGTTAATATAACATGTTAGGGTTGGTTAGATAAATTGTTTTTTAAGTAATAATGTTGTTATAAATTTAGCATAAACCATATACCAAATAGTGTCAAAATTGACATAAAAGAGTTTTTAAAACTAAGATTATATTATTAATTGATATTCTATTTCTAAAAATCTACGTTTCACCAAAAAGAGTTTTATAATGATAGTTGTATCATTAATGAACTATTTGGAGTTCGTTTGGAAGTATATAGTATGGTTATTAACCATATAATATAAACATTCAAAGAGACATGGTAATTGTCTAACTATTTAACTAAGAGTTAAATCTAAAAGATAAAGTTAATATAGTGACCCAAATCTGTCTAAAAATGATTGTTTGAGTGGGTTTAGAACCATAGCCACCTTAGCCTTTAAATAATCTATTTTTGAACTATTAGAATCTGAAAATTATTTTATTATAAAATAATATTTCTTTCTTTTCTTAAGGTGCCCCTCACCCCTCTTATAAAAATGCACTCCCCCTTCTCTCTAATTAACACCGTAAAAGCCATTTGGCTCAGCCATCCCATTCCCAAATATCCTTTAAAAATACCTCAATTCATTATTGATTCCTTTCATTCATCATAAATCCAATTTATGGAGACCTTTTGATCAAATGAAAAGGAAGAACTTGAAAAGAGGTAATAATTTCACCACCCTCTTTCAAGTTCTTTTCATCTTCCACTTCTTATTTATTTGTTATTTCCATTCCAAAATAACAACTCTAGTATATTATATATAATGTGATGTTATTGTAAATATGGTACATCCATATTCATTACTCTATCCATCCTTTTAATGACAAGTCACCACAAGTGCGTACGTACGGATTACCGTCCTCACGTCGTGGTGTAATTGTTATTCAATACATCAGTATTTGGATTGTTATAATAATGATGTCTAAATCATATAAATAATAAATATAACATTATTATTATTCTTTATATATGATATAAAATCCAATTATATATTATTTTATTATCAAAAAAGGATATTGTCGCTCGTGCGTACGTACAGATTACCGTCTCCACAAACGCGATGAGATTCATTCCCCATTGATTCAATTCAAGACAAATATTAATTATATGATTAAATATAATGTTTAAAGACTTAATATAATTCTGGATATGAATATGATAAATCCCATCCAAAACAAATATGAGTCACATAAACAAGAATATAAAGGAAAATGAATTTTTTGACACCCAAAATGATGATAATACAAAGATGTTATTAACAAAACAATGTTAAAAGATTAGATATGATATCATATTAATGTATATGATTCATGTATAATTTAGTAAAAATTAATTCAAAATTATATAGGAGGTTAACCTACCCTCGACCAAGGAAAAGTACAAGGTAAGGGTTTATTTCACAATCCCTTCATATTCTTATGTTCTTTATATGCAATTATCTACTGGGACATCTTTACCATCCTCGTCCATGTTTCATAAAAATTTATGTCAAAACATTCTTACTATTTTATAGAGAATGGGATAAATTAATTTATACCCTTGTTTGAATTTTTATAATACGTTTATAATGTAATCTTGATGTCATTTTTCAAACAAGGTCCTTTTTATCTTTTTCGATAAAATTAAGGTTAGAATGTCTTTTTAAACATATACGTCTGGTGCAGCTATTTTCAGCCAATATAAAATGGTCGAAGCTTCCTTTAAAATTTAATAAGAATATTTTCAAAGGATATTTTTTATTTTATAAGTATGTGACTTTTAAATGATTTCAAAAAAAGAGATACTTCTCTCAAATAGTTTTGACTTCACCTATGTCAACATCCTTTGATGGATTTTAAGCTTATTGGAAGTTGATTTGTTATTATAAAAAACTTCCATATTGTATTGAAGGTTTTGTGAAATGTTTGACTACGGATGTTTTATTTTTATAGCATTCACGGTTTATGGATAATGTATTGACATTTCATAAACTAGTTTTAATATGAATGTTTATGTTATGTTTCAACTGTTTATATGAGGAATTCATTGGACTTAGTAAGTGATTAGTGGAGCCCGCTATTGCTCTTGAATGAATTGGTAGGTCTAATGATAAAAAATAGTGTCTTGGCACAAGGACTTGAAAAAATATTATTTGTATTCTTGGCACAAGGCCTTGACTATGTCGTTATGATAGTCTGGCACTATGCATTCCATAATTATGAAAGTGGTTATTGATATTGCATGTCATTATTCGACTAGTAGAACATCCAAGTGAATAAGTAAATGAAATTATTTCAATTTATTTTTTCCATATTATGTTGTAGTTCACATTTAAAAGGCTTTTGTTTTAGTTATACATTCCTTTAAATGTTTATGCTTATTTATGAATGTCTCTTCTATATTGTTATCCTTACTGAGCTTCTGTGCTCACCCCTTTCTAGGTTTTATTTTTCCCAGGATGTGAAGATGTATTTTATGGCTATCATTCAGGGATAGTATGAGTGGATATGAGTGTGGACTATGGATACTATGTTGTTTTAGTTTTTCACTTTATGATGTAATGTAAAACTTATGAATGTAACAAATGTTACCAAGGCTAACACACTAATCGGCCTTTCAATACTTGATCTTTTGTGATCATGCCAATGTTATGTAATAATGCACCAACTCTGGGTAATTGTGGTTGGGGTGTTACAATTACCCACTGTTGTCCTATATAAAGTCGATGGTTGGTATGACTTATTAATTCTAGTTAAATGATATTATGGGTCAATAATAAGTTGGTTTTTGGAACATATGTTTTGTCACATGGATATCCATAGTATAGGAAAACGATATGGTGATTATGTGATAAATCACATTTTGGAAGACATTTATTTTTTTGGAAAACTATACGCCTAAGGAATATAGAACACTAGGGTTTTTCATATGAGGAGTAATGGTTGAATTTTACCTTGAATTAATCTAGTTTCTCATTGCTGTCATATGGTGATATATGTTTTTTATGGAAATGTTAATCATATCATAGATAATATGTGATTAGATTAATTAATTTAAAAATTGATACTTTAAGAGTAATCGATTTTATTTGGAGATAAATGTTATGTTTTGTTGTGGATGATTTTGTGTCCAAATAATTCTGAATTTTGGTTTTAAATTTTAATTTTCATAACTTTGAATAAATATAAGGAAAATTGTATATTGAATGTTCTTTGAAGATATTTGGGTATTGTTTCTTTAATATTAGTTTTTAAGAGTTGAATTTATTTATATAATGGATTATTCTCTTTTGGAGATTATCTGATATTTTTATGACTCTTTTAGTATTTGGGATAATGCCTCAAGATAGGGGAAAAATATAGTTCATCTTATAAGGATTCTAAGATTATCTAGAAGTTGATTATAGCGCATCAGGTGTGTCCAAATAATCTTGAATAATCATCATTTATTGAAAATAAGAGTATGTGGTAGATATTTATTAAAGTATGAAACTCTACATGACATGTAATTATGTTTCCTTATGTTCACATACTATGTAGTAAACGAATTCCTCAACAATATAAAAATTATCTTTAAAAAAATGTTTTTAGTTTAATTTTCCTACTGGGAAATCAATGACCATTTTACAGAACAAAAGATTATGGTTTTTTGACTGTTAAATCATGTTTCCATCACTCTCTATCTGAACATGACACTTAGTTTTTCCTCAATATCTATTTTTTTTCTACACAGAACCACTGTATGTGTTATCTCATGTGACCTTGGTACTTCTCATACATTATTTTAAAATCGTTCGATTATTAAACATTTTTATGATGTGTGATTTTTAATGATGTTACCACGACATATTTTAAAATTTCAATGAAGAAATTTCCAAAAAGGGGAAATGATTTAACATCCCATGTTTTAATAAAGAAACACTTTGTTCAATAACAAACATGATACGCTATATCAAGCTTAAACAAATAAGTAAACATTTTTATTTTAATGTTCCCATTATAACCTAGTCGTTAGATTGAGTGGAATGAATAATAACAACTGAATTATGAAAATAAGGACTACAAAAGTTTAAATACAAACTCATTGGTTACTAAATTTATTATAAAAGAAAATAAAACCATTTGAATATTAAGGATGTGTTGGTATGAAAACCTATTTAAAAGAGAACAATTGTATTCGTGAATTCATATCACTCTTTATTCGTTTTTATTTAGTAGAAAATAAATTTTATATATTCAATGTAATGTTTTAAATCTATCTTATATGTTTTCTAGACATGATATAATAACAAATTTAATTTTCATATAATTGAAGTGTTTATCCAAAAAAGCAATTTTACTATCTTTTGATGGAGAACTATTTATAAATTTAGATTTGACACCTTTATGTGTACTATTTTGAAAAATTAATATCTTCTATAGAATAGGGACATCAAAATATATTTTGTAATAATTTTTTTTAATTTTCTGTTAATTATCATGTTTTGATGAATAATATAAATATAATAAATTTTAATAAAAAACAACTATTTCTATCAAGAAAATTTATGTGGTTAAATCATATTGTATAGTAGATTTAAAGTATAAATGGAATATATTTTTATTATTTAATCAAATTTAAGTCATTATAATAAATTTATCATTGAAATTAGACATAAACACATGTAAATATTTTTGTAGTTTTTACTTTTTATAAAAACGTCTTCTAGTTTTGAAAATTGGAATAAATTTTAAATAAATTAAAACAATTTTTGTTTTTTGAATTTGGAAAAATATATTCCATATTTGGAATCATATGGTCAACACTGAAAATATGTACCTTTTATGGACATTATGAATAGTATCATTAGTAATGATTTTTTACCAAGTAAAATGGTAAAATTACGTAAATAAGTGTAAAAGTAATATTATAGTACTATAAAACTACACAAAAATGTTCCATAATCCTATTGTATGAGATATTCCCAATAATTAGTGTGCTTAGGCCGATCCTTTGTCTTTTTGGATCCACATGGGTGTGAAGATAAAATTTCGTAATATTTAATTTAATGAAAAGTTAAATATATACAAAAACATGTATCTTTTAATAAATAATTTTTTTGCATTATATAACTGGTATCTATGTCTATAAATATTTCTTATAAATATAAAAATATTTCTTAAAACATAATATTTTATGAATAATTTTAGATACTAGATAAATAAATTAATTTATGGAACAATGATTATGCAATAATTACATTATTAATTAATGATTCAAATAAATAATATTACAAATGTAAAAACAAATTAGAATATTTTGATGTTATCCAATAATTTCAGGTATTATAATGACATATTATATTTGATTTAATGCCTTTGGTTAGAAGGAATGATGTTGCTATGACTTTTAAAAATATCAATTAATAATACTCTCAGAATTTACATAAATGAGTTTTTTAAAACAAGTACTATTTTAGTTAAAGATATAATAGTCCTAAAAATATATTTTTCATCCAACAGACATATATAATGTATAAAATTTCATTAATGAGACACTTTTCATTCCCATTGTATTTTACAGTTACTATAGTGAATATATATTATGAAAATTCAATAAGAGATGGTATGTGTTAATATTTTTAACTAAGGGTTAAATCCAATAGACAAGGTTACATTTGTGACATAAAACATGTCAATAACCTTTTTTTGAGAATTTTTAGTCCCAAAACCATCTTACCATTTAAATAAATTTTTTTGGGACCTATTGAAACCGAATATAATATTATAATAAAATAATATTTCATAACATTCTGAAAGTGCCTTTCCTCCCTCTTATAAAAGGACACCAGATATACTCACTTAATCAAACCTCTCAAGCCCCATATCTCGTCAATATTCTGATAAAACAAACATCGGACACACATCCTTTTTTTATAGATGCCTTAAAATAGGAAGAAGGAGATTCCAGAAAGCCTTTTGGTTTAAATAAAAAGTTGTTTTCTGATTTAGAGGTAATGTATTATCTCAAGTTTCATTCCCTTATTTTCCTTATCCAATCCCTATGATCTTCATATTTTTTTGATTACATAACAAAACCAGTATAAAAAATATACGAGGAAGTTTTTATGACAATTATTTAATCTATAGTTAAACACGGCTCAATTTAATGGATACTAACATATTGTTTTTGTGTTTGGGGAACTACTTCATCATGAAACGATGATGGTTCAATTTTCCTTTACCACCACTCATGGTGGCCATTATGATGGAAATATATTTATATATGATATATATTATATTTAAATTTTTTATTTTATTCTTTAATTTTTATTTACAACATACCTTTAGGGTTTCCATGAGGTGTAAATTTGTTAATTTAATTTGAGGAAGTGTGGAAAACCACCTCCTCAAAGTGATATAACTCGTTCATGAATATATAAAGGATGGTTTTAGTAAACATATGATACATATATGACATAAATTTAATAATAGTATTATAATATACACTTAAATTTTTTTATAATAATTATTTTAATAGGACAATGTAATGAAAGTAGTGTGTATGCGTACGTACGACCTACCATCTCCATGAATGATGCATTTCATTTTTTATCTCCAAATGACATGGAAATTATAAATACATATATACTAGGTATATATGATATTTAAATCATTAATAATATTATATAGATGATATAAATTTTTACTACGTTGACAATTTTCATCAAACAAATTCATTTCTGTGATGATGTGGAGTTATTGTAAGGGAACTTCATAACCTGATTGCCATTCATTGGGTTAATATTATACTTTATGATTTTGATGTTCTATGATTATGTGAGAAATAAATACTGTAATAATATATTGTATTTATAATTTATATTTGTTTATTTATAATTAATTATCATGATCAATTCATTTTATAAACAAAATGATCTTTATAAGGGAATTTCTAAACTCAATTTCCACTCATTGGGTTTTATGGATACTTCGTTGATTATATTAGGCCCAGATTATGTGTGGAATCACAATTTGTTTATTTATGTTGAAATTTCCACTCAACTTTGTGTAGATATATTGTTTATACACATAATCTCCCCATTTATATATTCTTCTGTCATTTATAGAACCCTGACAAGGAAATCATAACCCAATTTCAAGTATTTGAGTTAAATATCCATGTTATTGGTTTGGTTTTTCCAAGAATATGTGTGAATGACCTATGATTGTTTTACAAATAATATCCACTAATATTGAATGTATTTATATTTTTAAGACAAAATTATTTCATACTTTTATCCTTTATCTAATTTTACAATCATTGTTAGGAATTTCGTCTCAATTTACAGTCCATTGATAATTATTTATTTTAATGATCTAAATAAATTTTATACGGTGTATATAAATCCATTTAACATATAAAATTTAAACTATCCTTATTATCATTATATATATATTTTAATTTTATTCTATAATAATTTTTAATCATGTATTTTCTCATGTGGCAAGGCACTCTTTAACTGAACCATCATTTTAAATGATTTCCTGATGTCTTCTTCTAAATATTTCTAATTAATTAACATGTTTTAGAATGGTTTTATGTATTAATTTGTATAGAAATTGATGTGTTAAATTTTAATTACAATAATATTTTTAATGTGGTATTGGAAACATTGATTAAAAATTCACATTATTAATATTTTTAATGGTTTTAGAAATGGAATGAATATTTCATTATCCTAAATTGATTTATTTAGATTGATGAGTAAAATGTTGATTATTTAAAATTTTCATGTGTTATAATATTTAAATAGAACTTGGACATTTTAAGGGTAAATATGAGATAGAAAATATGGATGGTTCCTTGATAAACCATGGGTGGTTGAGCCCATCAAAGCTCTACAATTGATTGGGAATCATGAAAGAGGTAAACGATATGATTTCTCTTAAGATATATAATTAGTATACTTTGACTAGTATTCCAAATGGAATAATGATGGTTAACTCCCTATATAACATATATAGCATTAATTTATGTATATTATGTTTGCAACAAGTAACATTTATGATTTATGTATTCAATGAGTTTTTAATAAATCTTATGATTTTTGAGGTATATTTAAGAGAATATGTTTTATGAGTGAAATGTAATATTTCAATGATTTGTATTTATTCATAGAGAAATGATTTATTTCCTCATTTTATAACACTTATTGAGATTTTTATGATCATCCCATGTTTTTTTATTTTTTTCAAAGGGTATAAGTAAGGATAAGGGAAAGTAAGAATTCAAGAAATTTTTTATCAGGAAAAGAGTTATTGTGTTATATAAGGATATTAATTATTTTGAAAAAATTAGATAGAGTATAAGTGTATAATTTGTAATCTTTGATATGTAATGTAATGGTTTTGGCCTAATTAACTAAAACTGTATTGTTTAAAATATCCTCAATGTGAATGAAATTAAATACATGATCAAAACTAAATGTTATTTAGGATTTATGGTTAGTGACATATAAATTCATGAGGGATACTAATTTCATGGAGTAAAAAATGAAATGGATGCTGATCGAACAAAAAACATATGAATGAAATTTTTCCCATGAAATTAAGAAGATAAAATGATAGAATACTTTCTAGTGTTATATATATTGACAATAAAATAATATCGTAATGTTTGGAGAGGGATATTTAAATTAAAATGTTATACATTGTTGTTAATTTATGATAAATCAATACAGTTATCACCAATAATAAGTTTCTGACCTTATGGTCATTAAAATTATTATGATCATGTTCTATATAACACTCTATTAGTCCTTCGGAATTAATTTTCTCCTCCTTGTCAAATTCATAACTTCCCATCAATGTTATTTTATTTGGAAACATTTTTCAATTTTATTCTAAATGATCATTGTATTTCCCTTCCCTTTTTTTGAAAATGATTTTTAATTAACCCTTTTTATGATTTCAAAATCAAAAAATATATTTTCAAACATCAAAACGCCAATTACTTGTATACAGTTAAAATTTAATGTAAAAGGATTATTAATTAGGGTTACATAAAACAAATTTTTTTTAAGTAAATAAAAATATATTTAATGTATTATAAGTCACATATCAATGAACATAAACAACACTTGAAATATATTATTTAAATATAAATTTTATTACCTAATAATTGAGTTGGTGGGTATAAATTGGATTACAAAATTATGAAATAGATATTAGGGCCAAAACAAACACAAATATATTGAATAATTTTTCAAAAATAAGCACAAATTTTTCTGGAAAATCTTTTTTTCTTTAAAAATGTAATTTCCATAAAAATGATTCTTTTTTCATTTTTTGTGATGATATTTTACATAATATAATTAAAATGAGGTAATTTTATTTTAAAAAACAATAGTCATGTTTGAAACCATAAAAAAAAGTAATATTCGAGTGATATTTCTGGATATTTCTACAAATATTTGTTTTATTGTGAATAATGAAAAATACTAATTTTTATAAAACTATCATTTATTTTCATTTAAAAATCTAAATATTATTTGAAATATAGTAAGGAATAACCCTAATATCCTATACATAGTGAATAAAATATTATGACATCGTATTAAATGTGGAATCACATCCCAATGGACTGAATATGTTTTTAGTTTTTTTAAACATTATACATACATGAAAATTATATTACAGTTGAATATATAGTGTACCTAAACTGTTTTTTTGGGATTGAATTATTTTAACTTAGAATATCCAGGTATATTAATCAGAAAACACATCCTAATGTACTTGCAAAGATAAAATATCACAAAATAATATTCTTCAATTATATTAAGGTAATGTCTATAAATGAATCGATCATGAATAAATATTCATAATCAATATGGAAGTGTAAATAACTAAAAACATTGAACTCATTTAAATAATTTATCATAATATGGTTGGAATAAATTATGATCAAATAAAACCATATACATTATCACATGAGATTGAATATTAACCTTTTACATTATTATTAATAAAATAATAATATGGATCATTAATACATAATCTAATAATGAGTAAATACATAATTTTAAAAACCATAACCACGCAGTAAGGGTATTATTACAAGTGGTGTTACATTAATTTATAAATACTTTTCCAAATACCAAGGGAACTATGTCTCATGAGATCAACAATTAGAAAAAATGGCTATAGGCCTCACTCATCCCTTATTATGTCTAATGCATTATTCATATAAAGTAGTTTAAATGTAATTAACATAATCATTTGTATTGAAAAAATAGCATATGAGAAGTTGAAAATTAACCAAATCAATAAATATTATGATAAATCCTTCATAGAATTATGAATGATATAAAACATGTATATCAGTAGTCAAAATATTCAAAAACCATCAGGAAAAATAATAATTGTTATATAAAAAAAATCCTTGGTGGAGATTAATTATAATAATGTATTGATTTCATTGAATAATTTAGATACTATAACATTTTTCATAAAAAAATCTTGAGGAGAATAACATTTTCTGGTTTCAAACAGTTTTCAATACTAATTCCTCCCAAATTTTTTTCACAAATTTTATTTGAAAATTATCTTTGTAACACATAAATAATGATTTAAAACATTCAGTAGCCATGACAATGTATATTTTGTATATATCAAACATGTTAAATTAATTGTTCTGTTTTGATTTTCAGTAAAACATAAATTTTCCTTCTTTGAAAAAAAATTGAATAGTTATTTCAATTTTTTTAAAAGTCAAAGTTAGTTAAAAATATCTGTAAAATATAATTTTTATAATTTCAGAAAAAAATTTTAAAAAATTTCTTCAAACAAAGCTTTTGGAAGGAAAAAGGATTTTTTTTCTGTAGAGAAAAATTTGGTTGTATTTTATAAGAATCATTTTCAAAATTATTTTAACTCTAAATTAATGTGGAATGTTAATGTTACAATAAAAATGTTTTGATGAATATGTAGTGGATAAATAAATATTTTTAGTTTATGATGAATAAAATAATTCCTTAAAGGGAGACATAAACATAATAAAACATGATTAGTGATGAGATTATGCATTACAAATTATATATTTTTTATAATGTTAAATTCATAATAAATTTGTGAGAAATAACATATAATTAAAAATAATATACCATGAAGAGAAATATATTCATTATATAACATGATAATGATTTTGTATATACACCACACAATATAATAAGTGGGGAATATGGCATATGTCCATCGAAATTTAAAGTGATACGAGAAACCATTAACTCATTTTTAAATACCTTCAACTTATTCAAAAACCACAATAAAATCAACATTGAAATATTATAAATTTTTTATAGAACCATACTAATACATCTCATATGATATATTTTCTACAAAATGGAATTTCTCAATATTTTATTAATAATCCCTTATTAAAATCCATCTATCAAGGGATAAGTTCTTTGTTATTAATGTATGTTTTCATTTGATAATTTTGGTAGATTTAATTTTATCAGGCTTAAAACATTTCAATATTTCTAAAAATTATATAATTATAATATATATTCAATATATATATATTTTTTATTCTAGTCTAAAAAAGATAGTTATATAAAATGGATTCAACCATTGGTTGAGATAGTATGGCATACGTAAGCATGAATGATGTATCCATGTTTTTCATTTGTGGAAAATGAAAAATAAATATAAAATAACCATAAAAAATTAATTATTATTTCATATATCGATATTATTTAAATTACATGAATTATATTTATCATCTTTGTGAAAATAAAATTAAAAATATGAATAACTACTACATGGAAGAGGTAGTCCAACCATACGCATGCATAAAATTATTTTTATACCATGGATAGGAATTTATATAGTTATAGGAGATATTTTAACACTATAAGTGTTATTATGTTATAATTTCCACATATATTCATTAATTTCATTTCTACTACGTTCCATCTAAATTGCATTAAAAAAACTCACATCAATTCATGGGGTAGTATTCTTTAATACACAAGTGCAACATTATTTTATCCCCCACAAATTGGAAAGTGAGATATTTTATTTGATTTAATAATTAAAAATTTGTAATAATTTCTTATATATCAAATAAATATGTTAAATGAATCATTATATATATCCTTTAATGGTCGGTATGGGAAAAATTACATTGATTCACAAGGATGCATTCCTCCTAACACCTGATCGAATGTTTCATTACCTATTCGATAGAAATAGAGATTGACATGGGTTATGAAAATTATATACCTACATATTAGTAAATAAAGGATAGTTATTTTTATATATTATCAAATATTAATAATATTTTAAGATTTTTTAATATTTAATAAACCAAATACACAACTTTAAAAATTCTACCTCTTCTTCAGACACCCGCTTTATGAATATACCTAACGCCTACTAATGAGGGATTTGTAATCAAATTTTGAACTCTAATATGTTGGAAGGTAATTGAAGATTATATTTGGAAATTTATTTGATAATAAAATAATTTTTAAATTGTAAATAGGGGAGATATGGGGGTGGCCTTTTATAAGTATGAGAGAGCACACATAGAATTTTTAAAATAATAATGTCAGACCCACATTTTATCATTAAAAAACCACATAAAATGGGGATTCATATTACTTTAAAGGTGATATATTCTAAATATGCCTACATAATTCTATTTTAATAATTTTTACAACATTTTTAACAGTAATATTCTAATTTTACTTAGAATAAACACATTTTTACCTTAACCTAAATTGATGATTAATAATTTTTTTACTATTAATTAATTTCAGAAGTTAATGTAACATTATTATTAAATATTAATTATTAATATTAAATGTATTTAAATTATTATTCCAATTTTACTTCTTTTAAGTGTTATAATTCAATTTAATATTATTCTTGTAGATGTGAAGGAAAATTAGTTTTCCGAAAATGTATCTTTTAGGGAAAATATGATATTATATTAAATTTATGAAGTTAAATAAAATTTATATCAATTTAAAAAAATATAAAAATAATATAAAAATATTATTGGAATCATAATTAATTATTTATTTATTTTGATTAATTAAAATTTTGAAACATTGTGCATTAAAAACATTTCTTAGGAAATATTATTTAAACCTGAAAATAATTTTTTCCGAATATCTAGATTTAAGGGGATTAAAATAAAATTAATAGGATAAAATATAATTAAATAGTAAAATTATACTTGTAACATAATTTAGATTGAAATGTGACTTTTAAATTAAATATTTTATATTATATAAATAGTTGTTTTTTAAAAAATTGTATTTCACTACATACTTATTATTTTCTTGAAAATACACACATTTATCTATAATTATATTTTAATATTTTAATATTGAAAAATGAATCCCATTTTTCAAATAAATTTTCTTCAAATGGTAATAATTATTTTAATTTATTAGTTCAAAGTGAGAATAAACAACCTTTTATAAAATTAAATTTTTTCAAAAAAAAATTCATTCAAATGTTTCATATTTTATTTATAATAAACCCATAACAACTAAATTATATTTTATAAAAATTATTAACTTATAATTTTCATTATTTTGTTATTCATAACCATACCCTCAAACATAATAGATATTTTATATTTGTTGTGTTCAAATATTTTTTTAATATGGTATCATGTTTCTTTAAAAATCGGTATTTTGTGGATCATAAGAAATATAAGTCATTAAAATATTTTTCAAAAACCCTTAAAGTAAATGCTTTTTTATTCTCTTCTATAAATTTTACTATCTATCACACATTCTATTATACATGATGTTCCTATTTTAAAATATTTGGGTTATTACATTCAAACCCATTAATTAAATTTCATCCCTATAATTTTGTCTTGATCTAAAAATTTTGTTTCTAACATTTTAAAATACCTTTATGGAAATCCCATATTGTAAAAATGGATAATAAAACATCATATTCGCAATATATTATATAAATTAAAAAATTTCATCTTTAAAAACACAGTAATTGGATTCCAAGTTAGAGAACATTTTTGGGATGTGAAGATATCAACATATAAGAAAACAATAAACAATTATAGAGTTTGATATATATAATTGGTCATAATAAATTTAATGATCAAAGGAATGTTAGCCATCTCAACCCATAAATATATGATTATTTAAAAGACTGTATTATTCATTTTATATGAAGGAAGTGTGATAACATTTTTATTTCTAGATCCTTTACCTAAATATGAAGAATTATTTTACTATATAACTATATAACGAAATATGCATAAATGATTAGTTTATATTTCATAATAAAAAATCAATAAAGTGGTTATTCATCAATTAATTTTCTATTCAATAGTTACTCCAAAAAACTATTATTCAAAATTGAAATTTGTATTATTGAACATTAAAAATTAATATTCCATGGATTGTAAAACCCAAAAAATAGTGACAAGTCATTTTGTATGCCTCTAATTATATTATAAATCCAATAGCATAGGAAAAAATTATCCAATTTATAAAAGTAATCTATGATAACTCAATAGTCACTCCAAAAAATAAAATAAATTCATTTTATAAATGTTTATCATTAACAATCATCGATAATATGGTTGAAAAATTTTCAAAATCCAAAAATTTAAATGGACAGTCACCAAATAAAAAATATATTCCCCATACATTAAAATTTGGGCCTTAATATCACATTGAAAATATATATATATACCTTAGAAACTATAAAACCAATACTTGTTTGTGTGGGTTGACCCTTCTAATTGTATGATTTTTTTAAAAAAAATATGAATTGTAAATGGGTATTACATGTATATTACCACATTACATTTCTAATAAATGTGATTTAAATTAATCGATGAATCGTTTTAATTATAAATGAAATGTATTTTCATATATATAACATTGCCTAATTTATGAAAATATAATTTCATATTTTTATTATCTATATACAACCTTTTGAGGCTAATTAATGGTAAAAGAGGGAACCAAATAATTTGATATGTTTTTAATGTATATAATAGTATTCTGTCCTTTTTGGACTTTCCACATAGTATTGAATATAAGAGAATAATCTAATTGAATTATAAAATTACATGAGAATTACATGGTAATAATTAATGAATGAATTATATATAAGATTCATAATTTATTGGGACCTTTTAATTGTTATAGGAGGAGTAAAAATATAACAAGCCATGGATTACGAGGGGAATTCATTAAGAACATAGATGATTCCATTCTTATTTAGGGATACAGTTTCATAGTGAGGCAACCCCCATAGAACATTATTCTTTTCTATTATACAATTATTGAAATGATAATGTAGGATCTTTCGACCATCATTTGAATATTATGATGCCCTGGATACACTCTAGGGATCCATATTAACATATCTATACATGTGGAGCCATGGATTCACCCCATTAGGAGAAGTCACGAATATCCCATTTTTTCTAGGATGATATCCTTGTATTATTTCAAAAATATTCCCAATGGTATACCTTGTTTGATTCCTCTTTGAGTACACTCAATCTCCTACGACTAGGCCATATGTTATTATTATGCTAGCTCAAACAATGAGGCCAACAGTGACTTGTTTCTTTCCTTGGAGCATATTTTACAATTATAAAAATAATTTGAATCTTTGGATATTACCATGGATCCTCATCCATTATTGTCATCCTAAAGGATACTTTCACATACCTTGGATCATTTTGTTTTACTGAAATTATTATTATTTTTATAGGATTACTTGGTCATACCGTGGATCCCCTTACTCTCTTATTATAAACTATGACATAATTAATTAAATTATTACATGATCCAAAATAAAATGAAGCATAATAATTTATCATGGTATTTTATTTCCTATACAACTTCACATTTATATATACCTTTACAACATTTCAGTTTATATTCAATGACTTGATTTTCCATATTATGTTGGTGGGGACTCTTGAGATGTATCCCACATTATATATGGTCTATAATAAGTACCATAGAATATTATATGTATGTAGTTGTTGATAATGTGTGGCATGCGACATTGGAAACCTGATATTGACTACTTTCATTATTATTGATTTTGGTAGAAGACGACACAAAAAGTTCTTGGGATTCTAGATAATTTTGGTTCAGTTTTTCTTATTTTCTATATTGTTTATTTCATGGATCCATGTATTTGTGTTCTTTATATTGTATAGACATGAAATAAATTATTGTAATTTATTTTATAAGATTAAATTTCCATGTTTATTTATTATCTAAATCCTTTATATTTATGTTTTCTTCTTCTACGGAGGGTTACAAGTCTAGTTTTTAAAGTGTCTATTTCTTCTACACTGTCTGTTTACATATTACTCCTTTATTTATTTGAAATAATTATATATACATTATGGTCTATGCAATTAATGAAACAATACTATACCCACTGACACATCATAGTCCCCCACTGCTATTCGGAAGCCTCTGTTGTATGGAGAGGTGCTCTGGAGTCCTTGTGGCTAACTTGGTTCAGGGAACCTCTAAGTGGAACCCTCACCTTACAAGTTGGAAAGTGGTAATAGGCCAGTTCTATTTTTTTAATATTATTGAGATAATTTATATGAAATTATGATTTCATTTTGGACGTGGTTATATGATGTTCGTGGGTGTAGCTTACCCAAATTCAGTGTAATTGTTGTCAGTCATTAAATAAGAATTCTGTTTTCTATATATTCTTATTATAGTTTATAAGGATTCATCATTTTGTGACATAGTTCCTATATAATGGATAATATTGTTATGATTAATTATTTCATTTTATTAGAAGTGCATTGGATTAGGGAAATGTGTCATAAATCATGCATCAATGTAGTCACCTATAAATAAAATTCCATGAATATATTATCCATAGAGGTGCATTTCACTACTTGAATTTACTTGTATTACTTGTGATTATTGAGTGAGTCAGTATTGATATATACGATTATGGTTCTGTCTTTTCACTATATGGTATGGGATTGGTTATTCATTGTGACCAAATCAGAATAAATATTTTTTCGTTATATAGGTTAATGATGGAATCTAAAATAGCTTGTTTTTATTCAAGTTAGTAATGTAAAATTGGTTACATAAGCTTATCTTCAGTTGTGGGTGATTGGTTTCTAGTTTATATTCATGATGTGTATGTTCCCTCAAAGATTAAAATTCATAATTTATTTATTCTAGTGATATTATATTTCATATTAAAATCTATGAAAATTTTCAGATTGGATTATGTTTAAAATAAATGGGAGTCAATTTCAGTGAAAATGTGTATGGCCCCTTATTCAGTATAAATGGAGATGTTTTAAAATATAACATTGAAATAATTATATAATCAAATTCAATCATAAAGTGTAAATCTTGAATTATAAAATTAAATTTATTCTAATAAATGAAGATGATACATGTTATTGACACTTCATATACTATAATCCATGTAAATTAATCATAAGAATATACCATTACATTGTTCTTCAAAGTGGGTAGTTTCTGTATTGTACATTTGGATGTGATCCATTCATCATATGATCTTCTTCATATAGTTTTTCTATCTGTTAACAAAACTTTTTTAATGGCATGTACGTGGAATTTATATAGCTATTGCACTATAAAAAAATTGGGTTTGGTGTCAGGAGGATTCTAATGACCATTCTCCCGAGATGGTGGGCCCTGAGCATCCCATCTACCACTAGTGGACCGACATGAAGAAAATCATGTTATGAAATATCTGGGCACTAACACATATCTTCATGAGATTTTTATATCTACAATGAAGTCAATGCATGATTCTATAAGTCATGCACCTACTATTGATGATCTGACTCGTGTGTTCCAACAACATCATCTTCTCACCTTCTCTAGGGGATGGCATTCCACAAATACTATGTCTTGGATAGATACCACCATATCTATCTTTGAGAATTTGAAGGGGAATCTAGATATGTGGGACAATTAATCCATCTGTATTTAGAATGATTCGACCAAGCTCAACTATGATGTGATTACCTAGGATGTTAATCATCTAGGAATGGGATGTGTTGATTTTTAGAATGCATTCTATAATTAATCCTTTCCTGAAAAATAGGGATATTACTGTGATTGATAATTCATGAACCTATAGAGGGGCGTTGTGTCACCTCTGAACTATTCAATGAATTTTAAAGAGTTGTAGGTTATTTCCAGTACTAGATGGTGGTTGTATATTGTGTTACAAATGCTTCATGGATTGGATCAGTCATTCCAACCATACTCTAGTGCATGTATTTGAACTACCTATTTATTATGGTGTCATGAACAATGATCTTATAATCTAGGGAAACTATATGGAAAATGATATTTTTGGACATCATGGTTCAGTGGAATTGAAGGGTAGTAGTTATTCAAGTAGTAGGAAGTGTGCCATTAAAGATTTTCTTTAGAAAAATATATTTCAATGTAATCAAACTGGCTTCTACGTTATATTCTACTAGTTTGGAGGGTAGTGAAATATGAAGCCTCGGTGATACAGATACCCGATTGAGTTTCATGATTATTGACGTTTGGTTATATATCAATGATTATATCATAACATTCCATCTTCTTTGAGTGTAAGTGGGTCTACCCAATCTCCACCATCAAGGTATATTATAGTTATTCCATATCTAAAATGGTGTTATAGTTCCACCGAAAGAACTATATAGGGAGGTGGTTGTACTCCGGCAGTGCAGTCAGAGGAATATTCCCACGAATGTACTTCCCCCAGAGGTACGTATTTATCCTGCCTATTTTTACCTCTTCATACATGAGATGATAGGATTAGATTTCCTTCTTGAATGGATTGGTCAGTTCCATATCATGCCCATTTGGACTGCAATCCCCACATGGCGTCGTTTATATAATAATATGGTGAAACTATCTCCAAAATGGTGGGGGAATATCTAGGATTTTATAGATATACCATGACACCATGGTCTAGTAATACCAAACCCTAGATTGTTATTATTTTCACAGATGGGTAGATATTAAACCCAGAATAATTTCTTCCCATTGTAAATCATTTCAAGGATTTTTTTACTGATGGTTGTTAGGAATGCCTCTTTAGAGAGAGGTAGAGTCTAGAATCAAAGAAGTTATAGGTGAATACAAAATGTTCATTCCTATATATATTATGACACATACAATGATCTATGTGGTCAAGCAATAGTTGGAGAACCTAGATTCTAATGTCTTTGACAACCCCGTTACATCTTCCAAGGGGTCGTCTTTGATTTTATCCAGGAAGGGAAATGCGACCCTTTGTTTATGAATGGATTACTATTAGTTGATTATGATTATGGTTATGAACCATTATTGAATTCCTAAAATAGATTATCCATTTGAAAATATATGAGGATCATATGCATTCTCAAAGACCGACATGATATCAATATATCATCTGATGCAATTCATGTCTATATACATACCTCTAATAGAATTTAATATCTGGTATGGTCTATAAGAGTACCTCATAATGTTGTTCAACATTAAAATTCACGTTTAATTTTCATGTAATTGGTGAATAGAGTGTTCCACCCATATATGAATTCCATTTTTGTGGTACCTGTGTATGTATTCATGGTATGTTTTCATACTAATAGCATCCATGACAGATCTAATAACACCTTATTAAATACAAAGAAATATAATCAGTGTTATTCCATGATTATATATTCCACTTATTGATTGAAATGTTCATTTCATGCGTCATATTATCTCATAATCCAAAGTATCCTTTAACATAAGGATGGAGAGTGGTGTGTTTTCCTCAGCGAATAAACAGACTATTTTTATATATAGTGTTTCTTGTGTCTGGATAGATATTATAGGTATATAATATATGACATATCACATGTTGACAAAACATTCAATGGTCAAGAATATATTTGTGTTAAGATTCTATGTAAAATCATATGGAATAAAATTTCATGAGTGGAAAGGAATACATCATTATAACCTATTAGTATTCCACTAGAGTCTTGGAGAGGTTATATAGTGTTAATTTAGGCATCAAGATTCAGAATGGGGGAAATGCTAATGTTGGAGGATAATGTTGATGCACACAAATATCATTAATTGAGGCCTCATGAGTGGAATTTCATAACACATGAACTATAGTTAGTAGTTTTTATAAATTCCTTACATTGATGGGTACACTATCCGTTGGGTGGGAGCTTTATGGTGTATACAGACCAAAAGGGAATTCAATTTATCTTTTAAAAGTGTCAATAATATATCATATAGTGAATCTGGGTTGAATAACTTTATTCCATTCACTTTGGAGAATGGATTTATTCATATAATGTAAAATACATTAGTGGATTCACTGAGAAAAATCATTCATGAACATTCCATATAATATTCTTTTAGTGTATTAAAATTGATGGCATGTATTTTTCATCTAAATGAAGGGTATCTTGGGAATCAAGATCAATCTTCTCTTATAGTCATTATTATTACCACCTCACTCCTTAATATATTGAATATAATGTAATTTTTAGATAATGATGACTTCGATATATAAACAAATTGGTGGTGAGGACCAAAATATAGATTATACAGTTGATAGAGACAATTTATTCCATATACATGGGTGTGTATAGGTTGGTAGATGTATTAGAGAGTATATTATGCAAGAGTCTCATGATTTTTAGAGGTATGTTCATCCAAATATATGAAATATGTATCGAGATATGTGATGCTAGTATTTGTATCCTGGAATGTAACATTAGATAGACTACATCATCAAATAGATTATCCCCCAATCAATAATTGATGGTGATAGACTAGTGACCTATAATCTTTTTATAGTCATTTTTAGTCCCATAATTGGAATGTGAATACGTTACATGTAATTTTATTATTCAGAATATAGAGTTATCATTTAGGTAGAAATGCAGATTTGGTAGTCACAAATATTCATATGTATTTATCCAAATTCCATTCCAAATTAGAGACATTATAAGTTGATGAGATTGAAATATTGTACATCTATGAGATTATTTGACTTCTTGAGGTCCCTGAAACCATCATTTCAAAAAAGGGATGATAATTTTAAATTGAGGTTTTGGATGGTATTATAATGATCTATTTGTACATTGTTGTTATAACAATAGCTTATCACTCTCAGACTGATGAAAAGTCATAATGGATGTTATGTGTGTTTTATCCTACCATAATAGCTTTCTAGTTCCTATTTAGATGGCTCTATGTGTGGAATTTTATGGTAGGTCTTGGTGCTCACCAATGTACTAATTAAATTTTTGAGAGGCAGTACAACTAGGACCTCTTCTATTGCATGAACATTAGATTATGATCCACTAGTATTGAATCATATGTCTACCACTAAGTCAAGATATAAATATTCTTTCAATGTTATTTCAATAATACCACAATTCGATATCTGGGATCATGTTTTCGTACATGTATTTCCTAGGATTGTGAATAGGTAGAGATAGAGCCAAGGGATGTTCTCTCAATAATTTTTCAAGCCATTTAATATTATGGATACAATTGTATATGTTTAATGTCAATTTCTACTACCTCAGATGTACCATTCAATGAATTTTATCTTCCATATCTTATAGCTTCACCAGTATCATGCTGAAATATCTCATTATTTTTATCCAAATTGGTGAAGTTATAATTTGATGAGATCCTTGACGATTATCCAACACAAATCATTGAATGGGGAATGAAGTCTCTCCATGTCTGGTATTTCCCTTTAGTGTGGGTGATATGGAAAAATGGCTTTGTACATGAAATGACCTAGGATTCAAACACCGATGTATATTCTAAGTGTCCAATGTTTCTTTGATAAAGTGTTTTACAACACTTGGATGGTGACCTCATGTATGAGTTATTAAATGTGGTAAGACTATATGAATATAATTTTTATGAGGTACAAATCCTTTAAATTTTTATATTATTAATTTTTTTACCTAATAGGTATTCTTAACGAGTTCAATGTTTTCTCAACAATTTCGCGAGATTTTTTAATTCTTGTAACACAAGTCGGTGAAGAAAATGACTTGAATGAATAGTTAACGGATACAATGGGAGTCAGTTCACAATGTTTCCCTAACCATGTGATGGCTGGATAGAGGGATGAATCAGGCCACATGGATTTCTCTAATCATACATCCAAGGCTGCAAAAAAATATGTGGACCTCTATAATTTTAAGAATAGATGGTCACACTGGTAGATAAGGGTTTTGCAAAGACCTGGAATTCCCGTGGATTTTTTTTAAATAAATTGGAATTTTATGAGTTTGTAGTTTCTGAAGGCCCCGGATTCTGAGGCCCGGTGTGACCAGAATCAATTTCTGAAGTTTTTTTCGGGTACGTTCAGTAATCGTACATGTAGGATTTTATATCTTTCGAATCGGTGCATGGAATTGAAATTTGAGGACAACATTTAACTCATAGCGCCGATATTCGCTTAAGGATAATTTCAGCGTAGTTGTGTTTTATCGAGGTTGGATGTTAATTTTTCTGGTTTCAAAATAAATTAAATAAAAATATTTCTAGAATATTTTTATTTTAGTAGTATTTTAATCCTCCAAGGGGATGTTGTAGGTGGGGCCCACCTGCGCATAACCTCCCACGGGAGGATATTATTGGGTGGCACCCACATGAGCTCAAACCTCCATTAAACCCCCTTTATCCTCTTGATTTTCCCATTGCTGGGGAAAAATCTTGATCTACACTCATAATAGTGCCAAACCCCTCTTTATTAATTGGGACTCTACACCTCCCTTGTTTTGAATTTTTAATCCATTCCTTCACATTTAATTAATTGAGTTGTCACATTTAATTAATGAAAAATCTTGTGTCGTTGTGAAATAAAAATAATTGAGAACTTCCTATATTATTTTGGCCTAGTTTTCTTTGGTGGAAACTTGGGGAGAATCCTTGGAGAATTATCCTCTCCAACGAAGAACCGTCACCCGATAAGAATGCCTCGTCTGTCCAACAAAAAACGTGAAGAACACTGGCGACATCCTTCGTTCTTCAACTTCTTCCATGGACGTCTTCTCCCTTCTCCTACTAGAATAGAGGACAGAAGACCCTGCCTATGAAGAATGATGCCAATGACGACGTCATCTCCTCCCGACGTCATTGAATTGACGATGCCTCATCCGTGACAGGTCACCATTCAATGAGAAATATTATGTAGTGGTTTGAGTTGAATTATATTCATGTTCTTCATAATTTAACCTCGGTTTATTTGTTAGACTATTGTAATCACCTAACGCGCAGGGCGCGGGCCGAAAAACATGGCCCAACGTCCCTATGTTGGTACTTGATTGGTTGATGACGGTGGTGGTGCAACATCTCCATTGAAAGAGAGAACCGCGGTGGAGCATTGGCGGCCGGTGATGGGATGACCGTAAGGAAACTGGCAGAGCAAGGCCACTGGAAAAAGGCGCAGAACCGTTGTTCCATGCGGAGGAGCCGTGGGCCACAGCCAAACTGGGCCACGGTAGAGGAGGAGTGGCGCTGTCACGCCAGGCGGTGGAGACGAATGTCGGGGCCAGGTCGGGCCGCGGTGGAGGAGGCGCGGCACCGCCGCGCCGCACAGAGAGCAGGAGATCTGCGGCATCGTTGCGCTGTGTTGGAGGAGCGGTGGCAACCAGACGAGCTGGATACCGAGCATCTAAATGAGCGAGACCAGTCAGGTCCCACGGCCCCTCAAACGGTGTAGCGTGCCGGTTCTGTTTGACAAAACGGGGAGGGTCGCGACACCCCCTCCCTCACATGGCCGGCCAGGCCTCCCTCATCCAGGATGCCCAAGGCCGGGCCGCCCAAGGCCGGGCTGCCCTCGGGCCGGGCCACACTCGAGTCGGGCCGTCTCCTTCGGTCAGGTAATCCCCTCGACTCGGGTCGCTTCCTCAGACCGGGTCGGACCCATAGACGGTGTCAGACCTAGGTTTAGACCGGCCCTGGCCGGGTCTGTCCGACTGGACCGGACCGAACCTACTATGGTCGTTTACACCTTTTAGCTCACATCTAGGGCTACGAGTGTCTGTTTGACCTACCTCCTATGGACATGGAATTCTAGGAGTGATACAATTATTTTGGCATACTTCAATTGAGTTTTGGACACAGTTGGGGTATGGCTGGGTTGGTTTGTCCTTAAAAACCAATCGGGCCCCTAGAATGGAAATGCCAATTACTCTCATACGGGGCGTCCGATTATTGCACCATCTATCATGTTGGGTTCCTTATGATAGGAAAGAACCATGGGATACATCAAATCAGGACTTCCTGATAGTTGATGTATCGACACTTGGCTCGAGGAGCAGACCCTCCAGGAATTGGGCGTGCTGTGTGTGGGAACCCTAGGACTGGCTACGACTGAGATGATAGGATCCTCTGTGGGTTCGACTGTGACAATACTATACCGATATCCTTTGTGAGATCGACAGTGATGACTACAATACCAGAATCCTTCATGAGTTCAACAGTGATGAATATTGTGCTAGTATCCGCCATGGGTCAGACAGTTCTGACTTCTGTTCCTGTATCATGTGTGTGTCTGACAAAATAGTTGGTCATGTATCATGTGTGGGTCTGACAGCTTAGTTGCTCCTATATTTTATGTGGGTACGACATCATAGATGAATCAATGACTATATCGAATCATCTCTATCACTATACATATGATGTATACCTACCTGAGCTGAGTCTGGACTTTCAATCATTATCATCGAGGTGATTGACGTTACTTCCTTTGTGGAATGGGTTGTGATTGGGATTTAGAGTTGTATCCGGATTATGTTTGGTATCTTAGGTAAATGTATGGGCATATCCCTATGTAAGGTTGGTTTATAATTCATGAATGTATCTTACAATTTTGGTTTATCCATAGTGGATTCTGGGAGACCTTCGGGGGTATTGGGGTCCCCTACTGAGTATTGTTATACTCACCCCTGCATAGGCTTCACCTCACCTTGTTGTGTTCTGTGCAGACGACAATCAACTGTGATCGAGGATGAGCCTAATAGACTGGAGGCTGCTCGGAGCTAGACTAGACAGTATGTATCTCAGGGACGAGTTGTTCGAGTTCTATACCTACCCTTCAGGTAGGATTACCCGGTGGATGATCCAGGAGCAGTTTTCACTTTTTTACTTCTACATTTTCTTGTTGTTTTGTTGGGTTTGTATAATGGCCCATTTACTTTCAACACTGCCTTTTTATTCAGATTTACTTGATGTTTTACTTCCAGTTTTGTACTCTGATTGTGTTTGTTTTCTTTTTAAAAAGGAAATGCCTTCCCAGCTTAGGGATTTATGCCTTTGGTTCTAGACGCTAGCCCCTGGCCTATGGAAGGAAGGCTTGAGGTAGTCACGACACGAGTCCTGAGGACTGTTTGTGACAAATTGGAATCAGAGGAGTAAGTTATAACATAGAACAGAGGACTCTGATCTATATTACTGTGAAGAAAACGCGTTAAGAGTATTGACTGTGGTTTTCAGTCCTGGGAGTCTAGTGTTGGTGTGGCGGCCGACGTATCCACACACCAGGACCCTGACTTCTGATTTTCGACCCAGTGCATGAAAACACTGATTGTGAGTGTGTTTTCAAGATTCTTCTTTGTGAACTCCTTGAGTCATATTACTTTGTATGACTTATTGAATGAGGCGCATCTATTCCTTATCAGGATTTCACTTCAATGACAACCAGCTAGGGTTTCCGAGGGAGTACACGATGAGAGCCCACTGAACGATGAGGATCCGGTTTAGGGCCCTCTTACTATGTAGGCACCTTTAGGTGGTGTATTAGCACCACCACCACCCGTTGGCCAGTAGAAGCCACTGGTTTCATTAGAGGCGATTACTGGAGTTTTCCGCTTCATTGTGACACTAGTAGAGCATATTTTAATATTAGATAGTAATATTTTTCAGTGAGCGACCGTGATGATGGTCCGAATTGTGATGAGGTTTCGGTACTTGGACCATTTTCTGAGATGGTTCATTCGGGTAGTGTGCCGACTATATCACAGCCTATTGGTCAGCAGACACTACCGGCGGTACCGTTAGTGGACACTTGTAGGCTTAGTGCCTTACATGTGTTTTAGCACTAGATATACATCAAGTTCCGAGGTGATCCCGACCCACATGCAGCTAAGGATTGGCTTGATGAGGTGGCTGAGAGTTTTCTAGAGCTTATACAACATCAACATGATGATGTGTAGGTAGATGATTACTCATCGAGGCATACCGATCTTTCCTAGTACGCGATGAATACGATACAATCAGTTATTTAGATCTCAGACCTCTAAATGAGGTGTGTTTAAGGATATCTGAGCCAATACTTATTCCTCTAGGGATTCCTATGTAAATTAGGGTGATAGATAGAACCTCTGTGGTTGAAAGTTCACTAGTTGAGAAGATGCAGCCAGTGAATGTTAGTAGTTGGAAAGCATGAATCCGGCCCCAGTCTCAATGACATGAGCATGTAAAATTTTTCCAGAAGATGAAGTGTTAAGGACAGGTGAACCTGTAGGGAAGCAGATGTGGAAGCAGATCTCAGAGAGCAGCATGATGTGGTTAACATTTCGACATTGTTCAACCACCCTCATTTGTTGTCCCAAATAGGCTCATGGAGTTGAAGGGAAGGGGAAGAGTGTATCTACATGCGGTCATGAAGTTTTACCCAAGGGCTCTAAGAATGATTTGAGGTATGGTCTATTTCTACAACTAGCTTCCATATCAATAGAAATAGGTAACAATCATTACTTCCTTCCAAGAATCTTGTCGCAAACCTAGAGTTTCCGGTTAAACCGTTGAACTAACCATCATGTCTGGAGAAAACATTGGGAGGAGACTCGATAATCACAGATACACCGATGGTGTGATATGACCCTTAAGGCGAGAGTTTCGGTTGGAACCTCTTGGTGAAAACGTTGAGGCCTTATGACGTTAGTTTGGGTATGGACTGGGCAACTACTGTTCATAAAAATATTGAAAGTATTAGGAAAAAAGGTTGTGGTTTATTTACAATGTTTGGGTGGGGTTTTACTTGGTTTGCGAAAAGGGAAACCCGGGCAGCATAGGATGGAATCATGCATAAGAGGGTGCAGTCGATCACTCATGAGTCGGCCAGACATTTCTTTGTGCCATAGTTCTCCAGAGTTGCAGCACCGCTTCAGCATTGATGAAGAAGGGGAAACCCTTCATGTGGTCGAAGAGATTCCAGCAGAGCATTCAGGAGCTGATGCAGAGGTTGACTAGTGCGCCCATCATGAGGATACCAAAAGTGGTCGTTGGGTATGTAGTTTATTGTGACGCATCAGGGACCGGACTTGAGTGTGTCATGATGCAAGAGTGAGTATTGATCGCATATGGTTATCGGTAGTTGAGACAGCACGAATAGAACAATGCTACCCATGACATGGAGTTAGCAGATGCGGCCTTCGCAATGATGATTTGGCAGCACTATATTATGGGAAAAGGTTTTATAGTCTACTCTGACTACCAGAGTCTCAGGTATATCTTCTCTTAGAAGTACCAGATCCGGAGATAGTGGTGATGGATTGAGATTCTCCAGGACTATGACTTCGAGATAGTCTATACTCTTGGGAAGGGGAACGTTGTAGCCGAAGATCTCAATAGGAGATCAGGAATTCCGCAATTATGAGAGACGATGGATCACCTATCCGTATTGTAGATATCCATTGTGGATAGAGATGGATAAGTCTTTCTGCATTCTCTCACATTCAGTCATCCACTTCTTCAGCAAGTCAGGGTGGCAAAACGTGGGGATGTTGACTGTGAGACGCGATGTGCTCAGATATCCAAAGGGTAATCACCTGATTGATTCTATGAAGGTGGGGATCATTTTACTCTCTTTAGTGGGCGTACCATGGTACCTGTTTCACATTAGGAGGAAGTGTATAGGTAGTTCCACACATATCCTTTAGCGGTACATCCTGGAGTGAAAATATGTATTAGGACCTCCAATGATAGCACTGGTGGCTAGGTATGAAGAAATCTATATCAGAGTTTGTCTCACGATTCCTCACTTGTCAGCATGTGAAGGTGGAGCACCAGGTTCCAGCATGCTTGGTTCAGCCCTTAGAGGTCCCAAAGAGGAAGTGGGATGGGATATCCACGGATTTCCTAACGGGACTTCCACGTACATCCAGAGGACACAAATCTATATGGGTGATTATCGACTAACTCACCTTGGAGTCCCACTTCCTACCGATCAGAGAGCAGGGTATAGTGGAGAGAAGGGCGCACCTCTACATATGGGAGATCGTACGGCTTCATGGTGTTCCATCGAAGATCATCTTCGATTGAGATTCTTGTTTCACTTATCGACTATGGAAGGGGTTGTAAGAGGCTTTTGGGATATAGCTTCACTTGAGCACCGCCTTCCATCCTCAGAAAGATGGTCAGGCTGAGAGGACCATTCAGACTCTTGAGGACATGCTCTGTGCATGCATCCTCTACTTTGGTTGTTGCTGGGAGGATCACTTACCCTTGTTGGTGTTTGCGTATAACAACAGCTACCACTCCACCATCGGGATGGCACCGTACGAGGCACTGTATGGCCGACCTTACAGATCACCTCTGTGCAGGCCTGTCCTAGGGGAGTCAGAACTTATGGGACCAGAGATGGTACATGCTACAACAAAGAAGTTGGAGATCATCCAAGATGAAGACTTCACAGAGCAGACATATGTCTTATGCTGATAGGAGATGGAGACCACTAGAGTTTGATAATGGTGATCATGTCTTTATACGAGTCTCACGTTGACAAGTTCTATGAAGATTTGAACGAGGTGGAATGTTATCTTCATGATTCATCGGACCTTTCTAGTTCCTGAGTAGGGTAGGCATGGTGGCGTACCGCTTGGTCCTTCCACCTTAGATTCACTGGGTGCACGACATCTTCCTTGTATCTCAGTTGAAGAAATACATTCATGACCTGTCCTACATCAGCGATCACATGGAGATGGATATTGATGATAGGGATACATTCACGAATGTTCCAGTGGAGATTTTGGATCGACAGGATTGGGTCCTTCATGGACAGTCGATTCCTCTGGTGCGCGTTCACCGGCAGCATGGGAACCACCAAGTGAGCACATGGGAGAGGGAGGCCCAGATGCATGCTCTGTACCCCCATTTTCTTCCTTATTGTGATTTTTAGCTTATGAGGATGTAAATCCCTAAGGTGGGGAGAATGTAATGACCCAAAAATCTTATATGAATTTTTTTTAAATATATGGAAATTTTACCAGCCCGCAGTGTCTAATGGCGCTTGATTTCGAGGCCTGTTGTGCCCAGAATCAATTTCTGAACATTTGTTCACATACGTTCAGTAATCATAAGTGCGGGATTTTATATCTTTTAGACCGATGGACAGAAGTTAAATCCGAGGACACCGTTAATCTTGCAGCGCCAACATTTTCTTAAGGAGACTTTCCCCAATGTTGCGTTTTATCGAGGTAGGAAGTTAATTTTTGGGGTTTCTATATAAATCAGATAAAAATATGTCTAGAATATTTTTATTTGAGTGGTGGTTTAATACTCCATGGAGAAGATAGAGGTGGGACCCACCATCGCATAACCTTCCATGGGAGGATATTATGTGGTGGGGCCCACATGAGCTTAAACCTCCCTTAAACCCCATTTAACCTCTTGAGTTTCCCATTAATGGGGAAAACTCATGATCTACCATCATAATGGTTCCAAAGCCCTCTTTATTAATTAAGACTCTCCATGTCCCTTGTTTTTACTTTTGAATCCATTCCTCTGCATTAAATTAATTGAGTTGTCACATTTAATTAATGACAACTCTTGTATCGTTGTTCCATAAAAATAATATAGAACTTCCTATATTATTTTTTATTAGTTTTATTTGGTGTAAACATGGGGATAATCCATGGAGAGTTATCCTATCCAACTAAGAACCATCATCTGAGATGAACACCTCTTATTTCTAATGAATAAAGTGAAGAATGCTGGCGACATCTTTCATTCTTCGACATCTTATGTGGACTTATTCTCCCTTCTCCTACCGGAATAATGGTGGGAAGATGCCCCCCACGAAGAAAGATGTCAATTATGACGTCATCTCCTACCGACGTCAATGAATTGATGTTGCCTCTTCCGTGACACGTCAACATTCAATGACTAATACGTGGTAGGGTTTGAGTTGAATTCATTGATTTTTATTCTTCACTCATCCCTGGTTTATTTGTTGGCCAATTTTTATCACCTACCACGAAGGGAATGGGCCGAAAAAACATCGCCCGACCTCCCTCTGTTGGTTATTGATTGGTTGACGATGGTGGTGGTGCAAAGGCGCCACCTGAAGAGAGAACCATGGTGGAGCATCAGCGGCCGACGACAGGCCGGTAGCGAGGTAACCGGCAGTGAAATGCCGCCGAAAAAAGGTGTGGAACCATCGTGTCATGCGGAGGATCCGCAGTACGCAGCTAAATTGGGCCGTGGTGGAGGAGGCGCGACGTTGTCGCGCCGTAAAGTGGAGCTGAACTCCAAGACCAGGTAGGGTCGCGTCGGTGGAGGCACGGTGCTATTGCGCTGTGCAGAGAGCATGAGGACTGTGAATCCATCACAGCATGGTGGAGGAGTGGTGGCAGCCGACTGGGCTATCTTCTGTGGAGCCGGACGAGCAGGACTAGCCGGGTCCCGTGGCCCCTGAACCGGCGCAACACGCCGGTTCTGTTCAACAAACTGGGGAGGGGAGTGAAACCCCCCCCCCCCCCTCGTGTGGCCTGCTGGGCCACCCATGGCTAGGCCTCCCCTCAGCTGGGATGCCTAAGGCCGGGTCTCCCTCGGCTGGTCCGCCCATGGCCGGGCCACCGAAGGCTGGGCCCCCTCATCTAGGTCGCCCACGGTCGGGCCGCCCTCGGGCCGGGCCACCCTCAGGTCGGTCCATCTCTTCAGGTCAGGTCGTCCCCTCAGATTGGGTCACTTCCTCTGACCGGGTCAGACCCCGGTTCAGACCGATTCAGGCCTGGTCAGTCCGACTCGGTCAGATCAGACCCGGACCCATTATGGCCGATTACACCATTTAGCCCGAACCTAGGGCTACAAGTGTCTGTTTTACATACTTTATGGGGCGATGGAATTAATGGAGCGAGATGATTCTTTTGGAATACTCCACTTGAGGTTTGGATGCAGTTGGGGTAAAGACATTTTGGTTCTAGCCTAAAAACTAACCGGGCCCTTGGAATGGAAATGCCAATAACTCTCCGACTGGCCGTCCGATTTACGCATCATCTATCATGTTGGGTTCCTTATAATGAGATGGAACTATTGGATACATCAACTCAGGACTTCGTGATTATTGATGTATCGATACTTGGGGCGAGAGCAGACTCTCCCAGAATCGGGCATGCTGTGTGTGGGAACCCTAGGGCAAGCTGCGACTGAGATGACCGGATCCTCTGTGGGTTTCACTACGATGATACAATACCAGAATCCACTATGGGTTCGACAGAGATTACTACTCTAAATAAATCCTCCATGGGTTCGACAATGATGACTACTGTGCCAGTATCCTCCATGGTTCTGACAGTTCTGACATCTGTTTGTATATCCTCTATGGTTCCGACAGAATAGCTGGTCCTACATCCTGTGTGTTTCTGACAGCATAGCTGGTCATTTATCCTGTGTGGGTCTGATAGCATAGATGAATCAGTGACTAAATCTAATCATCTCTATCACTCTACAAAAGATGTATACATGTGTGAGCTGAGTCTTGATTTTCAATCATTATCATCATGGTGATAAACTTTACATACTTTATGGAATGGGATGTCCTTGGGCTCGAGAGTTGGAGATGGAATGTGTTTGATAACTTAGGTATATGTATGGGAATATAGCTATGTAAGGTTTTTTGATATTTCGTGATTGTATCTTACTACTGTGGTTTATCCTTAGTGGATTTTGGGTGACCTTCGGGGGTCTTGGGTTCCCCTACTGAGTATTGTTACACTCAACCCTGCACGGGATTCTACCACCCCTTGTTGTGTTCTGTGTAGACGACGATAAGCAGCGATCGAGGGTAAGGGTGATGGATGGGAGGCTACTCTGAGCTGGACTAGATGGAACGTTACTCTGGGATGTGTTGTTCAGGTTTTGTACCTACCATTCAGGTAGGATACCCGGTGGACGATCGAGGAGTTGTTTTCCATTTTTACTTGTACATGTTCTTGTTGTTCAGTTGGGTTTTTATACTGGCCCATTTACTTTCAGCACAACCATTGTATTTAGTTTAACTTAGTGTTTTTCTTCCAATTGTGTAATCTGATTGTGTGTGATTTATTTTTATAAAGGAAATTCCTTCCCACCTTAGGGATTCATGCCTTAGGTTCTAGACTCCATCCCCTGGCCTATGGAAGGCAGGCTTGGGGTAGTCACGACACGGGTCCCAAGGACGGGTCGTGATAGGTTTGGAAAACCATTCTCCCCCAACTGTGAGGGTACCTCATTATTTATAGTGAGGCAGATGGTTAACACACAGTTTCCTAACAGCACTATGAAATTTTGACCCCCCCCCCCAGTGTAAAAATGATGAAAATGAACAAAAATAACACATTTAAAAAAAAACATACTCATCTATCCTGTTTCCAATTTCCAACTCCAAAAAACTTATTTATTTACATTGGAGGTCCAAAACCCCATATCCCATTGTTTCGTATCACGTTTCAACATCTGGTGTCTGATAGATGTTCTATTGGTATTATTGGATTTCACCCCGTAGGAGCTTAGATACATTATCTCATTACAACATTTTACTTCCCCAAAATGATTCTATTTTGATGTAGAATCAAAATCCTATTTTTTTATGGTGTTGATACATTATTCAGATTTAATTTGATCAAGAACAAATTAAAGGTTAATACTGGATAATGACTATAAATTGTTTCAATATTTGTGGTCTATGACTCATCCATCAAGTCACTTTTTTTCATAGACTATAATTGTTGTTTGAACAAGGATGTAATTGATAATTTCTTTTTTAATTCATATTTCATTCTTAAAATCATCATTCTCATATTCCATATCCATTCCCATATATGATCTACAAATAATTGGAGGTTGATACCTCAAAAAATTATACCTCATGTAGGGGCCTACCATAATTATTACTTTGTACCCGTTGTGTTTTTATCTAACACACCATTTGGGTGTCTGTGGGTTTAAACTTATAATGCTAATCATTCATAAAATAAATGGATGTTTAGTTGTAAATTAAAATTACATGTACATTACAACATGACCTTATAAAATAACTATTTCAAATTAATCATTGAATTATATAAATGGGAAATGGGATGTATATATATATATATATATATCTATTCCTGATAATATATACTTGAATTTCATATGGTTTCATGTCAAAATACCTATTTGTAGGATATGTAAATGTTAAGGACAAAAACAAATAATTGATGTTGTAATAAAGGTAAGAAATGGGTTCATTTCATTGTTATAATTTATTTATAGTATTGATGGTAATTTAATGACCAGTTGAATAATCACATGGCTTGAGTATTATCTAGACATAATTAATGAATGAATTATATCTATGGTGCATATTTCATAGGGCATGTTTGAAATTCATGGAGAGATCAGACTTTATCGAGCCATGGATTCCCAAGGGAAAGAATTTAGAACTCATATGAATGAATTATAATTAAATGAGATGGTTTCCAAGGGAGACACCAACCTTGGAATATGGTCCTTGTCTACAATAGAATTCCCAAAACAATGATGTAGGGTTCATCCATTATCCTTTAGATTTTAGGATTCATTAGATACAATCCTTTGATCCATCACGATGTCTTTGGACATGTGGTACAAGGGATTTATTCTATTGGTCCCTATACTGATTAGAACATTATACATTGGATCATATCCTTCACCTTGGTTAGAACAACTAATAGCAGAATGTAATTTTTTATTCCCCTTAGATAACACTCAACCACCTTCAGTCATGTTAAATGTAATTATTGAATTGGATAGACCACTGAGGTCAAGGATTCCTTTGTTATTTCCTTGGATAAACTTGTACTATTATCTCCATCATATAATGCTTATTTTATTTCCAATGATCATATTCAAATATTATCATCATCAATTCCTTCTTGTACCAGGGATACATTATTGTAGTAAAATTATTATAAATATAGTATCCCATGGTCTGAAAATGGATCCACTAACTCACTTATTATGAAATAGAAAATAATTAATTAAATTATTACATGTTCAGATAGAAACTGTGGGTGAATATAGAATTCGGGTATTTACTTTTATATACAACTTCATATTTATATATATCGTAACAAAATTTTAATTTATATTTCAAATATGGATAATATTGATGTCATTAGTGGTGGGATACCATGAATTATCTCACATACTATCAATGCCTCTATTGGAACCCAGTAAGATTATATGTATGAATGTGTTGTTATGGGGGGAGAATTTTTCTTCAAACACCTGATCATGGTTACATTCATTAGGATAATGATTGGTAGAAAATTTTGGGGCACATTCTTGGGATACTAGATTGTTTTTTGTTCATTTTTCCATCTATTGTATAAAATGTATAAAATTTTGTAATTTATACGATTTTTATAGATTTATAGGGAAATTAATTACATTATTATCTAATTTTATATGAGATTATGTTCCCATGTTTAATTATTAACTATTTCTTGTTTGTTTTTTTCTTCATCCAATATGGTGTGGTACTAGTTCATTTGTTATAGTTCTAATTTCTATTGTTCTCTAGGTTTATATATGATTCTTATATTAATTAAATATTTTTATATATCATCTATGCTTGAATATTTTAATGTAGGAATGGAATCCCCAAGGACACTACATAGGCCTTCACTGCACATCAGCAGTCTCTCGGGTACGTGGTGGAAATCTTGAAGACATGTGCCCAACAAGGCTCAGGGATCCTTTGAGTTGAACATAAGTATAAGACATCAAAAATTTAAAGAAGATTGAATCATTTTTATATTAATGTATGTACCATGCAATAAAATGAAAAAAAAAATCATTTAAATGATTCAATAATAATACACATAAATTTATAAGGAAAAATTATGTAGTTGTGGTAGAAAATGAATAGAGGCTTCAACAATTCCAAGAACTGTCGATAGTCGATAGTGATGAAGAGATTTTGAGATCATGATTATTTTATGTTTTTAGATAATATGATGAATTACATACAATGATAATTTTGATGAAAATATACTTGTATCTTCATATTAACTAAATGACTGACAAACAATTGATAGGCATAAAAATTTCGTAGATAAGACATTGGTAGTGTATAAAAGGAGGATAAAAAATACAATTCAAGAACCATTATAAAGATTGTTTGATCCAATTTGATTTCGAGGTAGTGGATAAGTATGATAAAATGGTCAATCAATGAATGATGAACATGACATAGTTGAAAATAATTAGAAATGAGGGATTGAATTGAGGATATGAGAAAATAATATCATACATAACAGAGGGGTTTTCTATAACATGATTAATGAATATGGAAGAATAATTTGAAATAAAGAATATATTATTTTTAATCGATACTAAAAGATATAGTTTCTCAATTTGAATGGAACAATATCACCTGTTTCATTTCTGGGGGAAATTTTTTTTATTGACCTGAGTAGTGAAAATGAAATTCAGGGAATTACATATTGATTTCACGTCAAATTTTCTCAATGGTGTTCAATAAGAAAACATTAACTTAAAATAAAAAATTATTTTCACAAGAAAGAAGATTATATAAATGTGTGTTGGTTATAGATGGAAATATACTTATTGATATAGGGACCAAGGGAATGGTATTGAAAAATTGATCATTATTTGAAGATTCATAGTTTATTGCAAGATGAGTGTATTAGAATGTTAATTTTAATGATGAGAGAAATAAAATAAGAATGGTTATAGTATTTTTTGATGAAATAATATTTTGTGGATAAAATTATGTGATGTTAACATAGTTTATAGAAATTAATAAATTTCAGATGGAAATGTTAAATAATATAGAGATAAAATTTTCTATTTATTAAAATTTACATGGTAAGGACCTAGAAATTTATTTTCTCAATAAAAATTTTACATGGCTTCTATGAGAAAAATTTGAATTAAAAATTAAAAAATAGAATTCATTACTTTTCACATAATTTAAATTTTCAAGGTTTAATACAGTAAAAGCTATCAATATTACAGAATACTAAATGATCGTTTTTAGTATATTGTAAATAATAGTGCAATGAAATAATATTGTTTTCTACCAAATCTTGGGAACATACTGTTACATCCAAGTCCATTCCATGAGGATCATATTTTCCACTTTGGTCCTAGCCCACATGGTTTCTCTTTTCCCTGAGCTCTGGCCCTCATGAATCTCATAGAAAATTCATCATTATGGGAGAGCTATCCACACTATAATATTAAGGGTTTCTTCATGATCCACCTCCTTCGATATGGGATTTATATAATATTACTCCCCCATAAAAGGGAAAAATTTCCTCACTAGAAGATAAAAATGGGTACTGAATATGATACTATTTGTATGGACCTAGTCCATCCCTTGATCATCATATTGTTCCATTTGTGCCCAGCATGTACAGTTTTTCATTCCCTGGGATCTGGCCCATAAGAATCCCCTAAGAAAATTCCTAATGATTGGAGATGTATCTTCACCACCCTATAAAGGGGTTTTTCGTTGTCCTCATCGTTTGATGTTGTATTTCTATAATCCCTTTTTAAAAATAAATTATTTTTTTGACATCCCAAATGAAATTTATGGAATCATTATAATTTTATTATGATGGATAGCTTTTAAAAACATTTTTATACATAGTCCTTCCATTGCAGTAAATAATTTTTATCAAATAAATAAATAAAAATGTATTTATAATATAATTTTAAAATCATTTATTGTCGTTTCATTGTTGTTTTTTAAATTGAATCATTCAAAACTATTTTAAAAATGTCAAAAAGTTCAATTATATTAATTCAAATAAAGAATGTTAATTTTTTAAATCAATACCTAATTCAAAGACATAAATTTCAATGAAAACGAATTTAAAATATATTTTAAAATATATACAATGTAACATAGAATTTATTCAATTCATAAAATGTTTATATATTAGAAGAGAATTTCCACTCAAATAATGACATGTTCAATTCAAAGAGAAAATTGTAATAGTAAAATTTATGGTGAATTATAAGTGTGAATTTCATAAACATGTTTTAGAAATTATAAAGCTATGAATTAGTCTAGTAATAATGAATTAAAAAAATAAAAAATATCATTGAAACACCTAATTGGAAGTTTGTAATCCAACCACAAACATCCAAGATGTGCCGCCTTTGATGGTGATAAACAAAATATAATAAAATATGTATTCAATGAAGAGAGAAGATATCCTAGATCTACAATTACACATAAATAAATCATAATCCAACAAACAAATCCATAAAAACTTTTTTAAAGAGAGAATCAGGATAATAAGGGAGATCCATAAAAATAGCAGAAGAACTCAACGAAAGAGAATATATCTAATTTGATTGGCATATTGATTTTCCAAGAGATGAGTTTTGGGAGTAAAAATGGATCTAGAGGAACCCAAATTATTAACAATCAATTTAGGTTCTAGAGGGATGTGTTTAGGGTTAATTGGGGGTGGGGGTTATAATTTTTAATAATATTTTAATTACGTTAATTACTTTGTGCATTGTTTCCAAGGATAAGTTACATAGTCTGTATTTACAATGCACAATTAGTGCACCTATAAAAAATCAAAAATATGTTTTTCCTGGATTTTCTATACTATTTTTCAACCAATGTGCTATTCTTTAGACCCCATATTGTACAGGATTCACACATTTTCAAACTATGCTCAAATCATTCAAAAACATTTCCAAGTTCAAAAAATGATAAAAAAATCAAAAAAAAACTCCAGAAACGTCCCGCGAACATACATAACCAATGAATAATTATATAATTGGTTTAAAACCCACAAAAAAGCAACATTATGATACTACCTTCCTACTATCAGACATTATATGATAAAAATATCTAGTACAAGAGTTTGAACATCATGACAAAATAGTAACTCCCACCCATATCATGTGAGGTGAACAATACATGGTCAAGAAGTGAGACTTCCCCAAAGGAAAACAAAAAACAAAACTCTAATATCATATTTCCAAGCTCATCACATGTCTCTAAAAAATAGGAATACTAGAGAGCTCACATATGTATCTTAACCATATAAAGACTCACCAAAAGGTTATAACATAAGGAAAGAATGTTTGTTCAACACAAATAAAAGGCTTAAACTATTCAATAATGATAAACGTAAATTTTCAAACATATACAAGAAATATATATAACTGAAAAAGATTTATTCCATTTTTAATTAATCAATGTAACCTACTATTTTTCAAACTGAGCCTCAAATGCCGATGAGGCCATTAAAATAAATGACAACACCACTATTCCACAATTCAATCAAAAATCCACATCATACTAGTTAACAGTGTACATTCAAATATATATACATGTACAAAATGGAAGAAAACAGAAAACCATGTAAATGATCAATAGGAACCACTCCTTCCCAAGAGAGATGATCTATTACCACTAAATTGAGCACTAAAAAATCTTATTGAAATAAGAGAAACACTATGTAACAAAAAAATTATATCTTGAAGAAAATAAATATTACTTCAGAAATAGAAAAATAATGAAAACCTTGTTCAACAATATATAATAAAAAATATCTCAAAATAATGGTTTTGCAAAACAGAGACGCAACATAAAGTAAAAACAAACACTATTTCCACTCTAACATCAGAAACAACAAGGTAGATCAATATTAACCTCATTTATAGACAAACTATTGGCATCTAGAAGCTCCTACATTGGGTGAAAATATTATTTCTATGTCCTATGGTTGGATCTATATTATCATGAAAAATCTTCTTTCCCATAGAATAAAGAATATATTTCTGATATAAATTTTCTTTTCTGATCATACAACTTATACAGAAACATAAATTGACCTAAGTGTCCACACATATACAAACACATATAGATTTTGAAAAATATTATTAGAATTATTATGATCTACATACTAGAAAAAAATGGTAGTCTTTTAATTTATAGGAATATTCTGGATTTCCTCAATTTTGAATTTTGAATTTATCAATTCCCACTATATTTCTAGTTTCATTTTATCTTAATATTCCCTTTCATGCTTCCCTGGATTATATATAAACCATTACATAGGCATGGTTGTTAAATGGTATTGGTGAATACCTTTCATAAAAGAGATAGACATACTGAATTCACCATCAACAGTACAAGGTATGAAACCTATCAAACATGAAAACATCTTATCATACTTTGAAACTAAAATATCATCTTGACTAAAACATTGAAACATAGAATATTTATCCTTCTTCACTACCTATAGTCACTTTTATTGAATTATTATTGACTTAAATAATTACCAAGAAATTATTTCATAAATAAAAAATTTCGTTACACATTCAAACAAATCCAAACCAACTCCATTAAATATGGAGAGGATTGACTTGAAAATCAATAATTTAAGAGAATTAATGGTACCAATGATCAAATAAACATATTATAGCCACTAAACACACTCAAGAGATTATAACTCTCTTATATAAGAAGGTGGAAATAAACTCATGATGTTATGGATGGGATTCAATGGATATAAGCTATCTTAATACATGAAAAAATATTGATTCAATATACAATGGTTGACAATGGATTCAACTTCTGGACTACATGAGGAACTGCCTCAAGGACCGACCTAAGGGTCTAACATTCGTTCATTCATGAAGGAATTTATGGGTGGTATTTATAAACATCACATAACACATGCATATAAACTCATGAATCAATACACTCTAAAATATCACAGATTATTTTTAAGATAGTCAAAAACCATTTTATTAAAACTGTTATTTATTTCAAAATTCATAAGATTTATCCCATTATCAAAACATTACTCATTCCTTTCAAATTGAAAAATCAGTTTATAAAAATAATTTTATTCCAAAAACCATTTTACCTACACATGAAAATTATTCCATTGTTTTAGATACATTAATCTCATTTTCCAATTAAAAACCATTTCCATTTAAATACACTAAAAAATTAGTGATAAAATATTTTTGACCACATCACTTAATAGTCATTGATAATTATTTTTCAAACACAACATTTCATAAAACAAATATTTTACACAGAAAAAATTAATCAATGAACATAAAAAACATATTTAATGACAACATTTAGTTCTCCCAAGTGGATTAAAATTATAAAAATGTATATAATTTGAAAAAAAAAATTAAGAGCATAAAATAACCCACATCCATAACCCACATAACCAACCTCAAATAAGTGAATTCATGTGTCCTAAAATAGATAATTTATTATGTTCATAACCATTTTAGAAATATAAAACACTTAGTATTAGGTGCTGGTAAACCACACACTGACCTCACAACTATTCATGGTTGAATTTACAAAAATGCCACACTGATTACTCATAGAAGACTAGGGCATGAAAACATGGTGCCATTTGGACCATACATTCATTAGGTTTCAAAAAATAATTATATATTCCCAAAATAAATTATTACCTCATTGGGAATATAAATATAAGTTATCATTAAAATAAATAACTCAAAACAAATATTCATTTTCTAACATTCATGGTAACTCATGTATCATTTTGAAGGGGTGGTGATCATGCACCCACTCATAGAATACCTCTCATGTAATTAAATATTCATAATATCAATTTGTCATGCATAACTCAAAATTTCATATGGATTTTCAATTGAAGTATTTACTTGTAACGAAATACCTCCTTTGATATAAATTATAATGAACCCACTGATGATACCATCTAATCCTATACCCAAGTTAATTCTACACTAACTCTAAGATTGTTCCCAATATCCATGGTTAGGGTAAATGCACATGGGAATTAACAAATATGAATTGGGAAACATTTCTCCAAAAAATTATTACAATTTTAGATTTCATTTTCAGAAACATCATTATATATATATATATCAATACATATATACCAAGTAAAATGAGACACTATGAAAACTGAAAGGGTAACATAACTACTACTAGCCATCTACTGGTGGTCCATGACCAACCAAAATGTCCTAAGATAGCCAAACGTGGCCACCCGATAATGAAACTATAATGTAATTCATGAGTACAAATACCTTCTATAATAAAATATAATGTTTAAAACAAAAAAACTTACAACAAGGGTGTGAGATAAAGATACCATTAGGATTACACAAAATATTCATTATATTTAGTCTATAAGAGGTTTAAAATTTGGTAAAATTTTAGTGAAAATTCAAGAGTAAGTTGAAAATTTAAACATAGTGTTTTAGAATTTTAAAAAGCATTTATTAAAATAAATCAGTAAAACAATAAATTTCACATCAGAAGAACTAATCGTTTTATTGATATTATTTAAAACTCATTTCATTAAAAAAATTAGATAAATAATTATATGATATTAATATCCACCTAAAATGTCATGATGATCAGGAGTTGATAAAACAGGTTCAATTTTCATAATAGTAATTAATGAAGCAATAAAGGAAACACTTATGCCAAATTGTGATAATAAATGTTGTCATGTATCGATTTCATTTATATTGATTCCATGGTTACAACATAGGTATGATAGAGAGTCCACCTCAGAAAATCAAATCAAATACAACATGACCAAATTTAGGTCATACATATAGTCACACATGAATAAATAAAACTAGATCCATGCACACTCACTTTCATAAACAGAAGTCCCTGGCCTAAACCCTTCACATTCTCTATAGATCCACCATATGGTTGTGAGCCTCCTAGTTAATAATATATATAGGAAATATGATCTAAATATTTGAGTTCTGATACCTAGTAAAAATAGGTGGGTGTTGTAATTGATTTATGAGGATCACAAGAGGATCATTGTCAAACATAGTTAGTATCCCTAATAACACATCTCACACACATTCCTAATTCTATCAATTTAATTCCTTTTACAGCACCCAACAATTAAAATTTAAAAAATAATCTTACATAAATATATAATTACAAGATATGATCATCATAATGTTCCAACTGATCCTTCAAGAATCATCAATTAAATTCAAATACCTTTCAATAACTTGACACATTAAAAAAGGCAATTATAACTTCTGTAATTCCAAATTCATCATTAAAATTTGAAATATGACAATAATAAAATCATCGATTCCTTTCAAATTATTTTAATCATTCTAATATTCAAAAGAGTAGTAAGTATCACTTCCTTTAATAATTCATCATTACAAATTATAAATGGTACTAAAAATTATATTTACATTCAAGCATCACAAAATTATTTAAAGAAATATTAATATTTTTAAATGATTGTATTAAATTTAAAAACATTGTTCTACACCCAATTTCCATGTGGATAAATATTTTCTTAAAAATAACAGGACGTCATTTATTTCCAAAATATGTGAAAATCATTAAATGGGGGTTCATGGCCATTTAATAAATTCAACCATTTGAAACTATTTTGAAAACATAAAATAGTTCAATTCATTTAATAAATAATGTTACGTCCTTATTTCAAAAAAAATTCCAAATCCATCAATTTTACCAATATACTCTTTAAATGATCATTTAAAGTAAATCTGAAAAAACATGGAACATTAGAAATTCATAACAAGGTGATGGATTTCAGGATAATAACCAGTCAATTATTGTCATGTTCAATTCAAAGATAAATTAGTCAAAGAATAATTTATGTAGAATTAAATGGATGAATTTAACAGAACATGTGTTATAAATTAGGAAACATTTATCTAATAATTTATTTATAAATAATGAATTTAAAAATTATGGAATGGAATAGAAAAATCAACTACGATATTATGGAATCCAACGACAAAAATTAGAGACGTGACACCTTTGATGTAGATTAATGAATCTATGAAAATAGATATTTAATAAAGATAATGGAGATCCTATATATAAAAATTCATTTCAATCCATCAAGATCCAACCAAAAATTATAATATAACATTTAAGAAGAATTAATCATGGGAATAAGGGAGATCCATGAAAAGAAGAGAATAACTCACCCAAATATAATATATCCAATTCATTTGGAACTTCCATCTATAGAGAGATGTTGTTTGGGGATAAAAATGGATATATGGGAGACTAAAAATATTTAGAAGTGATTTATGTTCTTGTGATATGAGTTTTGGGATAATTGGAGGTTTTAATCTAGTCTTGATACACTATAGACCTCGATAGTTCTCTCTTTAATGTGTACTTATTTTATGGTCCTATTGTGTGCACTCTTACTTTAGAATAAATAATGAAAAAGTTTTCAATGCACCTAGAAATGATCTACAATAACTTTTTCATTTTTTTCATGAACTCTTTTTTAAATTGGTTTATAACTGTGAGACCCCTAATTTTCAAGCTGTATATTTTTTCAAACAATTCCCAAAATGCAGAGGAACCCTACAAAGGCAAACAAACAATCATAAAATTCAAGAAATAATCGATAAATTACCCATGAATATACCAAATCATTTGGTAATAAAATAATTTTTCCAAAAAAAATAATGGAAAGTTAAAAATAATATCTGGTTATTCCAAAATAACTACTTTTAAATATAGTGAAAATTAATTATTAGTATATCAATAGAATGGTGGATTTAAATTTACTATAAAATGGAAAATCCATTATACAGGTTTTGGGATTATAGAATTATATTATCTTAGTTTAGAATATGATCATAATTTGACATTAGGTGGTGAATTATACCTTGAAATACAAGGTATTTTTTTTGAAAATAAATATATAAGATTCCATTTCATTTAGAATCACAGAAACCGAATACACTATTGTTGATCAATGTGCAATATTGTTTTTGTGGGTGAAAAAACAGTTTGATGTTATGGGAGTTGAAGAGAAGTCCTGAATTAAAATCCATTATGATATGTAATGTGCTATAATTTATTTCCATATTCCACTATAACACTCATTGAAGAATCACATTGAAATAAAATATCATTTCAACTAGGATAATGTGGAGCCTGACCTTTTTAAAACATAGTATATTACCCCTATATTATTTTTGGTAGACATCTTGATTGAGGCCTTACCAAATAATGTGTTTCAATTTCAGTTACTAGATCAAGGAGATCAGTAATACCACACACTAAAATAGTGGGGATGTATTACACTATCTTTTAGAGGTATAGTATTTTTTTACATCAATATAATCAAATTTGTTATTTACCATGTTACAAACTAATAAAAAGCTACCTTTGGGTTCATTAATAATGGAATGAAAACAGTTTAGATATAAAATTGGGGGAGAAGCGGAAAGGGGTAGTATAAAAATATGGAGAGTTTTAAATATGATGATTCTAAATATGGTATATCGATGAAAAAGTATAATGAGCAATAAAAATGAGTTCATGATTCTATCAGCTAACATATGAACACTTCTTGATGTATGGGGTCACTCTCTCATTTTGTGTCTAGATGGTTTTGAAATATGATATCATGAAATATGTGATCTATTGATGAACATTTCATGATTCTAATGATTCTCATTCTTATCATACTCATGTGGTCATGAAGTATGGGTTTATAATGTTCTTTATCATTATATATTGTTATAAAAGGCTTTTCGTTTCACATATGAATGACTTATCATCAAGTTGATTCATGAAGTTATGTTTTTTGGTAAAACACCTCATATGGGGATATTGTATAAATAAATTAACCATGATTGCGATTTACTTTTTAATGAATTTTTTTCCAAATATTTGATGTTGTGGACTTAGGATGGTTTTTAGAGTATGCTTTCAGAGTTGGATTGAATTTCTTAAAAGATCACGTGGAGTGAGAATGTCCAAAAGGATCATGTGGAAGGATCAAATGTTGTGAAAATATCCTAATTTATCAAATATATATTACATGTGTTAATTGAAATTATGAGGGTGTTACATGATCATATGATGTACAAACCGATCACATGAAGGGATCAAATAATATTATGTTTCCAAATTCATCCATTTATGAGTTCTTTTGATGCAAAAGAAGGGATTAAATGATTTTAGAAGGATCTATTAAAGATATATTGAAATTAACATTATGAAATAATATGATGTTCAAAGGATATATTTAATATATCATGTGATAGTCATGAATAAAAAGAGATTTAAAATTAAAGAGATGTAGTATGGTCGCACTAAATCACAGAACCACACGAAGTGACTATTTGTTTCTTTGGTTTTTATGATGGAATTAGATAATGTGCATGAAGAGAATGAAGAGGACCACAAATTGATTTTCTTTGTATATCATACTGAGATCACTTGATTTCACAATTACGACTGTCGAGTTTATGGATTGTATGTGTAATCTCTATTTATGGTGTTATAGTGGTAGTATTTTTCCTATAAATACCCCCTAACAGATCATTAAGAGGGTACAATTTTTTCTTACACGGTTTTATCTGAATCAATTAATTTTAAATAAAATAAAAAAGTATTCTATTTGAATCACATGATCCTTGTAATGAGAAGAAAAATATTCTTAAGGGGTCTCGAGATTGATTCTCGCAATGGTATCCCTGCAAGGGATTGGTTTTCTGAAAATAATCTAACTATTTGGTGACATGAACATGAATAACATTAATAATTCTCATTAAAGCATTGTGTGATTATCATGAACAAAATCAGTTCATGTGGATGAGTCTCATGTAGAGGTATTATGGAGTTATCTATAAGAGGGATCATGTAGAAGAGTCTCACAATGAAGTTTCAAAGTGGGGTCTCAATGAGGGATATACTGTTGTGTTCCTGAAAAGGGATTATACATAGGGTGTAGTTTATGTAAGAGGAAAAGTCTCACCCAATTGTGATTTTAATACTACTAAAAAAATAAGGGAATAATAGAACAAAAAAGTGGTAATAATATATAACTGACTGTAATAATATACTTCTATATTATTAGAGTTCTCACATCTATATATAGAGAATTAGTGTTTCAAATTTTTTTTGATGGAAACACAGAGGGAGAGTTAGTCTACTCTAAACCATTTAAAATCGAATCACTATAGTGAATTGGTACATCAAGACACTTAATTTATATACTCCTTGGATGTACCCTGGTGAGGGTAGGAGAAGTAACTTTTTTTGTCATCTAAATCTTTTAATTCCAAATTATTTTGTTCTAAAATAGGGGGAGAGATAGAAGGATTTTAATGATGAATCAAAATTAGAATATGTAGCTTCATTAATATTTCATGCCTTAATTTACTCCCTCATCCCATATGGGTTTTAACAACGGTGGGATAACAAAACATTTATGATCATTAATCAAATATAATAATTGAAGGAATATAGAATTCGTTATCGGTATTTGTAAAAACTAAATGTTCCAGTTCAATGACTTTATAAAAACTCAATCCTCTTGAATTCTACCAATCTCAAATATATAAAATTTTATCTTTTATTATTATTATTGACTGAATGTTCTAATTCAAGAATTTGTTAATTTATTCAGCAGTAGGAACTAACTTCTAATCACATGGCATTAATCATTCATGTCTTAATTAAAAGTGTTTTTTCATTATAATCAGTAACAATAATAAATGGTGAGAAATTATATAAATTATGAATAATATTTTTTACCACCTAACGAAATAACTCATTCAAATAAATTTCTAAAAATATAAGAAACCACATAGATATATGATTGTACTAATATATTAATAATATATATCTTAATAATAAAATTAAAAAAACTCATTTCAACCAGAAAAACATAAAAATAATCAAAATGTATCAAAACATAGTATAAAAATTCAACCTATATGAATAATGTGATAATGAATATCATTAATTTCAATTTTAAATAATCTGAATTAATAAGTTCATAATTGGGATTTTATTTTGATGTATGTTTTCATCCCAAACTATGTATGTATTCTATGGGATTTTCTTATGTATCATTCCACACATATATAATTTTGGCTTCATATGAGTTAAATGTGTTCTATGGATACAATTCATCACTACGATGTATTAATCCTCATTTGAGTGAATCATGTTTTTATATGTGTTAATGATACACCAAAAATTATATAAATATACCTAAAATATAATAAAGCGTCGAAAATATTTGATAATTTTTACAACTGATAACTTAAACACCTTTCTTGGATTCAAAACTCAACATACATAATTATCTAACTCATAATGCCTATTACTATGATGTGGTATAACAATCAACATCTCTCATAATGAGTTTTTAGTAGATGTTCAATTGAACTTCATGTAGATATGAAAATTATTTTTGAACGAAGGCATTGTATTATACAAGTGTTACATTTTTTCGATATTTTTTAAGAGGTATTATAATTTTATAACGACGCATGGACATACAAATATTTACTTCTGAAATTGGAATGTAAAATCAATAAAATAAAACTCTCTTATGTGGAGTTAATTTATAATGTTCAACAATAATAAATATCTATAATATCAACAATATAGAGTGTCACCGTAGAGTTTCATATAGTTTTATAATTTAATATATTATGGATAGTGGTGTAGTGTTTCAACATAATGTTGAACAGAGATTAGAACACTGAGTTATTATAGAAGTTGAAGAGTTAATCATATGAAACATATATCAATGTAATGAAAATACTAATCCATTTTTATTTGTATGAAATTGAAACAATCATATAACTAGGAAAACAATTATATGACTCTTCAATTTCATTGTGAATTTAAAAATAAAAATATAATTTTAATGTTTTTAAAACTATTGATGTTTATAAATTCATAATAAAAATTAAATCTATATAATGAATAAATTACTAACTATAACATGTATTTGATTTAATGTAATTACAAAATCATAAACAACCAATAAATAACTAAATATATCCAGGGTTTTGAAAATAAAAAGCCTCCATTGTTATGAAAATTACAAAGAAGAACTATTTTTATTGTATTTAAATATCTCTATAAACTTTTGAAATATATCAGAATGTAAATATTTTATTGACATGATATTAAAAACAATTTATCAATTATACCCCCAAAGAATTAATATTAATTTATTATTATAAATAATTTTAAAATATTTAAGAACAACAATCGTTCATAAATAGTTTTAAAATCAAATACCTATATGATCGCCGTGAAATAATCCATTTAAAACATAATAGTATTTCATAACAAATATTTGTGATTAAATACTCAGCCTCAGCATTAGAAAATTCAAATTATGAAAACATTTTATAACTCCATTATATTATTATGTTTTAGTTGAGGGAAACATACAAAATGTAATATTTAAATCAATATTGTAGAACCCAAATTAGGAATAAAAAATAAAAAATGAAAAATGTTTTGAATGGAGGAAAAAACTAATGCCAATAAATACATTATCGAATATAATTATTAATTTTATAGTATTTATGTTGATATATATAATATTAGATTGATACTATCAAAACATGCGTAATAGAAGCATTATATCTTCCCTATATGATGTTAAATAAATTTGGATTCCAATCTTGTCTCTATTTATTTTATTATCTAATGAATGTAAATATTCATATAAATCCAATTTTAAATTAATACATATTTAAATTATAATTATTCAAAAATAATTATGAATAAATATTTTATCATTTTATCTTGTATATTTACTTTCAATTTGAAATATATCATATTTTCATTAAAAATTTAGTACACAAAGAAAAAATGTTAGTTAACCCATTGATCACATACCAAAAATATATTTCCAATTAATTTGAAATTCCATTAGTATGAAAATTATTTAAATAAATAAATAAAATATCATTAGTAAACATTATCATAGTTCAAAAAACATTTGAAATTTTAATTATAATAAAAATATTTAAATATTTTTTTTTACAAAATCCATTTTCAAATAAAATTATTTATTTATACAAAAAATGATCATGGTTATTAATTTAATGTGTAAATTTATTTTTAGGGTTTAAAAGGATGATTTGTGAAAGTAAATTTTCAAATCGTTATTGATGGTTAACAAAAAAACTTTTTAGAAATTATTAGCTTTAAAACACACTTTCTGCAACCATTTAAAATACACAAAAATTTTGAAATCATGTAAAATATTAATGAATATAAATATCCTCTATCCTAAAAAATGTAGTGATTGAACATTAAAAATCAACACATATTTCTTGTGATATCTTTCTAAAACACGAATATTCCTATGTATGGAGATATTACTAGAATTGTTCACTTTAATTAGATATATCTACTTAGTTTCTATAACACGATTATCGTTATGAAATCCAACAAGATTCCAAATATTATTTCCTTCAAATTGATCAAATTAAAAATATATAGATATTAACTAATTGGAATCACCAAAATCCCTATTTAGATATAAAATTACAAAATCCACATCAAATTCCGAATTATCAAAAATTGTTAAAATATGATATCTTTTATTTCATCATTTAGAATTTAATTTTTTGAATAATGATATTTCAGAGTTTTCTATTCCCAAAGTCTGATTGGGAAGAATATTATCCCCTTTTAATGTTACATTATTATTTTATGTTTACATTCACCGATATTACATTCGTTAAATTCATCATCATTATCAACTAAATATATAATATATTTGTCATTATTTTAAAAAAATTTATCCATCGATGGATTAATTATTATCTAAGTTTCCCTAATTATATACTCTCTAGGATATACATTTATTACATTATCGTTGAATAATAACTTTTTCACATTCATTATCAAATGATTCTCTATTACCCTTAATATTTTAAATAAACGTTATACAACAAAAAACACAAAAATGTCATATTATGGGATTATTTTCATAATGAAATTTTGTATTTTTTTAGTTTAATTTATTGATCAAATAAATTGTTTAAAATTTAACAATATGATTTAACTAATTTAGCCAAAAAATATTTTTTTACACTAAATACTGTATGCATACTTGTTTCGATTTCATGAATATTTATATTTTTACCTGTTTACAGCAAGATTATGTTGAAGATTTCTAGGTTTAGTCTAATTATTAATGTATCCATTTTAATAAAATTAGTGTTCATATTACTAAATTTTAAATAAAAACCCTTTTTCATTAATATTATAAAATGTTAAATTTCATTTTTTATCATTTTATTGTAACCATTCATTAATTAAAAATAATTTTTAATCGAATGTACAAAATTCATCAACAATTAAAAAAACATTTTTCTTTCATAATAAACTAGTCATTTTAATTAATCAAAATAAATGAAGATGTAATTATTTTAAACATAGAAAAATAATAAAACTTATTATATATAATAATGTTTCTTTTATGTTCTCAATTTTTAAAATAAAATGACATAAAATGTTATTACATAAATAAATGTTTTATAGTTAAATTACCCATACATGTTTGGGTGAATTATACAATTCCTGAAAATTTATATATCCTAACATTATATTAAAAATAAAATTATAAATTCTTATGAAATTTATGCACCTTACATTCTTCTCCATTTTTCAGAATAATAATTAGACATGATACTCTTACTTCTATTTCCATAAAATAATGTAATTTTTTATTTAAAAACTAGACATTTATTTTCAATGAACTAAAAACTAATTATATAATAAAAAAACTATAATATAAATATAATTTTTTTGAGACAATAATTTTATAGTACAATATAACACATTATAAAATTAATATATTTATTCCCCCATACCCTTAAATATTCCTTATAGAGTTATCATTAATGGAGAAAGGGTCTCTAACATATTAATTAAAATATACAATGTAACAAATGTCACCAATACAGTATCATGAGCATCAAAATCCAATTTATGATGTGTATTTAATATTTTAAGTATGTTCATTTAAAATAAATATTAATTAGTAATTATTTTTCAATCCATGGTATTTTGTGCCCAACCAAATTATTGGTAATACTCTAAAGAAAACATATTGATTTATCAAATTTATAATCGTTTTTTAGTTGATAATTTTTTAGAAATAATATTATTAGTATAGCTTCATGTACGAGTTCAAATGATGTCCTTGAAATGTGACCACCTATATTACATGACATAAATAAAATATTTCAATAAAATTCATTCCTATGACCTTATACATTCATAAATTTAAATAATTATGATAATATCATAACTATCAAAACAAGGGTGACTATTAATAATATATATTTTTTACACTATATAATAAATTGATTAATTTATAATTAGTATTAAATATTTCCCAATAATTATACACATAACCAAATCATATATATTCTTCATTTTTTTGTGGTCTTAAAAACCATGGGAAATAGATACATTAGAAAGGGGTGGTGTAATATGCTTGTTTTGGGTAAACAAAAGTGATAACAATTGATGATAAAAAGTGATCACAAGATGATCAAATAAGTATAATTAAAAAATATAATATTTTTATACCCAATAAACCATAAATTATAAATCAAGAAATAATAAACGAATACCTCATTAAAATGTATCATATCACTGAAACAAGGAATGTATGAGATTTTTGGCATATCAAATAACTCATTACTTATAACCTACTGGATCATCAATTAAAACATGTTTCTCTTACTGTATTTGGCTTCACCCGCTATTATATTTGGTTGACCATCCTTCAATCACATATTTACCATAGTGGATCGAGTCATTATAACTCATTTCTTAGTATCAATCTTGATGTAAAATCTTAAAAAATCAATTTGAGGGAGATATTTGACCCCAACCATCTTTATCCCAATATATGTGTGTGATACAAAATCTTATAGTAAAGAACCCATTGAAATAAATAAATTCATATGCCTATAAAATGGAATACTTTAAATAAAATAATTCTAATTCGATCATTAATTGTAACATGTTAATCCTTTTAAATGAAACTTCTATATAAAAATATTCAAAATCATGATAGTAAAATACAATTTAATAAAGATAAAAATGCACATTATATATCTAGAGTATAAATAAGTTGTATAATACTAAGTCAGAAACATAAAAAATCTGTAGGTATATAGAATATAAATGAACATCTATAAATTAATGGAATAATAATTTTTTATTCATAGAAAAAATAAGTTAGAACAAAAATTTCAATTATACAATCAAGATACTTCATCAAGGAGAACGGAGAGATGGATTAATCCTCTAAAAGGGTAGGGAATTTTATAATCCATCGAAAAAATGAATGTGGATGTTATAATTTTAATAGTGTTGTTGATCTATCATATGGTATATTTTAAGAATATAGATTAAATAGACAAAATAATTTTTATTTGTTTTAGAAAAATATATTATTTATGTAAGTTAGGTCCTTTATGTTTTTGAAATAATTTTCATAGAAATGTTATTTAATACTATTAGGGAATTTATTTATTTTAGAATATATGGAATTATGTAAATAATGATTCATATAAAATGATAATTTATATGTAAATATGTGATCACAAAGAATAAAAACCTAAAATAGAATTTAAGAGTAATTAATATATTATCTAAAAAATAAATCCACATGGGTCCTTTTAAACATTTATTTTCAAAAGGTGTGGTGAACACTTCTAAAAATAAACTTTTGAAAATGAAACCATAATAATATATCATGTAATGAATAAATTATTATGAAATTAATTTTGGGTTGAAGATAAAACGTTTTATTTGAAAGTATGGATATCCCACATTAAATATTTTGAAAAACCCTAATTGAAATCCCAAATGATAAAAATAGTATAAAAATTTATTTTTAATATATGAGAAAGGAAATATAGAGGTCATTGATGGGAGTTGAGTTACCTTAAGCATCACAATAATATAAACCTATAAATCCAAATAAGTGAGTGGTATAACATTAAATAAAAATTTAATGTTCATGTGATGAACTATAATTGTTATACAAAGGGTAAATAGGGAACTAAATGAACTTTGTAAAAGGAATAATGGTGTAGAATGTCAAACATTTATAATCATGAAAAGACATTTTAAAATAAACCAATAAATAATTTTTAATTTTTTAATAAAACCAGTATGACAATGAATGAGGAATAGAATAGTTACAACCATGATATATAATTAAATTATTATAAAAATTATAATGGGGAAATATTTTCCAAATTTAGAGGAAATAATAGGAAATAATACACACATAACTAAGGGAATTCATATTTGTGAAAATTCACCCATAACTTATTCTAATTTCATTATTTAGACATTTCAAACATCATTAAAATTCAAATTTAGATTATTAAAAACATTCGTAAGAATCATATTATTATATATTTAATTTATAATTTATATATTACAATCAATTTATTTATATTTTTTATATATTTCTTATACATATGAGGGACAATTAAGTTACAGTTATCTTATATCACTGACTTTAGCAATTCAAGAGGTTCATTCCATAATAATTAAATTACACTATATAATATTTATTCAAAAATATTTAAATGTTTATTTCATCTTATACCATTAATATATTTTCATTTCCATCCATTATATACTTTTGTATCATTGTTCGTGTGCATGGTAATTCTAACCCAAAAAAGACAATACAATGATTATTTGGTGTTTATGAAGAGATTTAGTTTCAAAAGGAATAATTTATAATAATGATATAATTTATTTTTTATTTATGTCATATATTATATTTGTATATAATTAGGAGCAGATGTGATAAACACAAAACTATTTGGACATGAAAGACACAACATGAGTCCTCACCAAATGACATTAAAGAGCATAGTGGATGTATCATCTCCGGCATAAAACTACACATTATTGTGGACCTCATACATGAGGTCCATCCCCGATGGTTTTGGTCTCAAACCACATCGTGTTCAATAATTGGTAGTAGATTGAATCATATCATCAGAAGATATATAGTAATACCCAGATCATTATTCTCGGTCATCTCTACACCAATCACCATGAATAATTCATCCCTCTTTGTATGACCTAATCCGAAATATTGTGTTTCCCATTGAAGAACTACATGTGACTTCATTCCTTTCCTCATATGATATATAGTGATTCATAGATCTCCGAGTCTATGTCCAATCACAATAAAAAAACTCCCCCACCTTTAATATAGGTCTTACCTTTTGGGGATAATTTCAATCAAATAAAAATGTCTATATTGAATCCTATTAGAATTTGATATGTAGTGATGCCTGTATTTATATCCTTAGGTCAAGTCACAATACCCATTTTCATTTCGTTAACCCTACATCCATTCTTCCTGATGTTAAAATGTATGATTTCCCAATAACTATGTGTATATTGATTCAAGTCATCACAAGATACATAGTCATACCAAGATCTCCAATAATGGTCCTCGTTACAACAATCAATGCAAACAAATCCCACCTTTATGTATATGTCAAACCATCATCGAGAGATACATATTGAATAACTATGTGTGGATTAATTACTATCATCGTAGGATATGTAGTGACACCTAAATCCCCAATCCTTATTCCAACAACAAATATTGAAAAAAAAACATAAACACGGTTGCTTAGGGTCAAATTCATACAATCACATTTTACCTATGTGTGAATCAGATATGTGTACAACATCATTGTGCACATAATATATCATTCCAAATTTTTTACATTGGTTATAGTGACCATAAATCATGTTGTTAAACTAAAATAGAAATATTCTTACATAAATATAATAAATTGGAAAAGTGAAAATAAATCCCTACCATGATATGTTAAACAATAAAAACCATCATAATTAATAGTCATGTTTCAATGGACTGTAAGAACCTTACACACCTTAGATAGAGTACATGTTGATTCCTCCATATGTCAATATCATCAGTTCATACATCACACTTAACATTTCAGGAACCTCATGTTTTTTAAAACCATTAATGTCCCTTGGAAATGGAAAAGGGATCTCACTACATGACCATGTTATTGATCTATTAGTGCTCAGACCGACCGACCAGAGAAATCATGGCTCTATAAGTTTTTATTTGTAGTCCTCCTGAGCCTGACGGGAACATGGAGGAACTCAACACCTATGATTTTCAGGTCCACCCCTGATATAATTTTCACATATCTGTAATCATAACCTAAAAACCTAGTGTAAATATTTAGAACATTTTCACCCCTACTCAAAAGTACGTTGGAGTGCTCTTGGCCATAGGTTTCTGAATTGGCCTCTTGTGTAACATCCCCCATGTTTGGTACATGTTCATCATGAAATTAAAATGTGTGCGCATTGTTCAATGATATACAACCTTAAAAACTATAATACAACTTTCCAAATTGGTATACCATAAAAAAATTCCGAAAGTGATAAGAAATGCTACATATTGATTACCCGAAAAGGGTGTCAAAATAATAATTCAAGTTTTCAGTCACTTAAATTTTCATGTAAATGTTTTTTGAAAAAAACTAATGGTTCAAATAAACAAGGTATAAAAAACATTTTAGATTCATTATATCCATAGTAAAGTCGAATAAATTCTTACTAAAACCCCTAGTCTTGGAAAATTATTTAGTAAAAACTTGTTACATCCTCGCATTGTGGGAGACAATTTACTGGGTTTTGAATGAAATGATATGGTTTTTGAACCTTATCTGGATATTACACTCACCAGAAATCTAATTTCATGATTTTGGGTACATAGATAATTGTAAACCTTCCATGGACCTTTTAAAATGATATATGGGTTCAATTATCCATTTCTTTTACTATAAGTGTTTGAATACGGATCATACATATGCACTTATGGAAATCAACCAAATGTGTTACTAAACGGAAATGGATTTCTGATACTTTTGTGCCATGGAATCATTATAGAAGAACCCAGTGCCTTTTTTTGTTTTGGGACATTCCTGGTATGAATATCCCATATCATCCTCCTTACCTGAACACTTTGGACCATTATTTACAATCCCCATACCTGATCATCCATGTGGATTCGACAAATGTGACATTACTTCACCATGTTTTTACCCTTTCTCAATGATGGAATATGAAACTCCATTGATGAATAATTTGGTGGTCCACACCATTCGATACTAAACCATATTTTTTGGATATATATCATTATAATTTATGAGCTGAAATTCCCTTAGGTTCTAGTCCCCTCCCTATATAGCTTCTCTCATGTATCGAACTTCATCATTCTGGTTGTTCTGACATCAAATCTTTCATAGCCCTTTGAAAAAGGGTAGGAACACCTTTGTTTGACCATTCTATAAATGGAAAAGGTAACTATCATACAAAACATTTATTTATAATGAATGTAAGAATGGAACATAAATCCTTATAATCTCTAGATTCCCTATAATAACACATCATTGTAGGTTCATATGGGTAATTATTATTAAGAGTTCCACATCCCATACTCACTTACTCAAGAATTTTTATTATGAAATACTTTATGCACATTCTAACTATCTAGGTCATCCTAGATTCCCAACTATTTTTTCTCAACCAATATTACTCCAATATATCTTTCCTGAACCATAGAAATTGGTGGGGACACCACAATTTGAAAATGCTATCGATGAATTAGTGATTTGTTCAATAGTTTTGATACATGTACATTATACAGGAAAAGAGGTATAATCTTCATGACCCTCAAAAACACTAAAGATGATCTCTCTTGACCCTTTTTTGATATAAAGTCATATATAAATTTTCATAATGTACAAAGATAGAAGGAATGATTTTAAATTCCAAAAAATATAGTGATAAATGGTCATAACTAAAATTAACTTAACTAAAATGATAAATGGTCTGACATAAAAACCTAAATTTAGTGATAGAGTGTCCAATATAAAATATTATAAACTACAAAACATTATAAATATATCCTTCAAGAATGAAAGTGATAAAATTCTTGTAAGGCCCCCATTCATCCATAAAAAATAATTATATGATCACTGAGTCCATATAATTTGGAAAAATATAGGGGACACTCCCTTATAGACATAAAATCAAACCAAATTTTCCTGATGTGAAACATGTGATTTTTTAATGGATCGAGAAGACATATCAATAAGGAATCTCATTGTGGGTGGAATTCCTAAGAATTTCTACAAAGAATCTTCCAGAATTATAATTATTCAATTTCTAGATTCTATGATAACTTGATATTATAAAAATGTTGGGTACCATTGATTATTCATATAACATTGTACATGTTAAATATCATGAATATTGTGAATAAAAGAATATTGATCAACAACATATACAGTTCAAAAGAACCATTCATGGATAGAATATTGGAGGAGGAATCAACACATATCAGAGTCTCTCCCATGAATATAAAATGTAATAAAAATATTAATATTACAACTCTATAAAATCATGTTCTCAATGTAATCCTTGATATTTTTATGCCTCTTGTCTATGAAGGTATCATATTGGAATTATTTTGAAAGAGAGTTAGATTCCATATATGGAACCTGATTCAACTCCTCCAAACATAAAATAACATTACTCCAAAATTTTATTTCCCGATCAAGATGTTGATATTACTCTGACACAATATTCTATGATATATGGAGTTCATGTTGAAACACAGATATCTATTTCTGAAAATGACGAGTATTAAATTTATGAAATCAAATAAAAAATTATTGATGATAAATTTAAATATTCCCAGTACTGACCACATACTAGACAGCTACAACCTCCAGTGTCTTTGGGAGGATTTAGTCACAGAATCATCCTAATTCTTCTTCACTAATGATTATTCTGTTCCAGCTACCAATATTGATTTATGGGCTAATTATTATCTCTCAGTCAGACAACCTCTTTCACCTGATCACAGAGGGTGTTATAGTCAGAAGCCTTTTAACCAAGGGTAGGAAACACCAGTTATTGTCGGCCCAACCGATCCTTAGACCATTACATTGGGGTATCCAAAACTATGTCCCAAATATTCCTCAACATTTGAAAATTAATTGGAAAGTAGAATGATGGATAGTCTTGATTTAATCTATGCCCATCCGATGAATGGGAAAAAAATCCAGGATTATGTCAGATAGAGAAAGAGTAATTCTCATTGTGTTCTATGATGTGGGAAGGGATCTAGCCTGAAAATTTGATGATATAGTCAGAGTATCATAAAAAATAGATGGTAATAGATCCTTGAAACAACAAGGTGAATAAACTGAAATATAGGGCACATAGAATATTCAGTCATAAAATAAATAATATGGCATCACCATATAATTGGCTGATATGACCACTATTACAAACATACCATTCTAGGTAAAATTGTATGAGAGATCAACTTCCTCGAATCTGTCATAGGGTTAATAAGAGACACCCTCAAGTAATAAAAAGCTTAATTATTAACATGTTCTTTCTCTAATGTAGTGGTTCATTCAAAACCATTTAATGATCATGGATCAAATTATAATGTTAGGAAACATGACACTAATTAATGAAAAATGTCCAATTTTTTAAAAAAATTATTCATCTTCTCCAAAACATGAATCAATCAAGGCCCATTATGTAGTAGAATATCTAAATATATCAGTGTCCTTAAAAAAATTCATATGTTTCAGTTTTTAGTTCATTAATAGATGGTAACCCACATGAATGATTCATCACCTATTCTCCCTCAACTTATTGACATGCCCAAATTGACATAAAAGTTTAATCAACATAAATAAAATTTGTTCTTGCATCCTCCAGTGAAGATAAATTATCCTATAAGTGGGGTTACTGGGAGACTCTATTTTATTGAAATGGATGTGTTGAAGAATTACCCATTAAAAATATTTATTGCCTCATTTACATGAGTGTTCTTGAGTAGAAGGATATGAAAATTTATTTCACTTACTATTCCCTTCCATACCATGGTAGGATATTTAGAGGTTGTTTCTTCCATAACCATTGATCTAGAAATATAAATAGGTATCTAAATATGGGATAGTCTACCCAAGGATCCATTGTCAACAACCTCCTAGTCTCTTCCAAATTAGTCCCCCACATAAGTTCCCTGGGGAGAATATATGGGGGATGAAAGGATTGTATGGTCCTCTACATCATCTGATTATTTTATTAAATCACAAAGAATATTATTATATTAGAAATGGAAACATGATCCGTTGAACAAAATAGTGACCACAACCTTTCTACTTCATCATGGATGAAATAACCATGTTCATCCTCAGAAGTTTCCATCATACCCCGAATAAAAATTTTGTTGACCAACAATGAATAAAATATATTACACCTAATGTTATCCAATGATATGTCAATGTCATAGAATATATCATTGACCACCTGGGGACAATCTATTGAAGTGATACCTAGAGGGGATGTGAAATTGGATAAAGCATCGAATGATAACTCTTATTAGTGTACTACACCATAGTGTTCATCCTATGAGAATTGCATACTCCAAGATATCCAATTATGAAATTTGATAGGAAATAATAATGTCGTTGTGGATTCACCCTCTGGTGTTACACTCATTGTACCTACATTCGATGACTATCCTATCATAAATACAAAATGAATTATTTACTTTTGGGGAAATTCAAATATTTTCTACCCAATTGAAGTTTTCAATTTCTTCACATATTATTATCCTCCAAATCCAATGGTAATTGAGGTGCCTCAAAAATCATTTTGGATAATGTCTCACCACAATATGAGTTGGTCCAAACAATAGCATATTTCAGGGAATAACCAACTACTTGATCATAGAGAGGAAGGTTTATCTCATCAAGAGTCTCCTTTCTGGTAATAATTATTCACAATTGTTGAGATATCCTTTGACTCTCCTTATATAGAACATTAATATAGAGAGAAAATATTGATTAGACAAACAATAAGTAACGACTAAACTAGAATGGTACATATAATTCATAGAGAATTATTCCATTAGGATAGGTGTAAAGGTCACCCTCAGGAAGTGATATCATATAATACTATTCTTCATGGTTGGACCCGCACACATCAACCATATTACCTGTTTTCACTAGCCTGTAGGGTCTGATGTATAAATAGTCTAAATAATTCATGGAATCCCTAGAATACAAACATTAAATTATAACATCTATTACCACACTGATACACGATATATATTTTTGGAAGAGAACAATAGGGATGGTTTAAAGTTAATATATTCATTAACTCCTAGATGGTCCGCTCTTGAGTCCCATAATACATAAAATGGGATTGAGATTTTTAAGGGGCTTTCCACATGTAAATATAGTTCATTATGTGATAATGATTCTCCAACATAGGGATGTCCAGCTTGATATGATCTCCATACCCTAGAAGTCCCCATAATGAACATTAAAATAGGAAATCCACCTAATTATTTAATCAAAATTAAGTACCACTCGGGTACTTGTCCATCAAACTTTCCATCTGAATAGCCCAATAAACACCTAGGTCAAATTCTGATACACAATCCTTAAATATACCTGCTTCATATTTGGTCAAATAAGCACCCACATCACTATGAGAATTTTTTACAGGACAAGACGTTGGATTATTATCTTTTGGATCTGAGTGGGAATTTAGGAAGAATTATTCCACCATTGTCATTAATGTGATAACTTAACTAGGAGTGGCTCCTTCTAGATCATCTTTTTAGTGATATTGATTAGTTCTCTCATTTGAGATGGAGTCCTTGTTACATCATCCCTTGTAGATGGTACATGGAAAATAAATATACTTTAACCCAAATAATGGTAAATGATATATCTGTCCAATATCCTAGTGGTTTATGCAAACCACTTCATGAATCAGGTGTAATGTGTTGATGAATGGACTCTAATGTTTATACATGTTCAGCATCAAACCCTTATTATAATAAAAAAACATATACAAGATCCAAAGATCCTCGTACATCCTAATTTTTTCAAATATTTTGAAAACTGATAGGATATATATTTCATGAAGAATAAAAAGAATCAATCCACTACATAGATTCCCCCTAATATAATCCATAGTTGGGGACCCACCCAATGATTTGGTTGGAAGAAAATTTATGTATGATCTAATGGTGAATATGAAAATCTGAACCAAGTCCGTGATAAGTACTATTTATTTAGGTAGGAAATGTATTTAATTATATTCTTCTATTCTAGGTCTCCCTCAATTAATAAATAGCAATTTTGAGATATGTTCACATATAATTATATATGGGTCTTCCAAACCCAAGATGAGGGTATAAATGATGAAAATTGATAAGGAATGAGAGTATCACTAGCAAGACCGTACCTATAATGGGGAATACATTATAAAATGGGATATTCCCCATGTTTCACTACTATATGATATATTAGACTATGCCAAAATGAAAAAATAAAATTAAAATAAGTAGCATCCCAAAATATTGATATAGAATCGTGATGGACCATCAATTTTGTTGCATCCTTCATCAATGTCCTTTGGGAGGTATGAAGAGTTCTTAGAGAAATTTCAAAAATTTCATCGCATATGTTAGGAAAATAAAATAATGCTATATAAATGGAATGATAGATCATTTATGAATCATGATGTGAAATTCCAGAATAAGTATTGATTTCATGACAATATAAAATATCTAGAGTCTCTTTTTTTATGATGTTCTCCAGGATTAGATAAATCCACAGAATATCACGCAACAACATCACCCCTCAGAAGTCATATGATCTTGTGAACTTTTTAGGGTCATACAATATTGATAATAGTAAAAATATTTTGTGACTATGCTAGAAGATCCTATGAAACCCTCAAGACAATCATGCATCCCCTACCCAATGTTCAAAAAACTTTTAAAGATAATTTCTTGGTTGATTTTATTGGGCACCTAGGAAAAGGAAGTCCTATGAAAAATTTCCCATTAAATGATTTCATAGTGAAGTTTTGGGATGTGTTAATATGGTATGGTATTGTGATGAGGATACATTATAGAGTAGGGGCACACGATTTCTGAGGGGTGAGTAATTGGGGATTGAACTAATATCTCATCCTAAATTATTAGGTAACTCTATAAGATACCATGCTTCATCCTATAGACTAAGAGTCACCCACGACCCTGATTTGTGATAGTTCCAAATCCTTATGTTGTATTTTACATTCCCTGGAAATATCCATTTTCCACTAAGAATGTCACTCTTGGCGGTGGGGGAATTTATTGACACCCAAAAATATAAAAATCTTAAAATTTTAAATATAAGAAAATACTAAATGTGAGTATTATTTTGACCAAAACAAGAATTATGTAATGGTTTCTAGAACTCTCAAACCCCATAATCCACGAAGAGACAAGTGATCGTGATACCTACAAAAGATAACAAGAAGGGTCATTGAATAATACTGAACTAGTAGTAGATCCCAGAAATACCCTCTAATAAGTGATTTTTCTCATGTGAAAGATCCCCTGAGAGTTAGATATCATGTGGTGTATTCCATATGAGAACCCCCAAATAGCATGAATTATCAGGTCGATGGTGTCAGTGAAGCATACTAAATTCTTCAAAATTGGGTGAAGATATACAATATGAGGTGGATCATGTTGTCTTAAAAGTCATGTTATGCGCTTATGTAGTTTGTGAGACACCACGAAAGAAATGGAGACATATATGTTTGGTCATGAAATTTCCTGCTAACATGTCATCCCTGCCATAAAAAGTGCTTTACACATGCCCAGGTGGTCTATCACTACCCATGTGCACTAAAAAATAGTAAAATAAATTTACCCTTATAATTATCATGAATCCAGATAAGAAAATTTCTTGGTCACATGAATCATCACATATATGGGTAATGAGTATCCTCAATATCACTCATGAAACCTCATTTGACCATAGAACATTGTAATGTAATGATGTAAATAAAAAGGTGAACTACAAGAGCCTCTTGCGGTCATAAACCTCATACAATGCACAAATATGAATTATCATGATCCTCTTAGTATGCCAACCCCATCATGAGAAGGGATTCAGTGATTTTGAAGTGTTCATACTCTACATCTTTATCTCTATTAGGAAAATTCAAAGTGGTATGAATGAATGTCTCACACATCACCACAAGATCATTTATTGGTCACATGAAGTGTCACTGGTGGATAGAGTAATTGTCTTCAACAACACTCTTGTAACCTATAAATATCCAAAATCCATTGATAAACAATGTAACAAAATGAATGATAAAAGGTGGGATCTTGTTGTGGCCATAATCATCATTCAACGTGATCATGTTATCTATAAGACATTGAAAAAGACATTGGGAATGAAGAATTGATCTCATCAAATCCCCCAATAAATCCATCCTTATCTTTCTAAGGGTCCCACAAAAGTAGCATATGAACATACACAGTCCTTTCGACAAGCATCTTGATCTCGTTAAGGCCATTCAACATATCATTGTAAAAAGATGGATGTCACTCATCATAGCCACATGACTTAGTAGGAACCAATTAATTTAATATAATCAAATAAATGACCACTGATGGGATGGTTTTATGGTCACGGAAAATCATTTGACACCACAAGATGGTACTATGATAGGATCTTGTGAATCATATTAAATCAATGAACTATGTCAACTCCACTATGGATTTACAAAATACACACCAAGTAAAGTGGAGCATAATCTTGATAGTGATGTTTACAAATCCCCAACCCATTCCTGATAAATGCATAAACATTTCCTTCGATGCTCACACCAGTGAACCCAATCCTCGGAAATTTTTTCTCAGAGAGGATAATCTTGTGTCCCGAAACATTTTTCATTACGTAAGACCCAGTGAACAATTAGAGTGATCATGTGGCATGCATAAGAACGTTGTATCATCAATAATAGATTTCGTGGTATTTTGGTGGGTCATAAGAATAATATCCTTTATATATTTTAGATAACATTACATATAAAATTGGAAAATAATAAAAAAAATTAATACAAATTTGATATAAAACACTCGGACTAAGCCTTAAAAATGAAACATATGTGAATAAAATATACCCTGATCCTTATGAACTTCATGAGAACCACCTAGGAAACATAAAATCACTAGGACATGTCTCCAAGATCACAAAATGATCCTTTATTGTAATATTTGGATCATGAACATCCCCCACGAAATGTCAAATAACGTAACATGGATCCCCCGGGCATGCCACCCAGGTCTCGCAATTCCCATCATGCCCACCATCCAGAACATGTGGTGTCCCTTAGAAAATTAACCCTAATCATATGGATGTATCATTAAATGTTAGATGATTTGTCTAATAACACCAATGCATTTCAAGTTTACATCACAAAGTCCTCTGGGAACTCAAGTTAGATCATGTGACATCCTCTGGACGTGCTAGATAGATCTCACATTTGACTTTGGAAATGTCAAATGGATTATGTGTTTCCCTCCATATATATTATCATGGGTTGTTAATAAACATATAGACATGTCACATTGTGTGTCCTGAAATCCTCCATGTGTGTCATCCAACATTCATGATGATACCAGGGATGTCAGTTGTATCTTGAGAAAAACTCTAAACAAGCCAGCTTAAATCATACGATGGATTCTTGGATAAGAAGTAAAAGACATGTGATATACACGATAAAAGTAATATATGGTCCTATTATAAACCTCAAACATTCCATATATGTTATTAGATTCTATTTGGACATTCAAACTAGATCATTTTATTATATGTTGAAATTTCTGCAATATAACCAGACTTGTCCAGACATCCTTTAGAACTGTAGGTTATAAGATCATGGTATGTAAAGAAAGAAATCGCGTTTTTCACGTAGAAAAATAGACTAGGTCCGGTTGGAATCCTAGGACTTGGTGACCTTTTATAGTGTCCATATAATGTAATCCTTTGTGGGTATTCCCTAGTTTAGAGAAAATATGACGATAATGATTGATTCCATAAACCAAATGCATATGAATCCTTCCTATGGTCCAAGATCTATATTAAGATTACAATGGAAAGTAACCGTACATTTGTACCTCATCCATAAGTAGTGAAACTAGTCATTTTATATAACATTATTCCTACACCACTCATATATGATTTGAGACTAGGAAGCTTCATTGATCATATAAATTACATTGGGTTGCCTCTGTGTGTAATCCATTTTCAATGAAATAATAAGATATGTATACTATCTCTATATAAAGGAATCCTTAGCATTTAAGAATTGATATAATGAATATAGAGATAGATGATTCCTTCCATTACCATTATTCATATGATGTATTCCTAGGGATCGAGATAATATAGGCCTCCACCTCAGTGTAACTCATTTTATGTACACAGCATTTTGACCATTAAGACCCTATCATTATCATGGGATGATTATTATATCTCATTGATCTGTGGACTAAAAAGTGAACTGAACTATAGGAACCAAGATTTCTACTATACCTAGGTTATTTATCATGCCATGTTGAGGCATTGGCTCAATATCAAACATTCAGAGTGATGTCTTGGTGAATATGTCCTACATACCAATATAGTAAGACTGATATTTTTTAATCCCTTATTTCTCATACAAAGCATGGATCAGATGGGATTAGGGAGTAAAATAATCATAACAATCAGATCACTAATTTCCACAATCTATGTAACCATATGTATTTACGACCTAATTAGAGGCATGATATGAATCCCTCAATATAAGGATATCTTCTGTGTTGATAGTATGGAAGGTATGATAGATCTACAATAACAGAAATTCGTGTGATAACCATGCTATATAGGATGCATCCTTGAGACTCGAGCCCAAATAAATAGTTCCAAAATTACTACACATATTCTCTTTAATTAAGACATTAAACATATTAATTTTAACATAATACATGGATTTTGATTCATATAATAAACATGATACATTGGAATCCTCATGGTGCCTCAATATCATCCATTAAATATTATGCATATCCCTACATCGAAGAAAGCATTATAGTTCCTGGCTATGTGGCATCCTCATATAAAAATTTACTCATTAATGTGAAATAAATGAAGATCCTCATATATATATAGATGGATTCACTAATTTGATCCCCTTCTTTTTCACAAAATAGGGTTTCACCTATGATCATTTTGAAAGGGTAACCAGTATCATATCATAATATATAATAGGTTATCGAACATGTCTAAAACATTTCAGAGAGTCGCTGAGTAGGGAAAATAATTTCCCCAAAGGGTGTGATGAACCCTACCTCCAATCCCTTATACCAATGTGAGTCCCTAATTTTCATTGAGTATGAAACCCAAACATACCACCTACCCATGGAATGAAGATTTTATAAAGTCAGGGATGTCGGAACTGTTGTAATATTCATAGAAACAATGGTGAAATGATTATAACTCATTTAACAGTGGAATTGAATTCACATCATAAAAGTGAATAATTATCACCTCTCAATATAACATCTTGTTCTCTCAATGAGGGAGCTATGTTATTCCTTTCTATAAAAACAACAAAATTATGCCTAGGATGGATGATTATCTTTCAATTTTAGAGTCATCACTGATTGATAATGAGTCCTCAGTTAAACTCTGCAAATACTAAATTGATCCATTTTTCCAAGTATTTATTATCATTCCCTTTTGCCTTAGTTTTGAAAAATCAGATTTGATATGTACGTCTACCTACATTTAATGAATTATATATTATAATCATTGTAGTATTTTCTACCACTACCATTATTGTGTTAAATTTGATCATCCTTATGACAATCATATTGAGATAGCTCCTCTGATTCTATTTTTTAATTAAATTATTTATAACTTTCTTATGTAATTTGGTCTATTTTATCTTTTTAAATTATATATATCTCAAAATCAATAAAATTATTGGAAAATGTTTGTTATATTTGAATTAAATACATTTCTTCATTGTATCATCCTTATCAGAAAAAATTGCTGATGTTCATAGCAAAACAATGTCATGATTAAATTTACGAAAATTTTATATTTAAATTTTTTACTTTATTTATTTTCTAATTTCCTTTCATTACTCTAAATTAGTACTGATATCAACACTCTTTCTATTATAACTGTATTCTAAAGAGAATCTTTAAGAACATTATTACCATTAATTATAATTTTTAATAGGTGTAACATTGGGTTCACATTCCAAACATCCCATATTTTAATGTATCAATATGATATTATATTAATGTTTATTTTTATATAAATAATACTCTTAATATCATTTTTCACATGAAACCCTGAACCAAATTGAAATGTAATACATTTTATTAACATAAAATTATGATTATTATATACAGTTTATATAAAATTACCATTAATATTGATGGTATAAAAAGATGTAACTACATTAAGAAAAAAATTCATATAATATTTTTATTTTTAATACTTATTTATTGATTAAATTAAATTAATTAATCTAAATATCTAAGTATATCATTTTATAAATAATAATTTAAATTACCAACAAAAAATATATGCACTATGAAATTTGTTATATATTTTTTAAAATTTGGTTGAAATATAAATCATTTATAATATATACAATAAAATAGGTATACATCAATCCAACTTTTATTAAAATAATTTTATTAAATTCATTTTATACAAAGTGAATAATGTTCTCAAAAAATTATTTTTATGTAGTATATAGTTTATTATTAAAATTAATTATTATCACTTCTAGAAATTTAACATGAAGAAAATAATTTTCATTTTTGGAATCATTTTTTATAAGAATTTATTAATATAAATTAATTTTTTTTAAAGTATCTTACAATGATATATGTTAATTTCCATGATAATGGAATGCGTTTATTTTAATATTATTATTTTAAAGGTTTATATAATTTTTTAAAAACAGGTTTAATTTTTTAATTTTAAATTATAGATTTATTTTTGTTTTCATAAATATATAAACATAAAAAATCTAATTTAATAAGTATGTGACATGAAATTATGTTAACTAATCATGGTGATTAAAAACACAATTTTCTACAAAAAATATTTTCCAATGATTCATATGTTTTAATTTAAAATATGGGTTTCAAATTTTTATAAATTTAATTAAATTAAATTCAGTAAACATTGTTTGAAGAATAAAAAAATAGTAAGTGGGGCTATATAATATTTTTTTTTAAAAACCATATTATAAATTTAATTAATGTTAAATAAGATAAAAAATTAATCATAATGTAGATAAAATTGTTTTATGTATACTCGAAATTTAGTCCTCTAGGAAGAATATTATTTTCATTAAAAATTAAAACTACATATCTCTCTAATATTTCATCCCATATATCTCCAAATTCTCACTAAATTCCATTCATACACTTCAATTACTATTTGATTCCATAGAAAAGGTCCCCTTTTGAAAATAAAAGGTAATCATTTTCACCCATATAAATCCTCACAACTACATGAAATTTTATTTGACGCACCCCATAATCTCATTATACATTTAGGATTCATTTTTTTCAATAATATTTCCAAATCCCACACTTTCATGATGTTTTACAGATAATACTCGAATCCTCAATGTGATTACAACCAACCATATTTATTTTCTTGTTTATCATTCAGTAAATTATCTATAATGTATACTTCTCCCATTATAATTTAAGGACATTATTTTTATCTTTTCCATTAAAATATTTTATTTCTATGGTATAATCATTATCTACCCTTCCCCACAAGAAAGAAACATGTGATTAAATGCAGACTACAACCTCATGAATGATACATATTTATCATTTAATTACCTAAATAAAAGGGTGGTAATAAAATGGAATTTGATAAATTTAATGGATATATATATATAATGTTTATGTATCAAAAAATATATTATTTATTTTACATTCTTCTCAGTGATTTAAAAATTAAAATATTTATCCTTTATACTGGGGACTGAAACATCCATAAATGACATGTTTAATTTTCATAAATGACATAATGGGAATGTCACATAAATTAATTTAACAAATTAATATGACAGTAATGAAATAATTATGATTATATAAAAATAATTCAATATTTACTATATTTTATTTTTGTAAATTGAATAAATAAGACATCTCCCATGTGCACGTGTGAACTTCCACCTCCCTAAATGACATCTTTCATATTTCACCTCTGAAATGCATAGATGGTTAAAAATATATTTAATACACACACATAGAGATATATATATATTTTATTTGTAACTTTTTTATAATTTTTTACTCTAATGTTATGAATTATACAAATAAAATAAAACATTATAAAATGTAAACGTTATTAGTGCTACATGAAACTACCACCACAATGGGTGGCGTGTTTTGTTTTTCTTCTCATCTTTCATGGATTCTTATATAAATAATATTATTACCAAATATGATGCTGATAATTATATCATGTATTATATTATATTATTTAAATAAAACACCTAAATAAAAGATTACTATTAGTTAATAAATTAATAACTATAAATTAATGGAAATAAGCTTATCAACAATTTGATCTTATTGAAATTTAACTAAAAATAAATGTGAATGATACTGAAAAATTATTTATTTTTCTGGAAACTAAATTATATTAAATTAAATAAAATTAGTACAATTTTATTATTTAATTAAAAATGAAAACTGATATATCCATTTGTAAACTCATACGAAATTATCAAAGAAACATACATGTGAAGATGAAAATAAACAATAAATTGCTATGAGTGTATAGTGAACGGTCAAAATTGAAGATTATAAATTGTAATATATTTAAACAAGGTTATTAAACAATTTATTATAATATATATGTTTATTATATAATAGTTGCAAAATATTTCTTTTAATTCAATATATCATATAATGTTTATTATCTCATTTTTCATTCTTTGCAACACATGTCATATTCACTACTTATATTATTTTATGTGGTGACTCTATTTTCTATTTTGAATATTATATAATGACTCAAATTATATTCACGGTATGTGAATTTCCATTATAAATTCTCTAATTCCATATAATTTTTTAAATGTGAAAAAATTATAAAGGTCACATGTTCTATGCTCCCTTCATTTTAGACAAAAACGTTTCGTCTTATTATATTTATTCTTCTGAAAAAAAAAATTATTATACCATTTCTTTTTATACCAAAATATGTACTATATCATGTGATACTATAAATTCCTTTCATCTATTAAAAAAATTATATATTAATTCTTACGATGTGGTTTTCGAGACTTGTATTTTTGTATACTAAAAAGTACTTTCATTTGTCATTCATATATTTTATGTTCCATTACATGTTTTATATTTGTTACATTTATATTATTTATTTATTCCACAGTAGATATTAATTTTTGAAATTAATTTTTCTATAATTATAATTTTCATATTCTTGAAAATTATTTTTAGGAGTATCAAGTGACTCCTTTTAATTATAAAAATCAATTTCAATAAAAATTTAGAAATTAATATTTTATAATTTTTTCCCAAAAAATGAATTTTTCTCACAATCTAAGTTACATTCACAAATAAACTCTATTTTATATGTTTTTTTATTATATATACACTGAATTTAATTAAAAAACATGTTTTATGAGGGTATTCAATAATATTTTGATGTTTATTCATCAGTGTCCAAGTAATATTTTAATTCACATTAAAAAATAATTCTACATGAACAATATTTATTGATTTTAATGATTCACAAGGGATATTTTAAGGTCACAAATAACTATGTTTCAACACTTTTGTGTTTATCAGGCTATTGGATATTATAGGAGGCCTGTAATAATCCCAACGATGATTGATTCAGAAAATATAGAATCAGAGAGATTACAAACATTCTAAGTGAGTTACATGACCTATTCAAGGCGGATTCATGGGGTTTAATCAATACGAGAATTATAATTAAATAATGATTAGTTTTTTTTGTAAAAAATGAACCTTGAGGATTAAATAATGTGAAAGGGGATTAAAATTCATGTATATCCATGATGATGTACATATCTAAATGTGTTCATATGCTCAGGTTTCATAACCCCTACATCTACATGGCCTCTATATCCTAAATCCATCTGAATAATGACTCCCTTCTGATTGTTTTAGAGATTTATTTAACAATGATCAATCCTAATCATTACACCTTCAATCAGTGGCTATCTTTGGTAATCTAAGGTGTGTTATTCAATCATTTTCTAGATATTTATCCCAGTGGTATCACATTTTTTTTCAAATATATTCTCTCCATTCTAGGTTATATGATCTCTCATTTCGTAATGTGGTTTTATCCTGGTAATTGAGGGTATGTTTGTGTCACGATGTCCAAGGATCGATATAGTTCTTATAGGGGAGGTGATTAGAGATCCAAAATGTGGTTCCTTGTCATATGATAAACATTATTACCTTTGATGTAGGATATTATTTGATTCTCTTTTATTTATGTGCAATTGTAAATTTATCATGATTTCAATCATTGGACATAAATGAAATTAACCTAATATCTATTGAACCAGATTAATGAATTTAGATAAACATCATATGTTAGCAATCTTGTTTGTTATAACATGATTGTAGATTGCCTCATGATTTACTAGATAGTGTTATATCTATGATATTGTCTTTGTGAACATCTCTTATATGATGTAATTTTTTTATGAACATTATGATGTAATTAATTGATGTTTAATTATCATATAAATAATGTGGGATGTTAAATTAATATTTTATGTAAATATATTTTGATCAAATTTATGTGAATCATTATGTTTAATTAAATGTGATAATCCATGAGTTTATTGGAATTTATAAAATTTGTTAATGAACATGTATAATTTTATTTTTTGCTAAAAAATATTTAATGGAGATAATAATTGGAAATCAGAGTTCACTCTTTTTGTTAAAATGAGAATAAATTCAAAGAGATTGTCATTAAGTTGACTGATTGTTATGATTTGATTTTTTAAATTTTCCATAGATTGAACATTTAAAAAAAGTAACTGGTTAATTAACTTTGGAAATGAAATTATTAGTATGATAAAAAAATTGGTCCCCTGTCCCCCGTTTTTTGGGAAGACATTGTGACTTGTTTTTCATATGTGAGATCTCATTTTCATGAAAAGGATGAACGCCTCATTATGGGGGTAAAAGTTCCTTATTTCATGAACTTATGTTTCCAACTGTACTATGATGTCCTCTGGATAGGATCCATGTGATATGAGGATAATATGTCTTCATATAGAGGGTTGATGTGTGATATAGGGCGTAGATTCCCAGTTGTGTTGTGAGTCTGGGATGGTTAAGTGTGAAATGGATATTGTGATATGTGAGAAGGGGGGCCCAGATGATGTGGCATATAATAACTCCTATGAATGGGTGATGCATCACTATATCCATTTTTGTGTTGGCAATGGAACCAAAGGTGATTGAAGAGGTTAAATTTGGTATTACCCATTGATTATTTGTTAAGTGTTGGGATGCACACTAGAATCTATTAAATGGATGATGTCTTGGATTTAGTTTTCATATAGATTCATTTACCTACTATGTGAATAATATGCATTTGATTGGTTACATGATCCCTTATAGTGGTTATTATGCATTATTTTCCTAGAGTACGTGGATAAGGAATGATAGAAATATTAAATAATTAAATTTTCATCACATTGGGTTTTTTGATTATGGAATGAAATTCATAAATGATGTTAATCCAGATAAGACAATTCATTTTTTCAAATTTATTCATCGAGGTAATGGAATTTTCTTTGAGGAAGTAATGTAATGTAATGCAATGTAATGTTATTCAATTTCAATGTTTAATTAATGGATAGTGAATTAATAAATAAAATATTAATTTATTAATGGAATGATGTATTTAATGCTTCCCATTTATATTGTATGTTTTATTATTGGATATATGGTCTTATCAGTGGAAGTTGAGAGTCCAATAGATGTTATCTATAACTTAGTCTAAGACTATGTTAATCCTATAGTGTGGTCATGACCTATGTTATATCATTCATATTCTATGATTTCATATTATTCCCCACTCTTGTTTGATTACGAAAGTCACACCTAGTTGACTCATGGAGGGTTCTTTTAACACCATCCTAATGGGAGGATGGATGGTTTACTACAACCTATTTCCCCACTGACTTTTTTTGGCAGCGATATTTTCTAGAATGAATGGTAATTAGGTTTTCCATATATGGGTATATAATGATGTGATGGATGGTAGTTATTTCAAACAATTTAATTACCAGATATTTTATCCAAATTAATCATTGAATTATATAAATGTGGAATGGGATGTACATATATATATATATATATCTATTCCTGATAATATATACTTGAATTTCATATGGTTTCATGTCATAATCCCTATTTGTAGGATATTTAAATGTAAAGGACAAAACCAAATAATTGATGTTGTAATTACGGTAAGAAATGGGTTCATTTCATTGTTATAATTTCTTGATAGTATTGATGGTAATTTAATGTCCAATTGAATAATCACATGGCTTGGGTATTATCTAGACATAATTAATGAATGAATTATATATATGCTGCATATTTCATAGGGCATGTTTGTCATTCTTGGAGAGATCAGACTTTATCGCGCCATGGATTCTCGAGGGAAAGAATTTAGAACTCATATGAAAGCATTATAAGTCAACGAGATGGTTTCCAAGGGAGACACCAACCTTGGAATATGGTCCTTGTCTATAATAGAATGACCAAAATAATGATGTAGGGTTCATCCATTATCCTTTAGATATTAGGATTCACTAGATACAATACTTTGATCCATCATGATGTCTTTGGACATGTGGTACAAGGGATTTATTCTACTGATCCCTATACTAATTAGACCATTATACCTTGGATTATATCCTTCACCTTGGTTAGAACAATTAATAGAAGAATGTAATTTGTTATTCCCCTTAGATAACACTCAACCCCCTTCAGTCATGTTAAATGTAATTATTGAATTGGATAGACCACTGAGGTCAAGGATTCCTTTTTTATTACCTTGGATAAACTTGTACTATAATCTCCATCATATAATTCCTATTTTATTTACATTGATCATATTCATATATTATCATCATCGATTCCTTCTTATAATAGGGATACAATGTTGTAGTAAAATTATTATAATTATATAATCCCATGGTCTTTCAATGGATCCAATTTCTCACTTATTATGAAATAGAAAATAATTAATTAAATTATTACATGTTCAGATAGAAACTGTGGGTGAATATAGAATTGGGGAATTTACTTTTATATACAACTTCATATTTATATGTATCTTAGCAAGATTTTAATTTATATTTCAAATATGGATAATATTGATGTCATTAGTGGTGGGAAACCATGAATTATCTCACATACTATCAATGGCTCTATTGGAACCCAGTAAGATTATATGTATGAATGTTTTGTTATGGGTGGAGATTTTTTCTTCAAACACCTGATCATGTTTACATTCATTAGGATAGAGATTGTTAGAAACTTTTTGTGCACATTCTTGGGATACTAGATTATTTTTTGTTCATTTTTCCATATTTTGTATAATATGTATTTAATGTTGTAATTTATACAATTTTTATAGATTTATAGGGAAATGAAATACATTATTATCTTATGTTCTATGAGATTATGTTCCCATGTTTTATTATTAACTATTACTTGAATGTTTATTTCTTCATCCAATATGGTGTGGTACTAGTTCATTTGTTATAGTTCCAATTTCTATTGTTCTCTCGGTTTATATATAATTATTATATTAATTAAATATTTTTAAATATCATCCATGATTGAATATTTTAATGTAGAAATGGAATCCCCAAGGACACTGCATAGGCCCTCACTGCACGTCGGTAGTCTCTAGGGTACGTGGTGGCAATCTTGAAGACATGTGCCCAACAAGGCTCATGGATCCTTTTAGTTGAACATAAGTATAAGACATCAAAAATTTAAATAAGATTGAATCATCTGTATATTAATGTATATACCATGCTATAAAATGTAAAATAAAATCATTTAAATGATTCAATAATAATACACATAAATTTACAGGGAAAATGATGTAGTTCTGGTAGAAAATGAATAGAGGCTTCAACAATTCCAAGAACTGTCGATAGTCGATAGCGATGATGAGATTTTGAGATCATGATGATTTTAGGTTCTTAGATAATATGATGAATAACATACAATGATCATTTTTACGACAATATACTTGTATCTTCATATTAACTAAATGTCTGAGAAACAATTGATAGGCATAAAAATTTCGTAGATAAGACATTTGTAGTCTATAAAAGGAGGATAAAAAATACAATTCAAGAACCATTAAAAAAATTGTTTGATCCAATGTGTTTTCGAGGAAGTGGATAGGTATGATAAAAGGGTCAAACAATGAATGATGAACATGACATAGTTGAAAATAATTAAAAATGAAAGATTGAATTGAGGATATGAGAAAATAATATCATACATAACAGAGGGGTTTTCTATAACATGATTAATGAATATGGAAAAATGATTTGATATAAAGAATATATTATTTTAAATGGATACTAAAAGATATAGTTTCTCAATTTGAATGGAACAATATCACCTGTTTCATGTCTGGTGGAAATTTTTTTTATTGACCTGAGTAGTGAAAATGAAATTCAGGGAATTAGATATTTATTTCATGTCAAATTTTCTCAATGGTGTTCAATAAGAAAATAATTATCTTAAAATAAAAAATTGTTTTCACAAGAAAGAATATTATATCAATGTGTGTAGGTAATAGATGGAAATATACTTATTGATATAGGGACCAAGGGAATGGTATTGAAAAATTGATCAGTATATGAAGATTCAATGTTTATTGCAAGATGAGTGGATTAGAATCTTAATTTTAATGATGAGAGAAATAAAATAAAAATGGTTATAGTATTTTTTGATGAAATTATATTTTGTGGATAAATTTATGTGATGTTAACATAGTTTATAGAAATTAATAAATTTCAGATGGAAGTGTTAAATAATATAGAGAAAACATTTTCTATTTATTAAAATTTACTTGGTAAGGACCTTGAAATTTTTTTCACAATAATACTTTTACATGGATTCTATGAGAAAATTTTGAATTAAAAATTAAAAAATAGAATTCATTAGTTTTCACATAATTTAAATTTTCAAGGTTTAATAAATTCAAAACTATCAATATTATAGAATACTAAATGATTGTTTTTAGTATATTGTAAATAATAGTGCAATGAAATAATATTGTTTTCTACCAAATCCTGGGAATATACTGTAACATACTAGTCCATACCATGAGCATCATATTTTCCACTTTGGTCCTAGCCCACATGGTTTTTCATTTCCCTGAGCTCTGGACCTCATGAATCTCATAGATAATACATCATTATGGGAGAGCAATCCACACTATAATATTAAGGGTTTCTTCATGATCCACCTCCTTCGATATGGGATTTATATAATATTCCTCCCCCATAAAAGGGACAAATGTCCTCACTGGAAGATAAAAATGGGTACTGAATAATATACTATTTGTTTGGACCTAGTCCATCCCTTGATCATCATATTGTTCCATTTGTGCCCAGCATGTAAAGTTTTTCATTCCCTGGGATCTGGCCCATAAGAATCCCCTAAGAAAATTCCTAATGATTGGAGAGGTATCATCGCCACCCTATAAAGGAGTTTTTCATTGTCCTCATCATTTGATGTTGGATATCTGTAATCCCTTTTTAAAAATAAACTATTTTTTTGACATCCCAAATGAAATTTATTGAATCATTATAATTTTATTACGATGGATAACTTTTAAAATCATTTTTCTACATAGTCCTTCAATTGGAGTAAATAATTTTTTTTCAAATAAATAAATAAAAATGTATTTATAATATAATTTTAGAATCATTTATTGTCGTTTCATTGTTGATTATTAAATTGAATCATTCAAACCTATTGTTAAAATGTCAAAAAGTTCAATTATATTAATTCAAATAAAGGATGTTAATTTTTTAAATCAATACCTAGTTCAAAGACATAAATTTCACCAAAACGAATTTAAAAAATATTTTAAAATAAATACAAAGAAACATAGAATTTATTCAATTCATAAATAGTTGATATATTAGAAGATAATTTCCACTCAAATAATGACATGTTCAATTCAATGATAAAATTGTAATAGTAGAATTTATGATGAATTATAAGGGTGAATTTCATAAACATGTTTTAGAAATTATAAAGCTTGCATCTATGAATTTGTCTAGCAATAATGAATTAAAAAAATCATAGAAACACCTAATTGGAAATTATATAATCCAACCACAAACATCCAAGATGTGCCGCCTTCGATGGTGATCAACAAAATATAAGAAAATATGTATTCAATGATGAGAGAAGATATCCTAGATCTACAATTACACATAAATAAATCTAGATCCAACAAACAAATCCATAAAAACTTTTTTAAAGTGAGAATCGGGATAATAAGGGAGATCCATAAAAATAGCAGACGAACTCAACGAAAGAGAATATATCTAATTTTTTTGGCACATTGATTTTCCAAGAGATGAGGTTATGGAGTAACAATGGATATAGAGGAACCCAAATTATTAACAATCAATTTAGGTTCTAGAGGGATGTGTTTAGGGTTAATTGGGGGTGGGGTTATAATTTTAAATAATATTTTTATTACATTAATTACTTTGTACATTGTTTCCAAGGATAAGTGACATAGTCTGTATTAACAATGCACAATTAGTGAACCTAGAAAAAAATCATAAAATATGTTTTTCCTGGTTTTTCTATACTAGTTTTCAACCCAAGTGTTATTCTTGAGACCCCCTATTGTACAGGATTCACACATTTTCAAACTATCCTCAAATCATTCAAAAACCATTCCATGTTCCAAAAACGATAAAAAAATCAAAAAAAAATCCCGAAACGTCCCGTGAAGATACATAACCAATGAATAATTATATAATTGGTTTAAAACCCACAAAAAGTAACATTATGATACTACCTTCCTACTATCAGACATTATATGATAAAAAATATCTAGAACAAGAGTTTGAACATCCTGACACAACAGTAACTCCCACCCATTTCATGTGAGATGAACATTACATGGTCTAGAAGTGAGACTTTCCCAAAGGAAAACAAATAACAAAACTCTAATATCATATTTCCAAGATCATCACATGTCTCTAAAAAATATAAATACTAGAGAGCTCACATATGTAACTTCACTATGTAAAGACTCACCAAAAGGTTATAACATAAGGAAAAAATGTTTGTTCAACACAAATAAAAGGCTTAAACTATTCAATAATGATTAATCTAAATTTTCAAACATATACAAGAAATATAGATAACTGAAAAGGATTTATTCCATATTTAATTACTCAATGTAACCTACTATTTTTCAAACTGATCCTCATACGCCGATAAGGCCATTAAAATAAATGACAGCACCACTATTCCACAATTCAATCAAAAATCCACATCATACTAGTTACTAGTGTACATTATATTGTATATACATGTACAAAAGGGAAGAAAATAGAAAACCATGTAAATGAACAATATGCACCACACCTTCCTAAGAGAGATGATCTATTACCACTAAATTGAGCTCTAAAAAATCTTCTTGAAATAACAGAAACACCATGTAACAAAAAAATATATCAAGAAGAAAATCAATATTACTTCAGAAATAGAAAAATAATGAAAACCTTGTTCAACAATATATAATTAAAAATATCTCAAAATAATGGTTTTGCAAAATAGAGAAGAAAAATAAAGGAAAAACACAAACTATTTCCACTCTAACATCATAAACAACAAGGTAGATCAATATTAACCTCATTTATAGACAAACTATTGGCATCTAGAAGCACCTAAATTGTGTGAATATATTCTTTCTATGTCCTACGATTGGATCTATATTACCATGAAAAATCCTCTTTCCCATAGTATATAGAATAAATTTCTTATATAATTTTTATTTTCTGATCATACAACTTATAGAACAACATAAATTTACCTATGTGGCCACTCATATACAAACACATATAGATTTTGAAAAAAATTATTAGAATTATTATGATCTACATACTAGAAACAAACGTTAGTCTTTTAATTTATAGGAAGATACTGGATTTCCTCAATTTTGAATTTTGAATTTATCCATTACCACTGTATTTCTAGTTTCATTTTATCTTAATATTCCATTTCGTGCATCCCTGGATTATATATAAACCATTACATAGGCATGGCTGTTACACGGTATTGGTGAATAACTTTAATAAAAGAGATAGACATACTGAATTCACCATCAATAGTACAAAGTATGAAACCTATCAAACATGAAAACATCTTATCATACTTTGAAACTAAAAGATCATCTAGACTAAAACTATGAAACATAGAATATTTATACTTCTTCACTACCTACAGTAACTTTTATTGAATTATTACTATCTTAAATAATTACCAAGATATTATTTCATAAATAAAAAACTTCGTCACACGTTCAAACAAATCCAAACCTACTCCCTTAAATATAGAGAGGATTGACTTGGACATCAATAATTTAAGAGAATTAATGGTACCAATGATCCAATAAACATATTCTAGCCACTAAACACACTCAAGAGATTATAACTCTCTTGTATAAGAAGGTGGAAATCAACTCATGATGTCATGGATGGGATACAATGCATATAAGCTATCTTATTACATGACAAAATATAGATTCAATGTACAGTGGTTGACAATGGATTCAACTTCTGGACTACATGAGGAACTGCCTCGAGGACCGGCCTATAGGTCTAGCATTCTTTCATTCATGAAGGAATTTATGGGTGGTATTTATAAACATCACATAACACATGCATATAAACTCATGAATTAATACACTCTAAAATATCACAGATTATTTTTAAGATAGTGATAAACCATTTTATTAAAAATATTATTGATTTCAAAATTCGTAAGATTTATCCCTTTATCAAAACATTACTCATTCCTTTCAAATTAAAAAATCAGTTTATAAAAATAATTTTATTCCAAAAACCATTTTACCTACACATGAAAATTATTCTATTGTTTTAGATACATTAATCACATTTTCCAATTAAAAATCATTTCCATTTAAATAAACTAAAAAATTAGTTATAAAATATTTTTTACCACATCAATTAATAGTCTTTGATAATTATTTTTCAAACACAACATTTCATAAAACAAATATTTTAAACAGAAAAAATTAATCAATGAACATAAAAAACATATTTAAAGACAACATTTAGTTCTCCCAAGTGGATTAAAATTATAAAAATGTATAAAATTTGAAACCAAAAATTAAGAGCATGAAATAACCCACATCCATAACCCACATAACCAACCTCACATAAGTGAATTCATGTGTCCTAAAATGGATAATATATTCTGTTCATCACCAATTTAGAAATATAAAACTCTTAGTATTTGGTGCTGGTAAACCACACACTGAACTCACAACTATTCATGGTTGAATTTAAAAAAATGCCACACTGATTACTCATAGAAGACCAGGCTTAGAAAACATGGTCCCATTTGGACCATACATTCAATAGGTTTTGAAAAATAATTATATATTCCCAAAATAAATTATTACCTCATTGGGAATATAAATATAAGTTATCATTAAAAAACAATAAATCAAAATAAATATTCAATTACTAACATTCATGGTAACTCATGTATAACTTTGAAGGGGTGGGGATCAAGCACCCACTCATAGTATACCTCTCATGTACTGAAATATTCATAATATCAATTTTTCAGGAATAACTCAAAATTTCAAAAGGATTTTGAATTGAAATATTTACTTGTAACAAAATACCTCCTTTGACATAAATTATAATGAATCCACCGAGGATACCATCTAATCCTATACCCAAGATAATTCTACACTAACTCTAAGATTGTTTGCACTATCCATGGTTAGGTGAAATGCACCTGGGAATTAACAAATATGAGTTGGGAATCATTTCTCCAAAAAATTATTACAATTATTGATTTCATTTGCAGAAACATCATTATATATATATATATATCAATACATACATATCATGTAAAATGAGACACTATGAAAACAGAAAGTGGAACATAACTACTACCAGCCATCTACTAGTGGTCCATGACCAACCAAAATGTCCTAAGAAAACCAAACGTGGTCACCCAAGAATGAAACTATAATGTAATTAATGAGTAAAAATACCTTCTATAATAAAATAAAAAGTTTAAAACTAAAAAAAACATACAACAAGGGTGTGATATAAATATACCATTATGATTACACAAAATATTCATTATATTTACTCTATAATATGTTTAAAATTTGGTAAAATTTTAGTGAAAATTGAAGAGTATGTTGAAAATTTAAACATAGTGTTTTAGAATTTTAAAAACAATTTATTAAAATAAATATGTAAAACAATAAAATTTACATCGGAAGAACTAATCATTTTATTGATATTATTTAAAACCCATTTCATAATAAAAATTTAGATAAATAAATATATGATAGTAATATTCACCTAAAATGTCATGATGATCAGGAGTTGATAAAACAGTTTCAATTTTCATAATAGTAATTAATGAAGCAATAAAGGAAACACTTATGCCAAATTGTGATAATAAATGTTGTCATGTATCAATTTCATTTATATTGATGCCATGGTTACAACATAGGTATGATAGAGAGTCCACCTCATAATATCAAATCAAATACAACATGACCAAATTTAGGTCATACATATAGTCGCACAGGAAGAAATAAAACTATATCCATGCACACTCGCTTTCAAAAACAGATGTCCCTGGCCTAAACCCTTCACATTCTCTATAGATCCACCATATGGGTGTGAGCCTCCTAGTTAATAATATATATAGGAAATATGATCTAAATATATGGGTTTTGATACCTAGTAAAAATAGGTGGGTGTTGTAATTGATTTATGATGATCACAAGAGGATCCTTATCAAACATATTTATTATCCTTAATAACACATCTCACACTCATGCCTAATTCTCTAAATTTTATACCTTTTACAGCACCCAACAATTAAAATTTAAAAAATATTGTTACATAAATATATAATTACATGATATGATCATCACAATTTTTCAACTGATCCGTCAAGAATCATCAATTTAATTCAAATACCTTTCAATAACATAACACATTAAAAAAGGTAACTATAACTTCTCTAATTCCAAATTCATCATTAAAATTTGAAACATGACAATAATATAATCATCGATTCCTTTAAAATTCTTTTAATCATTCTAATATTCAAAAGAGTAGTAAGTACCGCTTCTTTAATAATTCATCATTAAAAATTATAAATGGAAAATTAAAATTATATTTATATTCAAGCATCACAAAATTATTTAAAGAAATATTAATATTTTTAAAGGATTGAATTAATTTTAAAAACATGTTTCTACACCCAATTTCCAGGTGAATAAATATTTTCTTAAAAATAACAGGACGTCATTTATTTACAAAATATGTGAAAATAATTAAATGGGGGTTCATGGCCATTTAATAAATTCATCCATTTGAAACTATTTTGAAAACATAAATAGTTCAATTCATTTAATAAATAAAGTTACATCCTTATTTCAAAAAAATACTCCAAATCCATCAATTTTACCAATATACTCTTTAAATGATCATTTAAAGTAAATCTGAACAAACATGGAGCATTAGAAATTCATAAGAAGGTGATGGATTTCATGATATTAGCCAGTCAATTATTGTCATGTTCAATTCAAAGATAAATTGGTCAAAGAATAATTTATGTAGAATTAAATGGATGAATTTAACAGAACATGTGTTATAAATTAGGAAACATTTATCTAACAATTTATTTATAAATAATGACTTTAAAAATTATGGAAAGGAATAGAATAAACAACTACGAAATTATGGAATCCAACCACAAACATCAGAGACGTGACACCTTTGATGTAGATCAATGAATCTATGAAAATAGATATTTAATAATGATAGTGGACATCCTATATATAAAAATTCATTTCAATCCATCAAGATCCAACAAAAAATTATAATATAACATTTATGAATAATAAATCACGGGAATAAGGGAGATCCATGAAAAGAAGAGAATAACTCACCCAAATATAATATATCCACTTCATTTGGAACTTCCATCTATAGAGAGTTGTTGTTTGGGGATAAAAATGGATATACGGGGGACTAATAATATTTATAAGTGATTTATGTTCTTGTGATATGAGTTTTGGGATAATTAGAGGTTTTTATCTAGTCTTGATACACTATAGACCTCAATAGTTCTCTCTTTCATGTGTACTTATTTTATGGTCCTATTGCATACACTCTTACTTTAGAATAAAAAATTAATAAGTTTTCAATGCACCTAGAAATGATCTACAATAATTTTTTCAATTTTTTCATGAACGCTTTGTCAAATTGGTTTCCAACCATGAGACCCCTAATTTTCAAGCTGCACATTTTGTCAAACAATGCTCAAAATGCACAGGAACCCTACAAAGGAAAACAAACAATCATAAAATTCAAGTAAAAATCGATAAATGACCCATGAATATACCAAATCATTGGGTAATAAAATAATTTGTCCAAAAAAATTAATGGTAAGTTATAAATAATATCTGGTTATTCCAAAATAACTACTTTTAAATATAGTGAAATTTATTCATTAGTATATCAATAGAATGGTGGATTTAAATTTACTATAAAATGGAAAATCCATGATACAGTTTTTTGGATTATAGATTAATATTATCTTTGTTTAGAATATGATCATAATTTGAAATTAGGTGGTGAATTATACCTTGAAATACAAGGTATTTTTTTGAAAATAATGATATAAGATTCCATTTCATTTAGAATCACAGAAACCGAATACACTATAGTTGATCAATGTGCTATATTGTTTTTGTGGGTGAAAAAATAGTTTGATGTTATGGGAGTTGAAGAGAAGTCTTGAATTAAAATCCATTCTGATAATGAATGTGTAATAATTTATTTCCATATTCCACTATAACACTCATTGAAGAATCACATTGAAATAAAATATCATTTCAACAATGATAATGTGGAGCCTGGCCTTTTCAAAACATAGTATATTACCCATATATTATTTTTTTTAGACATCTTGATCGAGGCCTTACCAAATAATGTGTTTCAATTTCGGTTACTATATCAAGGAGAACAATAATACCACACACTAAAATAGTGGGGATGTCTTACACTATCTTTTAGAGGTATAGTATATTTTTTCATCAATATAATCAAATGTGTTATTTACCATGTTACAGACTAATATAAATCTACCTTTGGGTTCATTAATAATAGCAAGGAAACTGTTATGATATAAAATTGGGGGAGAAGCTGAAAGGGGTAGTATAAAAATATGGAGAGTTTTAAATATGATGATTCTAAATATGGTATATCGATGAAAAAGTATAATGACCAATAAAAACGAGTTCATGATTCTATCAGCTAACATATGAACACTTCTTGATGTATGGGGTCACTCTCTCATTTTGTGTCTAGATGGTTTTGAAATATGATATCACGAAATATGGGATCTATTAATGAAAATTTCATGATTCTAATGATTCTCATTCTTATCATACTGATGTGGTCATGAAGTATGGGTTTATAATGTTCTCTATCACTATATATTGTTATATAAGGCTTTTGGTTTCACATATGAATAACTTATCATCAAGTTGATTCATGAAGTTATGTTTTTTGGGAAAAAACCTCCTATGGGGATATAGTATAAATAAATTAAACATGATTGTGATTTACTTATTAATGAATTTTTTTTCCAAATATTTGATGTTGTTGACTAAGGATGGTTTTTAGAGTATGCTTTTAGAGTTTGATTGAATTTCTTAAAGGATCACGTGGAGTGAGAATGTCCAAAAGGATCATGTGGAAGGATCAAATGTTGTGAAAATATCCTTATTTATCAAATATATATTAAATGTATTAATTGAAATTATTAGGTTGTTACATGATCATATGATGTACAAACCGATCACATGAAGGGATCAAATAATATTATGTTTCCAAATTCATCCTTTGATGAGTTATTTTGATGCAAAAGAAGGAATTAAATGATTTTAGAGGGACCTATTAAAGATATATTGAAATGAACATTATGAAATAATATGATGTTCAAAGGATATATTTAATAGATCATGTGACAGTCATTAATAAAAAATGATTGAAAATTAAAGAGATGTAGTATGGTCGCTCTAAATCACAGAACCAAACGAAGTGACTATTTGTTTCTTTGGATTTTATGATGGAATAATATAATGTGAATGAATATAATGAAGAGGAACCCTAATTGATTTTATTTGTATATATTACATAGATCACATGATGTCATAATTATGACTTTTGAGTTTATGGATTGTATCTATAATCTCTATTTATGGTGTTATAGTGGAAGTATTTTTCCTATAAATACCCCCAAACATATCATTACGAGGGTACAATTTTTTCTTACATGGTTTTATCTGAATCAATTCATTTTAAATAAGATAAAAAAGTATTCTATTGGAATCACATGATCCTTGTAATGAGAAGAAAAATATTTTTAAGGGGTCTCGAGATTGATTCATGCAATGGTATCCCTGTAAGGGATTAGTTTTCTGAAAATAATCTAAATATTTGGTGACATGAAACATGCATAACATTAATACATTCACATTAATTCATTTCTGTGATTATCACGAACAAAATCAGTTCATGTGGATGTGTCTCATGGAGAGGTATCATGGAGGTATCTATAAGAGGGATCATGTAGAAGAGTCTCACAAAGAAGTTTCAAGGAGGGGTCTCAATGAGGGATATACGGTTGTGTTCCTGAAAAGGGATTATACATAGGGTGAAGTTTATGTAAGAGGAAAAGTCTCACCCAATTGTGATTTTAATACAACTAATGAAATAAGGGAATAATAGAACAAAAAAGTGGTAATAATATCTTAACTGATTGTAATAATATACTTCTAGATTATTAGAGTTCTCACATCTATATAGAGAGAATTATTGGTTCCAATTTTTTTTGATGGTAACACAGAGGGAGAGTTAGTGTACTCTATACCATTTAAAATCAAATCACTATAGTGAATTGGTACATCGAGACACTTAATTTATATATTCAGTGGATGTAGCCTTGTGAGGGTAGGAGAAGTAACTTTTTTTGTCATCTAAATCTTTTAATTCCAAATTATTTTGTTCTAAAATAGGGGGGAGAGAGAGAAGGATTTTTAATGATGAATCAAAATTAAAATATGTGGCTTCTTTTATCTTTCATGCCTTAATTCACTCCCTCGTCCCATATGGGTTTTAACAACGGCGGGATAACAAAACTTTTATGATCATTAATCAAATATAATAATAGAAGGAATATTGAATTCGTTATCAGTATTTGTAAAAACTAAATGTTCCAGTTCAATATCATTATAAAAACTCAATCCTCCTGAATTCTACAAATCTCAAATATATAAAATTTTATCTATTATTATTATTATTGACTGAATGTTCTAATTCTAGAATTTGTTAATTTATTCATCATTAGGAACTAACTTCTAATCACATGGCATTAATCATTGATGTCTTAATTAAAAGTGTTTTTTCATTATAATCAGTAACAATAATACATGGTGCGGAATTATATAAATTATGAATAATTTTTTTTACCACCTAACGAAATACCTCATTCAAATAAATTTCTAAAAATATATGAAAACACATAGATATATGATTGTACTAATATATTAATAATCTATATCTTAATAATAAAAATAAAAAAACTCATTTCAACAAGAAAAACATAAACATAATTAATATGTATCAAAACATAGTATAAAAATTCAAAATATATGAATAATGTGATAATGAATATCATTAATTTAATTTTTAAATAATCTGAATTAATAAGTTCATAATTGGGATTTTATTTTGATGGATGTTTTCATCCCAATCTATGTATGTATTATATGGGATTTTCTTATGTATCATTCCACACACATATAATGTTGGCTTCAAATGAGTGAAATATGTTCTATGGATACAATTCATCACTAAGATGTATTTATCTTCATTTGAGTGAATCATGTTTTTATATGTGTTAATGATACACCAAAAATTATATAAATATACCTAAAATATAAAAAAGAGTCTAAAAGGTTTGATAATTTTTACAAATGATAACTTAAACACCTTTCTTGGATTCAAAACTCAACATACGTAATTATCTAACTCATAATGCCTATTACTATGAAGTGGTATAAAAAATCAACATCTCTCATAATGAGTTTTTAGTAGATGTTCAATTGAACTTCATGTAGATATGAAAATTATTTTTTAACGAAGGCATTGTATCATACAAGTGTTACATTTTTTCGATATTTTTTAGGAGGTATTATAATTTTATAACGACACATGGACATACAAATATTTACTTCTGAAATTGGAATGTAAAATCAATAAAATAAAACTATCATATGTGGAGTTAATTTATAATGTTCAACCATAATAAATATCTATAATATCAACAATATAGACTATCACCATAGAGTTTCATATAGTTTTATAATTTAATATATTGTGGATAGTGGTGTAGTGTTTCAACATAATGTTGAACAGAGATTAGAACATTGACTTCTTATAGAAGTAAAAGAGTTAATCATATGAAACATATATCAATGTAATGAAAATAATAATCCATTTTGAATCTTATGAAATTGAAACAATCATATAACTAGGAAAATGACTATATAACTTTTCAATTTCATCGTGAATTTAAAAATAAAAATATAATTTTAATTTTTTTAAAACTATTGATGTTTATAAATTCATAATTTAAATTAAATCTATATAATGAATAAATTAATAACTATAACATATATGTGATTTAATGTAATTACAAAATCATAAACAACTAATAAATAGCTAAAAATATCCAGGGGTTTGAAAATAGATAGCCTCCATTGTAATGAAAATTACAAAGAAGAACTATTTTTATTGTATTTAAATAACTCTATAAACTTTTGTAATATATCAGAATGTAAATATTATATTGACATGATATTAAAAATAATTTATCAATTATACCCCCAAAGAATTAATATTAATTTATTATTATAAATAGTTTTAAAATATTTAATAACAGCAATCGTTCATAAATATTTTTAAAATCAAAGACCTATATGATCTCCCTGAAATAATCAATTTAAAACATAAAATTATAGTTATCAAAGTGATAAAATTCCATTTTTCTATACTATTTATTCATGTTGAAAAAATTATTAAAGATATAATAAATAATGAGTAATAAAAAAATTTAAATATAGAACACATAATCTACATAAATATATTTATAATAATTATACCGGCTTTAATATAAGATAGAAATAGTGAGTAATAGATCACCTAATAAAATCTAATCATAAATTGAGAATTTTTACAATATATTTGACTAGATTTTAAAAAATGAATAAAAATGTTTAATTATATATATTTTGTATATGTCTCCATCATTAAAATTTCTGAAATTATTTTCCCAAACATAAAAAAATGTAATGGTTGAGTAAAAATATGTTCTTGATTCTTCTTACACAAAAAATATCTGAGAAATATTTTCCAATAATAACCACAATCTCATAGAAAATTAAATATAAACCAATATATTTAGAAAAAATATATGGTAATTTATTTTTAGGTACTTAAATATATGATATATTATCAATATATATGTGTGGTTTATATAAATTAATATTCATATAAAATAAATTTTTTAACCATAATATTATTTCATAAAAAATAGTTGTGATTAAATACTCAGCCTCAGAATTAAAAAATTCAAATTATGTAAACATTTTATAACTCAATTATATTATTATGTTTCAATTGAGGGAAACATAAAAAATGTAATATTTAAATCAATATTGTAGAACCCAAATTAGGAATAAAAAAAATAAAAAATGAAAATAGTTTTGACTGGAGGAAAAAACTAATGTCAATAAATATATTATCAAATATAATTATTAATTTTATAGTATTTATGTTGATTTATATTGTAACATCCCAAGTAAGTAATGAATAATAGATATTTTTATCTATGTCTATTAATGATTAATATAGTGTCATAGAGGCTTAAAATGAAAATAAATACAATCTTATGAATGGAATACACTAATATTCTTAAAAGATTGTTTTACTTCCTTTTGATGGAAAACCATTTTTGAATATATATTTTGACAATTTTATAAACTATGTTTGTCAAAATAAACTTATCCTTTATGATTGGGACATCAAAATTTAACTTGTGTGAACTTTTGGTATTTTTCTGACAATGTTCATTTTTTAATGAATAGTGAAAAATACTGCATTTTACATCAAAACTGCATTTTAATCTAATTTATTTATATTATTAGATTATTTTTTTAATTGGTTTTGAAGTGAAATTAGTATATATTTTTACCATTTTATCCAATGGTGGTCATTGGAATCAATTTCACTTTGAAATTAGACTTAAACTGGTGTCAATCTTTTGATACTTATTGTTTTGTAAAAACACGCTATTTGATATGGCAGCAGGAATTAATTATTAAATTAATTAATGTGACTTATATGATTTGAATTTTGTAAAATAGACTTCATTTTTGAATTCGGAATATCAAATATATCTTAGGGTGAGTTTTTGGTAATTTTCTGAAAAACATCAATTTTTGATGAATAGTGAAACCACTAAGTGGTAATCAAGCAAACTGATTTTTCAGTTAAATGAAAGTTTACCACTAATGTGTATTGAATTTTAAAAATCCGACATACATGGTTTTCATTAAGAAGTAAAATGTGGTTCAATGAGATTAAAATAATTTTTTGGTGAATAGTAACTTATTAAGTTTTTAATCGCGATTAGTGGTAATTAGTGTAGTTTAATGTATAAATAATGCTTTAATAATATGAAATGACCTAGAAACATGTCCCAACCTTATTGGTTGTGTCATGGCCGACCAAGACAAGCCATGGGTCAACTTGGGGACCCCATGGAGACATTTTGGTTGGGAAATGACATAAATAACTTTTTATTTAATGTAAAAGTAAAAATGACACAAACATAATATGTTTTACGAAAACAATTTTTACATGGGGTTATAAAGATCAGATTTTTGAGTATAAATAGTAATTGGAAATCTAAAAATATTTCCTACATCATAGTATTTTTTTATGATTTTTAGACATTAAATAAATTAAATTATTTATGACATAATAATGATGCAGCGATGACATCATTATTTGAAGATTTAAATAAAATGGAATGATAATGAAAAATCTAAAACCTACACATGGCCAAAACCAATTGGAAGAGTGTATTTCAGAGCCTTATCACCTTATCCATGAATTATATCAATGTGGGACCTTTTGAAATAGAAACACATTTTCAAATAAAGTAATATTTCTTTACATTCCAAAAGGGCCCCTCCTCTCCTCTTATAAAAGGCCCCCACCTCTACCTCATTTCACACACTACTCAAGCCTTTTTCTCGGCCAACCCATGCCCATTTGCTCTCTCCACACCCCTCTCCTCATCCTAGAGGATTCCCTTTGGGCATAATCCTTTCAAAGGAAGCCTTTAGGCTCAAATCAAAAGGAGTTACACTTTTTAAGGTAATTCGTTCTCTCATGTTCATTTGTTTTATTTTTCTTCTCCAACCCCCTAAACTCTTTTTATTTACTTCTTTTGTAACAACACCAGTATCTTCAATATACTAGGATGTTTTTATATGATTTATTTGAGCTACACTCCCACAAAACTACATCAAATGGTTAAAGAACATACGGTTTCTTTGGATGGCGAAATTCTGCCTCCTGAAACGATGATTGTTCAACACTCATTTAACACCTTTAAAGGTGGCCATTATGATGTCACTATTTTTATATATGATATATAATATGTTTATGTTTTCCTTAAGCTTCTTTTTTTTCATTTTGGGCATACCATTATGGTTTCCATTATGGGTAAACATGATATCTTCATTTTAGGAAGTGCGGACTACCGCCCCCTGAAAGTGATTTGATTCGTTAATACCATATGTGGGATGTGTAAGGGATAAAGTTAATGATATTATATATTTTATTATACTGGAATTATAATATACTCTTATATCATTATGATTCCATTCCAGAAAATATGAAATAGAAATGGAAGTAGCGTTCATGCGTACGTACGGCTTACCGTCTCCATGAACGGTGCATTTCATTTCTTACCTCTAAAATATGTAATATTATAAATTCATGTATGTACTGGATATATATGACATATATGATATCTACATCATGAATACCATTCTGGATATAATGAACCTTTGACCAAATTAACAACATGTAAGTGTAAGAAGTCTATTTTTGACTTAAGAACCAAATACCGACAAAATGAACATTATTAACTTAACTGATTACATGATGTTCATAACATGGTATAAAAGGAATAATGAACTTGAAAAAGATTCATAAGAAAGTAGAGATTAACTCAAGTTTATTATTCAGGATATTAAAGAACGGTCGGGTCAAGTCGGATACGAGGTATGGGACTTCGTCTCAGTCTCCTTTCATTGAGGCAGATTTTATTTTATACACAACTTTCTTTTATACGGTGTATAAACCCCTTTGACTTTTACGTTTATTCAAAAGGAATATTTTTTATACGAAGCGTTTACTAAACGACAAAAGGGAATGTTTTTGTCGTACGTATGCGGCGACAACGACTTCTCCGCCGTCGTGACCGTTATTTGAGTTTCGGCTTCCTCTACAAGCCATACCTTCTTTTTAAAGGAAAAATAAATACCATGTTTTACTTTTCTTTTAGTATTGAAAATGGTTTTCATAATGTTTTTATATCAATGTGTTGTATTGATATCTCGTGATTGAAATGTGGAAATTTTATGTTACCTTTATGCATGTTTTATGTGATATGATTATGTTATGATTCTTGGGCATTATTATGAAGACGGGTGATTCCGTGATAAACTAAGGGCATGTGAGCCCGTTATAGCTCTCCAATGCATTGGGTAACGCGAAGGAGTGAAACTTTAAGGTTTCTCTGAAGAGATTTTAGGGAATATACTGTGATGGGTATTCCAAACGTAACCAAGAGGGTTACTCCCTACGTAAGAATGTTATGAATGCCTCATGTTACCTTTATGTCTTATGATTTCTATGATTTATTCGTGATTTTATGAGGTATGTTAAAGTGACAATGTTTTATGGGTAAAGTATGATTTCATTCTTATGTATATATGAACTCATGTTTCCTTTCCATGTTTTTTTATAACTCATACTGAGTTTGTATGCTCATCCCAAGTTTTTGAAATGTTTTTCACAGGTCAAGGGAATGGTACATGATAAGATGATAGAGTCAAGGATGTTTCATGAATTAATCCATGTTTTATTTTAAATGTGTTTCCATTGATGGGAATAAAGAATACTATCATTATGTAACCACTTGTTTATATGTGGAATGTAATGCATGTTTTATGATCTAATTCTCTAAAACTCTAAACCCGAAAAGATCCTCAATGTGTAATCTTGTAATAAATCAAGATTAAGTAAGGTTTAAGGCTGGGGCCTTATAGTTGGTATCAAAGGTCGGTTTAGATAACTTTAGGAGTTATAATTCTATTAAATGATTATCCAAAAATATTTTTTTTCGAAATGATATAGCATTTAAAGATTACCATGTTGCTTCATCTAAGACATGTTTGTTCAGAATGGTTTTCCGCAGAGGAAACAGGGAAGCAGTGCTAGGAAGGCATACAGAAGGAAATAACCTTCCGAATCAGCATCCAGAAATGGTCTGAATTGGAACTGAACAGTTTGTTGCAGTAATGGCGCAGTTGACTCAAGCGATAAATGGTGGTGGTATCCATGCCCGAGATCAGCCAGAAAAACCGCAGACGAACAAGTCAGTGGTGGAACATTTCATGAGGAAACATCCACCATAATTCAGAGGATCATCTGACCCTGTGCTAGCTGAAGGGTGGACTAAAGCATTGGAGAAGATTTTTGATGTCATGGGGTGTTCAGACAATCAAAAGGTTAGTCTTGCTATTTACCGTTAGGAGGGTGAAGCAGATCAGTGGTGGTCTATGGTTAAAAATATCAGGGACGCCAATGAGATTGATGCTCTTGACTGGGATGAATTCAAAGGTATGTTTCTTGAGAAGTATTTTCCTAAGGCTGTTCGACATAGGATGGAAAAGCAATTCTTGGAATTGAGGCAAGAGGAAGACTCAGTGGCTGCCTATGAAGAAAGGTTCACTCGATTGGCAAGGTATGCTCCAAATTTTATTCGGGACCTTGATAGTAAAATCAATCATTTCTACTCAGGATTAAATCCAAAGTATCGAAGGGCATTAGCTTCTCGTGAGTTTAAAAGTTATGAAAAGCTCGTTCGATGTGCTGAGAAGGTGGAAATGGAGTTTGCCGATGACCAAGTTTTCTATAACAACCAGCAGAAGAAGAGACCGAGGTGGCAGGAGAAAGGTAAGAATTCTTTAAAAAAGTCTGATGGTAAGAGAACTAAGTTTCCAGTTTGTGATAAATGTGGCAAAAGGCTTGCTGGGGAATGACTTCTGAATTCTGGGAAGTGCTACCGATGTGGTCAGATGGGACATAAGGCTCGTGATTGCACTGAAAAGGATCAAGGTGAAGGTAAGAACAAATTTGACTTATAGTTAGTGAAATGTTATAAGTGAAATGAGATGGGTCACTATGAAAACGAGTGTCCGACAAGGAGCTTGAGTGATGGGAAGCAGTTATACTACAAGCAGAAAGGGGTGGTAAAATCCTTTGCAACTACTTCAGCAGATGCCGGTCCATCAGATGAAGTTGTATCAGGTACTTTGTTTGTTTTTTCAGATTATTCCAGTGTGTTGTTTGATTCGGGGTCTACACATTCTTTCATCTCTGAAACCTTTTCTAGTAAAATGGGAATACCATCTCAAGAAATGACTCCTGAACTTTTGGTAAAAACACCTGGGGGAAGTGTCGAGGCAAAAAGAATTTATAAGAATCTTCCTATCCTTATCTGTGGAAAGAGCCTACTTGCAAACCTTATTGTTCTACCTCTAGTAGAGTTTGATGTTATCCTGGGTATGGATTGGCTCTCTATTTACCATGCTAAGATTGACTGTAGAGATAAAGAAGTTTCTTTTCAGAAAGACTTTCAGTTTGTTTACAAGAATGAACCCTTACTTTTGATAACATATCAAGAGGCCGAGAAACTTGTAAAAGATGGAAATGAATGTTACCTTGCACACATCGTTGAAAATAAAGGAACTGTTCAGATTAATGATGTGCTAGTGGTAAATGAGTATCCTGATGTTTTTCCTGATGAGTTGCCTGGAATAATACCAGATCGGGAAGTTGAGTTTACTGTTGACTTAGTTCCTGATGCTAAGCCAATTTCAAAACCCCCTTATCAAATGGCACAAATTGAACTTTTAGAGTTGAAGGAGAAATTGCAAGATTTATTAGAGAAAGGTTTCATTAGACCTAGCACATCACCATGGGGTGCTCCTGTTTTATTTGTTAAAAATAAATATGGTTCTATGAGACTTTGCATTGATTATAGAGCCTTTAATAATATCACTGTTAAGAAAAAATATCCATTGCCTCATATCGATGATTTGTTTGATCAGCTCCAGGGAGCTCAGTTTTTTCCAAAGATTGACTTGAGATCGGGGTACTATCAGCTGAAGGTCAATGAGGCAGATATTCCGAAGACCGCGTTCCGTACGAGATATGGCCATTATGAATTTGTAGTAATGCCTTTTGGGCTAACCAATGCACCTGCTGTATTCATGAACTTAATGAATAGAATTTTCCATGAGTTCTTGGATAAGTTTGTGGTGGTTTTCATTGATGATATTTTGGTGTTTTCTAAAAGTAAAGAGGAGCATGAAAAACATTTAAGGGTTATCTTGTAAACCTTAAAAGAAAAGAAACTGTACGGGAAATTCAGCAAGTGTGAGTTTTGGTTGCAACAAATTTCTTTCCTTGGTCACATTGTTTCTAAAGATGGAATAACTGTTGATCCTGCAAAAACAAAAGTTGTGGAAGAATGGCCAAGTCCCACAAATGTAACCGAGATTCGTAGCTTCCTTGGTTTGGCGGGCTATTACCGAAGGATTGTTAGAAATTTTTCACGGTTATCTAGTCCAATGACTAAGCTAACTCGGAAGGGTGTTAAGTTTATCTGGACAAAAGAATGTGATGATTGTTTTCAGGAATTGAAAAGAAGATTGGTGAATGCTCCAGTTTTGGCACTACCTTCCAGGAATGGTGAGTTTGTTATATACAGTGATGCCTCATTGAAAGGTCTTGGTTGCGTCCTAATGCAGAATGATCAGGTAATTGCTTATGCTTCACGACAGTTGAAAACTCATGAGGTAAATTACCCTACACATGATTTGGAATTAGCTGCTGTTGTTTTTTCTTTAAAAATTTGGAGGCATCATTTGTATGCAGTAAAGTGTGAAATATATACCGATCACAAAAGTTTAAAGTATATATTTACTCAGAATGAGTTAAACATGAGACAAAGGAGATGGCTGGAAGTATTCAAGGATTATGATTGTACAATTCATTACCATCCGGGAAAAGCAAATAAAGTGGCTGATGCTTTGAGTCGAAAAAGTAATGCTTCATTAACAATGTTGCGTTTGGAACGCGATCCTTTGGTTAACGATTTGATGAACTTTGGCATAGAATTTGTTGGTGTAGGAAGTCCTTCTGTTTTGTTTCAGGTATCAGTGAGATCATCTCTATCAGATAGAATCAAGAAAGCACAGAAGCAAGATAGTGAGTTGCAGAAAAAGGTAGAGCTGGTTCAGAAAGGTAAGTTGCCTGAATTAAACATTGATAATGATTGCGTTTTGAGTTTTGGGAAGAGATTGTGTATGCCTTGTGATTCATAGTTGAAGAGAGAGTTGTTATGTGAAGCTCATAGTTCTCCGTTTTCAGTTCATCCGGGCAGTACTAAGATGTATAGAGATCTGCGGGAGTATTACTGGTGGGATGGAATGAAAAGAGATATTGCTGATTTTACTGTGAAGTGTTTGACTTGTCAGCAGGTTAAAGCAGAGCGGCAGTTACCGAAAGGGATGCTTCAGCCTTTACCAGTGCCAGAGTGGAAATGGGAGAATATATCCATGGACTTTGTTGTTGTATTACCGAAGACATCTCAAGGTAATAATGCAATCTGGGTTATTGTTGATCGCTTGACCAAATCTGCTCATTTCCTTGCTATACGAGATACTTTCTCTCTTGATCAACTTTCCCTTTTTTATCCTAAAGAGATAGTCAGGTTACATGGAGTTCCTCTCTCCATTGTATCGGATCGTGATCCCAGGTTTACTTCTAACTTTTAGAAAGGCCTTCAGAAGTCGTTGGGTACTGAATTAAATTTTAGTACATCTTTTCATCCTCAATCAGATAGGCAGTCAGAACGAACAATTCAGACATTGGAGGATATGCTACGAGCTTGTTCTATGGATTATCAGGGAAGTTGGGACCAACATCTTTCTTTGGTTGAGTTTTCATATAATAACAGTTTTCATTCCAGTATACAGATGGCATCATTTCAGGCATTATATGGGAAGCGGTGTCGAACTCCAGCTTTCTGGGATGAAGTGGGTGAAAGGAAGTTAATGGGACCAGAATTGGTAGAATAGATGGCAGAAAAAGTTCAGCTGATTTAGGAACACATGAGAACATCTTAGAGCAGGAAGAAGAGTTATGCGGATAACCGGAGGAAGGATCTATCTTTCGAGGTAGGTGATCATGTTTTTCTCAAGGTTTCTCCTTGGAAAAGTGTGATGAGATTTGGTAAGAAAGGAAAGTTGAGTCCAAGGTTTTTTTGACCATATGAAATTCTGGAGAGAGTTGGATCAGTTGCATGCCGAGTGGCTTTACCTCTGAGTTTATCTCAGGTACACAATGTTTTTCACGTTTCGATGTTGAGAAAGTATATGCCAGATCCATCTCATGTTTTGAGTCCATTGGTAGTTCAGCTGGAAGAGAACCTATCTTATGAGGAACAACAGGTCCAGATTCTTGACCACAGGGAGAAAGTGTTATGGAATAAGGTGATTCAACATGTAAAGGTTTTGTGGAAAAACCACATGATTGAAGAGGCAACATGGGAATCTGAAAATGCAATGAGGGATAAGTACCCCCATTTATTCGATAAGTAAATAAATTGCGGGGACGCAATTTTCTAAAGGGGGGAAGGATGTAACATCCCAAATAATTAATGAATAATAGATATTTTTATCTATGTCTATTAATGATTAAGATAGTGTTATAGAGGCTTAAAATGAAAATAAATACATTCTTATGCATGGAATACACTAATATTCTTAAAAGATTGTTTTACTGCCTTTTGATGGCAAACCAGTTTTGAATCTATATTTTGACAGTTTTATAAACTATGTTTGTCAAAATAAACTTATCCTTTTTTATTGGGACATCAAAATTTACCTTGTGTGAATTTTTGGTATTTTTCTGACAATGTTCATTTTTTAATGAATAGTGAAAAATACTGCATTTTACATCAAAACTGCTTTTTAATCTAATTTATTTATATTATTAGATTATGTTTTGAATTGGTTTTGAAGTGAAATTAGAGTATATTTTTACCATTTTATCCAATGGTGGTCATTGGAATCAATTTCACTTTGAAATTAGACTTAAACTGGTGTCAATCTTTTGATACTTATTGTTTTGTAAAAACACGCTATTTGCTCTGGCAGCAGGAATTAATTATTAAATTAATTAATGTGACTTATATGATTTTAATTTTGTAAAATAGGCTTCATTTTTGAATTCGGAATATCAAATATATCTTAGGGTGAGTTTTTGGTAATTTTCTGAAAAACTTCAATTTTTGATGAATAGTGAAACCACTAAGTGGTAATCAGGCAAACTGATTTTTCAGTTAAATGAAAGTTTACCACTAATGTGTATTTAATTTTAAAAATCCGACATACATGGTTGTCATTAAGAAGTAAAATGTGGTTCAATGAGATTAAAATAATTTTTTGGTGAATAGTAACTTATTAAGTTTTTAATCACGATTAGTGGTAATTAGTGTAGTTTAAGGTATAAATGATGCTTTAATAATATGAAATGACCTATACACATGTCCCAACCTTATTGGTTGTGTCATGGACGACCAAGACAAGCCATGGGTCAACTTGGGGACCCCATGGAGACATTTTGGTTGGGAAATGACATAAATAACTTTTTATTTAATGTAAAAGTAAAAATGACCCAAACATAATATGTTTTACAAAAACAATTTTTACATGGGGTTATAAAGATCAGATTTTTGAGTATAAATAGTAATTGGAAAGCTAAAAGGATTTCCTACATCATAGTATTTTTTTTATGATATTTAGACATTAAATAAATTAAATTATTTATGACATAATAATGATGCAGCGATGACATCATTATTTGACGATTTAAATAAAATGGAATGATAATGAAAAATCTAAAACCTAAACCTGGCCAAAACCAATTGGAAGAGTGGATTTCGAAGCCTTATCACCTTATCCACGAATTATTTCAATGTGGGAACTTTTGAAACCGAAACACATTTTCAAATAAAGTAATATTTCTTTACTTTCCAAAAGTGCCCCTCCTCTCCTCTTATAAAAGGCCCCCACCTCTACCTCATTTCACACACTACTCAAGACTTTGTCTCGGCCAGCCCCTACCCATTCGCTCTCTCCACATCCCTCTCCTAATCCTAGAGGATTCCCTTTGGGAAGAATCCTTTCAAAGGAAGCCTTTAGGCTCAAATCAAAAGGAGTTACACTTTTTAAGGTAATTCGTTCTCTCATGTTCATTTGTTTTATTTTGCTTCTCCAACCCCCTAAACTTTTTATATTTACTTCTTTTGTAACAACACCAGTATCTTAAATATACTAGTATGTTGTTATATGATTTATTTGAGCTACACTATCACACAACTACATCAAATGGTTAAAGAACATACGGTTTCCGTGGATGGCGAAATTCTGCCTCCCGAAACGATGATTGTTCAACACTCATTTAACATCTTCAAAGGTGGCCATTATGATGTCACTATTTTTATATATGATATATAATATGTTTATGTTTTCCTTAAGCTTCTGTTTTTTTTTCATTTTGGGCATACCATTATGGTTTCCATTATGGGTAAACACGATATCTTCATTTTAGGAAGTGCGGACTACCGCCCCCTAAAAGTGATTTGATTCGTTAATAACATATGTGGGATGTGTAAAGGATAAAGTTAATGATATTATATATGTTATTATACTGGAATTATAATATACTCTTATATCATTATAATTCCATTCCAGAAAATATGAAATAGAAATGGAAGTAGCGTTCATGTGTACGTACGGCTTACCGTCTCCATGAACGGTGCATTTCATTTCTTACCTCTAAAATATGTAATATTATAAATGCATGTATGTACTGGATATATATGAAATATATGATATCTACATCATGAATACCATTCTGGATATAATGATCCTTTGACCAAATTAACAACATGTAAGTGTAAGAAGTCTATTTTTGACTTAAGAACCAAATACCGACAAAATGAACATTATTAACATAACTGATTACATGATGTTCATAACATGGTATAAAAGGAATAATGAACTTGAAAAAGATTCATAAGAAAGTATAGATTAAATCAAGTTTATTATTCAGGAGATTAAAGAACGGTCGGGTCAAGTCGGATACGAGGTATGGGACTTCGTCTCAATCTCCTTTCATTGAGGCATATTTTATTTTATACACAACTTTGTTTTATACGGTGTATAAACCCCTTTGACTTTTACGTTTATTCAAAAGGAATATTTTTTATACGAAGCGTTTACTAAACAACAAAAGGGAATGTTTTTGTCGTACGTATGCGGCGACAACGACTTCTCCGCCGTCGAGACCATTATTTGAGTTTCGGCTTCCTCTACAAGCCATGCCTTCTTTTTAAAGGAAAAATAAATACCATGTTTTACTTTTCTTTTAGTATTGAAAATGATTTTCATAATTTTTTTATATCAATGTGTTGTATTGATATCTCGTGATTGAAATGTGGAAATTTTATGTTACCTTTATGCATGTTTTATGTGATATGATTATGTTATGGTTCTTGGGCATTATTATGAAGACGGGTGGTTCCGTGATAAACTAAGGGCGGGTGAGCCCCTTATAGCTCTCCAATGCATTGGGTAACGCGAAGGAGTGAAACGTTAAGGTTTCTCCGAAGAGATTTTAGGGAATATACTGTGATGGGTATTCCAAACGTAACCAAGAGGGTTACTCCCTACGTAAGAATGTTATGAATGCCTCAAGTTACCTTTATGTTATATGATTTCTATGATTTATTCTTGATTTTATGAGGTATGTTAAAGTGCCAATGTTTTATGTGTAAAGTATGATTTCATTCTTAGGTATATATGAACTCATGTTTCCTTTCCATGTTTTTTTAATAACCCATCCTGAGTTTTTATGCTCATCCCAAGTTTTTGAAATGTTTTTCACAGGTCAAGGGAAAGGCACATGATAAGATGATAGAGTCAAGGATGTGTCAAGAATTAATCCATGTTTTATTTTAAATGTGTTTCCATTGATGGGAATGAAGAATACTATCTTTATGTAACCACTTGTTTATATGTGGAATGTAATGAAAGTTTTATGATCTAATTCTCTAAAACTCTAAACCCGAAAAGATCCTCAATGTGTAATCTTGTAATAACTCAAGATTAAGTAAGGTTTAAGGCTGGGGCCTTATATATATATAATATTATATTGATACTATAAAAACAATCATACTATAAGCATTATATCTTCTCTAGATGATGTTAAATAAATTTGGATTCCAATCTTGTATCTATTTATTTTATTATCTAATGAATCTAAATATTCATCTAAATCCAATTTTAAATTATTATATATTTAAATTATAAATATTCAAAAATAATTATGAATATATATTTTATCATGTTATCTTCTATATTTTCTTTCAATTTGAAATATATCATATTTTCATAAAAAATTTAGTACACAAAGAAAAAATGTTAGTTTACCCATTGATCACAAACCAAAAATAAATTTCCAATAAATTTGAAATTCCATTAGTATGAAAATAATTTAAATAAATTAATAAAATGTCATTATTAAACATTATCATAGTTCAAAAAACATTTGAAATTTTAATTATAATAAAAATATTTAAATATTTTTGTTTACAAAATCCATTTTCAAATAAAATTAATTATTTATACAAAAAATGATCATGGGTATTAATTTAATGTGTAAATTTATTTTGACGGTTTAAAAGGATGATTTGTGAAAGTAAATTTTCAAATCGTTGTTGATGGTTAACAAAAAAACATTTTCGGAATTAATGGATTTAAAACAGACTTTCCGCAACCATTTAAAATACACAAACATTTTGAAATCATGTAAAATATTAATGAATATAAATATCCTATATCCTAAAAAATGTAGTGATTGAACATTCAAAATCAACACATTGTTCTTGTGATATCCTTCTAAAACATGAATATTCGTATGTATGGATATATTACTAGAATTTTTGTCTTTAATTTGATATATCTAGTTAGTTTCTATAACATGATTAACGTTATGAAATCCAACAAGAGTCCAAATATTATTTCCTTCAAATTGATCAAATTAAAAATTGATAGATATTATCTAATTGGAATAACCAAAATCCCCATTTAGATAGAAAATTACAAAATCTATATCAAATTCCGAATTATCACAAATTGTTAAAATATGATATCTTTTATTGATTTCATATTCATCATTTAGAATTTAATTTTTTGAATAATGATATCTCAATGTTTTCTATTCCCAAAGATCTGATTGGGAAGAATATTATCCCTTTTATTGCTACATTATTATTTTATGTTTACATTCACCGATATTACATTCGTTAAATTCATCATCATTATCAATTAAATATATAATATATTTGTCATTATTTTGAAAAAAATTATCCATGGATGGATTAATTATTATGTAAGTTTCCCTAATGATATACTCTCTAGGATATACATTTATTACATTATCGTTGTATAAAAACTTTTTCACATTCATTATCAAATTATTCTCTGTTTCCCTCAATCTTTTAAATAAACATGATACAACAAAAAACACAAAAATGTCATATTTTGGGATTATTTTCATAATGAAATTTTTTATTTTTTTAGTTGAATTTATTGATCAAATAAATTGTTTAAAATTTAACAACATGATTTAACTAATTTAGCCAAAAAAAAATTTTACACTAAATATTATATGCATGCTTGTTTCCATTTCATGAATATTTATATTTTTACCTGTTGACAGCAAGATTATGTTGAAGATTTCTAGGTTTAGTATAATTATGAATGTATCCATTTTAATATAATTAGTGTTCATATTACTGAATTTTAAATAAAATCCATTTTTCATTAATATTATAAAATGTTAAATTTCTTTTTTAATCTTTTTATTGTAACCATTCATTAATTAAAAATAATGTTTAATTGAATGTACAAAATTCATCAACAATTATAAAAACATTCTTCTTTCAAAATAAACTAGTCATTTTAATTAATCAAAATAAATGAATATGTAATTATTTTAAACATAGAAAAATAATAAAACTTATTATATATAGGAATGTTTCTTTTATGTTTTCAATTTTTAAAATAAAATGACATAAAATTTTATTACATAAATAAATGTTTTATAGCTAAAATACCCATACATGTTTGGGTGAATTATAAAATTCCTAAAAATTTATATATCTTAACATTATATTAAAAATAAAATTATATATTCATATGAAATTTATGCACCTTACATTCATCTCCATTTTTCAAAATAATAATTAGACATGTTACTCTTACTTCAATTTCCATAAAATAATGTATTTTTTATTTAAAAACTAGACATTTATTTTCAATGAACTAAAAACTCATCAAATAATCAAAAAACTATATTATAAATATAATTATTTTTAAGACGATAATTTTATAGTACAATAAAACACATTATAAAATTATTATAATTATTCCACCATACCCTTAAATATTCCTTCTCGAGTTATCATTAATGGAGAAAGGGTCTCTGACACATTAATTAAAATATACATTGTAACAAATGTCACCAATACAGTATCATGAGCATCAAAATCCAATATATCATGTGTATTTAATATATTTAAGTATGTTCATTTGAAATAAATATTAATTAGTAATTATTTTTCATTCTATGGTATTTTGTGTCCAACAAATTTATTGGTAAAACTCTGAAGACCACATATTGATTTATCAAATTTATAATCGTTTTTTTAGTTGATAATTTTTTAGAAATAATTTTATTAGTATAGCTTCATGTATGAGTTCAGATGAAGTCCTTGAAATGTGACCACCTATATTAAATGACATAAATAAAATATTTCAATAAAATTAATTCCTATGACCTTATACATTCATAATATTAAATAATTATGAAAATATCATAACTATCAAAAAAAGGGTGACTTTTAATAATATATATTTTTTACACTATATAATAAATTGACTAATTTATAATTAGTATTCAATATTTCCCAATAATTATACACATAACCAAATCATATATATTCTTCATTTATTTGTGGTCTTAAAAACCTTGGGAAATAGATACATTAGAATGGCGTAGTGTTATATGATTGTTATGGGTAAACACAAGTGATAATAATTGATGATAAAAAGTGATCACAAGATGATCATATAAGTATAATTAAAATATATAATAGTTTTATACCCAATAAACCATAAATTATAAATCATGAAATAATAAACGAATACATCATTAAAATGTATCATATCAATGAAACAAGGCATGTATTTGATTTTTGGCATATCAAATAACTCATTACTTATAACCTACTGAATCATCAATCTAAACATGTTTTTCTTACTGTATTTGGCTTCACCCTCTATTATATTTGGTGGACCATCCTTCAATCACATATTTACCAAAGTGGATCGAGTCATTATAACTAATTTCTCATTATCAATATTGATATAAAATCTTAAAAAATCAATTTGAGGGAGATATATGACCCCAACCGTCTTTATCCCAATATATGTCTGTGATACAAAATCATATACTAAAGAACCCAGTTAAATAAAAAAATTCATATGCCTATCAAATGGAATATTTTAAATAAAATAATTCTAATTCCATCATTAATTGTATCATGTTAATCATTTTAAAAGAAACTTCTATATAAAAATATTCAAAATCATGATAGTAAAATACAATTTAATAAAGATAACAAACACATTATATTTCTAGAGAATAAATAAGTTGTATAATACTAAGTCAAAAATTTTAAAAATCCGTAGGTATATAGAATATACATGACCATCTATAAATTAATGGAATAATAATTTTTTATTCATAGAAAAAATAAGTTAGAACAAAAATTTCTATTATACAATCAAGATACTTCATCAAGGAGAACGGAGAGATGGATTAATCCTCTAAAATTGTAGGGAATTTTGTAATCCATCAAAAAAATGAGTGTCGATTTTATAATTTTAATAGTGTTGTTGATCTATCATAAGGTATATTTTAAGAATATAGATTAAATGGACAAAATAATTTTTATTTGTTTTAGAAAAATAAATTATAGATGTAAGTTAGCTCCTTTATGTTTTTGAAATAATTTTCATAGAAATTTTATTTAATACTATTAGGGAATTTATTTATTTTAGAATATATGTAATTATGTAAATAATGATTCATATAAAATGATAATTTATATGTAAATATGTGATCACAAAGAATAAAGACATAAAATAGAATGTAAGAGTAATTAGTATATTATTTGAAAAAGAAATCCACATGGGTCTTTTTAAACATTTATTTTCAAAAGGTGTGGTGAACACTTCTAAAAATAAACTTTTTAAAATGAAACCATAATAATATATCAGGTAATGAATAAATTATTATGAAATTAATTTTGGGTGGAAGGTAAAACTTTATATTTGAATGTATGGATATCCCACTTTAAATATTTTGAAAAACCCTAATTGAAAAACCAAATGATAAAAATAGTACAAAAATTTATTTTTAATATATGAGAAAGGAAATATAGAGTTCATTGATGGGAGTTTAGTTACCTTAAGCATCACAATAATATAAACATATAAATCCAAATAAATGAGTGGTATAACATTAAATAAACATTTAATGTTCATGTGATGATCTATAATCGTTATAAAAAGGGTAAATAGGGAACTAAATGAACTTTGTAAAAGAAATAATGGTTTAGAATGTCAAACATTTATAATCATAAAAAGACAATGTAAAATAAACCAATAAATAATTTTTAATTTTTTAATAAAACCAGTATGACAATGAATGTGGAATATAATAGTTACAACCATGATATATAATTTAATTATTATAAAAAATTATAATGGGGAAATATTTTCCAAATGTAGAAGAAATAATAGGAAATAATACACACATAACTAAGCGAATTCATATTTGTGAAAATTCACCCATAACTTATTCTAATTTCATTATTTAGACATTCCAAACATCATTAAAATTCAAATTTAGATTATTAAAAACAATCTTAAGTATCATATTATTATATATTTAATTTATAATGTATATATTACCATCAATTTATTTATATTTTTTAAATATTTTTTATACATATGAGGGAAAATTGAGTTACAGTTATCTTATATTACTGACTTTAGAAATTCAAGAGGTTTATTCCATAATAATTAGATTACCCTCTATAATATTTATTAAAAAATATTTAAATTTATATTTCATTTTATACCATTAATATATTTTCATTTCCATCCATTATATACTTTTGTAGAATTTTTCGTGTGCATGGTAATTCTAACCCAAAACACAGCATACAATGATTATTTGGTGTTTATGAGGGGATTTAGTTTCAAATGGAATAATTTATAATAATGATATAATTTATTTTATATTTGTGTCATATATTATATTTGTATATAAATAGGAGAAGATGTGATAAACACAAAACTATTTGGACATGAAAGACACAACATGAGTCCTCACCAAATGTCATTAAAGAGAATAGTTCATGTATCATCTCTGGCATAAAACTATACATTATTGTGGACCTCATACATGAGGTCCATCACCGATGGTTTTGGTCTCAAATCACATCATGTTCAATAACTGGCAGTAGATTGAATCATATCATCAGAAGATATATAGAAATTCCCAAATCATCATTCTTGGTCATCCCTACACCAATCACCATGAATAATTCATCCATCTTTGTATGACCTCATCCGAAATATTGTGTTTCCCGTTAAAGAACTACATGTGAATTCATTCCTTTCCTCATATGATATATAGTGATTCATAGATCTCCGAATCTATGTCCAATCACAATAAAAACAAAAAAAAACTCCCCCACCTTTCATATAGGTCTTACCTTTTTGGGGATAATTTCAATCAAATAAAAATGTCTATATTTAATCCTATTAGAATTTGATATGTAGTGATTCCTGTATTTCTATCCTTAGGTCAAGTCACAATACCCATTTTCATTTCGTTAACCCTACATCCTTCCTGCCTGATGTTAAAAAGTATGCTTACCCAATAACTATGTGTATATTGATTCAAGTCATCACAAGATACATAGTCATACAAAGATCTCCAATAATGGTCCTAGTTACAAGAATCAATGTATAAAATTCCCACCTTTATGTATATGTCAAACCTTCATCGAGAGATACATATTTAATAACTATGTGTGGATTAATTACTATCATCGTAGGATATGTAGTGACACCTGAATACCCAATCCTTGTTCCGAAACAAATATTGAAAAAAAAACATAAACACAATTTCTTAAGGTCGAATTCATACAATATCATTTTACCTATGTGTGAATCAGATATGTTTACAACATCATTATGCACATAATATATCATTCCAATTTTTTTACATCGGTTCTAGTGACTATAAATCATGTTGTTAAACTTAAATGGAAATATTAATACATAAATATAATAAATTAGAAAAGTTAAAATAAATCCCTACCATGATATGTTAAACAATAAAAACCATAATAATTAATAAACATGTTTCAAAGGACTGTAAGAACCTTACCCAGCTTAGATAGAGTACATATTGATTCCTCCTTATTTTGATACCATCAGTTCATACATCACACTTAACATTTCAGGAACCTCATGTTTTTTAAAACCATTAATTCCCTATGGAAATAGAAAAGGGATCTCTCTACATGACCATGTTTTTGATCTATTAGTGCTCAGACCGACTGACCAGAGAAATCATGGTTCTATAAGTTTGTATTTGTAGTCCTCCTGATCCTGACGGGAACATAGAGGAACTCAACACCTATGATTTTCATGTCCAACCCTGATATGATTTTCACATATCATTAATCATAACCTAACAACCAAGTGTAAATATTTATAACATTTTCAACCCTACTCAAAGTTATGTTGGAGTTCTCTTGGCCATAGGTTTCTGAATTGGCCTCTTGTGTAACATCCCCCATGTTTGGTACATGGTCATCATGACATTAAAATGTGTGCACATTGTTCCATGATATACAACCTTAAACACTATAATATAACATTCCAAATTGGTATACCATAAAAAATTGCTAAAGTGATAAGAAATGATACATATTGATTACCCGAAAAGGGTGTCCAAATAATAATTCAAGTTTTCAGTCACTTAACTTTTCATCTCAATCATTTTTAAAAAAAATAATGGTTCAAATAAACAAGGTATAAAAATCATTTGATATTCATTATATCCATAGTAAAGCCGAATAAATTCTTACTAAAACCCCTAGTCGTGGAACATTATTGAGTAAAAAATTGTTACATCCTTTCATTGTGGGAGACAATTCACTGGGTTTTGAATGAAATGTTAGGGGTTTTGAACTTTATCTGGATATTTCAATCACCAGAAATCTCATTTCATGATTTTGGGAACATAGATCATTGTAAACCTTCCATGGACTTTTTAAAATGATATATGGGTTCAATTATCCATTTTTTTAAATATGAGTGTTTTAATATGGATCATACATATGCACTTATGTTAATCAACCAAATGTGTCCCTAAACGGAAATGGATTTTTGATACTTTTGTGCCATGGAATCATTATAGAAGAACCTAGTGCCTTTTTTTTGGGACATTCCCGGTATGAATATCCCATATCATCCTCCTAACCTGAACACTTTGGACAATTATTTACAATCCCCATACCTGATCATCCATGTGGATTCGACAAATTTGACATTACATCACCATGTTTTTACCCTTTCTCAATGATGGAGTATGAAACTCCATTGATGAATAATTTGGTGGTCCACACATTTCGATAATAAACCATAGTTTTTGGATATATATCATTATAATTTATGAGCAGAAATTCCCTTAGGTTCTAGTCCCCTTCCTATATAGCTTCTCTCATGTATCGAACTTCATCATTCTGGTTGTTGTGACATCAAATCTTTCATAGCCCTTTGAAAAAGGGTAGGTACACCTTTGTTTGACCATTCTATAAATGGAAAAGGTATCTAACTTAAAAACCATTTATTTATACTAAATGTAAGAATGGGACATAATTCCTTATAATCCCATGATCCCCTATAATAACCCATCATAGTAGGTTCATATGGTTTATTCTTATTAAGAGTTCCACATCCCATACTCACTTACTCAATCATTTGTATTATGAAATACATTATGCACATTCTAACATTCTAGGTCATCCAAGATTCCCAACTATTATTTCTCAACCAATATTACTCCAATATATCTTTAATGAATCATAGAAATGGGTGGGGACACCACAATTTGAAAATGTAGTCGATGAATTAGTGATTTGTTCAACAGTTTTGAGACATCTACAATATACTGGAAAAGAGGTATAATCTTCATGTCCCTCAAAAACACTAAAGATGATGTCTCTCGTCCCTTTTAGATCTTAATACATCCATTCCCTATTTGAACCATATTCCATATTTTCCAATTACATCCTAGAAGTAACACAATAGACTACATGGTATCATAGTTCTGATAAAAATGTTCATAAACTATATCAATCTATGGTCTGATCTAAAATAACCTAAACTACATAAAATGATTTCACACTAAATAACACTAAACTGTTGTGATATAAAGTCAGATATAAATTTTCATAATGTACAATAATAGAAGGAATGAGTTGAAATTCCAAAAAATATAGTGATAAATGGTCATAACTAAAATTAACTTAACTAAAATGATAAATGGTCGGACATAAAAACCTAAATATAGTGATAGAGTGTCCAATATAGAATATTATAAACTACAAAACATTATAAATATATCCTTCAAGAATGAAAGTGATAAAATTCTTGTAAGGCCCCCAGACATCATTAAAAAATAAATATATGATCACTGAGTCCATATAATTTGGAAAAATATTGGGGACACTCCCTTATAGAAATATAATCAAAGTAAATTTTCCTGAAGTGAAACAGGTGTTTTTTTAATGGATCGAGAAGATATATCAATAAGGAATCTCATCGTGGGTGGAATTCCAAGGAATTTCTACAAAGAATCTTCCAGAATTATAATTATTCAATTTCTATAATCTAAGATAACTTGATATTATAAAAATGTTGGGTACAATTGATTATCCATAAAACATTGTACATGTTAAATATCAAGAATATTGTGAATAAAATAAAATTGATCAACAACATATATAGTTCAAAAGAACCATTCATGGATAGAATATTTGAGGAGGAATCAACACATATCAGAGTCTCTCCCATGAATATAAAATGTAATAAAAATATTAATATTACAACTCCATAAAATCATGTTCTCAAAGGAATCTTTGATATTTTTAAGCCTCTTGTCTAGGAAGGTAACATATTTTAATTATTTGGAAAGAGAGTTAGATTCCATATATGGAACCTGATTCAACTCCTCCAAACAGAAAATAACATTACTCCAAAATTTTATTTCCCAATCAAGATGTCGATATTAATCTGACACAATATTCTCTGATATATGGAGTGCATGTTGAAACACAGATATCTATTTCTGAAAATGATGAGTATTAAATTTATGAAAACAAATAAAAAATTATTGATGATAAATTTAAATATTCCCAGCACTGACCACATACCATTCAGCTACAACCTTCAGTGTATTTGGGAGGATTTAGTCACAGCATCATCATAATTCTTCTTCACTGATAATGAATCTTTTCCAGCTACCAAGATTGATTTATGGGCTAATTATTATCTCTTAGTCAGGAAACCTCTTTCACCACATCATAGAGGGTGTTATAGTTAGAAGCCTTTTAACCAAGGGTAAGAAACACCAGTTATTGTTGGCCCAACCAATCCTTAGACCATTCCATTGGGGTATCCAAAACTATGTCCCAAATATTCCTCAACATTTTACAATTCACTGGAAAGTAGAATGATGGAGACTCATGATTTAGTTTATCCCCATCATATAAATGGGAAAAAATCCAGGATTATTTAAAATAGAGAAAGATTCATTCTCATTGTGTTTTATGATGTGGGAAGGGATCTAGCCTGAAAATTTGATGATATAATCAGAGTGTCCTAAAAAATAGATGGTAATAGATCCTTGAAACATCAAGGTGAATAAACTGAAATATAGGGAACTTAGAATATTCAGTCATAAATTAAATAATATGGCATCACCATATAATTGGCTAATATGACCACTATTACAAAGATACCATTCTAGGTAAAATTGTTGGAGAGATCGACTTCCTCGAATCTGTCATCAGGTTAATAGGAGACACCCTCAAGTGATGAGAAGCTTAATTATTAACATGTTCTTTCTCTAAAGTAGTTCTTTATTCAAAACCCTTTAATGATCTTGGATCAAATTATAATGCTAGGAAACATGACACTAATTAATGAAAAATGTCCATTTTTAAAAAAAAATATTCAACTTCTCCAAAACATGAATCAATCAAGGCCCATTATGTAGTAGAATTTCTAAATATATCAGTGCCCTTCAAAAAAATTCCTATGTTTCAGTTGTTAGTTCATTAATAGATGGAAACCCACATGAATGATTCATCACCTAATCTCCCTCAACTTATTGACATGCCCAAATGGACATAAAAGTGTAATACACGTAAATAAAATCTGTTCTTGTATCCTCCAGGGAAGATAAATTATCCTATAAGTGGGATTAGTGTGAGACTCTATTTTATTGAAATGGATGTGTTGAAGAATTACCCATTAAAAATATTTATTGCCTCATTTACATGAGTGTTCTTAAGTAGAAGGATATGAAAATTTAATTCACTTCCTATTCCCTTCCCTACCATGGTAGGATCTCTAGAGGTTATTTATTCTATAACCATTGATCTAGAAATATAAATAGCTATCCAAATATGGGATAGTCTACCGATGGATCCATCGTCAACAACCTCATAGTCCCTTCCAAATTAGTCCCCTTCATAAGTACCCTGGGGAGAGTATATGGGGGATCAAAGGATTGTATGGTCCTCTACATCATCTTATTATTTTATTAAATCACAAAGAATATAATTATATTAGAAATAGAAACATGATCCTTTGAACATAACAGTGACCACAACCTTTCTACTTCATCATGGATGAAATAACCATGTTCATCCTCAGAAGATTCCATCATACCCTGAATAGAAATTTTGTGGACCAACAATGAATAAAATATATTACACCTAATGTCTTCCAATTATATGTCAATGTCATAGAATATATCTTTGACCACCTCAGGACAATCTATTGAAGTGATACCTAGAGTGGAAGTGAAATTGGATAAATCATAGAATGATAACTCTTATTCGTGTACTATACCATAGTGTACATCTTATGAGCATTGTATACTCCAAGACATCCAATTATAAAATTTGATAGGAAATAATAATGTCATTGTGGATTCACCCTCTGGTATTACACTCATTGTACCTACATTAGTTGACTCTTCTATCATAAATACAAAATGAATTATTTACTTTTGGGGAAATTTAAATATTTTCTACCATATTGAAGGTATCTATTTCTTCGCATATTATTATCCTCCAGATCCAATGGTAATTGGGGATCCTAAAAACCATTTTGGATAATGTCTCACCAAAATATGAGTGGGTTCAAACAGTAGCATAATTCAGGGACAAACCAACTACTTGATCATGGATAGGAAGGTTTATCTCATCAAGAGTCTCCTTTCTGGTAATAATTATTCACAATTGTTGTGATATACTTTGATTCTCCTTATATATAACATTAATATAGAGAGAAAATATTGACTAGACACAAAATAAGTAACGACTAAACTAGAATGGTACATATAATTCACAGAGAAGGATTCCATTTGGATAGGTGGAAAAGTCACCCTCATGAAGTGATATCATATAATACTATTCTTCATGGTTGGACCCGCACACATCAACCATATAACCTGTTTTCACTAGCCTATAGGGTCTGATGTATAAATAGTCTAAATAATTCATGGAAGCCCTAGAATACCAACATTAAATTATAACATCTATTACCACACAGATACATGATATATATTTTTGGAAGAGAACAATAGGGATGGTTTGAAGTTAATATATTCATTGACTCATAGATGGTCCCCTCTTGAATCCCATAATACATAAAATGGGATTGAGATTTTTAAGGGGACTTCCACATGTAAATATAGTTCATTATGTCATAATGATTCTCCAAAATAGGTATGTCTAGCTTGATATGACCTCTATACTCTAGAAGAGCCCATATTGAACATTAAAATAGGAAATCTACCTAATTATTTCATCCAAATTAAGTACCACTCGGGTACATGGCCATAAAACTAGCCATCTAAGTAGCCCAATCAACAACTAGGTCAAATTTTGATACACAATCCTTAAATATACCTGCTTCATATTTGGTCCAATAAGCACCCACTTCACAATGCGAATTTTTTACAGGACAAGACTTTGGATTATTATCTTTTGGATATGAGTGGGAATTTAGGATGTATTATTCCACCAATGTCATTAATGTGATAACTTAACTAGGAGTGGCTCCTTCTGGAGAATCTTTTCACCGAGATTCATTAGTTCTCTCATTTGAGATGGGTTCCTTGTTACATCATCCCATGTAGATGGTACTTGGAAAATAAATATACTTTAACCCCAATTAATGTAAACGATATATCTGTCCAATATCCTCGTGGTTTATGCAAACCACTCCATGAATGAGGTGTAATGTGTTGATTAATGGACTCTAATATCTATACTTGTTCATCATCAAAACCTTATTATAATGAAAAACATATACAAGATCCAAAGATCCTCGTACATCCCAATTTTTTCAAATATTTTGAAAACTGTTAGGATGTATATTGCATGAAGAATAAAAAAACTCAATCCACTACTTATATTCCACCTAATATAATCCATAGTTGGGGACCCACCCAATGATTTGGTTGGAGGAAAATTTATTTATGATCGAATGGTGAATATGAAAATCTGAACCAGGTCTGTGAGAAGTACTGTTTATTTAGGTAGGAAATGAATTTAATTATATTCTTCTATTCTTGGTCTCCCTCAATTAATAAATAGCCATTTTGAGATATGTTCACATAGAATTATATATGGGTCTTCCAAACCCAAGATGAGGGTATAAATGATGAAAATTGATAAGGAATGAGAGTATCATTAGCAAGACCATACCTATAATGGGGAAGAAAATACGAAATGGGATATTCTCCATGTTTCACTTCTATATGATATATTATACTATTCCAAAATGACCGAATAAAATTAAATTACGTAGCATCCCCAAATATTGATATAGAATCATGATGGACCATCAATCTTGTTGCGTCCTTCGTCAATGTCCTTTGGGAAGTATGAAGAGTTCTGAGAGAAATTTCAAAAAATTACGTGGCATATGTTAGGAAAATAAAATAAAACAATATAAAAGGAATGATAGATAATTTATGAAGCTTGATGTTAAATTCCTGAATAAGTATTGATTTCATGACAACATAAAATATCTAGAGTCTCTTTTTTTATGATGTTCTCCAGGATCAAATAAATCTACAGAATATCACGCAACAACATAACCCCTCAGAAGTCATATGATGTTGTGAACATTTTTGGGTCATACAATATTGATAATAGTAAAAATATTTTGTGACCATGCTAGAAGATCCTATGAAACCCTAAAGACAATCATGCATCCCCTACCCAATGTTCAAACAACTTCTAAAGATAATTTCTTGGTTTATTTTATTGGGCAGCTAGGAAAAAGAAGTCCTATGAAAAATTTCCCATAAAATGATTTCATAGTGAGGTTTTGGGATGTGTTCATATGGTATGGTATTGTGATGAGGATACATTATAGAGTAGGGGCACAAGATTTCTGAGGGGTGAGTAATCCGGGATTGAACTAATATCTCATCCTCGATTATTAGGTAACTCTATGAGATACCACACTTCATCCTATAGACTAAGAGTCACCCGCGGCCCTAATTTGTGATAGTTCCAAATCCTTATGTTGTATTTTACATTCCTTGGAAATAGCCATTTTCCACTAAGAATGTCACTCTTGGCGGTGGGGGAAATTTTTGACACCCAAAAATATAAAAATCATAAAATTTGAAATATAATAAATTAATAAATGTACGTTTTATTTTGACCAAAAAAAGTATTATGTAATGGTTTCCAGAACTCTCAAACCCCATAATCCACGAAGATACAATTTATCGTGATACCTACAAAAGATAACAAGAAGGGTCATTGAATAATACCGAACTAGTAGTAGATCCCACAAATCCCCTCTAATAAGTGATTTTTCTCATGTGAAGGATCCCGTGAGAGTTAGATATCATGTGGTGTATTCCAAATGAGAACCCCCAAATAGCATGAATTATCAGGTCGATGTTATCAGTGAAGCATAATAAATTCTTCAAAATTGGGTGATGATATACAATATATGGTGGCTCATGTTGTCTTAAAAGTCATTTTATGCGCTTTTGTAGTTTGTGAGACACCACGAGAGAATTGGGGACATATATGTTTGGTCATGAAATTTCCTGCTAACATGTCATCCCTGCCATAAAAAGTGCTTTACACATTCCCAGGTGGTCTATCACTACCCATGTGCACTAAAAACTAGTAAAATAAATTTACCCTTATAATTATCATGAATCAAGATAAGAAAATTTCTTGGTCACATGAATCATCACATATATGGGTAATGAGTATCCTCAATATCACTCCTGAATCCTCATTTGACTATAGAACAATGTAATCTAATGATGTAAATAAAAAGGTGAACTACAAGTGCCTCTTGCGGTCATAAACCTCATACAATGCACAACTAGAAATTATCATGATCCTCTTGGTATTCCAACCCCACCATGAGAAGGGATTCAGTGATTTTGAAGTGTTCATACTCTACATCTTTATCTCTATTATGAAAATTGAATGTGGTATGAATGAATGTCTCACACATCACCACAAGATCATTTATTGGTCACATGAAGCGTCACTGGTGGATAGAGTGATTGTCTTCAACAACACTCTTGCAACCTATAAAGATCCAAAATCCATTAATAAACAATGTAACGAAATGAATGATAAAAGGTGGGATCTTGTTGTGGTCGTAATCATCATTCAACGTGATCATTATATCTGTAATACATTGAAAAAGACATTTGGAATGACGAATTGATCTCATCAAATCCCCCAATAAATCCATCTTTATCTTTCTAAGGGTCCCACAAAAGTAACATATGAATAGACACAGTCCTTTCGACAAGCATCTTGATCTCGTTAAGGCCATTCAACATATCAGTGTAAAAATGATGGAAGTCACTCATCATATCTACATGATTTAGTAGGAACCAATTAATTGAATATAATCAAATAAATGACCAATGATGGGATGGTTTTATGGTCACTGAAAATCATGAGATACCACAAGATGGTACTATGATAGGATCTTGTGAATCATATGAAATCAATGAACTATGTCAACTCCACTATGGATTTACACAATACACACCATGTAAAGTGGATCATAATCATGATAGTGATGTTTACAAATCCCCCACCCATGCCTGATAAATGCACAAACGTTTCCTTCGATCCTCACAACAGTGAACCCAATCCTCAGAAATTTTTTCTCTGAGACGATAATCATGTGTCCTGAAATTTTTTTCATTACATAAGACCCAGTGAACAATTAGAGTGATCATGTGGCATGCATAAGAACGTTGTATCATCAATAATAGATGTCGTGGTATTTTGGTGGGTCATAAGAATAATATCCATTATATATTTTAGATAACATGAGATATAAAATTAGAAAATAGTAAAAAAATATATTACAAATATGAAATAAAACACTAGGACTAAGCCTTAAAAATAAAATATATGTGAATAAAATATACCCTGATCCTTATGAACTTCATGGGAACCACCTAAGAAACTTAAAATCACTAGGAAATGTCTCCAAGATCAGAAAAATGATCCTTTATGGTACTATTTTGATCATGAACATCCCCCTCGAAATGTCAAATAAAGTAACATGGATCCCCCAGGCATGCCACCCAGGTCTCGCAATTCCCATCATGCTCACCATCCAGAACATGTGTTGTCACTTAGAAAATTAACCCTAATCATATGGAAGTATCATTAAATGTTCGATGATTCATCTAATAACACCAATGCATTTCATGTTTACATCACAATGTCCTCCGGGCACTCTCGTTAGATCATGTGACATCCTATGGACGTGCTAGATAGATCTCACATTTGTATTTGGAAATGTCAAATGGATTATGTGTTTCCCTCCATATATATTATCATGCATTATTAATCAACATATAAACATGTCACATTGTGTCTCCTGAAATCCTCCATGTGTGTCATCCAACATTCACGATGATACCAGGGATGTCAGTTGTATCTCGAGAAAAAAACTAAACAAGCCAGCTGAAATCATACGATGGATTCTTGGATTAAAAGTAAAAGACATGTGATATACACGATAAAAGTAATATATGGTCCTATTATAAACCTCAAACATTCCATATATGTTATTATATTCAATTTAGACATTCAAACTAAGTCATTTTATTATATGTTGAAATTTCTACAATATAACCAGACTTGTCCAGACATCCTTTAGAACTGTAGGTTATAAAATCGTGGTATGTAAAGAAAGAAATCACGTTTTTCATGTATAAAAATATAGTAGGTCAGGTTGGAATCCTAGGACTTGATGGCCTTTTATAGTTTCCATATAATGTAAACCTCTGTGGGTATGCCCTAGTTTAGAGAAAATATGACGACAATGATTAATTCCATAAACCAAATGCATATGAATCCTTCCTATGGTCCAAGATCTATATTAAGATTACAATGGAATGTAACCGTACATTTGTACCTCATCCATAAGTAGTGAAACTAGTCATTTTATATAACATTATTCCTACACCACTCATATATGATTTGAGATTAGGAAGCTTCATTGATCATATAAATTACATTGGTCTGCCTCTGTGTGTAATCCCTTTTCAATGAAATAATAAGATATGTATACTACCTCTATATAAGGGAATACCTAGCATTTAAGAATTTATATAATGAATATTGAGAAAGATGATTCCTTCAATTACCATTATTCATATGATGCATTCATATGGCTCGAGATAATATAGGCCTCCACCTCAGTGTAACTCATTTTATGTACACATCATTTTGACGATCAAGACCCTATCATTTTCATGGGATGGTTATTATACCTCATTGATATGTGGACTAAAAAGTGAACTGAACTATAAGAATCATGATTTCTACTATACCTAGGTTATGTATCATGCCTTGTTGAGGAATTGGCTCAATATCCAACATTCAGAGTGATGTATTGGTCAATATGTCCTGCATCCCAATATAGTAAGACTGATCCTTTTTAATCCCTTATTTCTCATACAAAGCATGGATCAGATGGGATTAGGGAGTACAATAATCATAACAATCACATCAATAATTTCCACTATCTATGTAACCATACGTATTTAAGACCTAATTAGAGGCATGATATGAATCCCTCTATATAAGGATACCTTCTGTGTTGATAGTCTGGAAGGTATGATAGATCTACAATAACACAAATTCATGTGATAACCAAGATATATAGGATGCATCCATGAGACTCGGGCCCAAATAAATAGTTCCAAAATTACTGCACATATTTTCTTTAATTAAGTCATTAAACATATTAATTTTAACGTAATACATGGATTTTGATTTATATAATAAACATGATACATCGGAATCCTCATGGTGCCTCAATATCATCCATTAAATATTATGCATATCCCTACATCGAAGAAAGAATTATAGTTCCTTGTTATGTGGCATCATCATATAAAAATTTACTCATTAATGTGAAATAGATGAAGATCCTTAGATATATATAGATGGATTCACTAATTTGATCCCCTTCATTTTCACAAAATAGGGTTTCACCTATGATCATTTTGAAAGGGTAACCAGTATCAAATCATAATATAGAATAGGTTATCGAACATGTCTAAAACATTTCATAGATTCACTGAGTAGGGAAAATAATTTCCCCAAAAGGGTGTTATGAACCCTACCTCCAATCCCTTATACCAATGTGAGTCCCTAAGTGTCATTGAGTATGAAACCCAAACACACCACCTTCCTATTGAATGTAGATTTTATAAATTCATGGATGTCGGAAATGTTGTAATATTAATAGAAACAATGGTGAAATGTATATAACTCATTTAACAGTGGAATTGAATTCACATCATAAAAAGGATATAATTATCACATCTCAATATAACATCTTGTTCTCTCAATGTGGGATCTATGTTGTTACTTTCTATAAAAACAACATCATTATGCATAGGATGGATGATTATCTTTCAATTTTAGAGTCATCACTGATTGATAATGAGTCCTCAGTTAAACTCTGCAAATACGGAAATGGTCCATTTTTTCAAGTATTTATTATTATTCCCTTTTGCCTCAGTTTTGAAAAATCAGATTTGATGTATACGTCTACCTACATTTAATGAATTATATATTAGAATCATTGTAGTATTTTCTACCACTACCATTATTGTATTAAATTTGATCATCCTTATGATAATCATATTGAGATAGCTCCTTTGATTCTATTTTTTAATTAAATTATTTATAACATTCTTATGTAATTTAGTCTATTTTATCTTTTTACATTATATATAGCTCAAAATCAAGAAAATTATTGGAAAATGTTTGTTATATTTTATTGAAATAAATTTCTTCATTGTATCATCCGTATCAGAAAAAATTGTTGATGTTCATCGCAAAAAAATGTCATGATTACATTTACGAAAATTTTATATTTAAATTTTTTACTTTATTTATTTTCTAATTTCCTTTCATTACACTCAATTATTACTGTTATCAACACTCTTTCTATTATAACTGTATTCTAAAAAAAAAATTAAGAACATTATTACCATTAATTATAATTTTTAATAGGTGTAACATTGGGTTCACATTCCAAACAACCTGTATTTTAATGTATCAACATGATATTATATTAATGATTATTTTTATATAAATAATACTCTTAATATCATTATTCACATGAAACACTAAACCAAATTGAAATGTATTAAATTTTATTAATATAAAATTATGATTATTATATATAGTTTATATAACATGACCATTAAGCTTGATGGTATAAAAAGATGTAACTACATTAAGAAAAGAATTCATATAAAAAATTATATTTTTAATACTTATTTATTGAATAAATTAAATTAATTAATCTAAATATCCATGTATATCATTTTACAAATAATAATATAAATTACCAACAACAAATTTATGCACTATGAAATTTTTTATATATTTTTTAAAATTTGGTTGAAATATAAATCATTTATAATATATACAATAAAATAGGTATACATCAATCCAACTTTTATTAAAATAATTTTATTAAATTCATTTTATACAAACTGAATAATGTTCTCAAAATATTATTTTTATGTAGTATATAGTTTATTATTAAAATTAAATATTATCACCTCTAGAAATATAACATGAAGAAATTAATTTTCATTTTTGGAATCATTTTCTATAAGAATTTAATAATATAAAATAATTTTTTTTAAAAGTATGTTACAATGATATATGTTAATTTCCAAGATAATGGTAAGTGTTTATTTTAAAATTATTATTTTAAAGGGTTATATAATTTTTTAATAACAAATTTAATTTTTTAATTTTAAATTATAGATTTATTTTTGTTTTCATAAATATATAAACATAACATCTCTAATTTAATAAGTATGTGACATGAAATTAGGTTAACTAATCATGGTGATTAAAAACACAATTTTCTACAAAAAATATTTTTCCAATGATTCATATGTTTTAATATAAAATATGGGTATCAAATTTTTATTAATTCAATTAAATTAAATTCAGTAAACATTGTTTGAAGAAGAAAAAAATTGTAAGTGGGGATATATAATATTTTTAAAAAACCCATAGTATAAATTTAATTAATGTAAAATAAGATAGAAATTTAATCATAATGTAGATCAAATTGTTTTATGTGTACTTGAAATTTAGTCCTCTAAGAAGAATATTATTTTCATTAAAAATTAAAACTACACATCTCTTTAATAATTCATCCCATATCTCTCCAAATTCTCAATAAATTCCATTCATACACTTCAATTACTATTTTATTCCATAGAAACAGTCCCCTTTTGAAAATAAAAGGTAATCGTTTTCACCCATATAAATCCTCACAACTACATAAAAATTTATTTGACGCACCCCATAATTTACAAATAATATAATCCCATTATACATTTAGGATTCATTTTTTTCAATAATATTTCCAAATCCCACACTTTCATGATGTTTTACAGATAATACTCAAATCCACAATGTGATTACAATCAACCATATTTATTTTCTTGTTTATCATTAAGTAAATTATCTATAATGTATACTTCTCCCATTATAATTTAAGGAAATTATTTTTATCTTTTCCATTAAAATATTTTATTTTTATGGTATAATCTTTATCTACCCTTCCCCACAAGAAAGAAATGCAGACTACTATCTCATGAAAGAGACATATTTATCATTCAATTACCTAAATAAAAGGGTTGTTATAAAATGGAATTTGAAAAATATAAAGGATATATATATAATGTTTATGTATCAAAAAATATATTATTTATTTTACATTCTTCTCAGTGATTTAAAAATTAAAATATTTATCCTTTATACTAGGGACTGCAACATCCATAAATGACATGTTTAGCTTTCATAAATGACATAATGGGAAGGTTAAATAAATTAATTTAACAAATTAATATGATAGTAATGAAATAATTATGATTATATAAAGATAATTCAATATTTACTATCTTTTATTTTTGTAAATTGAATAAATAAGACATCTCCCATGTGCACGTGTGAACTTCCACCTCCCTAAATGACATCATTCATATTTCACCTATGAAATGCATAGATGGTTAAAAATATATTTAATACACAGACAGAGATATATATATATATATATTATTTGTAAGTTTTTTATAATTTTTTACTCTAATGTTATGAATTATATAAATAACATAAAACATTAGAAAATTTAAACATTATTAGTGCTACGTGAAACTACCACCCCAATGGGTGGCGTGTTTTTTTCTTCTCATCTTTCATGGATTCTTATATAAATATTATTATTACCAAATATGATGCTGATAATTATATTATGTCTTATATTATATTATTTAAATAAAACACCTAAATAAAATATTACTATGAGTTAATAAATTAATAACTATAAATTACTGGAAATAAGATTATCAACAATTTGATCTTATTGAAATGTAACTAAAAATAAATGTGAATGATACTGAAAAATTATTAATTTTTATGGAAACTAAATTATATAAAATTAAATAACATTAGTATAATGTTATTTTAACTTACAAATGAAAACTGATATATCCATTTGTAAACTCATACAAAATAATCATAGAAACATACATGTAAAGATGAAAATAAACAATAAATTACTATGAGTGTATAGTGAATGGTAAAAATTGAATATTATAAATTGTAATATATTTAAATAAGGTTATTAAATGATTTATTATAATATATATGTTTATTATATAATAGTTGAAAAATATTTCTTTTAATTCAATATATCATGTAAGGTTTATTGTCTCATTTTTCATTCTTTGGGACACATGTCATATTCACTACTTATATTATTTTCTGTGGTGACTCTATTTTCTGTATTGAATATTATATAATGACTCAAACTATATTCACGGTATGTGAATTTCCATTATAAATTCTCTCATTCCATATTATTTTTTAAATGTGACAAAATTATAAAGGTCTCTTGTTCTATGCTCCCTTCATTTTAGACAAAAACGTTTCTTCTTATTATATTTATTCGTCTGTAAAAAAAATTATTATACCATTTCTTTTTATACCAAAATATGTACTATATCATGTGATACTATAAATTCCTTTCACCAATTAAAAAAATCATACATTCATTCTTACGATGTGGTTTTCAAGACTTTTATTTTTGTATACTAAAATGTACTATCCTTTATCATTCATATATTTTATATTCCATTACATGTTTTATATTTGTTACATTTATATTATTTAATTATACCACAGTAGATATTAATTTCTGAAATTAATTTTTCTAAAATTATAATTTTCATATTCTTGAAAATTATTTTCATAACTTTCAAGTGACTCCTTTTAATTATAAAAATCAATTTCAATAAAAATTGAGAAATTAATATTTTAAAATTTTTCCGAAAAAATGAATTTTTCTCACAATCTAAGATACATTCACATATAAACTCTATTTTCTATGTTATAATTTTTTTGATTATATATACAAAACATTTAATTAAAAAAACATGTTTAATGAGGGTATTCAATCATATTTTGATGTTTGTTCATCAGTTTCCAAGTAATATTTTAATTCACATTAAAAAATAATTCTACGTGAACAATATTTATTGATTTTAATGATTCACAAGGGATATTTTAAGGTCAGAAATAACTATGTTTCAACACTTTTGTGTTTATGAGGCTATTGTATATTATAGGAGGCCTGTAATAATCCCAACGATGTTTGATGCAGAAAATATAGAATCAGGGAGATTAGAAACATTGTATGTGATTTACATGACCTATTCAAGGCTGGTTCATGGGGTTTAATCAATACGGGAATTATAATTAAATAAAGATTTGTTTTTTTTGTTAAAAATGAACATTGAGGATTAAATAATGTGAAAGGGGATTACAATTAATGTATATCCATGATGATTTACATATCTAAATGTTTTCATATGCTCAGGTTTCATAACCCCTACATCTACATGGACTCTATATCCTAAATCCATCTAACTAGTGACTCCCTTCTGAGTGTTTTAGAGATTTCATTGACTATGATCAATCCTAATCATTACACCTTCAATCAGTGGCTATCGTTAGTAATCTAAGGTGTTTTATTCAATCATTTTTTAGATATTTATCCTAGTGGTATCACATTTTTGTCCAATATATTCTCTCCATTCTAGGTTATATGATCTCTCATTTCGTAATGTGGTTTTATCTTGGTAATTGATGGTATGTTTGTGTCATGATGTCCATGGATGGATATAGTTCTTACAGGGGAGGTTATTAGAGATCCAAAATGTGGTTCCTTTTCATATGATAAACATTATTACCTTTGATGTAGGATATTATTTGATTGTCTTTTATTTATTTGCAATTGTAAATTTATCATGATTTCAATCATTGGACGGAAATGAAATTAACCTTATATCTATTGAACCAGATTAATGAATTTGGATAAACATCATATGTTAGCAATATTGTTTGTTATAACATGATTGTAGTTTGCCTCATGATTTACTAGATAGTGTTATATATGTGATATACTATTTGTGAACATCTCTTAGATGATGTAATATTTTAATGAACATTATGATGTAATTAATTGATGTTTAATTATCATATAAATAATGTGGGATGTTAAATAAATATTTTATGTAAATATATTTCGATCAAATTTATGTGAATAATTATGTTTAATTAAATGTGATAATCCATGAGTTTATTGGAATTTATAAAATTGGTTAATGAACATGTATAATTTTATTTTTTGCTAAAAAATATTTAATGGAAATAATAATTGGAAATCAGAGTTCACTCTTTTTGTTAAAATGAGAATAAATTCAAAGATATTGTCATTAAATTTAAATATTGTTATGATTTGATTCATTAAATTTTCCATAGATTGAACATTTAAAAAAAGTAACTGGTTAATTGACTATTGAAATGAAATTATTAGTCTGATAAAAAGATTGGTCCCCTGTCCCCAGTTTTTTGGAAAGACATTGTGACTTGTTTTTCATATGTGAGATCTCATTTTCATGACAAGGATGAGTGCCTCATTATGAGGGTAAGAGTTCTTTATTTCATGAAATTCTGTTTCCAACTGCACTATGATGTCCTCTGGATAGGATCCATGTGATATGAGGATAATATATCTTAATATAGAGGGTTGATGTGTGATATAGGGCATAGATTCCCAGATGTGTTGTGAGTCTAGGATGGTTAAGTGTGAAATCGATATTGTGATATGTGAGAAGGGGGGACCAGATGATGTGCCATATAATGACTCCTATGAATGGATGATGCATCACTATATCCATGTTTGTGTTGTAAATGGAACCAAAGGTGATTGAAGAGGTTAAATTTGGGATTACCCATTGATTATTTGATAAGAGTTGGGATGCACACTAGAATCTATTAAATGGATGATTTCTTGGATTTATGTTTCATATAGATTTATTTACCTACTATGCAAAGAATATGAATTTGATTGGTTACATGATCCCTCATAGTGGTTATTATGCATTATTTTCCTAGAGTACGTGGATAAGGAATGATAGAAATATTAAATAATTAAATTTTCATCCCATTGGGTTTTTTTATTATGGAATGAAATTCTTAAATGATGTTAATCCTGATAAGACAATTCATTGTTTCAGATTCATTCATCGAGGTAATGGAATTTACTTTGATGAATTAATGTAATGTAATGCAATGTAATGTTATTCAATTTCAATGTTTAATTAATGGATAGTGAATTAATAAATAAAATATGAATTTATTAATGGAATGATGTGTTTAATGTTTCCCATTTATATTGTATGTTTATTATTGGAAATATGGTCTTAGCAGTGGAAGCTGAGAGTCCAAGAGATGTTTTCTATAACTTAGTCTAAGACTATGTTAATCCTATAGTGTGGTCATGAGCTATGTTATATCATTCATATTCTATGAATTCATATTATTTCCCACTCTTGTTTGATTAGGAAAGTGACACCCAGTTGACTCATGGAGGGTTTTTTTAACACCATCCTAATGGGAGGATGGATGGTTTACTACAACCTATTTCACCACTGACTTCTTTTGGAAGCAATATTTGCTAGAATGAATGGTAGTTAGTTTTTCCATATATGGGTATATATGGATGTGATGGGTGGTGGTTATTTCAAACAATTTAATTACCAGATATTTTATCCAAATTAATAATTTCTGTATGGAATGTGTAGTATGTGCTAGATTTATGTACATTCAAGTTCTTTGGGATTTAATGATTTCAAGTATAATAACTAGTGTTTGATATATGTCATACAGTCCATTGTGTCTCCCATAATGTACTTATATTCTATATGGTTTGTGATATGGAGTGTTATGGTTCTGTGATACATAAGGTTAATTTTGTGATGTCATACCCATGTGTATTTCAGGTGTCTTAATTTTCGAGTGAGACAGTCAAGACGTAAGATGTAGGGGTAGAGTGGAAAACCAATATGTAAACTGTAGCATGGTATCATTTATGTTTTATTATTATATTATATTTTCTATTGTATATCATACATGGTGATAGGGAGAAACAATGAGGTTGATAACAATGTATACCTATTTAAGAGATGATTTTGTTTCACTATTTTTCATGATTTCATTATCATTTTTATTACATGCTATGAGGTGTATACTACTAAGAATACTATTATACATACTCTATGTGTATATAAAGTGTTTTTCAGTTCATTAATGTAGGTTAGTGATCAGACTAGACATTACTAGATCGATGATTAACATGAGTTGTATGGAAATTATGGTTGATGCGATCTGTGACTTTTTAGTAATTATAGTTCTGTTTTAGTTTTTCTTAAAGAATGAAATTTCATGTTTTCACTTTTGTTTTCATTGTATTTGTATTTATATAACTATATGTGAAGGTGTTGGTTGTTTTATCATCATGATCTATCTCTTTCACATGTTTTTTTTGTAGAGGGTAATGCCTTTTATTTTCATGTTTTCTATACCCTCGGTGCTAGTAACTTACTCAGAGAATATTGGAGATAGGATATCGGTAGTCAACGGCACTATCCTACCATTATAATATCTTATTTAGGTGGGGGTTGGGAAAGAGTGCTGTCAATGGTTGGGTTTGAGTGATATGATTGATTTTTGAGTTAGGAGAATGTGGGGTTGGATGGGTTGGTATGGAAATCATGTAATCTATGTTTATTAATTGGTGTAAAGAAGTGAGAACAGTCGAAAGAGAGGTATTCAGGTCCCCATATCTTATTATTTAGAGTCATTTATGTCATTGATACTACTAAATGTAGTGTTATTGTGTTCATGGAGGAGACACCAGAATAGATCATCTATAATTATTCTTTGTTCCTCTTCTTGAAATGGATAGACCTTGGAATATGTAAAAACCATATATAATATAATTACATAATTAATTACTATTATGTATACCATATTCCAGGATTATTAACTTGAATTGTTTGACCATTTTGTAGGCATGTCTCCATGTCAACGTCCTCGTCAGGTTTTAACCCAACATACTAAGATGCATATGCCAGGTGATCTCATTAGATTATAGGTCGATGTAGTCTCTAATTGGAGGATGAAACTATGAGTGTTTTAGTTCAAAATCCTAATTAAGAATGAATGTTCCATATCATATGAATTATTAAATTACTAGTTGGTGGATATTGGGATGGATTTTTGTTCTATATCAACTCTAAAATAGGACTAGGATTCATTGGTTGTGAAGATACTAGATGGAGAAGTGATACGGTGGCAGTTAGTAACCCTTAGGGATCACGAGGATCAGAATGTCTCATTGGAGGAATTTTGATACAAGTTTGGGTATGATTTTATTTCGTCAATTGTAAAGGATGATAGACACTAGTAACTAATTCCACAACATCAGAGGAGTTATAGTGTGTGATGGATTGGGATGTGGTTGAGGAGACATCGTTGAAATAATCCATTCTTATTGTGAGATTAGGATTACATGCATGGGCATTTTAAGAAGGATTTATATCTTGAGATCCATCTCTAATCCATACCTTTTATGAAAAGGATTCATGTGGAGATAAAGCAGAGATAAGAAGTTATTGGGAGGATCCTAGTTAAAACTAGATCATTATAAGTGGGGGGTTGGTAGGATTCCACATGAAATATATTTTTGGTCCCGGGTTCCAATTTTTATGGTAAAAAGTGTTTTTTATCAACCGGTTGATGATCCAAGATCTCATAGTATAATTTCTATAGAGAGAGAATCTCTTAGAATTATCCCATGGGCTAAAAAATATATTTTCCTTATGGAGGCCTAGGTTATAAGTATAGAGGGTGCCTGATATTTCGGAGTAGTTATCATGATCCAATTGTTCCTCTTCACGATCCTCTATTGAGGAAGCTTCAACATAGGCAACATAAGTAGTACAATTTTTTTTGGATTGGTATAGTGGATGTGGGGATGGTATAGGACAACCCCAATATGGTAATCATCATTATATAATATAGAATGGATATGAAGGTAGCATGAATTCTTGTTAGAGTGGTCATGGAGAAGTTCTTGGCTATATTTATTGTATAGATTTGTTAGCACTATGTGATACCAACATCATTCTGTGCACCCTTTCCTTATTTTATATATTGGTTAATTCATTGACTGATTGAAAAGTGACACACTCCATTATTTCACCTAGCCTAATTCATGACATGGGAGGTATATAGGCTTCCAGTTCCCATGGAGTTGACTATGCCAATTGGAGGTATGGATGAATTCTATGAAGTTAGTAGATACTATGAGTTAGTTATGGGGATGCCTATATCTTGGGGATATTTCCTGTGATTATAGAAACATAAATATCACATCATCATAAATAAGTATTGGTTTTATTCAATGGACAATATAATATATTTACATATCATCATGTTCGGTTATATGATTATGATGGAGATCTAGTGATATTTTTTGGTGACAGAGACCCTTGAATGGCTTAAAGGAAAGTTATGTCTCTGTCTTCATTGGTGGCTGAGATTATTTCAGGATCATCATATATTTAGTGGTTGGTTTTTACAAGGGTTATGGGATAGTCCCTATATGACACATCAAAGGAGGTTTTATCAATACCACTCTATCAGATATTTAGTATGGAATTGAGTTATATCCATGTGAGTCTATAATATCTATGTAACCATATAGGAAAGGTGACTTTTGAATTTTTATATCTATGATTACATATTATTGATCTATTGTAATAATTTTTTGTTTTTATAATTATGCCAGCTTTGGGTGCACCCGTTTTTTTATGATGATGTAATATTGATGTTTAGAACATTGTATCGATTATTTTCTCTTGAACCAAGTGAAATTGAAGAAAATGTCTCATCTTCTTTAGATTGATAATTTATTATATCAATTTAATGGAACTTGTTAGTTATAAAAGTTTGATTTTTAGTCTGGATATCATCATATGCGGGTCAAGGATGAATAAATTTAGAAGAATTTTTTTTGTTGTTGTCATGGGTATTAGAGTTCGGTGTGATTTCATTAAATTTGACTAAATAAATGGATTTGTTTATGGGATTAGTGAAAATAATTTTCATAGATTTACTCGATAAATACATGGTGGTTTTAATTAAGTACACATTCATGTATTTTACTTCTGAGGAAGATCTTAAAGATCATATTCATTCCATATTTGGTGTTCTTTGTGGAGATAAACTGTTTTGAATGTTGTTTAAGTTTGAGATATAGGCTCTTGATGTTCATTTAAAAGGGTATTTGGTAAGATATATAGTAGTACATTATTTTTCGATGATAGTGGTGGTTGTGAATTTGTAGGCCATAAAGATAGTGGATGAGGTGAAGAATTTACAAGGTATTGTGAGATACTGATGGATGTACATAGCCAACATCTCTTAGGTTGTGAATCCTTTTAAAGACAGAACCCATAATGATCTGTCACTATTAAGGATTAACCAGTATTAGAAATCGTTTTCCAACATTAATGATTTTTTGATAATTTATTCTTAATTGAGCTTTCTAGATGATATGGTTTTGTTTTATGTCATCTATGACACTTCACATCATGGCAGGGGTTTTCTTCTGATAAATCAGTGATCATTTGTATCTTATCGGTACTGATATTTATTTAATAATGATACTATCTATTGAAAATAGGATCTACATTTGGAAGTGGTGGTATTTTCTAGGAATTTTTTGTGACATTACCTCATCGATGATTGTTTTGAGGTTTTTATTGATCATAAGAGCCTATTTATTTCTTCTCCCAGTTTGACATGAACGTTCACCAATTTCATTCAATGGAATTAACTATAGATTACAACATTATGATATTTTATATAATAGGAAAAGTAAATTTTGTACTCTATGGACTTAGAAATTTGTAACATATTGATTCCCTATGAGAAGATGGATATTATTATATAGTTATGGATGAATACACATTGGTTGATCTTAATATGGGAGAGGTTCGAGGCATGAGATTTCTTTCTACAATGAAAGTGCATTCATCCATGGTGTATTAGGTGGATGAGTCATATTTTTGGGATTATGATGTGTAATATTTTAATAAATTGTTTTTTTTTTTGAAGATTCCATTGATGTATGGTTAGAGGATGAACATCCCCAAGTGTTGTTTCAGGGTAGGATTTATGTTCCTTTAGTGATGCATGATATGGTTCTCCTTTTTCGAAATATACCAAAACGAACAAGACGTAAGGATCTTTTAAATGCTAGTTTTTGTGACCCTGGTTGAATCATGTTTCTTCAGAGTTTGTTTCGCAATTCACGGTCTTCTATAAGATGATGGTGAAACATAGTTTCCTCGATGGGTTTATCCATCCATTATATATTCCCCAGTGGAAGAGGGTGGTCATATTTATGGATATAATTTCTGGTTTACATTGTTATTATAATTTTAATGATGTTATATGGGTGATAGTGTATCTTTTGATGAAATCATCCAAATTTATTATGATCATTGAGTCATTCTTAATGGATATTTTGTTGAGGATGTATCTCTAGAAGGTTATGTGACACCATGGTATCTCTATGATGATCATATTTGATTGGGATCCCCATTTATCCTAATGGTGATGTATGGTTTGCTAAAATATTTTGATTTTCAGTTATTCTATATCACTTATTTTCAACCACATATATACGGTCTAACAGATAACTCCATCCAAACAATTGAAAACATGTTGTGATATCGTGTAATATATTTTGGAGGTTCACAGATGAGACACATGCCCTTAGTCATGTTTACATAAAATAATAGTTCCAAATACACCAATTGTATTGTTCCATATTAATAATTATACATCAAATAATTTCATTCTCTATAGTGTAAATATTGGGTCAGAAAGGTAGAATTTCCCAAGATGGAAGGGGTATAGAATATGATAGAGATGGTTCTAGTAATTCACGAGATGATGAAGGTACAATTGTATCTCAATAAAACTTATGTTGATCATAGTATTATACCTATTTATATAGACATTAGAGATTGTGTGTTCTTTATGGTTAACCCAAATGATAAAATCAAGTTTTGTTTCTGTTCATATGCTTTCACCTTGGGTTCTTAGCCTTTTGAGTTGTTGGATCGTGTTAGAGTCGTGGAATAACAAATATCACTTACCACATATATTATCCAAAAACATGATGTTTTTCACGAGTTGAGATTCACCATTTTCTTCATGATACCTCTCATTTAATAAAATGTGGAGTGACTAATATTGAAAATGATTTAACTTTCATGAAGTATCATGTAGAGGTCGTTGACATCTAGGAGAAGGTGTTTCAAGGGCAGGTAATTCCCTTGAATAATGTCATGTGGCAACAATGTGTCATAGGGGAGGGTACAAAAGAACATGAGTAGTATATTCAAAATCAAAACCTTTATATTTATAATGTTTATATATATATATATCTCTCTATTGAAACAATATTCTTGTAACTCCATGAGTTTTTTTAATGAAGAAAACTAGTTTCGATGTCTTATGAAATACCCGACAAAGAACCCATTCAAATATTAATTATTTAAATATGACTATTTTAAACATTGCATTAAATTTTTTATATCATTATAATTTAATATGTTATTAAAAATATATATAAATGTCCAATATATATTGATATATTTTTTCAAGATAGTTAATCTATTTTTCAATCCATTTAGTTCCTCAATGTATGTTTTTTTCAAAAATAATTTATTAATTTTATGAAATAATATTATAAATATTTTCTAGAAAACATAAATAATTTATTTTATAAATAAAACAAAAAAATTTATAATCATTTCAAAATTAACATTTATTGATATTTCTTATATCCATTTTTTATAATATGTTGATTTTTCCCTAAATAGTGAAAAATACCATTTTTTATAAAAGTTTCCTTTAATTTGATAAATTAATTAATTAAAAATTAAAAATATTATTTAAATAATATTTCAATGTAATATTAGATTACAATAAATATATTTTATTTAATTAACGATATTTACATTGTCCTTATTCAAGATTTTAGTATATGTTTTTTAGGATTACAAATGTATTTATCTAAAACTCTTTTAAAATTCATGACGTTTCACAATTATACTTAATTAAAATAACCCATCATTGGAAATTATATAAATGAATTTTTTATATTATATATCATTATTTATTAATTATAATTAATATAATAATGATTACCATTTATAGAGTTAAACAAAAATAATGATATATATTAAAAAATATTTTTTACAAAAAGACATTCCATTATTCTTGGAGGTATTATGTAAAAAAAATTCATCCACAACACTGAAGTGATTTTGAGAAAATTTATTCATTAATTGAACAATAATAATTCATATTAGATAATAATATGAACATAATTATTGAAAAATATGAATAGAAATCGTGCTAAATATTTAATAATAATCAAAAAGATAAAATTCGTAAATTATGGGTAAAAATAATTTGACAAATAATAGAAAAAAGTAATCCAAATAGTATGAATATTTATTTTTTTCATTTTTTAAACTATGATTTTAATGTCTTCATTATTACTTTTATTATAATTTGGATAAAGTAATTTTATCGATTTAAAAAATTATATTTTTATATAATAAACAAGAAATTATATTTTTGGGTAACATTCAAATTTAATTAACGAATTTGTTTCTAGAACTAATTCGTTATTTATTAAATATTAATTCAATAAATCATTATTATTAAATAATAATTATAAAATATGAATTATTATATAGTTTATATGAAGTCAATAGTGATTTTTATTAGGGTTCCAAAATAGTTATTATCAAAAAACACGTCATTTTTCAATAAATGGAGATTCATATTTTAAAAATAAAATGAAATAATTTGGATAATGTTTTTTATAAAGAATATTATTATTTTAATCACATCATTATGATTTCCCTATGTTAAATTTTCCACATTTTCTAAGAAATTTGAATTATCGGGAAAAATTAAATACTATATAAATATACGGTGTCTATTATGACATCAAAAATATCCAAAGGTGAGGTAATAAGTACTATATAGAATATCATAAACTTATGTATAGTTTAAATTTAAAATAATGATATTTTATTATAATTTTATTAATTTAATAAAGCGTTTGTGAATCCCTAAAAAGGATAAATATATTTTCAGTTTTGAAAATAATTTATTTTTTAGAATGACTAATTTCCACATCATTAAGATAATTTTATTATTATGTTTTGAAGATAACCCTTTAAAATAATTTATTCCACTCCAATTTTTTTAATTCATATTAAAATACCATCAAAAAGAATTTGGTATTTTTTACATTAGTTTATTGATTACAAATCATACATTTGAGAAATAATAATAAATTCCCCATACCATTCAAATATAAACAAAACCAAGATACCATTTAACATCATTAAAATTTTTTATATCACATAACCACTCATACCTTTCTTCTCTACATTCCTACCATGGTTCCCCTATGATCAAAATAATATCCTACTAATCATTTGGATTTATGTACTCCTGGTAAGGGAATTATATCTTATCATTCCCCTTTAAGAACAAATTTTACATTATATCTCTCTATTTTAATTTGTTCATCATGGTATGTATTATTACATACCCAAAAATATTAAAAACATTATGTCTAAATGTTGATATAATCCTTTTAATCTCATTAAACCCTTACATTAACATTAATGTACACATGTATCCAAGCTGGAATTTAGTAAGGGATATCCCTCTCTCCTTTTTATTAGATAACCTCTTTATTGTCCAGCCTCCTTGTTTCAATTTTTTATTTTTTTGGTATTATGTATTACGAAACAAATTTTATTGTTTTTATTTCTATATGATGAGATACATCTTTCAGTATAAATAATACTCCCCAAGAACCAATATATACACTAGTTACAATCTTGAAATTTAGTAAGCGATCCTATATTTCTCATCATTATTCTGGTTTATTCATTATCTTATTCCCCATATATCCTTTTCATATTATTGTCATAATTTTATCAACTACTTATTACTATAAATATTATATAACTATTATAATATACACGGTTATCTCTAATCAAACAATTTTAAAGATCCTTATCTAATGTTATTATTCAGATAAAATTTCATCATGACATTCCGTGCGAATAAATTATGAATTGAATACACATACCGATTTCTATAAAATGTGTTCATTTGTATGAAAAAATAATTCATTTATAGTGGTATTAAATTAAATATTAAAAAATATACACGATCATGGATTAAAATTTGATGATAAATTATTTCATTATTTATGATATATGTGGAACACATAATCATGACAATGAGGTGAATGTTATGGGTGTGAACTGAATAATATTATAATAGAATTAATTGGTTAATTTTTAGTCTCATGTGAAATTATTTTGGGACTAAGAGTAATCCTAATTTCATTATGGCACATTTTTCAACATGATATCTTGGAAATTAGCCTTGAAATATGTTTATGATGTATTTTTTGTGTTCTTCCCACATTTCCATGTTTTCTTTTTTTAAATTGTGTAATATCATGACTCATTGGTATGGATAATTAATCTAACCCCTTTTATGCCCCATTTTTAGGCCTATTGTCTAACATGTATAACATACATCGGTTTATTCGATGTTTTCGCCTTTACTGGGCTTTATAGCTCACTCATTTTTTATATGTGGACCAAGGTTATCCCAAGTAGTTTTATGTACGAGCTTCTTAAGTATTATTTATATAAATATTATATATTACCTTTATTAAGTTGTTATTTAATGTAAATAATTAATAAATACACTAGACATCTTGATATTACAGGTCATTTTATGCGCATTTATATCTAACAAATTAGGAATTAATGTGTAATAAATAGAATGTTTGTTCATTTTGGTAGCAAATAAAATGTTTATTTATTTTTTGGAGTATGATTTGAAAAATATTGTAACAGCCCAAGATTTTATGAAAAATATTCTTTTTTATTTCACTAATGTCTTGTGTTGTACGCAACACAAAAAGGAGCTTGCACAACACGCATCCTTGACTTTCCTTGCATTACACGCAATCGCATACTTCCTCGATAACGTGTGTAGTACGTAATACTGAGTTTCACTAAACAACGATATGCTATTAAAATATTATTATAACTAGCCGTTATGAATAGTAATAACCACATTTTAAAATTTTAGAAATTTTAGCTCTCAAAATGGACTTCATTTTTGGATTCGGAGTATCGAATTTAGCCTAAGGTGAAATTTTGGTACTTTTTGGATAACTTTCATATTCTGATGAATAGTGAAAATTACTAAATTATAATTAAAAACAACTTTTTTAATCAAAATAATTAATAGTGATAAATTATTAATTTGATTGGTTTTAAAGTATATTTAGAATTTATTTTTACAATTTAATACAATGTTGGTCATTGGATGTAATTTCACATTTAAACCAGACATAAACAAGTGTCAATCTTTTGATAGATATTGTTTCTTAAAAACACGCTATTTGTTTTAATAGCGTGATTTAATTATAAAATTAATTAATGAAACTTCTATGTTATGAATTTGGTAAAAGAGACTTCATTTTTTGAATTCGGAATATGAAATATAGCTTAGGATGAAATTTTGGCATTGTTCTGAAAAACATCAATTTTTGATGAATAGTGAAACTACTAAGTGGTAGTTAAAAAACTGAATTTTTCATAAAACTTAATTTTACCGCTTCTGTGAATGGAATTTCAAAAATCCGAGAGACACAGTTGATGTCAGTAAGTAAAATGTGGTTCAATGAGATGAAAATAATTTTTGGTGAATAGTAACTTTTTACTTTTATTTACCACGGTTAAAAGTAAATATGGCAATTAAGGGTAAGATTGATATTAATATTACCCTAACACATGTCCTAATTCTGTTGGACAAGTGTATCTCGACCAAAAACAACCTTAAGTGTAAAATATTGTCATTTAGGCCCACTTGGATTAGATTAGGACATTTATTATTAGTTTATTTAAAGAAGGGTTAAAATAGTTAAAATCAAAGTTTAATAAGTAACTCATTTTTAATATGGGGTTATACATAAGATAAATTCGACTATAAATATTCATTAGAAAGCTAAAATTATTTCCTACATAAAGGTATTTTATTTATAATTTTTAGACATAAAATAAGGTAATTTATTTTTGACACAATGATGATGCAGTAATTATCTTATTAATGAAATATTGACATAACTGATGTTATAAACACCAAAATAAAAGTAATTTGAGGCTTTTTATGAATTCCACTAATTTTCTAGGTTACTATGATATATTAGTGTTAATTTAATCAACTTTTTTCGAACATATAATTCTGTTATGACTTTCACAAAAATCATATATCAAATAGTGTCAAAATTGACACAAAATAGTTTTGAAATAAAATATTATATTATTAATTTTTATTTTATTCGTAAAAATCTAAGGTTCGGTCACATGACTTAGATAAGGATATATATATTAATAATAAACAATTTGGGGTTCGTTTGGCATGTTATAGTATGTTTATTAACCATATAGTGTAAGAAAACAAAAAGACACGGTAAAAGTAAAATTATTTAACTTAGAGTTAAATCTAATTGATAAGGTTAACATAATAAACTAAACTTGTCTAAATTCTAGTGGTTGATAGGATTTCGACCCATCCCTACTTTAGCTTCGAAATAAGACCCTTTTGAACCATTATAAACCGATTTTGACTTTAATATAAAATAATATTTTGAGATATTCCTAAGGTGCCCCTCTCCTCCCTTATAAAAGGACACCTCCTCCCCCTCCTACTCACACCAATTTGTGCACTCAAGCTCGGCCAACCCCTGCCAAAATCCCTTCTCCACTTCCCTATAATATTCCTAGAGGTCCTGGTCTTCTTCAAAGACCAATCTTAGTTCCCTAAGTGAAGTATTCAAAGAAGAGGTAATATCCATTACAGATCTTTTCAATTTCTTTCTTCTTCAACTTCTTCTTATATAGTTGTTTCAAGACAAAGTAATAACTTCAGTATTACTTAAATACTGATATGTTATTATAAATATTAAACAACCCTAATTCACCTTCTATCCATCCTACGGAAAAATGAAATCACTACGCGTGCGTACGTACGGAATACCGTCTCCACGCCGTGGTGTAATCTATTTTCCGCCACCACCTTAATAGGATGGGTATAATGGTGTAATGAGTAACTATATATGATTATTATAAATTGATATTGATATTGAAATAATATGCATACACATTAACACAATTCCACGACCATGGGAATGATATCATCGCTCGTGCGTACGTACGGACTACCGTCTCCACGACGCGATGAGATTCATTCTCTATGATTAACCATTCATGAATCATTATAAAGTATATATAATAAGTACTAATGAAATATATGACATAATAATGATACTGGATTTATGTATATTTATATGTATGTCATCTACTTAATTCCATTCAATTCAATAATGAAACGAAAACAGCGTTCATGCGTACGTACGGTCTACCGTCTCCATGAACGGTGTATTTCATTCCATTTATCGATATACTATATATATATATATTCTGAATATATATTATATATAAATCATGTTTTACATTCTGGATATAAGTAATCATGATCCAAGTAATCATATTAATAATTACAAGTTAAAAACCCGAACGACAAATGAGACGATTTTACCCAAAACGCTACTTTAACATGAATTTACAAAAGAACGGGTAATATAAAGTCATAAGTGGACCATATATGATATAATAACAATTAATATGATTCTGGAATAAGTCAATAACATGATTTAAATCATTATACTGGAGGTTCGGACACTTACGAAGCAAATCGGACCTAAGGTAAGGGAAATATCACAATCTCATTTTTATCCGAGATTGTTTATTCGTAAGTATTTACTGGGGTGTATTTTATCATCCACATCCTTGTTTCGTCAATATGTAATATTATTTCCATCCACCTACAATTGTTTAAATCCATTTTTACCCTTCGTTGAGTTTTTAGTAATATGTATGAAAGGAATCTTTTGTCGTTTTTCGTACGAGGTACTTTTTGACTTTTCCAACAAAAGTACGAAGAATGTTTTTTTAACTTATACGGAATGAATGGATTTTTAAAACATTATTTCCAAGAAACTTCCTTTACAAGTTTCCAAGTTTATTTTTAATCAACTTATTTTATTTTAATGGTGTATGACATGTTATGAATGGAAAAATGTTTTTGAAGTAGAAAGGATATTTTCCTCAAGAATGGTGTTCAAGTATTTTATCAAAATTATTTTCCATCTAAGATAATAAAAGGGTTCTGTTTTTATCCCTATTATTACATTGGTTTGATTATTTTGTGATGGAAATATTTTTATTAATTCCTTTATCTTATATGAATTGTTTTATGATGTCATGTTGTTTAAGAATTCCATTTTTATTACATGGGTTACGCTATGATGAATGGTTTATGATTATGTGGAACACATAAGAAAGGATTCATTATAAGATGGGTGGGACCTATATCTCCCTCCAATGCATTGGGTAAAGATTTTATATCTCATGAGATAGAAATGGCTGAAATGGTAGGTTATACCGGTTCAGTGAAACAGGACTGAAACGAGGGTTACTCGATTCAGAAAGGGACTTTGTCCACTAAGATAGTCTTGGAAATGAGTCTTGACTAACAAGAAATAATTCTCTATGATTATGTGTGTATGCCACAAAGATTCATGTTTTAATTTATGATTATTTGGATTTCATTTCACTACTATGATTTATCTCATGTTATGAAATTATGCTCTCTTTTGCAGGTTATGATTTCAAAATTTTATGTTCTTATGAATACGATGTGATTGATATTTCTTTTGTTTACCCTTACTGAGAATTTGAGCTCACCCTTTTATGTTTTATATTCCCCAGGATATAAAGAAAGGTTTTAGGTAAAAAAAAGGAAGATATTTATGGGAGATTTTGAAGATCTTTCACCACGATTAGAAGATTTTATTCGGTGTTTCCAAAGACACTAAACTATTACGATCCTTGTGTGTGTGTTTTTGTTATGTACTATGTATTCCGCAAAAGTAATGTAATGTCCATGTACGTCAAGATACGGGTCTCTACAGTTGGTATCGGAGGAAAGGTTTAGTCAACCTTTGGAAAATAGGATGCGAGAACTTTAGTGAGATCCCTAGAGATATTTCTAAAGTATGTATAGGGATGTCTCTAAGGTTAAGTATACGTATAGGTTATAGTACTAGAATTACGCTAACAATCATATAATTAAACCTAAGATGTTAGATATTGAAGTTACTCCCCCTTTATTATGATTTTTGCCTCTCACACTATTTTTTTTAGTGGTTAGACGATGGCTGGAACCCGAAGGAACCGTGTTGATCAATGCAATGGAAAATGCAATGATTTTCCTCCTGAACAAACAAATGTTATGGGAAATGGAGTGAAAAATCTTATTGCTATACTTACACAAGCTATGAATCATTATGGACTTCCAAATGATCAGAGAAGGGGACAATATTCTATTGAGTCCTTCATGAGGCAACGTCCACCTTCTTTCAGTGGGTCTTCTGATCCACTTGTTGCTGAACAATGGATCAGTACCACTGAAAAGATATTTTCAGTTCTTCAATGTTCTGAACATGATAAAGTCATCTTAGCAGTGTATAGTTTTGAAGGTTATGCTGATCAATGGTGGAATCTTATTAAGAATACGAGGCAAAGGGATGAAATTGAGTCCATGGAATGGGACGAGTTCAAGAACTTATTTTTCAGTAAGTACTTCCCTCGTATTCTTCGAACAAAGATGGAAAAGGAGTTTCTTGAGCTGAAGAAGAAGGATGATGAATCTGTTGGTATATACGAAGCAAATTTTACAAGACTTGGAAGGTATGCATCTGGCATTATCATCCAACCTGAAAGTAAAGTTGATCGATTTTTCAGTGTCTTAAAACCAAGTATTCGAATGGAATTAGCTATAAGAGACTTTAGTAGCTATGAAGAAATTGTGCATTGTGCTATCAAGGTAGAAATGGAAGTTGGTGTTACATATCCATCTCATGGTTTTGACAAGAAATGAAAGATGGAGTTCAAGGAGAAATCTCAGAATAATGGTGAAAAGAAGATGAATGTTTCCTTATGCACAAAGTGTGGAAAGAAGCATGGTGTAGGTTGTCTTAAAGGGACTAGAAAATGTTTTAAGTGGGGAAAAGAAGGTCATCGAGCAGCTGAGTGTCGAAGTAATGGAAAAAAGGGTTTCTAATGATGTGAATAAAGCAAACACTGCAGAGAACGTACCACCAACACTTCAATGCTTCAAGTGCAAGTAAATGGGGAATTATGCTAATAAATGCCCTAATCCAAGGGTTAGTGATGATCAACATGAGCAACCACTGAAGGCAATGGACAAAGGGAAGTCACATGCGATCACTATTGGCAATGTTGAATATGACAAAGATGTGGTGGAATGATTAAGTGTTTATGTAATGGGATTTCAAAATAATGTTGTATCATTGAGTATTGCAATATTTATTGATGTGGTATTCAAAGTGATTGAGATATTTTTTGGAAATAAGATGTTATGCGCATAATGAAGGGAAAACGAGAAAATGAAATGTTTAATAGTATTCAGGAGCTCATGATTGACATAAGGACTAAGTGATATCATGGTTTGAGTATATAGAATTTTGAGGATTTTGGTATGTGGAAAGTGTTAACTTTAAACTGCATTCATGTTTTCACTAAGGTATTAAAGAGAATACATTATTAAGGACTTTGAATGTTTGGAATGTGACCAACAAAACATATCTTATGATATATGGGGATCAACGATGGTATTAAATCTCTGGTAATCGTTTTCACTATGTTATGAGAGTGGACTGCAGTATTATGGATAAGCCTAAAGATTAAAATGGATTATGTTGGACATGAGTGAGTATTGTTTAAGGATAGAAGTTTTATTTAGATATTATTGCTGGGATGTTATGGTAATGTAGTTTTAGAAAAAGGACAACCTGCAGGACGGGCGACAGCCCATCGCTTCGGACAAGGCTGTGGGAATAGAACCCACAACCGAAGTGTGACTGGACTTTATCGCCTACCACTGGCCTACAGGAAGTCCCTGTTTAGTAGAAACTAGTTTTATTATATTAAACAGTATGATATATGAAGTATAAGTCCATTTTAGGGACCATATATGATTAATATCACTATAGATGGACTTATGTATTTTTTGATAACTTTTTAACCTTTTGTTTGAGACAGATGGAATGACCCATCATTCTATCACATGATCTGCTAACACATCAAGAATAACAAATTCAACTTCATTTATTTAAGAGATGAAGTGGAAATTGTTCAAGGAATGAACAACAGTGAGATTGTACCAAAATAAAGAAATTATTTATTCTAATTCAAATTTTAAACATTAGGGAAATGATCTTGAAAACCAAAAATGTTGTCCTAGTGATCTTATACCTGATTAATCGGATTGTACCTTAGATCGTCACAAAATTATGGATTTGTGATTGTTGGCTTTTCCATAGCCATGTTATCTACCACTCTCCATCAGAACATGATGGTTAGATTTTTCTTCCATATCCATATTTTCACCTATGTGGAAACCCAGTGATTAGTTTATTTGGGTAACCATTAAGTTTCATACTTTTGTTTTAAAATATTGGTTTTGGTATTCCTTTTTACGATGTGGGTTTCTATTAAAGAAACTTTTGAATAGTAAACCATTTATAACCCCGATGAATTTCGAGGGCGAAATTCATTTTAAGGGGGGTAGAATGTAACAACCCATGAATTTATGAAAAATATTCTTTTTAATTTCACTAATGTCTTGTGTTGTACGCAACACAAAAAGGAGCTTGCACAACACGCATCCTTGACTTGCCTTGCATTACACGCAATCGCAACCTTCCTCGATAACGTGTGTAGTACGTAATACTGTGTTTCACTAAACAACGATATGTTATTAAAATATTATTATAACTAGCCGTTATGAATAGTAATAACCACCTTTTAAAATTTTAGAAATTTTAGCTCTCAAAATGGACTTCATTTTTGGATTCGGAGTATCGAATTTAGCCTAAGGTGAAATTTTGGTACTTTTCGGATAACTTTCATATTCTGATGAATAGTGAAAATTACTAAATTATAATTAAAAACAACTTTTTTAATCAAAATAATTAATAGTGATAAATTATTAATTTGAGTGGTTTTAAAGTATATTTAGAATATATTTTTACAATTTAATACAATGTTGGTCATTGGATGTAATTTCACATTTAAACCAGACATAAACAAGTGTCAATCTTTTGATAGATATTGTTTCTTAAAAACACGCTATTTGTTTTAATAGCGGGATTTAATTATAAAATTAATTAATGCAACTTTTATGTTATGAATTTGGTAAAATAGGCTTCATTTTTTGAATTCGGAATATGAAATATATCTTAGGATGAAATTTTGGCATTGTTTTGAAAAACATCAATTTTTGATGAATAGTGAAACTACTAAGTGGTAGTTAAAAAACTGAATTTTTCATAAAACTTAATTTTACCGCTTCTGTGAATGGAATTTCAAAAATCCAAGAGACACGGTTGATGTTAGTAAGAAAAATGTGGTTCAATGAGATGAAAATAATTTTTGGTGAATAGTAACTTTTTACTTTTATTTACCACGGTTAAAAGTAAAAATGGCAATTAAGGGTAAGAATGATATTAATATTACCCTAACACATGTCCTAATTCTATTGGACAAGTGTATCTCGACCAAAAACAACCTTAAGTGTAAAATATTATCATTTAGGGCCACTTGGATTAGATTAGGACATTTATTATTAATTTATTTAAAGAAAGGTTATAATAGTTAATATCAAAGTTTAATAAGTAAATCATTTTTAATATGGGGTTATACATAAGATAAATTCGACTATAAATATTCATTAGAAAGATAAAATGATTTCCTACATAATGGTCATTTATTTATAATTTTTAGACATAAAATAATGTAATTTATTTATGACACAATGATGATGTAGTAATTATCTTATTAATGAAATATTGACATAATTGATGTTATAAACACCAAAATAAATGTAATTTGAGACTTTTTATGAATTACACTAATTTTCTAGGTTACTATGATATATTAGTGTTTATTGAATCAACTTTGTTCGAACATATAATTATGTTATGACTTTCACAAAAATCATATATCAAATAGTGTCAAAATTGACACAAAATAGTTTTTAAATAAAATATTATATTATTAATTGTTATTTTATTCCTAAAAATCTAAGGTTCGTCCAAATGACTTAGATAAGGATATATATATTAATAATAAACAATTTGGGATTCTTTTGTCATGTTATAGTAAGTTTATTAACCATATAGTGTAAGAAAACAAAAAGACAAGGTAAAAGTTAAATTATTTAACTTAGAGTTAAATCTAATTGATAAGGTTAAAATAATAACCTAAACTTGTCTAAATTCTATTGTTTGATAGGATTTCGACCCATCCCCACTTTATCTTCTAAATAAGACCCTTTGGAACCATTATAAACCGATTTTGACTTTAATATAAAATAATATTTTGAGATATTCCTAAGGTGCCCCTCTCCTCCCTTATAAAAGGACACCTCTTCCCCCTCCTCCTCACACCAATATGAGCACTCAAGCTCGGCCAACCCCTGCCAAAATCCCTTCTCCACTTCCCTATAATAATCCTAGAGGTCCTGGTATTCTTCAAATACCAATCTTAGTTCCCTAAGGGAAGGATTCAAAGAGGCGTTTCAAAGAAGAGGTAATATCCATTACCGATCTTTTCAATTTCTTTCTACTTCAACTTCTTCTTATTTAGTTGTTTAATGACAAAATAATAACATCAGTATTACTTAAATACTGATATGTTATTATAAATATGAAACAACCCTAATTCACCTTCTATCCATCCTACGGAAAAATGAAATCACTGCGCATGAGTACGTACGGAATACCGTCTCCACGCCGTGGTGTAATCTATTTTCCGCCACCACCTTAATAGGATGGGTATAATGGTGTAATGAGTAACTATATATGATTATTATAAAGTGATATTGATACTGAAATAATATGAATACACATTAACACAATTCCACGACCATTGGAACGATATCATCGCTCGTGCGTACGTACGGACTACCGTCTCCACGACGCGATGAGATTCATTCTCAATGAATAACCATTAATGAATGATTATAAAGTATATATAATAAGTACTAATGAAATATATGACATAATAATGATACTATATTTATGTATATTTATATGTATGTCATCTACTTAATTCCATTCAATTCAATAAAGAAACGAAAACAGCGTTCATGTGTACGTACGGACTACCGTCTCCATGAACGGTGTATTTCATTCCATTTATCGATATATTATATATATATATATATTCTGAATATATATTATATATAAATCATGTTTTACATTCTGGATATATCTAATCATGATCCAAGTAATCATATTAATAATTACAAGTTAAAAACACGAACGACAAATGAGACGATTTTACCCAAAACACTACTTTAACATGAATTTACAAAAGAACGAGTAATATAAAGTCATAAGTGGACCATATATGATACAATAACAATGAATATGATTCTGGAATAAGTCAATAACATGATTTAAATCATTATACAGGAGGTTCGGACACTTACGAAGCAAATCGGACCTAAGGTAAGGGAAATATCACAATCTCATTTTTATCCGAGATTTTTTATTCGTAAGTATTTACTGGGGTGTATTTTATCATCCACATCCATGTTTCATCAATATGTAATATTATTTCCATCCACCTACAATTGTTTAAATCCATTTTTACCCTTCGGTGAGTTTTTAGTAATATGTATGAAAGGAATCTTTTTTCGTTTTTCGTACGAGGTACATTTTGACTTTTCCGACAAAAGTACGAAGAATGTTTTTTTAACTTATACGGAATGAATGGATTTTTAAAACATTATTTCCAAGAAACTTACTTTACAAGTTTTCAAGTTTATTTTTAATCAACTTATTTTATTTTAAAGTTGTATGACATGTTATGAAAGGAAAAATGTTTTTGAAGTAGAAAGGATATTTTCCTCAAGAATGGAGTTCAAGTATTTTATCAAAATTATTTTCCATCTAAGATATTAAAAGGGTTATATTTTTATCCCTATTATTACATTTGTTTGATTATGTTGTGATGGAAATATTTTTATGAATTCCTTTATCTTATATGAATTGTTTTATGATGTCATGTTATTTAAGAATTCCATTTTTATTACATGGGTTACGCTATGATGCATGGTTTATGATTATGTAGCACACATAAGAAAGGATTCATTATAATATGGGTGGGACCTATATCTCCCTCCAATGCATTGGGTAAAGATTTTATATCTCATGAGATAGACATGGCTGAAATGGTAGGTTATACCGGTTCAGTGAAACAGGACTGAAACGAGGGTTACTCGATTCAGAAAGGGACATTGTCCACTAAGATAGTCTTGGCAATGAGTCTTGACTAACAAGAAATGGTTCTCTATGATTATGTGTGTATGCCACAAAGTTTCATGTTTTAAGTTATGATTATTTGGATTTCATTTCACTACTATGATTTATCTCATGTTATGAAATTATTCTCTCTTTTGCAGGTTATGATTTCCAAAATGTTATGTTCTTATGAATACGATGTGATTGATATTTCTTTTGTTTACCCTTACTGAGCATTTGAGCTCACCCTTTTATGTTTTCTTTTCCCCAGGATATAAAGAAAGGTTTTAGGTAAAAAAAGGAAGATCTTTATGGGAGATTTTGAAAATCTATCACCACGATTAGAAGATTTTATTCCAAGTTTCCAAAGACACTAAACTATTACGATCCTTGTGTGTGTGTTTTGGTTATGTACTAAGTATTCCGCAAAAGTAATGTAATGTCCATGTACGTCAAGATACGGGTCTCTACAAATATTGTAAAATAATTTGGGTTAATTATATGTATCGAGAATATATTGTTATTTCTGTAATGTATAGAGTTAGTGGATTCCAAAAAAAAAAACCTTATATGGATACTACTTGTGGATGTTTCTCTAGAACTGATGTACCTAGTTGTAAAAACAGAATACAAAAATATGGGATAGACTCGATATGAAACAAGTGCACAAAAAAATTCCTTACAAGACACCATGGTTTACACAAATAAGGGATGTTATTTTTCAAATTCACAAGATCATTATGAACGCTTATTAAGGGAATCAAATCCAAAATCAGTCTACATTACAAAGTAGATAATTTGTAACTTAAAATATATCCTAGAAATTATTAGGATAGGTAAATAAATTTCTTTTATATTTTATCCCAATAATGTTAGTGAATTTCTATTTACAGGTTTAGTAGTTTAAATTTACTCATCCCTAATATTCCCTTTATTACTGTCAATGGATGGAAATTCAGATTACGCAATCAAAAACCAATATAATGGACAATGCGACTAATGTAGAAATGATATTCCTAACATTATTGGAGCTCAAGTACATCAAATTAATATTATAATAAGGATTCTCCCAAAAATCAAAGTTAACAACTGGCACATAGTTCAACATTTAAATAAATCAATGAAATGGATTTTGATGTCTTAATAAATTTCATATGTTGAAGGTGATAAGAGAATGAATCTTCAACATCTTTTGTTTTAGAAATGATGAATGTGGTTCTAATAGAAATACCAAAAAATAACACGAAGGTGTTTTATATGTTGGAAAACAGGGCACATGGGGTCTAGATTCCATAAAAATTAATGAATGTGTTGGAAGGGAATAAATTACATACTAGAGAACCTATTTTAATATTTATTGATAATATAGTCTTCTGAAAATACGTGTAACATGAAACCACTATAAAATTTCATGCTCGTCATTGGTCACGCACAATGCCACTGGAAAATCACGTAAAAGTCATTGAAATTACTTCAGAAAAGTCAGATAAATACAAATCTGTGTAACATGAAACAATGGGGATCCAAATGGAGAAGGTGTGTGGCTTGTGCTATCACAGAAATACATGTGACACATGCCTTGAGCTATCTTTGAGACAACATGAGACGTTAGTATCATGAATTCCTTGTCTTGTGATATCCCGCCGGCTTCTGAGCCTGAGCTCATATAATAAAATGCACATTTCTAGTTATCTCCATGATATACTAAGGAAAAACGAATAGGTTTTACCATGGGCTGCTCATGAACCCCAATATTACCCATATTGGCCACACAATGCGTGTCCAATAAATAGATGAGATACACTAAGTATTATATGTACAATCTCACATTAATCATGACCTTCATCACATTTATTGAAGGATATAGGAAAAGAAAAGGTGAGAAGGGTTTGTGGTATCGGAAGGGCATGTAATGCGCCTTGTGAGAAATGGAATGGTCTCGTGAGACCACGATACAAGTAATAGAAGGACTCATGAATAAATTCTTAAAATAATTTTGATATCATGATGACCCTTGGAAATATATACATGAACACATGCAAATAAATTGAAATTAAATTCCTCAATAGTCACAAATAATCCAATAATGGGCTGATGGACTTTCATCTTCTACAAATCCAGCGATGCCCTTGATAGGGTCCACCACACCGACTTCTGAAACAGTATAACGCGACCCACAACGTTGAATCCAATGTGGAATCACACTAGATTCCACAAATAGACTAGAATGTATGCATATGGATATTCATATAAATTATCAACTCCAACAAATAAAATTGGGTGGTTGGTTCATTTATTGGTTGATTGTATGCCAGAGGTTTCGACCAATGATGATTTTATGTATGTTGCCGCTCAAACTCGGAGATTCTTCACCCATCCAAGCATGCAACCAGACAAATTTATTTTATCCAATACATTGGTGGAACACCAGAGGAGTCATGTCACAAGAATGAAGTCCCTTAGTATGATAATTAAATGATCATTTGATGGACATATAGTGAGACATGCGAAGTCCATATTGCATGTCCTCCAGATCATGTGAGTCCCAAAAAACGGACAATGGACTAAACCAATTTACTCGCAATAATTGGAAAAAAACCAGGATTCAATGTTGAATACCCTAGTGTAAGACATGATTTTAGGCCGCCATATACTACTCATGCGTCAATAAAGAACATGAGATAGTACCAAGTCTCTCCACTATAGCCTCTTGTAATCACTTTGACATGTCATCCAAGATATGAAGAATGCTTCGGACATGTCAGGACAAGTCATGCAGACCCTTTGTGTGGACCAATAAAACCCCTATGATATAATCACCCCAGACATGACACGTCTTTAGGAAACACTGCATAAATCATACAATAGTTCCAACTCATGTCTACCAAGTCTCATCGACACATCTAGACATGAAAATTTCACTCATGTGGCGTACCCCCGAGACATATATGCGTGGTCCAGTGATGTCTCCTCGAGGTGTCATCCAAGACATGAGACACCCAATGGACAGGTCATCCCGGTCGCATGGTGTCCCCCTAGGCTTCATCCCTGACATGAAAGGCCCCCAGAAAATGTTATCCTAGTCTCACAATGCCCCCCATCCTGAGGTGTCATCCAAGAAACATGACCTCCTCAGACCACACAACCATGTCTCTCACGACACCCTCCACATGTGTCGAGCTAGGTCAAATGGTGTCCTCTATGGTTTACCAATAGGGTCACGTGACAACTTCCAGTTAAGAATTCCCATATCATAGGGAATCCTAAGAGTGTAATACCCAAAAAAATCTAGAATAACTATGTGGATTCTGAATCACACCATAACCTGGATTCGTAGGACACCTCCTTAATGTCCTGAGAACCATATCAATCATTCCAAGGCCATCCCCAATATAGATATCCAATATCTGTATTAGATTTGGTTGACCATGCAACCCCTTGTTTCTCACAATGAGCATGAATCACGTGGGCTTAGGGGGATGAAATGAAATCCTCATTAGGAACTAAACACCAATTCAAAAGGGAAACCTAATTTTGTAAGGGCAAACATAACTAGAAGAAGTACAAGGACTCAGTTTTTCTCCCAAAACGAGACACATAAAAAATATCATTAATGGAATGATCTCCATACCATGATTTCCATGGACTACCCAAATACACACATCCCATATCCATATGCCATGAAGATGATCATGAACACTCTCTTCAATCTTAATTCGATTATGGCTCACATGAGCATAGGGGAATGCAACAAACACCTCATTAGGAATAAAAAACCCATTCATCAGGGAAACCAAATGTTTATAAGTCCAAACATCTCTTGGAGAACTACGATGAATCTAATTCCCCCCATAACTGGGATATCTTAGACACCTTATTAATGGACCATCCGCTATATTGAACCTTCCATGGATACCCTAATACACTGATCCCATATCCATATTTCCATGAGATTGATCATGTACTCCCCATTATTTATCACAAAGAGCATGGATCACATGGGAAAAGGGCGATGGAATCAACACCTTATTTGGAATCAAATAACCATTCACCAGGTAAGACATAGTGCAAATGTACCAACAAAAAATAGTTACGTGAATTTGGATTCTTGCCATAAATGGGATACGTAGGATATCTCTTCCAGACTCAAGAACTAATATTTTGAATTTTAAAATCCCTCACACTAGTCTGTACCACATGATTGTAAACATTATGAATAAGCTAAACTATGTGTTTTTTTATTCCTGAAATATCTAGGATACCTAAGACTCTTCATAATGGCACAATACCATCCTCAAAATATCAAAATCCTCCATCAGATAGATCATATCGTGAAACCCTTGGTCATCTGTTTTCAGTATATAAGTGACCTGTCATTACTAGAAAACGATTAAGAACCTCATATATATGCCAATGGATTCACAAAATAGTTCCCAGTCTGTCACATGTAAAATATATTTAAACCATAGACATATTTTTAGGGTAACCGATCCGACCATGGGATTAGGGAGTGACTCACAAACATGTCTTAAATCTACAAGAGAGTCCTAGTGTAGGAAATAGTTTCTGACAGAATTTTGTGATGAGCCCAACCTCCCATCATATCGACCAATGTGAGCACCTAAGATTCAATGGTATTGAAAACCCAGATAACCACTGGCCATTGGAATGTAACTTCATGCCTAACTATGGATAGGGAAACAACTGGGATTATAAGAAAAAAGTGACAATGGTAATAAAATGAGACAAATCCTTTATCATCCAAAAAATCCCACACACAAAAATGAAGAACCCAACATTAATATATGAAATAAAAAATAATCATGTTATAATCTATCAGATCCTTCCATTTTTCCTCATTCACAAACAAAAGTGATGAATCTCAAGTTTATACCTCTAATAACATACAATTGGGTTATAATCAGTCGATCCATATTGATTTCCCATTATATATATACAACATTAATAGTATTAATGTGATCCTATTAGGGTACTTTTCTGTGTAAAAAATATAATAACAATGTAGTAAGACCGCTATAAACTAGGATTCATTTAGATGAATCCTCGTGTTGACAAGTCCATGTGAGATGAATGACCAGAAACAGAATGCATGGAAATTGTGATAGCCACACATATCTCAAAGAGAATTATTTATGCATGTCATAAATAAATTATTGGTGGTATTCTTCCATGATGAAAACATTTTTTCAAACTCCTGATCAGAGAGACTGTCTTCATCTTCAAGCACTTGTTCTACTACATAATCCACCACCATGACCCTCGTGGGTTGTAAAATTGCCTTTCCCACCAAATGGCTCTAGTATAATTTAGAAAAAACGATGATTCAGGAGTACCACTTATATAGTTCAACCCCATCTATGGATGCTTCTCACAATATTTTGAAATTGTGGTAGTCAGATGGTCCACGTTGCTCGATAAAGGTTTCCACTAAGACATTGGACCCCATATCCATGACCAATTGCTTTGGGAGACTATTCCTTGAGCATTTAAACCACTACATTTTTAATAGAGGAATGTGGATCATGAAGAGATATTCGTTTCTCTTATAATTCATGCACCATCAAGGAGGGTTCCTACTAACCACTATCTTTAGCATCATCATGCTATTAAATATCAGCTTCCTGGTTAGGGTAACTCACGACAAATAGTTTCCTTGGAAACCAATCCATTGTCTCCAACAAATAATACATATTCGAGAAGGAAGATGTTGGATAACTAGTAATGCGATAATATACACAGTACTGCTGATAGAACCCGCTGACATACTATGTAAGTGACCTTCCAATAATCTCATCTCCCTGCTAACACAGAATATGCATGTCGGTGTATTCCTATAGCAATCATGGGTGGGATAATAATCATTCCCGTGTGCATGAAGACCATTGGAATGTCATTATGGAACATGGAGGGCAGAAGTGGGCACACATCTTAGATTCAATAGAAGATATTTGTCTCTAGGTCAAGGAGGTAGAAAACATATAGTCTTAAATCCCCATACATAATTTTCTAAAATTCTTATACATCATAGAAAAAACTGAAGAACACAACTAGTATATTCTATAATTATTACATATCAAGGGTTAGGATTATTCTCCAATCTCTATAGTTGGGACAACTCAACACTCTAATCATAATGGTCAAGTGGTTGTTCTATAGAAAGCACACATTATTTCTCCTTCCTAGGAGAATTATCGACATTTCCCAATGAAGGGAGAGAAATATAACCATGATCATAATCCCATTACATCTAGGGAAAACAAGGTGAGAGTGGCACGTTCTTGTGATAAAGGTTCATACATTTCGAAGAGGTCCTGCAAAATAATTTAGAGGCCCCGGTTTTGGATCATATACCTGTTTAGGAATAGGTGAACCAGGTAAGAGGGGAACTAGCCTCAGGATTTTCTCATATTCTTGTAATTGAATATTATCGGAATACTATATAAGATTAGAGAATAAATTCACATATTTATACTTCTAGCAATTAATTACTACACCAGCATCATTCAATGGGAATATAGTAGGAGTTCCATATTCTATCTTCCATTCCAGATGTCTCTTGATATATTTTGTTAGGGAATTTATAATCGGAGAAGGTATATATTTTTTATCCAACCAGGTCCAACAAGGTGAGATCAGGACGCACATCATGGAAGGATCAATCTTCTACCAACAAATATTGGTGGCATATCCAAAAGGTGGAAGATCTGGAACATATCCCATTCATAATTGAGGCACACCAAGTGATATTGGCACATAGCTCAAGGCTGGTTCATGTGCCTTTCGAAAATGTGGCATATTATTAACATATTCTAACATCATCTCAGTGGTGGGATCATATCTCCAAAACACCATATAGTTTTGTAAAAATTGGGGAATCCTCCAAATAGTACGTTCATATCCCTGCACAATCACAAAATTAAGTTCAGTATACTCCAACCACAATGCATTACATGAATTATATTTATAATCTACTCAATTCTAGTGTCCTTGAGGTTGTTCAAGATACAATATCAACACCATATGGATTTGTAGACTATTTTATCAAAGAGGAAACCATATACCATCATTACAGTGATATTCCTCATCATGGTATTGTGGGCATGAATCATAGATACTCTAATACTGATATCCACCATGGGAAACCTACCGATAGTGATATCTCCAATGGGTAAGGATATCCTTCCTTAATCTATAAACCTCAAAATAGTTAGGTAACCCAAACACCAACACCTCCATATAGTGATGTTATTGAAACACCTGGGTCAACTATATATATTTCTGCATCATCATCCTTCAACACGCAACCACTGTCTACATGCGACCATCAGAATCATATTCTATGGTATGACTAGATGGAGGCGTGAATGTAAAAAAAAATATGAGTCCAACATTGATATATGGATAGAGTTAGCTGGAAGAAATATTCCTATCATGTTTTGTTCTCTCTTTATTTCCATATATGAGATTCCCAATGAAATGGAAAAGGAGTTATCTCCTTATCTACTCTGTAATTTTTGGTCTACTCATCAGTGAATCAAGGAACATCATCTCCCTTATCTAGGATATGAGTGCCACCATCATAAAATTAGGAAAGTCTATTTCTATCTCAACCAATCTACTCTCTCCATGTCATTTGATCCAAAAAAAGAAAAGTGCAGTGAAAATTTGAAACATGATTTCCCCCATTTCATTATGAAACATCATAAGCTGATCTACAAAGCCACATCAAGAACCCTAAATCTTGGATGGTTAAAATATTGATTGTTACACTTCACCGCTCCCATAGAACTATTGAGACCCTCTTACATGACATCTTGCAATGTTATAGCCTCCAGAGTGTTCATGGGACCATAAAATGCTCGGGCCAGTTTGTCACTACAATAAAATTACCCTACATCTACATTGAATAGGTATCAAATAAGAGGAGATATCATAGCCATAAGGACTTCCAAATGAGCCCCTCAAGATTATAGGGAGACATTCTTAACATAGGGAACAATGTTTAAATTACCTGGACAACTACCTACAAGGAAAAATCATCATCATGGGCTGCCAACCAACACATCTCTCACAAAATCATGACTACGCCACATCACTGAGATAGCACTAAAAACTACCATAGAGGCCTTCCAGGAATGGACTCAACCCCATGGGAAGGAGAACATTTTCTACTACCTCCTCCACTGAGGTCATCATCTCCGAGGAAAATTCAAGATGTACTTGGATATGTCACCAGAAAACCCTAGTTCATAGGTTTGTGGGAATTTATATCTCACTCTCCATTTCGAAATTCATTATCCCCTAAAATGGGATGAGACAAATCAATGATGATTCCATACCACCTCATACCCAATGGGTGGGGGAAAACAACATCTTCATGTCTAATGAATGCCATAGATAAATCCCCTCCCACAAGACTGGGGCATTTTTATCATCATCATCACCATAGAGTGAATAAGTATTCTGTAGGTTTGGAGGAAGAGATCAATTGTCAGTATCTCACTAGTTCCTACAACCATAATACAAATCATTGCTGGTTAGTGATCATTCGGCGTCCCCGATAGGAAATTTCCCTAAGGTAACCATTTACAAAACAAGAGTACAGGAGTGTATGGTGAAATAAATCATGCCCCTCCAGGGTCACAATCTAAAACAACCCAATAAGGGAAAGGGATCAAATAAATACCCTCATAAAATCCATATATAACCATCTTGAAACATGGGAAGTAATGACACAACCATTATAAATCTTTATGCCTACGTGAACAACATCACTATTAACATGGAATAAATAGATCAAGATCTAGATGTAGAGTGTCACATCGAGGAAGACATACCCCAAGAGAAGGGTGATTTTGACTCACCAAATGTAGATTTCTATACGCAAAATCCAAGAAGGTTATAGAATTTGGCAGAATGAAATGACGAGTTTCGACCTCCTTAGTCTAACATTTCAAAATATAAAGGGATAGAAATTACCAATACTAGTTTTCCATCTTCAAAAGATAAATTGTCACAATATTAGAGTGAAATATGAGCTCTATGATAACTCAATGAGGAGCTAATCAGGAGAAATATTCCTGATGGGTATCATCTCTATGGATAGGTGAGTATTGTCACTCCTATTGGTGATCCTCCAAATAGAGAAGCATCTGAATATCAGATTGGATCTAGGTCTAGACATCAAATCCATATAAACAAATAATCCAACAATGTTCATGACTTCCACCCACTATGAATACATTGTATCCCTCTCCATGATAACTCCTCCATATTTGAAAAAATAGAGCATCATCGAGAGATAGAAGTTGGAAAACCTTATAATTTCCTACCCATATCAAATAGATAGGAGGAACTCCAAATATAGTTCATATGGAGTTTCTCAATAACATTTAATGCATGGTTACTTATATTGAATACATTGAAGGGCGATGTGTGTTAGTGTATCTTGAGAAGAATCCATATCCCAAATGGGTACATAAAAACCCAAATCCACCCAACTTCTAAAATCATTCCCTTTTCACCAACAATGGTGCATTCGATCCTGAGCAGCATCTCACGCACTTCATGTCTCGATTTGGTATGATGATGGGCCCTCGGGATCAGGAGGAGGATACCAAGATGAGGTGTTTCATATTCAAATTAATAATTCCAGTCTTTTTTGGTATAAAATTATGCCCATAGGTTCTATCATGAGATGCGAAAACCATCGTTGCCTATTCCATTACCAATTCAGTTCAGCAGTGAGGATGATGACAATTGTGGACCTAAAGAATTTCATGAAACATGAGAATGAAAGGGTCCCTGACTTCATCACAGTGAGGAAGTGTCTGACCTATTCACTCAGTATCCCTCTCTCACATGATCAAATATTGGGAATATATGCTAAAAATATCAGCGATGAGTTGTAAACACCCCTAATCCCCATGAAATATTCAAGTGGATTTAGAGATTTCACGAAAACAACACAATGTATTGAAGAGGTTATTCAATGAACCCAATCCATGTCTCATACCATGATTATAGTACATTGAAATCAATCCAGGAATAGTAGGATCTATAGTTGTCTCCCTCAATCCCTCAATAGTTCATGTACCTTGGAATTTTCCGAACTACCCATCCCCTGCTACTGAATGACATCAGGAAAATAACCACCCTCTGCCGGAATCACGAGAACCCAAGGTAGCCCAAGATTTAAGTTAAAAATGAACAAAGAATACTCCTTCAAAAATGGTCATGTCAAGGTTTACTTCATGGTATCCATGGAAAAAATCCTTCTTACACTTCCGTAGTCCAGAAGCCTGAAGGAGTCATCCTCACTGCCCACCCTTACTATACACCATTTTATAGAAGGCTAGTTAATAATATAAAAAATTATTTTGTCATTGAGGATGTATTTAATGGCATGGTCAACTCTAGACTAGTGGCATTAAATGATTCTTCCAAACAAGTGGGTGGCATAACCATTGACCGATCAAAGGAAGAAGAAGGATGATGAAAAGATCCTATTAGGATATCACAGATGTTCGATAACATGATGATTGATTAAAAATTTGATCGATCCCACAGATCAATTAAGGAATAGATTTGAAAACTCAAAAATGATACCCTTCCCAAAAAGAAGATGTCTAATGTTCCTTCCATGGGTGGAAAAGACCCTCAAATGTTAGAAGAAAAAAAGATGAATATTAATATTATTCTTCAATGTATACTCTAACTTATGAAGATTTATTCCTCGAAACATTTGTGTCACATAAAATTCCCAATAAAATGGTATCATCATCAGAATAAGAGATCATATCTAGTTCCATAAACACAATACACCTGAATAACAAATAATAGGATGATGGTTATGCCCCAGAGTATAGTTTTCATACATATAACAGAAGAATGACATAACACATCTGTTGGAGCCGAGGATAAATGTGATAACATATATATTTTTGAGGTTTGTATCCTGGTCATATCCCCATAGATGAAACATTTGTATCTAAGACACATGGTCATGCAATACAACATGCTTAAACGTGGAAAGGACGTGCCTCAGAGACCTACAATAGTCACCCTTAACCGATTTTCATTCATGACCACTTAAGAGGGGTCCAACCTGGTCAACCCACGATATGGGGATGGCCATAAAAACATATTCCACTTCTGAAAGATACTCCCTCAACCTCTACACAAGACATATGTCCATCGACCTCAACCACCCTATCACTAGAGCTACATGCCTTGGAGAAACCCTATACTGGGAAACTGTGAACTCTAGTGCAAAAGTATGATGCTTAGAAATATCTAGTTGTAGCCCCATCCATACTCTCAATCCATGATGAGATTCTTCTTTCAATGTTACATAAGGATACACTAATTAAATCCCTACGAATCCAACGTGAATTCAAGAGATAACAAATTGCAGATGAGGTCTATTGAACATAGACAATGTCCTTAGGATTTCATGTCACCACCTAATTCACTGATCATGATCATGGGGATGTCATCCAGGGACACATCAATCCCTGTTAATTCTTTAGATGAATCAATAATGTCAATTTATAATGTGTGTTGATAGATAATGGATCATGAATCGATATTATCCTAGCCAAAGCCCTCTAAAGTTTGGGGTATGGTTAATGAGACATTCCCCCTAAAAAGATGACCATACAAGGTTATGATAAGCATGAGAAAAGGCCCCATGAAAAGATTAAACTAGAGACACAATTTCAGTATCTCACTTATGTTGTTGAGTTCATGGTTTTCCAAGAAGACATCGTATATAATTTCTTTATTGGATGACCCTGGCTCTATAGGCACTCAGTGGTACCATCAAAATTCCATCATTGTTTGAAATATCCCATCAATGGAAATGTTGGAATACATCATGTTGAAAATGACCCATTAAATAATTGTAGATATATATATTCTAACTTATACATCTACAATATGGTATGAAGGTATCCAATGGATTATGATGTTATACAGGTTGTGGCCTCTAATTAATTAGGAATTTAACCTATAAATCCATGGAGAAATAATGATGAGGATTATGTTATACCAACAATAATTGTCAAAATAGAAGAAATGGACCAGAGGTCTAGGAATCTACTCCCCTGGGAAAAAAGAATATTTAACATCTCTCTTTTGTAACTCAGATGACAAGAGATGATGATATTTCTTCTAATGACCTCCCTCACCATAATAGCGATGGTGAGTCCCCCAAACTGACATCTTCATCCAAAATTGTCCCTAAAATCATAGAATTTTGTCAAAAAAAATTGAGATGATCTTAGATATGACCCCCAACATTTGAGGAAGTTGTTTCCACCACCACAGTTGAGATTAATAAGATAATCCTTGGGATAGAGGAAGACCGGCAACCTTCCTTGATTAGCGCCTCAATTACCCTCAAAGAGAAGGTGATATATATCACATTCTTAAATCAACACTGATAAGGGTTTTCCCGTAAATATATATATATACCTGTATCGAATCAATAATTGGAAAGACACTATCCTGGACTACCCAATGTTCCTCGCAGATTCATGTAGCTGACCAAGAGAATAAACCCCACTCATGATACAAATATGGTGGTAGAATTCAACAATTTTATCAGTGCCAAAAATGTATGAGATGTGAAATACACGAAATGGATTTCCAACATCGTCCCTATCAATAAAAATAATGGGAATAATAGGGTCTTCATTGACATAATATACCATAATTAGCATTTACCAAAGGAAAACTCCCATTTCTAATCTCATAACTCTTGATCGATGCAACTGCTGGCTTATGTTTCCTTTCCTTCATGGATTGGTACCCAAAGTACAATCAGATAAAAATAGACCCCAAGGATGATGTAGCCACCACATTAAACATACCCCGAGAAATATTCTTCATCTAGTTCATTCCCGTCATACTAAATAATGATGGTACCACATATCCTCATTCCATGCATCACAGGTTTAATCTATTCTTCAGAAGGATAGATGAGTGTTATTTCGACGACCAGATCATCAATTCTAAATAGATATGTGATCACATTATGGATCTCTAATCAATTTTCAACAATTTTCTATAGCATAGTCTTAAGATGAATCTGCTAAAGCATGATTTTGGGTAACATCAGATAAATTCCTTGGCTTTATAGTTCGAAACAATGGTATTGAGGAAGAACCCGAGAATACTAGTGATATCCTAGCAATGTCTCCCATAAGAATATGAATGATGTAAGGGGGATACAAGGGAAACTCATAGTAATTCATAAATTCCTAAAAAGACTAGAAAACAATGCTCACCCTTTCATGATGATAATGATGATGGGGGTCACCTTCCAATGTAGAAATAAGTGTCTAAATGGTTTTGAATTTCACATGATGTATCAGAGACACCCTCCAATGATGATTCCTCTAGTGGAATGGAGGTGTCTCATCTTATATGTGCCACCGTGGATTGATAATTGGGTTCCCTCCTCATATAAATGAATGGAGAGGGGAGAGAGAACAGTCATTAAAACCATAGTTAGACAATGTTTTATATCAAAACAAGATACTAGGATGTTGAAAAGAACTACATGGGGCTCATCATCATAGTGAAAAATATGAGGATTTACATGCATCACCATGAGGTCCATATGGTGTCTCGTATCGACCTGCTCAGGTACATCCTTGGTCACCCTAAATTTACCAGGATCATAGCCCAATGGGTGGTCATAATACAGCAATGAGACTTCCATTTCATATACTAGATGTTAATATAATGGAATTCTCTGGCTATCTTCCTATCAGCACATCCAACTATATAAAATACACCAGAGGACAAAGATCTCCCAGATAAAGAGGTATTATATTTCCATGAAAATCCCTACAAATGAGAGATATATTTTAATGGTGCCTGCATTAGTGCTATATGAACAATAATGTAAAATCCGTAGCTCAACTGAGCTGTTCTGAGGGTTATATATTTCTCTCAAGAAAAATCAGTTCTCCATACACTTTCTCATTATCTGAAGGCTGCATGAAGAATGAGGTTGAATACCAATCCATCATCACTGGGTTGGAACGAGCATTAGAGCTACACATATCATATATGAACAACAATAGTGACTTGAAACTGGTGATAAAGCATATCATATGAAAATATTACATAAGTATTGAAGAGAAATCCCCCCTTAGTGACTAATTTAGGGGAGTAATGGTGGAGTTCTTCTTTGATCCCACATTACATTATATCCCTGAATCATATAATAGTTGTACTGAAACACTGGATAATGCAAAGGCCATCATGGAATATCCAAATCACAGGGATGAAACCATCCACATAACAAATCATATAATGGTCTCATTGATTGTCATATGTGATCTGAAAGAGATTAGTCAAATCAACAACACTCCAGAGTGAGATGAACCATCGACCTCCTCTAGGTGTATGGATCCCATAATCCACTATCATATGTTTTGAACAATCCTTACATATCCCAATGGAATGGAACAAATATATTGCTGGGTAACAAACATTACCTTGATCGATGGACCAAATGATAAGAAAATCATATACAAGAATGGATTCGATGAAATTCTCCTTTGGTGCATTGTGGAGGGTGATGTTCTAACCATCACAGTAGAAGTCCTTGCAGGCTTCAGTGATGACCACCAATCTAGGATAATGCACTCCCAACAAATAAGATGGTTTGGGTATTACTGAATTGTCAGGATAAAAGACTATGTGGAATTCACCATGAAATTTCATGTGTACCAGATTCATGAAAACACTATCCATCAACCCCCGGAGTTACTGCACACATCCAAATATTCTTTACCATTCATCGTTGGGGGATGTATAGTGTGGGGCCATATCCCCAAGCCACTGCAAAGAAGTTTAAATACATCCTTACTAAAACCGAATTCTAATCCAAATGGGTTGGGTTCATACCCCACAAGGAATTCAGAATGAAGAATATCATCAACTTCTTAATGTCCCATATCATCACTAGGTTCAGATTCCCTCACACGATATTGACCGATAGCAGCACCAACTTCTATTCTGTGGAGTTGAATGCTATACTAGTAGTATAACATACAATCCAATCACTCATTTGGATATCATGTGGTGGAAATGGGAAGATAGTTTCATTGAATATGACCATCTCAAAAATACTCTAGAAAATTTAGAACAATGATAATAAGTATTAATAGAAAAAATCATCCATGATTTATGGTCCTACCTTACCACCATGAGTACTGCTACACAACATATTCCATACTCATTTTGGAATGGAACTGAGGTAGTTATAGTAATAGAAGACTATATTCCCTCAATCAAAATATCTATTTGAAAGAAAATATCAGATGATGAAAAAGTGCAGAAATAACTGGATGAGTCGGGTAGACTAGATGAGAAGAGGTTGCGTACACTACTAAACCTTGAGGTCCACCAGATCTGGATAACATGGGCTTTCAAATAAATGGTCTCACTCCATTATTTCCTCTAGGGATAACTGGTGATATATCTTAGAACCCCAATGATACCAAAAAAGAATCACCTATTGTTGTAAAAAAATTGGTAGGGACCGTATTTCATACATATGTTCTATCATAATGGATCCAATTAACTGGTCACCATGGTTTGGGACTGTGTCACAACACCCACTAATGTGAGTTTTCTCAAGAAATTCATTTCATAGTCACCCGAAATAGGGAATACACATTGGGGAAAGACCCATATTCATCCTTGGAATATGAGATTAATCTACTTGGAACTTCTCACGCACAACAATAAACTGTGCAGGTATATCCTCACCACATCACGTTAAACTGCATGGTATATCTTGAACAACGTACGGCATGATTATAATTTTTAATGAGTTACATAGGGATGCATTGATACTATATCATGGTCCAAACACCACACATTATAAAAACAAATATTTTCAATTCCTCCATGCCATGGAATAGTGGAAGGGACCCTTGTCAACCATGGTTTTTAACACCAAGCATCGCTCATGAAAGCTAAGGAATTCATGTAAGGGTTTCCATACACAAAACAGATCATTGATTCTTGTGACGAGCTCTTTATCATCCTAAATACATTGATTTAATGGTTTTCCAAGGATTACTCAGCACATAATGTTAAAACATCATGGTTGATGTCCCCTAAATGACATTAAACTATACGTTCTTGTGGATGTTGTCTGAGAGGATCACCATTAATGTAGTTAGTATCCTTCCACACCATCATCCGAAGTAATACATAAACCATGATTACCGTCATTATTGAATACCTAGTGATGCAAGAACCACTATTTCAGGTAATATCCATAGGATTATATTCCTTTCATGTCATGTGATCTAATGTCCTTACCGTATGATAGGAAATTGCCTGGACCCGGGACATTCATCTGCACTCAAGTCGAGAAGCAAACATCCTTAATACAAGAAATTAAACTACCAGTAGATTCATCCATTCCACATGATGTTAAAAATAATGGTTCCACTAGAACGATGTGTGGCTTTATTCCCATCCTTATGGGATACATAGGAATTCCCTATAATTTAATACTCTTGTCCAGCCCTAGGAACGACATATCCTACCTTCTTCTTAGACAATTTCCATAAGCCCATTTTAGGGATTTATGTGTTGGTGAAGATATCTTCTATCATAATTTATATTGGGTTTTCTTTATCATTCCATGTACATACCATTTGGGACCTTCTTCTCCCACCTTCATCCTCACCGCATGGCGTAAAACTGCATGGAAGTAAGTCCATTCCAAATGATTTTAAACTACATTTTCCTTTATGAACTATATATGGTTTGATTATTGTAAACAAAAGATACATAGTGACACATGAATATCAAATCAATGACCCAAACATAATATCCCCATTTTTTCATGTTGGTCCTCCTTCGTCTTTTACTAACGACCATTAAACTACATCGAAATTCATCTAAACTGCATGAAGTTAGACTACATTGAACTCTTAGAATTAATTTTGGTTAATTTATCATCCTAATGTTATACGTGGTGATTCAAAACCCTTTTTTATTTAGGATCGTACCTGGTTAGATACTCTGTTTTCCACATTGTATTGAGTTCTCTTAGAAATATGTGTGGTGTTACTGAGACATCTTTAGTCTTCATTCACATCGGGTCTATTCATAGAACCCCATTTCATATATCCATCAGGGAATTCATCCTATTGTATGAATCAAATGACCATAAATTGTATTTATTTTTCCCGATAATAGAATATTAAATTATTCCTCAGCGTACTTACTACATGATTTTGAACTGCATGGATGTCAGTCCTTTTTTCATGTCGTTAAACTACACGATCATTCATGAACTATGTTGTTCATGATTCTAACTCCCATGAGATACGTAGTGACACACATGTTATAATTCGTAAGCCCAGTCATAGAAAATATTTCATTTCAGGTTGGTTCTCATGTAATTACAACATGATGTTGAACTTCATGGAGATGAATGTGCCCACTACATGATGATAAACATTCCAGACCAACTCCATAATAATGCCTCATGAAAGTACCACATGAGTCACACCCTGGCCAACTAGGGAACCGAGTGCCTCCATCATATTTTTAAGCACCTTAATAAATTTCACACACTTCATGCCTCATGAATTTAGGGAAATCTCAAACATTTAACCACCCTTTAATAAGAATAGATATCTTTCCAATTTGACATGATACTAATGTGAGGGCTCATACCCACCAATCGGGGTCACTTTGGACTGATATAAAGGGATTTATGATTACAATGAGCCTGACATCACTAAGGTGGATCTCAGAACCCCATTATCGTACAGGTTATCCGTAGAATTATTGTCTCATATCATTAATCATGAAATGTGAACCTTGATCCATGATTTACAACATCTCCATCATCCTCTCAAATAGATGTTTGAGTAAAATTGAGACTAGTTATCTTAATGAATCACTTATATAAAACCCCCATACCAGGTCCATTTAGTATGACATTAAACTAATCAGACTTTGGTCAAAACTATACAATATTAATATCTAGAAAAAATGTTCCAAATAACAATAGTTTAAACTGTTAATGAAAGATAAAAAAAATTATTCTATTCAGAAACCCCCAAAGTGGGACCTAGGAAAAAGTTGAGTCTCCAACATCTAAACACATAATTATCATAGTTTAAGAAAAAAATAGTTAATAACTAAATAATACATAAATCTCATAGTGTTTACTATGTATCCCTAGTAAAATCCATTATATTCTTGGTGGACCCCCTGGTCCATTCAGTAATTAGAGAAATGATTCATCACGTCTCCTCACTAGAAGAATATGTTTGATAGGTTGTGGAAACAGTTTTAGGTTGATTGTTCCCTTCTTGGATCTTGCATTTTCCATATATTCCACGTCACGATATGAAGTGTCTCAGGTCTTTAGAAATCATTCATTTCCCTTGAAGATGAAAAGAGATCTCTCTTCTTGGAAATGATACCAGGGTGAGGGATCAGACCCACCAACCGAAGACATCATGGCATGTGTAAAGGGTTTTCTGATTCTTGTGAGTCTAGAGTCATCACGGAGGAACCCAACGCCCCATTGTGTTATAGGTTCCCTCTGGGGATTCTATAACATACCTCCATCATGACCTGTGCACTTTGAACTATGATTTAATGTGTCCATATTATACTATCCAAGTGGATATGATATTCTATACATTGCTTCAACATGTTTTGTACCCATTCTCAAAGATGGAATGTGACCCTTCATTCTTGAATCTTTTTTATGGATCAGAACTCATGATTTAAAAACCCAAGTCATGAGGATCATGTTTTTCAATTATGTGCTATATGTACCTAGGATTTTATAAACCTTCACGGATAGCCCCCCTTCCATAACCAACATCATCATCTTGATGTTTTAGCCTTCATAAATATTATATATCCCCTGAAAATAGAAAAGAGATCTCCCCACATGGAAATGATACAATTGCACAAGGGCTCATAACCACCGACTGGGGAAATGTTGGACCAAAGTAAAGGGTATATTGAAACTTCTGAGCCTCAATAGAATTGTGGAGGCACCATACACCTCATAGGGTCAAGGGACATATATAGAATTTCTACTCCATTAAATTTCAATCAGCTCATTCTTATGTGTTCTGATTTAGATCACCCACATCAAAACAATCACTGTTGGCCTAGATACACTAGCATTTCACCATCAACGATAGTTTACCCAGTGATCTTCCATATCACTTTCAATAGAGTGTAGATCAACATATCTTGGTCATGAAACCGACGTATATGGTATTAAACCATCTAGTTAAAGGTTATTGCCTTTTCATATAAGGAACTATGATAATTGTGAGCCCTAGAAGTACCTTGGAAGATTTCAACACCCCCTATATTATTGACTCATCCATCGTTTTTCAACCCCATATTCTATAATGGTCCGAGCTAAAAAACCTAAAATAATTAAATAGAAGGTCTAAGATAAAATACACTAAAATAAAACAACAAAATGTATGAGCTAAAAGACACTAAACTATATAAATATAAGGTACAAGCTAAAAGATCATAAACTATAGATACCAAAGATTGTAGCTAAACGAACCTAAACTAAAGCAATAGAAGGTCTGAGATAACGGTCCCTAAACTAATTTAATATATGATCTATGATAAAAGACCATAAAGTAAAGAAACAGAAGGTCCAAGCTAAAAGACCATGAACTAAAGAAATAGATGGACTGAGCTAAAAGAAGCTAAACTAAAGACATTTAAGGTCTGACCTAAAGAACTCTAAACAAACGAATAAGAATGTCCGAGATAAAATACTCTAAAATAAATAAAAAGAAGGTTCGTGCTAAATGAACCTAATCGAAAGCTACAGGTTGTCCGAGCTAAACACCCTAAAATGGAGGAACATAAGGTTCAAGATAAATGTAATAAACTAAAGAAACATGTGGTCTGAGCTAATGAATCTAAACTAATGCATGTGAAATTTTTCATGAGGCCCTCCATAAGGCTTTATCTTGCTCAAGATACTTTTGACAGATATGAAAGTCACTCATCTTTTAGGACATATCTCTTTCCTTGATGACCACTCCATTCACATGGATGTAATGCGCATTCATCAGGATGAAATTGATGGATATCATCAATAATTTGTAGATTATCAAAACAATGAGTTGTTTTACAAAATAAGATTAATGGAAAAATTGAGAGACATTATATGAAGATAAAAAAATGGTTCATAAATTACACATAATAGGTGGGATCTCTAAACACTGGAACCTATCCAATGACCAAATGTTTGATCTAAAAGTTCTGCTTCCCTCATAAAATCTACTCATATGAGTATTTCAGTTCAGATTTTAATTTCTAAAATAAAAAATAAAATTGATGTAGCTGATCAACAGACTTAGTTTCCACCTCCACAGTGCACTACTACTCCTCTTCTCTGGAAAGAAAATCATTCCTGGATTTATTGCTGCATCTAAAAGACCATGCTTCTCCAACTTAGTTTTTTGATAACTGGAGTGCATAATGAAACCCAGATAGATTGGTTTGAAGAAGGCTAATTTCATAATTGAGGTGAAAAATTGATGCTACACCAGTCGTAATTGCATCATGGTTTGTAAGAAGCCTATATCACTCATTGAGTAGCTACATTCACAGCTTCTCCCTAATACTTCTTTGCTATAGAGTAGGCATCAAAAACTTCCAGCGTCAATTGAAGGCCCCTCCGATATTCATATACAGAGATTACCTCCTTCACCTGAGTATGAATGGAGGAAAAGTGAATGTTTTCCTAGAGAAGGGTGTGAAACATGAATCAGATATTACCAAATCGGTCCTCTAACTCTTCCAATGGAATTTCTGACACCAAGAGTCCACATCAATTTAAAGAACAATACAGAGCCCAGACTATAATCCAAGCCTATATTAGGAACAAGAACATGTTATAGAACAAAAATGATCAAAGGTAGACTTGTTACAACATTCATCGATGATTAAGTGATATAACTATCCTTGGTATTGGTAGAATCAAATAGAGTGACTCCCAGAGGGACATTCACCAAATCTTTTGAACTTCGAGGTGAAGGACCAATGGTATAAATAACAGCGGTATTTCATTTTCATGATAAATCATACGAAACCACAAAAAATAATAAAATTCATCTAAAATGTGTAATAAAATTATCTTGGATGTTTAACCGATATCAAGCTTTGCATAAATCCAATCCATGGGAGAAGATACGACTCCCTCCAGAAATGAATGATTTCTCACTATCATCGGAAATTAGTCTATTAGAGGGCCTTTCTTTCTACCTATACGGACTATGAATGTAGAAGATCATGCCAGGAGGTACAACAAGGGAAGAAAAAAGGGTCCAAAACTAACATAATTGATACATTCATCAATGCTTGCTTCAACGTTGACTAGTGAAGCAGATTAATAGTAACCAATATCAATGACTATGAAAAGTGTCTACATACTTTTCTGATTAAGAGGAATAGTTGGATAAGTTATTTTAGAATGAAATGTGTTTAGTTTCATGGCCCCCTCATCCATAGATGTTCCTAGACTGATCATGTATGATAGTTATAGATCTGTTGGATCCACTAATCATCCATCTATATCCTCAGAAACAACTGTGTTCTATTCTAAACGTGGTCAGTGGGGACCTATCTATTTTGAAAGAATCATGAAAATGCCTCCAGGGTAAACCACGATGAAAAAAAACATTAACATGACCTTCTTAATTGTGGATTTTAGGACATATGAATATGAGGATACAGTTTTATTCCTCCTCCTATTCTTCTTCCTTTCCGAGGAAGGGGATCAGAATTATTTTAATGATGGGGCTGCCCCCCCACCAAATAGTAGCAATAGCTACTCTCATTTGAGCCATTTGACCTGGGGAACATTTTTTTCCAAACCCCTGATCATAACCAAAATCCTCTCAAGGTACCATTCCCTGAGGGGAATATTCAAGAGATATAATGGTCGGTCAATCTACAGTTTCATCCTACTTCATCCACACATATAATGGATTTCATCACAATTGTGAAGAAAATATTTCATCTTAAGGCCCCAAATAAACATGGAATCACCACTTCCTCATGGAAATGTAGACCATTCTCATCCACATCAGCCTGAAGAGAGCATGGACGAACCATTTGGTGGACTTGAGAAATATAAAATATCATACACCCATGGATTTTCAAAACTGTATCGATGATCCCAAGGAAGGATCTCACTTCCTAGGGGTGTTCGTTGAAAATAATACCATGATACAATGTGATATAGGAAAAATAATCCGAAATATTTTCTGAAAGGATCATTATTCCCTAATGGGCTTCTGAATAATACTATTTCTTCTTGGTTGCCTGCTGATGATACGTTATTGGGAACATCATGTTAGGAATACCCCTTGTATGTAGAACATTGGATGCCTATTTTGGAAATGGTAAGAATTTTAATTTATAGGTTGGTTCCAACAATGATTCTGACCTCTTGGTGGCCAACTACTTCCTATACCTACGATTATATTCAACTACCAGAGGAAGGTAGGACTCACTCACCAATTTGGATAATTTCCTGCTAGGATATGAGTGGCTCCAAACATATACATAACCTTATGAGAGACCATTCAATACATCAATACGGGGAAAGAGTATTTATGCACTATTGTCCTATCTTGTCAATATCAACTTGAATTAATGAGACACCATTGGGTTTACCTCGGATATAACATGGACATCACCAAGAAACCTTGTTTGGACACAAAAAAACAATTTGAAAGCAGAACTGACAAGGTGCACACCATTCTCAAATGACGTATCTGTCAATGCAAGTTGAAGGAACCCAATAATGAAGTTCCATCACATAATAATGATATTAAATTCTAGTTGAACCATCATAAGAAGAAGTATTATCAGTACATGATCAAATGTCCTAAATGGTAAATGTTCACGATGTAACACCCCGACCCCAGTAACCTAGAGTCGGTGCATTATTACATAACATTGGCATGATCACAAGAAAGATCAAATCTCGAAAGGCCGATTGGTTTAGTAGCCTTGGAAACAAAAGATATATTCATAAGTCTTACATTACATCATAAAGTAAAAAACAACTACAAAAACTTATTGTTTCCATATTCCACACCCATATCCCCACATAATATCCCTACAGGTCATTCATAATTTACTTCTTAACTTCCTGGGAAAAATAAAACATAGAAACGGGGTGAGCTCAAATGCCCAATAAGGATAACAATATTGCGGAAACTTTCATATATAAGAATAAAAATTTAAGGCAATGTATAACTAAAACAAAACCCTTTTATACTTGAACTTCAACATAGTATGGAAAAAATAAAACGAAATAATGCCATTTACTAATTCACATGGATATTATACTAATCTAATAATCACATGCAATATCAATAACCACTTTCATAATTATTAAATGAATAATTCCATATTATCATAACCACATAGCCAAGGCATCGTGCCAAGACTACAAATAAGATTTTGTCATGGCCTTGTTACAAGACACTAGTTTGTCTCATGAGACCTACTAATGCATCAAGGAGCTATAGTGGGCACCACCCGTCACATATTAAGTCCAATGCATTCCCATATGAAAAGGTTTAAACATAACATAAAAATTCATATTAAAACTAGCATACAAAATGTCAATACATTCTCCACAAAGCATGAATGGTATAAAAATAACACATCCACCATCATACATATCACAAAACCTTCAATACAATATATAAGTTTTGTATCAACTTCAAATAATCATAAAATCCATGAATATATGTTGACATAGATGAAATCAAAACTATTTGAGAGAAATATCTCCTTTTTTAAATCATTTAAAAGTAACACATTTATAAAGGAAGTAATTTAAAAGAGATTTTTGAATCAAAGTGTCCCATACCACATTGAAACTTTTTTAAAGGAATAAACATTTTAAAAACATTCATGTCCATATAAATAAATCCTTAAAAAACCATTTTGAAGAAATGGACATTAATTAAAAAGATTTAGAAAGATAAATCTTTTAAACATCAAAATTCTGATTTTGATAAAGAGTAATTTTAAGAAAATCATAAAATATTCATTTTGAAATAATTTAAAAGTCACATAATTATAAATAAAACATTTAATTGGAAAATATCCTTATATGAATGTAAGGGAAACTTAAATAATTTTATAACAGTGGAAAATAGCCGCACCCGCCGTATAAGTTAAAAAACATTCTTACCTTAATTCTGTCGATAAGGTTAAAAAGGACCTTGTTTGGAAAACAACAGAAAGATTCCTTTATAAACTTCTTATAAAAAGTCAAACAAAGTTATAAATGACTTTAATCCATATTCTGTAAAATACTAAGTATGTTTTGAAATACACTTTCATGAAACATGGATGTAGATGATAAAGAGGTCCCAATAGATAATTATGTATAAACAAACTCATATAATAAAGAGATTGTGAAATAACACATACCTTGTACTTTTTCTTGGTTGGGGGTAGGTTAAACTCCTATATAATGGTGAAATAATTGTTATTAAATTATAATAGATCATTTACATTCATATGATATCATATATGATCTTTTAACATTGCTTTGTTAATAATATCTTAGAATTATCATTGTTTCAGGTGTTAACTTACTCGTTTTCTTTTATATGTTTTGTTACGTAAGTCATGGTTGTCATGGATAGGTTGTATCTTATACATATTCAGAATGATATCATGTCCTTAAAAATTATTTTTAAATCATCAAATGATAATTATACATGAATAGATACGATGGAGAATGAATCTCATCGCGTTCGTGGAGATTGTAGTCCGTACATACGCACGAGCGCCAATATCATTATATTGATATCAAAATAATATATAATTGGATAGTATATCATATATACAGAATAATTATCATGTTATATTTATTATTTATATGAGTTACACATCATTATTATACCCATCCAAATAATAATATATTGAATAACAATTACACCACGACGTGGAGACGGTAAGTCGTATGTACGCACGTATGGTGACATGTTATTCAAAGGGTGGATAGAATACTGAATATGGTTGTACCATATTTATAATAACATCAATTTATACATAAGATACTGGAGTTATTATTTTAGAATGGTAATAACAAAGAAAGAAGAAGTGGAAGAAGAAATGAATTTGAAAAAAGGTGGTTAAAACATTACCTCTTCTTCGGGTTATTCCTTTTGATTTGATCAAAAGGGCTCCGTAGGATAGCTTTATGATCAAATTAAGGCCTCTAGGTTGTAGTGAGGTAAGTTGAGAGAGTATTTTGGGAGAGTTTGTCCGATCCAAAAGGCTTTGAAGGTGTGATGTAATGTGAAGGGGGAGTGCCCTTTTATAAGAGGGGTGAGGGGTACCTTTGGAAAAGCTAGAAATATTAATTTATAATAAATTCATATTTGGTTTCTAATTGTTAAAAAGTTGATTATTTAAATTTTAAGGTGGGTATAGGTTGCAAAACATTTAACTAATATAATTTAGACAGGTTTGGGTTACTATATTAGCCTTATCTTTAAGTATTAACTCTTAGTTAATTATTTTGAAATTTATCATGTCACTTTGTATTTTTATATTATATAGTTATTAAAAATACTATATACATATAATAGACCCCCAACTGGTCCATTAATTATACAACTATAATGATATAAGTCTCTTGGACGATCCATAGATTTTTAGGAATTTAATATCAATTAATAATATAATATTTGTTTTAAAAACTCTTTTATGTCAATTCTGACACTATTCAATAGTTGATTTTTGTGAAACTCATAACGAAATTATTACTTCTAAAAAATTTAATTAAATCAATCCTAATATGTCATATTATCCTAGAAAATTATTTTAATTCATTAAAAGTCTAAAATTATATTTATTTGGGTATTTATAATATCAATTAATTTAACTTTTCACTATTATTGTAATTACTGCATCATAATTGTGTCATAAATAAATTGACTTATGTAAGATCTAAAAATTATAAATAAAATATCATTTTGTAGGAAATCGTTTTACCTTTCTAATGAATATTTATAGTCGAAACTCCAACATATATAACGCTATGTAAATTTTTTTTTCTAAAAGATATATGCTTGTGTCATTTTTGTATTCATTTTAACTTAATTAAAATAAAGTGTCCCTATCACCTACAAGTGGCTCTATGGGGTTCCAAAATCGACCAAAAGATGTCTATGGTCGAACATGTATCAACCAATAAGTCTAGGACACGTTTTAGGGTAATTTAGTATTATTATAACATTATTTTCTAACCCTTATTTACCGGATTTACCCTTAACCATGGTAAATAAAATATTTACCGAAGTAATTATTCAAAATGTCTAAAAATAAAAGTTACCTATTTACACAATTTGAAAATCCTGATTCCAAATATGGAATCCATTTTTCCAAATTCAAAACCCAGAAGTGGTAGAAATTAATTTATAATCAATTCCCGTTGTTAAAACAAAAAAGCGTGTTTTTAAGAGATAATAACTATCAAAAGATTGACACTTGTTTATGTCTGGTTTAATTGTAAAATTATGTACAATGACCAAAATTGTATTAAATGGTAAAACTATATTCTATATATAATTTAAAACCACTCAAATTAATAATTTATCAATATTAAATTTTTTTTTATTAAAAAAGGTGTTTTTAATTAAAATTTAGTAATTTTCACTATTCATCAAAATATGAAATTTATCCGAAAAGTAAGAAAATATCAACTTAAGATAAATTCGATACTCCGAATCCAAAAATGAAGTCCATTTTGAAATAAAAAATATATATAATTTAAAAAATTATATATTACTATTCATAACGGCTAGTTTGATTGGTTGTGGTGTGTGTTAGAACTCGAAGTTGCGTACAACACACACTTCTGTATTATTCAAAGGAAAGCGTACCATGGAAACTTGGGATGTTTCATTTTAAAATTTTGATGTCCCCATTTAGTCAAAAAGTTTAAAATATTCTATTTAAAAAGGGTTCACTATTAAAAGTTAGTAAAAGTGAAATACTGAAAATGAATTTGTTCTTACATTATGTCTAAGAAACACATAATATGGATTCTAAAATTATAAGGATTATATAAAGTTTAAAATTTAGTTAATACTATTCATTACCTCTTTTGAACGGCTTGTTTGGTAATTCATGGTGCGCTTGAACTCAGTGTTGCGTGTAGTTCATGTTATTGAATTATTTTGAAGAAATAACACACTATGAAATCTTGGGGTGTTACATTCTCCCCTCCTTCAATAAATTGCGTCCTCGCAATTTAAAATTTTTCTAAGAAAATAGAAGGTTGAAAATAGAAAATATATTTGTGTGAAACCCCATATTGGAAATTGGGTTACTAAAATTTAGTCTTAATAAGAGGAAAACAGAAATGAAAGGGTCACCACCAAATTATGATCTCCATTAAGAGAACATTGGTGGAAATTAGAGACATATAATTGGAGGAAAACGTAAATATTTATAGGTAGTGATTGAGTTCATCAATCACAAACATGTGTAAAATTTAGGTCCTTAAATTCATCAATCTATGATGATTTGAAATACCATCAGTTTAACAAAACATAGTGTATTAGGATAACACATTTTTGGTTTTAGGATTACTTAAATAAAGTATAAGAATTAATTTATTCATAGAATAAGAGAAGGAGAAAAAATATCCTTGACAATTAGATTTACATCCTTTATCTAATTTCTATCACAAACTCATCTTTCACTCTAAAAGATAATAGAACGTAAAAAATATATTCTATTTATCCTATTCGTATAGGGTTCCAAAAAAAAAATTATAATTCATCTACCAGATTTTTTTAAAAAACTACATTATTTAATCCCTGACAACACGTGGGTTAGTGGTAGGTGATACACCCATGTCACCCTTCGGTTGTGGGTTCAAGTCTCTTGGCCTTGCTGGATGCGATGGGTTGCCGCCCGACCTCTGGGTTGTCCTTTTTTGGCAATCCAAAATAATCCAGACTAGAACTATCCAAAATACTTCAGTCCAAAATTTATAAGGAAGGTAAACACAATAAAGATCCTTTTTTCTGCGTAATAACATGTGAACACCTTCATCATGTATTCTTTTAAAACACTGAAACATACTGAATTACCATAAAACCTTATTGATTGCATTCATGATCCCTTATTCCTTAAAGAATAATAGATATACTCTTTCAATCCAAAAATGTTTTAAACCCCAACAATGATGGAATATACAAATCATTAATCAGTTTCAAGGTAGTCAAGAATATCCAAAATAATTTATCCAAATCAATCATGTATTTATTCTATATTTTTATCCTAAAATTACACAAACCTCCCTCCAATGTGTAAAGAACCTATAATTTTTTATATGTTGTGTTATAGAATCTCAAAAAGATGTCGTTCATTTTCCCTTTACCACCTCTCAGGGTAGGGAATTTTGATGGAAATGTTGTTTATATGTGATATACATGATATTTAAAACATATATTAACTTTTTAATATTTATATAACACATGACTATATGCTTTATAATTTCTGAAAGAATTATAACTTCATTATTGGATGTTTGGACTATGGTCTCCTCAAAGTAATGATATTTATTCATCCTATACATGGAATTAAAAAATAGTTGTTTAAATAAAAATATGTAACATATATGGAATATATATTATATTGTAATTATAATATACTTAAATATCACTTAATATTCATTATTTTAAATACATTAGTGAATTGAAGGTAGCATTCATGCGTGTGTACGACCAACTGTATCCATGAATAGTTTATTTGATTTCATATCGTCAAATTTTATGAATTACTATATATAAATATATAATGAATATATATGATATTTAAATTAGTGTTTAAATTACATATATGTTGAATCCGTGATATAATTAACGGTAACAACACGTAACAATTGAAAACATACTTCCAAAGATAGGCCAATGAAAACCCAAAATAGTGAAAATAATGAATGATTGTTAACAAACGGTTAATAAGATAATATAAAAAGTAAATATATGATAATATAACTATGATAATGGTTCTGGTATAATATAATTAACATGTTTAAAAACCATATACATTATTCTACAAGATGTTCACCAAAATGGAAACGCAATGTAAGGGATTCCTATCTCAACATTCATTCCATGATGGACACTCAATTTTCACCAGTTAATTATTTTGTGTGCTGTATATACATCCAATTTTGATATATTATATCCTGAATTATATTATAATCATGTTATGTGATGATTCTTTTGAATTTATTTTTCTATGGGGATAAATATTCAAAGTTTACAATGTAGTAAGAAACTTCATCAAAAATTCCATTAATTGGGTCATTGATTATTATTGTCCACATAATACATTTCACACATGGTACATATTGAAAATATGACATGTTATATAAGTATTCATTCATTATTCATTATTTTTTAGTTTTAATTTTATTTATTTTGTCTAATAGTTTTTTAATTAAGCATTACTAAGTGGAAAATAAATTCATAACCCATATATATTACTTAATATAAGGAATTATTTGGAAATGTAGTGATGGGTGGGGCATGAAATTTATATGGCCCCTCAATGCATCAACATGTTATCATGAGAATTATTTTTTTCTCAAATTAGACAAAATTATAACAGTAGTTTTAAACTATCTGGATGAAAAATATTTACAACATATGTTTTCATATTCCTGATATATGACATCAAATAATTATTTTTCTCATTCATTTTAATTCAATATTAATAATATATAACATTTTGAATATGAAATAACTATGTGGATGAAAGTCATTATCAGTTTTGTTTGATTTAATGAAATGTGTTGTAAATATCCCACCTTTCCATATTGATTATTCTCATTGATTTATTATTTCATCCACTATATATTACCCTTACTTAGAATTTGAGGATGAACATAGTTTTTTTCCAAAGATTCACTATCTGTATTAATAATGACAAACATGGATTCAATATATGAAGTAATGTTAATATCATCGAGAAAAAATATTCTGTTATTATTGTATTAATTCCATAAAAACCTAATATATATATCTGGTTTACAAGGACTACTAAATTATTCAGTCCTTTGGGATGAAACCTACATGTATCTATTTATAATGTAATGGTAGCAAGGTAACATCTCTAGTCCTTCTAGGTTTATTTCAAAATAGTTATTATCATTGAATTTTTAGTAAATACCATGGGAATTAGTTTTAGGAAATCACATATAATATAACATAATCCAATGGTAGTATTTGGGGATAAGTAATATTGGTGCCAAAATTAGTGAACCAAAATTTCCATAAATTCTATCAGGAATAAAAAAAATCATTATGCTTCATGAAGCACCTCTACAAACATCCTTTTTGATTGGCAACAAATGTATCTCCATTGTGGCTACCCAATTCCTTTTCATTATACTTGGATCATATCTTCTTTACCATGTCACTTTTAATCCACAATCCTCTATGAACGAATATCCTCTTGGGCATCACTATTTCGTCAAGATTTCCCACCGATGTATCACCTCTATGGTGTCCATTTTTCATCACAATCCACATTGAACATATCTCCACCACAATGTCCCTTTTCTATCACAATTATCCTCTAATGCAACTTCTACATGGAGTAAAAATTACTTCATGATATACAGTGAACATATATCTAATGAAATGTCACGATTCCATCACGATCTACAGTGAACATATATCCTCTATGGGGTCACTTTTCCTCTACGATCAGCTGCGATCTTATCTCCAATATAGAGTCACTTTTTATTCACAGTGCCCCAGTTTTTCATCATGTAAACCCTGTGAATTCCATTAACTCTTAAAACCTATAAATATATTTCTCACGACCCTTTCAAAATGTTTTTAATCTAACCATTCACCTTTAGTGGTCCAATTCATAATCAGTTTCGTGAAACCGTATATAGATCTCCCACCTTTGATGATCATTACAAGTCACACCTCCTTTTTTTCATTATAGACACAGCCGATTTTAGGGATTCCATTTGTGAAGGGATTATCCTTTCTTAATCAAGGGTGACCCTTTGTATTTCTCAAGGCTTTATAAAGCATTAATCCATTGTTATGCACTCTCCAAATAATGTGATATTTTTAAGGTGCTGCTCTACTCTGCCAAAGTCCTTCCTACACAAAGACCCTTTCCTTCATGAAGTACCATTCCATCATGAATCCCCATTCCATCATGAAGAACCATTTATACAAGATGTTTTATTTCTTCATGAATCTCTTCTTATTGGTCCTCCCAGCCTCGCAAACCACTTTACCACATGAACCTCTAGGATTTTGCAATGGGTATTCATCGTTACTTTTGTGGTGTTTCATATAGTTTTTTACTTATTTATTCTTCTTCACCACTGCATGATAATGACTATTGCTTCTTTACATAGCCATGCTAATGTGAGCTTTGTTCATTCCTTCCCCCTTGTGTGGGTTGGTACACTTTATGTATCTAAAAGGGTTGAGGATTATGTCATCCTCATTCGAGCTGTAGTAGGCTAAACTATAATGCACCTTCATCCCCAACACAAGACGTTAAACTATGAGTATCTACATGTGTGAAAGGACATGGAGATCTTGAAGGGGAATGAGCATGAGAGATCTATTGCCTTCTTTACCCCTTTGGTCTTCGTTTCCATGTGCACCTCCAGAATTATTCATTTATTCCCTGAAAACGCTAATAGGGTGTCCCTGTATGATTGAAATATCCTCAAAACACATTGGGTCACCCTCTTCATGGTGTAAGTCCCAATATTTATCCTCTTGGGCTACTACCCCTGTGCAATCCCCCCACCATCCCACGTGGCTGCACCTTCATGACATGACCATCATGTCCTCCCCTGCCTCTTGTTTCCCACACTAAGAATGGCTCGTGTGTCCATAGTTAAATTAGCAAACATGACATCATCTCGGGCATCTAACCACTCATAATTCCTATGTACCTTGACTCACATGATGTTAAATTTCACCTTCTTGATCTACATGGCCGTTGATCCTTGTCTCTTATACATGGTATATAAGAATCCAAGCTGATGTTCAATCACCTCACTTTCAAAAATCCATCTATTCCATGTATTTCACTTCGGGTCACCTTATTCATTCATGATGTTAAACTATATGAACCCTTTGAACTAAAAAGACTTTGATTATGAAGAACATGGATACGTATGAAGCCTCTTTGATATCCAAACCAATCATATGGTATACTCTAGTACTCCATCCTAATCTATGTACCCTCCTAATGTGATACCTTCCCTGTTTCAAGAGAATCTCTTAGATCTGCCTCCTTATGGTGTTCTAATCCACCCAGGCTTCTATTCACGCCTAATACCCACACTTCACCATTCTTCTCCAACCAAGAGTTCCCCTCTTGAGATTGGCCACTAACAATGAAAAAGTGGAAACATATCTCAGGTTCACCATCCTTTGTGTATTCCCCGATTATATGGTCTCATCCCCTTGAAAAATGTGTATACTGATTCCCATCCACTATGATACGTACGAAGACTATTTTAAGGTTAATCCATATCACCCATTTCCTATAATGGACCTTATTTCGAGCCTTTGAGTCTTGGGAATATCATGTCTTAACCAATAATATCTTCCTCCTTTGGTTCCCCACTCATGAATTCCATTCTCTTGTGTTTCCTTATTTAGCTATATCACCAACCCGCCAAACTACAAGGACATTAATTCCCATCAACTAGGATATGAAGGAACCCTCCCTGAGGTTCATGTCTAACATCGCCATCATGTTCACATGGGTTCCATCCCATTCATGTCATCCACTTCACTAAGTAATACATTATCCAACTTGAATATACACAAGGCACCATATCCTAGTGTACTCATGCCATAAATCTAGGAAGCTAACTATGAATTACCCCCACTCATCCAATTTCAGCTTTTAGTGGCACTTGGGGTTCTAACCATGCGTTAGCATCAACATTTTTTCAGGTAGTTTTCCTTTGTCTACACCTCGATTCGTTGCCCCCATATAACAACATGGGTTGTGGTCCCTATATTCCACATAGGGTAGGCAAGAAGTATATATGAGGTTCAATCCCAACAATTGGTAACCCTTGTTGTCCCCAATTCCTGGACCCACCATCTCTGATCTTCCTATTGTTGTGTTATGATTAGCCTTCTTGTTGTGAAACCTTACTGTTTTAGGACATGTCATCCTAGATCCATCCTCAATTGGAATCTGGATACCCCCATCCAATAAACCATCCGGGTGCTCCCTCATAGGGTTATATCAATCTAATGTACTATTTTCAGTGTTCTGATTAGTCATATCACTCTCTGCTAAATCATAAACTCATGGCTTACCTAGTGTTAAACATGGGAGGCTGAGGAAAGCCTCATAGCCATACATCTTAAATAAGATTTACCCCATTAGAAATGAGATTATATGGACTTACTATCCCTAATGAATCACTCTAATAAAAGAGAATTAAGGTGTACCATGTTTCTAGCATCCAGAAATGATAGTGATTCCCAACATGACTGCTTCCCTTACAGATTGTTTCTACTGAGACATGACACCTTGGATTGTCCTAACGGATGTAAAATTAATAACCAGACTCCACGATGGGGTTTAACTAGTATGAGTTTCATGAAAAATGACATAATCATTACAGGAGACCATACAATTCAATGAAATAGAAGTAGGAATCCACGGAAGGAGACAACAAATTTGTTGATATTAATTGTTGTTCATTCGGTCTGCAACATCATCAACGTGAATCATTCAATCCATCCATGGAATATTGAACAACCCAGGATAACTATGCACTTATTTCCTACTACCTATAGTAATAGAAATATCTTTATGCATTTCAGGCCCCAAGCTACAGGAATGTGGTTGCCTCCCTCCCACCGACGATGGGGAAGGGGAAATGCTAATGTGGAAATCCAACATAACTCTACCTCTACCACAACATCGTCCACAACCACAGATACTAGGTTCCCACGCCCCATCTCACCGTTAGAGCTTATCTAGAGGAGGTACACTGATACTCCTATTCAATGATACGAATAATAATGTTTCATCCCAACAATATATATATATATATACACACACAACATTTAGAGGCCTCTACACCTCATCGCCACAGGCACCCTCATGGGCCATGAAGGGAGATGATGCTCTATAATATGACCCAAACCATTTCATGATCCTCTGCATGGAATGATCCTTTGATTCATTGAACTACACAAACATGGTAATGTATGTTTCAGTAATGATAACTTCGAGTACATCTTGGGATCCACCAAATAGGGATCCCGCCAGGACACGTCAATGCATCATCCGGTCCCTCAAGCCTAGGTATATATAGTTTCTACAACAACATATCTAGCCACAAATCAGATGACCCAACATCTAAGATGGTCATAAGATTATAAATATTCCCATCTGAAGGAAATACCTTATAAACCATTAGTGGCCCATACCACCACTGACTTATACTATCATCACCATGTTATTACAGATCAGGGGCCCTACTATTCCTGATTGGTATTGAGACCCCAACCACCCCATGTATATGATATGATGACTCTTCACATTACTGGAATTAGTATAAACCATCTCGGACCAACTCATGAAATCCAGATCAAATACAAAGGTCATCCCTATACCATCGCTATTCAGAGTGGTCATATACTTCAGTCTCCAAATTATCATATAGGACCTCCCTATTTCACTATCATCAGTCTAGGAGGAGTTCCTCCCCATCTTTTTGATATCTAGCATAGAGGTTCTTCCTATTCCCATGATCCCATGTATAGAGATTTTCCCCGTATTTTAGGTTATCAATGTGAAGGAACACCTCACTCCATGACTCATCAACATGGAGTTCCTCCCCATATATAGTTTGAAAATTATGAAGGACCTCCACATAAAACCACTACCAACTAGCATAGAGGTCCTTCCAATTTGGCATATAGCTGTCATGGTGTACCTCTCCTTGTCCTACTAACTATAGCGGAGGGCTTTCCAACTATATCATGACTAACCGTAATGTTCCTCCCCAACCGTCTTATGATCATCATGGAGGTCACCCCCTATTTCCTTTCGACATCTTATAGATATCTCCTTGCACCTCAGCACATCAATTTAGTGGTTCTCCCCAATCTAGAATACAACATGGTGGACATACCCACATCCTTATCAACACTCAGTTCGAAGTTCATTCCCACTCCAATGAAATTTGCGATGGATGTTTTTCCCATGTTCATATGAACTCTGATGAAGGCCCTTCCAACTCCAGCACCATCCTGCACAGAGGACCTCCCTATATCGAATATTAACTCATCCATCAAGAACTACCTTAAGGAAAAAGAGTGAGCCAACACTCCCAATGAAATAATCATGTGCAACACAAGATCATATTCTATATGGTCCTCTTTGGATACTTTAAATCACGGCGCGGTTCAATGATTGAGCCTTCACCTCAATCCTATGCATCAATGTCTAGGGTAGGAATCTGGGGAATCAGTTTCATATTTATATAAAGAGAATTTTACTAGTTATCAGAGGAATTCCATAGGTATATATTTGGGGTGGAATATATGGCTTCTTTTTCTGGTGCTTGAAAAGAAATCATATCTTTCATCACCAGGATCATTATCTATATTGAAAAACTATTATGTAGAGTTGATCTAGTATTTAGTAGCTGATGAGAAACACTTACAGTCATCCCCAAAAGCCTCCAACTTCACACATTAAGTGATATTAATCTATCCTTACAATAGGGACATGGTGATGTGGTCTGTACAACCTCGAGGAGATTATCCAATATGTAGAGTCATGTTAAAATTTTCGAAATCCTCTCCACCATTCGATCCCCCACCACTGCATTCCATATCAGTACATTTTTTGGTCTCTCATCCACCCCACTTGAAGAATGGGAAAACCAATGGCATGAACCTGATGTCGAATGCATGAATATATGGTATATTCACATGGTGGACCATCTCACCAAGATGAATTGGTCGATCTCTACTTCGAACTTTGGAATCTCAGTGGCTCTCACCCAGTATGAAGTTATGTGTTTCCACCAAAACATAGGAACAACAAACGATCATCTCTGTCATCATCGAATGGATTATCCAAAAATCCAAGAACATTTTAACGGCATTGGATAGGAATTATGCATGGTCATGTTATCTGCGCTTCTTATGTTTTTTCATTCTGCATCACCCGATTATCACAAGACTCTTATGAAATAATGTGTTTGGATACTCATTGTGCTCCGCATAGTTATTAAGGACAAATATATTCATCTACAAATACGTGGATGGGGGAAGTATGTTATTATTCACATTATTCATATCAGATGTAAACCTTCCTTACTAGGTGATTGGAAGGGTATTCCCCTAGGAATAGTCATAGTAATCTTAATTGACCTCATATAAAAGGATATTGAGGTCGAAATTATTTAGGAGAACTAGCCCCCTAGGTTAGTTCCTCATCCATTTGATCCAAATTTGATTTTAAATCTCCATCAATAGAATTTACTTGTCCTTACACACCATTCGAATTCATTGCACAATGCTCGAGACCCCATTAAGGGTAAAGGATACACTGGGACGGTTATGACCTCTAAACCATCTGGCACAACATGAATGATAGAACATGAAAATGAAAAGGATGTGTTTCCCCAATATATTATGGAAGAGAATAATGTTATAGATGAGATCCTTCCCCAGTTCATATCAGAGTGATGACAATACTATGGTGATCTATAATATGATGCCAACCATCCTCCACTGGGGAAGCGGGTGCAGGTACTTTTTACCCCATGCAAGTTTCCCCCTTTGATCTTGACAATAAGAAATATATAAATAGGATAGATGCTAGAGAATATTTTATGTGATTGCAGTATGAAACCCGAAATCCCGCAAGCTAAATGATAATCTTATCCAAGACCGACTCTGTAGGGTGTTCTTCTTAGGGACCCTCATGTTTCTCGGTAGGTCATCCCTCTAGCATCTCCTCATGTCATTCAGCGAGCCACTCCATGAGCCTCTAGGACTGATTATCATTTTGAAGATATTCCAATGCATTGGTTGCTAGGTATCCTAACCCAGACTAAAAACATCCCTAGGATGATTTGGTGTCCCATATTATTTCTCACCTTGGGGTCCTTGAAACCCGATATGTTGTGATCACACCTGATGGAAAGTTGTATCTGAAATGGGTAGATGACTTCTCGGTACCACCATTCTCTATAAATCCTACTGTATCCCACATAAATGGGAAAAGGTCCCCCTATAATATGTAGAATACATTAGCTCATGGTGTAGACCAATTCCGTTAACTCAAGTGTATAAAGAGTCAGCCATGATTCGGTACGTCGTAAAAACTATGGAAGGGCCCACATTTTTCTGGTATAGCCAGCTACTCATTGAGGCCATAGTCAGTTGGGGGGATAATTAAAGGATGTTTCTATATCAGTTCTACTAAACCACATGGAATACTAATATAATTGTTCTCTTCAAGTGTATTCAAATTCCATATGGGCGCATCACAGACGTTTTCACTAGGTGGTAGTGAATCACGTATTCAATAAACTTGTCACTGACTCATGAAAAACTATTGAAAATGTGAAGGGGGAACAAAAAGGCTGAAATGGACCCCTACCTCATCACGAATAACATCCCATTTGTATTATAGTATTTTTATTTCAAGACTTAGTGCATATATGATTCCTTACAACAAGCCATGAAGGCATGCTCATTGCATCCCAAAGATCCTGCAATAAGACAATCAATGATTATGGTTCTTGTTGTTTCATTGGTAGAGGCCCCAATGCCATTATAGTTGATTCTAGTATATAATACATTATAGCTACACTAAGGTCCCTAGGTTGAGGTCTACCCTTATGTTCAACCTCGCCTACCTCAGAATCTAGAGGCAATTCAACATAATGCTCAACCACCACCAAGGTTAAGTAATTAGGTTCCACATCCTTTCCATCTTTCATCCCATCATTGGGGTCAATTTCATAGAGTCCCTTTTATATATAGGGTAAACGTGGTATACTTGTTTAATGAGACTCAGGTACCAAGTTATTTCTAGAGTACCTAGGGTCAGGGAATACTTCAGTTTGTAGAATAGATGTGACCTAAAGAGGTTGATCTCACCGATCATCCCATTTACCACCCCAATCACTTGATCCATGGACATATTCTAAAGCAGTTCTATATGTCCAATGATTGGATATTTGGACTAGTTAAAAAAATATGGATATGTTGAGCCCTACCATACCGTATGTGGGATGTTACTCTATGAAGTCATATAATGACAGTGAGGGTGAATGGCAGTAGGTCTCCAACCATGTGTCATAGATGTATAATGAATGGATAGAACCAAAGGTTGTCAGTCATGGCCAAAATTTTATCCCAGCCCATATGGATCAACCTATGCCATTTGAAGCCACCACAAATGCAATAGTTCCCGCTACTATATCCATACCACAACCTCCTACAAATCGTATGGGAAGGATCCAACAACATGATGGAAAAAAATGTCAATTTCTTTTGACGAATCATTCACGTACTCTAGGAGAGTTCATGCCCCCAGAGATGGGAGGCACCCCACGGATCCACTTTCATTGGAAGGTTTTTCTAGAGATGATATAGATAATTCCCCAGTAAATACCATCTATCTGGTGGACCCTTACATGGTTCCCATCGACGAGGAGTTCTAGGAATACCCTCCTAATTTACCTACTCGACGCCATCATCGATGAAGCTTTGGATACATGAATATTCAAAATGCATCAGATAGTGACTCTATCCAATATATGAATGCCACTCAGACTAGAATTTATTCTCAATAGAGAGTTCAGCATGCATAATCCTCTCATCCTATCCCATCAAGGTCAATACCACCACCATTTATTTTGCTCGATTTGGATAAGATATTGCAACCACGCTATGACCATCCATGTTTAGCTATGGTCATTCCTCATCCATCTAGTAATCATCATGTATTGATTTTTCATTATTCACCTACTGAGAAGCATGATATTCCCACCATCATCTAAAATTTTCCGATTTGACCAACAATTCCCTTCATTCCCCCTTCTATAGAACAACTTCTTTGTAGTGGAAATGTGTTCCTGGAGCAAAATTATGATGTGCTTAATAACATTTCCGACATTCATCTAAATCATTCAATCCTTGAGGATATCTAACTCTATAAATAGATTTTGAATTCCCTCACAAAGGTTTTGAGAATCTCCCTCCAGTTTGAAACAGTGGTTGCAGCCAAAGATTCATTCCATGCTGATGAAGTTGACAATGTAGAGTTCCAAGACATTATGAAATTTTCTAGAGATGATAGAGGTTCTACTATATGGGGGACATTCATACATTATACATCAATGAAGTTTTTAATTTCATGGAAGTCCTCTGTTTTATTCTTGATAAATGTTACAAGATCATCCTATGTCTGAAATAGATGGTAGGTATCTTGGGGATATATGATGTAGATCTAGATCCCTCCGACCTAATGATTTAGGGTAATGGGAGGAATGAGAATTAGTCTTGTGGTATGATGCGTCTGAAGACCCAGTTTTTTGGCCTAATTACAAACACTAAATTCATTGTCGTCCCACATGATACCATTTACAAATTTCTCATGGGTAGGCCCGACTTCCCTCTGCATGTAATAGTTCCCTATTTGTATCACCAGTTCCACATGTTACCCCTTAGCCGTCGAGTGGGTGTATTCTAGGGTGATGAGTATGTATTTTACCCCTGTGAAACCCACTACATAAATTCCAACATTACATGAGAATGGAAAATGAGGTTGAACCCACTGCCATTTTGTATTACTCATGCAATGGATTGGATGATGTGTTCGTCTTCTAGATTCACAGGTTGGTGGACACATCCCCAAACATGGGAAACTAATCTCTTGTCACTGAAATGAGTGAGATGCGCTTTTACATGTATATGGAGGGCTAGAAAATCAATCATACTTGTATATGAATTATGATCGAGTAATAATAAAACCCCTTACCCATGAAAGGTATCAGGATGTTCACCGCATGAGAACAACAATATGCCATACATGCTTTTTTCACTAGGATGGGTTGAATCGGATCAAGCCAATGAGCCAATATTTCATTGATATACTCAATAGTGGTCATCTTTTTCGATGTCTTGATGGAATTAGATAAAATAAAATTCACCATGGTGTCCAAAATGTAGGAGTATCTCGAAGAAGACTACGCTACCACCCAGGATGGCACCAACATTCCTAGAGTATCATCTGATTCTAAACAGTTGCCTCTTACCGATAATCATCTCACAAGGATTTAGAATATTCCCCTCCAACATTATAGGAATGTATCTGTTACATTGTTTCCTATTTGATCGAAATGAATATCTTTACCGAAACATACTCGAGACTGACATTGATCACCAAACCTATGCATGTGTAATAGGAGAAACATTATGAGGATTTCCACAAGAAACATCTGGATGTATTATCTTGGTTTTATGAAGAGATTATAAGAAAGGATACTCATGTCATCGTCCATGGACTTGGTCCAATAATAGTTTATCATAGTTTCAAATAACCTCCCACAAGATGAACCATTCTCACAGAATCATGTTTGAGGCCTAAGTTGTTAATATCATCAATTCCAACTCTGTTAAAGAAGTCTAGTACCCATAGTGGTTATACAACATCTTTATTTTTAGCAAGGGGAATGGAAATATTATATTCTTTATTGAATTCCAAGACCACACATGCTAGTGTTAGAAAGATGATTGTCCCCTTCATATAAAGGATGTTTTGATCAACACCACTGCTAGATTCCAATCTATATCCGACATGGATGGGTATTCCGGATACAATCTTATCTGAATGTCCTCTGAGGATGAAGAGTACAAAACCTACAATGAACTGTATGGTATACCTTGTTACCGTGTAATTGCATTCATTTTAAAGAATATAAGTGCCACATATTGGTGTTATATTCATCACATATTCAAACCAATCCTCATAACTCTTGTAGAATTCTATGTGAGTGATTTGGTTTTCAAAACATACTAGTGTTATTACCATCTCAAAGATCTTGGGAAAGTGTTCATATTTCTCCACTCCTGTCATCTAATGATAAATTACATGATTTGTGACATTGGGTATAAATTAGGTAAGTTCCTTGATATTTTTGTTATAAATATATGAATTGAGAAAAATCAATAAAATATCATGTCAAACTATCAAATTCCTCCTCCGACCAACGTTAAAGATCTCTATGGATTCAAAGAACACATAGCCTATATTAACCGATTCACTGTTAATATTGTTTTCAAGCATATGACCTTATCACGTCCCATGAAGAATGGTGTATCCTACTAATGGGATGAGGAATTTAATACATCTTTTGAGGGTATTATCCAATTATTTCTCTAACTTATTGTTAATGTGACCTCCGTCTCCATCAAGCCCTTGGCCCTTTATGTGATCGCCCTATAATGATCCCTTAGTGACCTTCTAACAAAGACGAACAAGGAAGGGATAGAGAAAAGTTTAAACTATCATATTATCATGCTCTATGTCACAAATAATATATATCAATCATTCTAGAATAGATTTCTTGTATTGGTCTTTTCATTACAGAAGTTGTGACATTATCTGCGGCATCACGACATACAATTGGTATCCTATATGGATCTGCTAAAGTATGATATTAATTTCCCTATGATGACATGTCATCTACTGTAGTGGGAAGTGATCCATTAGTAGTTAGACATTAGTTCAATCCCATAGAATGCAGTCATGGGCCAGGTACTGAAAAATTAGCATGCCACCCATCAATCCCTACAATGTAGTCTACTGATTTTGACATTCCAAATGAGGCCATTCTATCAGTGGACCAGACCATTCCATGTTAGAAAATTTACTTAAATGGAACATATTGAAGTACCACAGGTAGAAGGCTCAATGATTTCAAAATCAATATGGTGGTCTAGGGCATCATCTTCATCACACCTACATATTTTGTCTTTCCTTACATGTTCTTATTGTCATAATGCTTCACAAACAACAGGGAAGAGTATCATGCCATTATCTATTCTCATGATATGGATCATGATAATTATGTTCCCCACCAACACGTGATGGGGGATTTTGAGTTAGTTATCAGGAAGATTAGTTGCGATGACGTCGTAATAATGTCGGATCTCGTCCTGATATTATACTGTACATTCCATCTAATGGCCCAAATACCTTATATATTCGATGTCACTCATGTTCCACAATAACAAAATGGTGTAATTGATGCACTATACATCTTTGTCACATCCCTCAGAGAGTATAATCACGGTGATCTGATTATACACGTGGTACCTTAAAGGGTTATCACTCTCATTATTTCATATGATGATGATACCCAGCATGTAATCCACCTTACTATTGATTCCACCACCCATGGACCTCCAGTCGCACCCCCCATAGTATAAGAGAACTCTAATTTGAAAATGAATTTTTTTGAGAATCTCTAACAAGAAAATCTCTCATTAGACAGGTCCAGACATGAGTGAATCTATCAGCATGAAATATACCTCACCATCAAGAGTGGTCCCATCCTTAATAAATTCTTCTAAAATATAGGATTCAATGTGGTTCTCCTCTACTTAATCCATGGAAAATAAATTCCCCACAACATGTAGGAATTACATAATAGATCTTTTAGAGATCATCAGGCAGTGTTGAAACATTCTAACTAGTTCTGCTGATTGGGTTAATTGTACCTCAATATGGTTTGTGTATTTATCATATTCTCCAAGAGGTGTCACACATTCCAAATCCATTCCACCTATTGAATCTGGTGTCGGATCTCCCCCATGTGTCTAATACTCCTGGCCATTTGTAGTCTAGGGACATGATGTCATGGAACCATATCCCCCAGCAATAGCTCCCCAGATCAAGTTTATCATGACAACCCTAGATTTATTCTACATGTGGTCGAAAACAAATATCATTCACTGATTCGGAGTACCTCATTCCATTCTCATAAATAAAGACACCATCTTTCTTGCAATCGAGATGAAGAAGCTATACACCAAGGACATCATCTAGTCTGACCAGTCTTGTCTCAATCATGCATAAGAAAATGGGCCGATTTAGGCATTCAATAGGATACTCTATATCTTTTTTCAAATGATTGTTGTTTAGAATAAAGAGAGTTGGTCGAACATTCTCTACAACACTCTATGGGTATACTAGAAGACGACTCACAATTCCACATATTTTACCCCATATTCCCTAGTGTATGTGAAAAATGAATTCTTTCCCATCATGAATAATTTACCATCACTCCATACAACAATTTTATAATTGATAATGAAGAAAAAATAGAGCATAAGTCACTCTGGATGAGAAGGAGGCCCTCAATGGGAATAGGCTTTTTGCCTAGGACAATTTGTATAGGCACCAGAACAGTATTTTTTTAGTTTTGAAAAAAAAAATCATCTATGTTCCTTCCTCCATGGGGAAACAATATTGTATTCAGGATTCCAATGATACCCAACAGGAATCCACCAATTTTGGAGCCCAAGTAGAAGGGTCCGTACATAAATCACAAGGTTTATCCAAGCAGTGCATACTAATTGGTCACAATGGATGGTGAGTGAGTTTCTCCACCCACAAATTCCAATTTCTTCTTAAAGTATTCACATGAGGAATCCATATCTTGGGCTGTAGAAAATAAAACTACCAAGAATCACCATCTTTGATGATGTTAAACTACATAGGAGTGTCTTACAAGACATTAAACAACTCATCCTCATCCATGATGCAGGATGTAAAACTGCTAAACACCTTTATCTTGCATGATGTAATATTTACTCATCCTACATGAATGTAAATTCTTGTTTCATCTTGTTCGCATAATGATAAATTACGTAGTACATAAAAATATTCATCATGGAGGGTATAATGTATTTGTGATGTTTCCCCAATGAATTATGTAGAGTGATGTGTGATTATTTTTTCCACATTCACGTTAGGTTTACAATTACCTTCACATTAACCATTCCCAGTAATAGACATCTACACATTCTATTTCCATATCATATGATGTGAAATTGCAAGGCCTTCTATAATTACATGTGTCTTGATTCATTCCATTGTAGGATACACAAGAACTCATAGATATTGTTTCATTGGGTCTATCCCCAGGTTTATCAAATCCTTTCATTCTTTATGCCCCACGGCCTCAGTTTCCATGGATTTCATGGTGGGGCATGAGTCCTTTGTGTCTCTCATTCTAGTATGGTTTTCCAGATCCAAACCATGTACATACCCTTTTGGGATATACAATTTTTTTATCATCTCAGGTGTTGGACGTAAAATTGTCGTGTATCCCTATCCTACATTAAATTAACCCATAACCACATCATTAATGTGTTACCTTCTACTGCAAGACCTTTTATAAATATGTGTATCTTGATTCGCACTCTCACAGGATATATAGGAACATCCAGACATATTTTCTTCAGGACCAACCCCTAGGTATGATGAACCCCATTTATTATGGGGATATACATGGTGTGCTATAATACATCCATGTTTATCATTACTGTTCGGTTCATTACACCTCTATTATCTGTATAACGATTATATAGAACCACATTTCTTGGTTTCATCCCACATGTTGTTAAAAAATAACACATCCATACCTCATGATGTTAAACTACTCGACCATCCGGTACTATGTGTGTATTGATTATTACCCTCTAAGGATATGTAGGAACTCATGTACATTTTTTCTTTGTGTCCAGATTGAGGTACCACAAATCATTCCATCTTTTCTTGGCCTTTTGGCCAGGGTTCTCTCTTGGAATTCACATTGAGTGTTGTGGGCCTTCCTTACTCCACATTCATGTTTGGTTTATAATAGCTACACCATGTCTCCTTATGAGAGAACTCATTCATACAACATCCTTGCATCACGATGTTAACCTACATGACCTTTCCGAACTACGTATGGTCGGATTCATACCCTCACATGATATATTGAATTGCTCAAACATATTTTTCTTCAATCCAGCTATAGGTCCCTCAGCCATTATTTGTACTTTGGCCTTTCACTTATGATCAATTATTTATGACACTAACCAATGATCTCAACAATATTTAGTGATAATATACTACTTTATCCTACCTAAAAAACATAAAATTGTATAAGATTTATGTTCATTTTTGTATGACCTAAAAATGGAAAATGCCATTTTTTATGGTATGACTTTAAAACTGCATGGTATTATGGCAAGTCTTCTTCCCTCTAGCCCTTTCCCCCGAGTATTCTACATAGTGGGAATGATGTGGTTTGGACTCCTTATGTTCTCATACATGTCGTGTTTATTCTACCAAACTATGCACATTCCCTTTGATATATCATTCCCATCCCCATCCTTTCCATACGACCTTAAACTATACAGGGCTTAAGAAATATGTATGGATTGATTCCTACAACTTGAAGATATTTAGGAATCGAAAGAAATTTTGTCATTGGGACCATTCTAGGCTCATCAACCTATTTTTTCTTTTCCCTCTACTGATCCCCTCGAATAACCTACCATTATTTAGATCCCTCTATCTAATATGTCTTATTATCATGATCAGATGTGTCATGGTATGGGACTTTAAATGATGGATTCTTCATGGAAATTATATCATTCAAACTCTATTCTTTATGTGTCCCTTTATTTGGTCCACGATCATATTTCGCAAACAAAAGGACCACGAAATTGTATGGATACTTGGATTTAACGGTATCCTACATTTCTTGGCCAACATATAGGTGGATAATGAATGGAATCTTGAGAATGGTTCTAACCACATTAAAAATATGGTGATTGGCCAAGCCTGAGTTGTTTGATCCCATTTCAGGCCATATGATTTGGATATATTGCTTCGAATAATGTTTGGAGTTATCCTCTATGTTACACTAATCCCATTTCATTCCAAATGTTAGTTTCATGATTCATATTCCATCCCAAATCCGTACTTCCATATGGAACTTCAATACTCTCATTGGCATCCCTCTGGTCATGTTTACACATTGAGTGGGCGGACCAACATCATCGAGTTTCATTTGAATCCACACCTTCATTCCCCAATTGTATGCTTCAATGTTTTGTGAAGAACATATATGACCATTATTTCCAACACCAATCATGGAATACATGGTATTAGGGTTTCCTAATAATGGTTATACTTTCATACAATACTTTCACACCTTATGGTTATAAAAATATGACCATAATCAAGGAGTTCAACTCCCAAAGTCTAGGAAACATTACTATAAACTGTGTATGTGTTTCTTCGAGAATCTGTGGTGTGCTGCAGAACTATTTGTTACTCACTCATGACGGGTTACTATATGATACAGTGTTACACATTTTGTATTCATAATTCTCATTCCCATGGTCCAAGACTTATGACAATAAACTATGTGAGGGGTTTCCCCCAAGGAATGTGTAATGTGGTGTGGACTTCTAAGGGCCTAATTCATGTTGGGTTATATTATGGAGTCACCACAACACATTTCCTATTTGATATGATCCACACCCTATGACAATAAACTATGATATTTAGGGTCCACGTTCGCATGACACTAAACTATTTAACAACCTAGACTTTCCTTATGTTGGAGGATATCACCCCTTTTTGTGACAGCCATTTTCCATGAATTCATGCAAGAAATTTGTGCGGCTTAATTCCCATCCCAATTTGATATTTCAAAATACCTCGATCCTTGATCATAGGCCCATACTCATCATTATTTACCTTTTTAACCCTTTCATAATGGGTTCCCCTTCAAGAATGTGTGATGTGGAGTGGGATTATTTTTTCATCATTAAAATAGGGGTATATGGCGCACCACACATGTCCCCTTTGTGATACACATGTCCTAGTAAAATGAAAATAAACATTTTTAGAGACCAAAAATCCTCCCCACATGATGTTAATCTTCCTGACATTCACAATCAAGAACTATGTATTGCTTGATTCATTCTTCTGCAGGGCAAGTTGGAACACCTTAGATTTTTTCCTCAGGTCCATCTCTAGGTCCATTAACCTACTTGTCCATTTGACACTAATTACCATCCAAACTCAATGAAAATAAACTAGGAGCCTCTAGTACTTGTAAAATGACTTTAAACTGTTTTCTATGGTCCAAGCAGTATAACCATAAACCATGTGCGACATCCTGGTCATATGACGTTGAACTATTTTAGGATTCATTCACACCATATGACATTAATGTTCAGATCTATATTCCTCATCAGTGATGTATTCTATGTCCTCTCAATATAGGTCTTTTCTAGGAATAGGTTTGATCCTAGTTTACACCATTTCATCCACCCACTGTTTCATCGATATAGTGACGTTATTTAATGATTTTTGGACTATATTTTAATAGATCATCACTCCATCACCATGCTATGTATTCCCTTTATCGAGATCCCCATCCTCTTTCACGTCTGGAAAAACCCCTAATGGTCTAGTACCTAAAAATATATTATCACCTAACATTCTTGTACGACATTATAGAAGAAACAAGATAACATTTTGACTTATGCCCCATGTTTTTTAACTCAGTCTTTGGTTGGACCTTGTTTGTTAGTTCCCATTTCAAGCTAACAAAATATGGATACTGTTTCATGAAAATGATCAGCAGTTATCATTTATCATCATGCCATCATCATTTTTTTCACTACTGGAAATATGATCTATACCAATGGTTTTGGGAAAACTGTTGGTATAGGTACCAGAATCAAAGAACCTGTAGCAACAATTCTCAAAACTGTTGGTATAGGTACATGTATTTTTAATGGAATCATCTTATAGAGGACATTAAAATAATCAAAATTTAAAATAATTATGATATTATGCACATATATTTATATATATATATATTTATTAAATTATGTTCACAAAAGGTAGTTAGGTTAGTGGTTTGGTCATTCAATCACAAATGAGAGGTGATGGGATCAAAACCAACAGAATGATTATTTTTTAAATTACATATACCAACAGTTTTTTGGAACCTTTGGTATAGATTTTCATATTACATATACCAAAAGATTTCAAAACCGTTGGTATATATCTATACCAATGGTTTTCACAACAACTTTGGTATAAATCTATCCCAACGGCTTACATGGGAACGATTCATTAAACTGTTGGTATAGGATATACCAATGGTTTTGAGGCCTATACTGATGGTTACAAAACCATTGGTATAGGGTATTTTTCTGGAAGTGGTTCCCAATTTTGGGTTTCATGAATCAAATATTTCATTCCTCTCTATTAAGATTTATTCTAAATCACTTGGTGTTTTCCCGCTCATGCCTTAGTTTCCATATGGAAGGGAACACATGATACTTCATGAACATTATTAATTAGTAATAGAATCCATTAAATTAAATGTTGTATCTAGTCAGCCAGTGATTGTGGACCTTGATTTTTCAACAATTAACATATACTTTCATACAAAGTGGGTGGTTATGTTGTCATACCTTGTTTCGCACACAGTTCATGTCCCACGTGATATTAGGGATTCACCTACAATTGTTATGGAATTATGAACAAGATGAAGTAATTAAAACAAAAAAGAAATAGTTCTATGAATGAAGTTTGAATGTGCAAGAGGATGAATAATGTTTCTGTCAACTTGGACACAAATCAGATGATACAAATCTACTCTATTAATGGAAGTCATTATTTCTTACACTCTCTCGTATGTATCTTATAGGGTTGAATGACACTTCTCAAGTTTATTCTACACATTGATAGTCATAGACTGAATCTCAGTAGACCATATCTATGTTTGATACCATATAGATTGATTTTCTACCAATTGAAGGTTCGCTTGTGCTAATTTATCTTGTACATCCTGTAGTTGGCCCTTTAGTTATTCACTGATCACCATATACATAGCGATTAATTTGAAATTACCACTCATATTACCATCAATTTTCATATTTTGTTCTCGACCATTTCAAGTTTATGGATATTTTACGATGTATTCTTGTACCACACGGCATCCAGGTGTTCACTACTCACCCACAACTTTCGGGAAAGGAAGTCTTAGTCCAACGTGTGCAGTTGGCATGCATCTACTCCTCTGATGCATAGATCTCGAAAATATTAGTGATGTGATCCCATTTGGCCTATCAACTTATTTTTTGGAACCCCACTACAGAATTAATTGGTTAGATTCCATTCTAATAACCAGGAATTTCGGCTATCCTCAGTCGAACTAGAATCATATTTGTTCAACTACAAGGGATAAAATGGTTCATACTTGGGAATTGCAGCTAAAATATCAACATCAGGATCACCCTCGAGTATTAAGCTTATGAATTTGGAACTGTGTTTTTTGGATGGACTTCATCACTTGATTGTACCTCGATGTTGTTAGCTAAGTTTTCTACAGGTTCTACCCCACCAATGGGTTCACCCGCCATCATGATTTATTTCTCACTAGGAACTATAAAATTTCCATCATGGGTACTTAATTCTGTATGGACTGTCACTCATCTAGGTAAAGGGGACCCAATTCATCTATCAATCTGTACAAATAGGGAATGTGCCATTATAAGAATAATTTAGATAAGGGTTGTCCCAATCTTTTTGATTGAACAAAACCACGTGTGTTGTTACAAGATGTGGGATACATATGATCTTCAAACTCTTGGTCATGCCTCTTTTTCACCACATCATAATTCATGGGCATAGTCCCCTGTATATTATATTTGGCTCTAAAGTATCGGTAGATTCCCCCTTTTCATCCCTAGTGCTGATGGATTCGATAATTATTCACATTCTAGATGAAAGTCATGATGACTGGTCCTCCATTACCATTGTCACGTCTTCTTCCTTAACAATAGGTGCTCCCTAGGCATGGTCCTCCAACATAAATAGATGTTGTTGATGGAATAAGATAATGTGAGAATGATAATGCTGTAGGAGATGAGTAATATATTACTTCAAGAGATACATGAAATCCTCCTAGAGATGTTTTCTATAAGGCCATGATTTCACCTTATTCTAGATAGCGTCCCTCAAAAGATACATCCTCATTTCCTTTTTGAGGGTCCTCCGCGTCGACCTATTCCTACTAGGAATTATCTGAGTTGTTTGTTAGGGGGAAGTACTTGGAAAATTGACATGATTAAAGCATTAGAGTGTATGTTTTTTTTCCAAAAACACCCTAAGTCATTATATCAGTTGTCGCACAGTGCCATAGGAGTATACCAAATCCCCCAGTTCCATTACAAAACGTATTCCCATAGTGGGGGCTATGTTGAAAATAGATTTTGTGACGTATATTTCCCCCGGCTTCATTATGTTTTTTTTTCATGTTTTCCCATTTTTTGTCAATGTTGAGGAAATTTTTTCAAAAATCCCTATCAGTCCAGGAATCTTAAAAAACGACATATAGGGGAATCGCATCTTGATGCACATGCTTACCTAGAGCCTGTTTATGCCTCTTGTGGAATCCCTTTGACAATTCTTCTCTTTCCTGGGTCATCATGGTTGGAGCTGCTATGTCTATCACTACTAACTACCTTGCTTCACCTTCATCATGGGCTAGTTTGTGTCATGCTACCCTAACATCAATATCCTCATAACCATGTCCTGTATCAGCAACATCCTCATGATTTCCCATCACATCCACCTGACCTCGTCCTAATGGCATGAGGACCACTGCTTCAATTGCTCATATTGTTGGCTTCTTCAACATCTCACATGGGTAAGACACTTCCCTAGTCAATGAATATTTTTTGATTAATATGAATGCAGTTGTAGGTGGTGGTGGAAGTTCATCCCAAATCCATAAATTATCCCATGTAAACATCAATCATAGTTTTCTCATTACACATTAGTGGTTCTCATGATGTAGCCCCCATATACACCATCAGAGTCAGTCTCTGCGTACATAAAAATTCCCTTGAAATCCATGGAGTATATAGTTCGTATATGGGTTCACTGTCAAATAGTGTTACTAACACATTTTTTTGAACAGATAGTAGATACAACTGCTTCTCAATGGTTCCTATGACTTCATCCTTGTATGCTTCGATTGGAAGGGGAATGGGTGGAAGATTAATTGTTTGGCTCATGCAATATTTTTTATTGTCACCGCCATAACTATATTAAGTGGGGAGATCCCCAAATTTTTTCAAACTCACTAGTAGAGTGTGTATCCTAGTTGGACTGATGGCATTGATGTATTCAAATCCTACCATGTGAGTAGCCACCCAACTATATAGGAAAGGCAAGGGCCCACAATCGCCCTACAACCCTATTCCTTCAATGATGTGTCAGAATAGGTGATACAAACTTTCTAGAATCAGGATACCCAGGTTGACAGATATTTCATAGGAATCTATGTCTCCATGATAAATATCCTCAGCCACTCCCCCAAGTGTTTATCCCTTATCGGTATCAACCACTTATAGATCAGTACTGAGATGAATCCGACCAGCCTGACTATTGGCTGCTTCCCACCCTTGATGTTGTAGCACCATATTTTCAGATTTCAATCCTCCAGGATCTTCTAAAAATATCCATAGTTTCCTCGATGATATTCCCACGAGAAAGAGGGGGTCTTATTGGTAGTTTTCTTGGTGCTTCCACTCCCTCCGTTGGATTGTTCAGAAAGTAGCTGATCTACTATTTGAAGAAGAATTCCTTGGTGTTCTTCTTATCATCATCCATGCCTGACACCTGCTTCAACAATTCCATTTACAAAGGTGTTATCTATTCTGCATCCTCCCAAGAATTCATGGTAGGGAGGAACTCGTCATAAATCCCTACCAAAATTTGGATTTCAAATATATAATGAAGTTCTAATAGGTTGATACCAACCTACCCATGATGCTGGTGGAATGTTTTGGTATATGGTGAAACCCGTTTAAATAGGTCTGGTATGATCTCATTAAGATCAGAAACATGGAATTGTGAAGCCCATGATTCTTTGTATGAGACTACTCTCCTCACTGCATGTTCAAACTCAATGTAGGATGCATAATCCTAGTAGTACAAGGACAGCTAATATATGATGTCACCACCCTATCATAGATCCCAACTATTTATCAACCCCTTTTATGGAATCCCTTTCCTGGCATTAATTATTATTATTTACTAATTGTGGGACATCTATTTCACTAAGTCCTTACTATCAATATTCTTGATCTTATTATAGAGGTATTGCGCTCTGGAAATGGAATGATCGTTCCCAACATGACAGTATGAAGACTTGTACCACCAATATTAACCTAGTATGCTCTTAAACTAGTACGTCACATCATTTATTCATATCTCATTAATGACGATGTCATCCAACAAGATGAAATTTTATTGCAACAGTCACTTCCATAATAGGTAGTACTTCTGACCGTCTGATAATAGTGTCATTAATGATTCGTGGAAAGAAGTACTATCAACATACTCTTTTATTTGAATGTTGTTTCCAATTTATTACCTCATATTTTTTTCAAAAACAACATTCCGAGTAGCCATCAATCTAAGTCATATGTTAATTTTGAACGTTGTTAGTGTAGATGGTCCATATATATGTTTTTCCTAGATGCTTCTTATAGACTATTCATGAAGGAGAAACCTGTGAAGCATCCTTGATGATGGCCAACATCCAAACTATTTAGTGGTTCTAAATATATCGATTTTATGAACAATATTCACATAGAACTAGAACATTGATCACGGTTTTGATAGTCGTGTACACAGGGTGTTTCTCTTCACAAAGTAAAGTGTCAACATAGTTATTCAAAGAGTTCCATGTGTGTAAAAAATGTCACTCTGACCCTATTTATAAAAAACCTATGTCCATCCCTTCATGGAGAACATCACCAATTATTCACAGTGGCCTTGAGATGATAGAGTTCTTGGAACATCACACCCTACAACCTTCGTGATCTTTCTTCAAGATCTAGTGAGTGTTTTTAGTGACTTACCATCATAATTTGACCATATATTCCCTTGGATCCAATTTGGGTGGGGAACTTTTTGGCACAAAAACTTTTGTACTATAATGGCCTTAAAATATATTTATATTATCCAAAATAGGTATTTCTTTCAAAGCTCCTCTACCGAAATCCTTCGGGATTCTCCACGAACGTATCTCATCCATGAAGTCACTTTTCATTCTTGATCTGCACCAAACATATCTCTTTCACGATGTCACTCTTACTTTATGACCGACCACGAACATATCTCCTCTGTAGAATCATCTTTCCTCTATGATATTCCATAAATGTATATCCTTCATGGCATCCCATTTCCTTCTAGATCTGCCTTGAACATAAATCCTCTATAGCGTCCCATTTCCTCTATAGTATTCTACAAATGTATCTCCTATAATGCTTCGCCTTTTCATTTTGAGATGTCGTGAAAGTATCTTCTCTATGGTGTCACATATAATTTTCAATATTCTATGAACATGTCACCACTTCGTTGTCACATTTCATTCCCAATCCTCCATGAATGTATCTCCTATGTGGCATCATATTTCCTTCGTGGTCCGCTATGATTTTCTCTCATTTACAACATTGTTTTTATCATTGTTCTACTATTTTTGTTCTTGGTGGGAACCCCCTATAATGTAGCTGATCACCGCTTCATTTAAATAGAAGGTATGGCCCCTTATAAACCATTGTAATGCCGAACTATTTCCTTTATTGTTCCCATTTCGCAAAGGACTTCATGAACCCGAAATGGTTTGCCCAAGGTAAATGTCCATTTTGAGATGTACCTAATTTTGTTCTTCATATCCCCTACCAATTTTAGGTGTTACCTTAGAAAATTTCATTTCCTTCATTAAAGAGGAATAACCTTCTGGGTGCTCGAGGCTCTGCTATTAATTAATCCTTTGTGGAGAACTCTGCAAAAAAATAACTTTATGCTAAAGAGAAGCTCTTTTCGTCAAAAGAACTTCCATCATAAAGAACCTTTCCTTTATAAAGTCTCATTCCATTATAAAGACCCATTCATTTCTTAAATACATTTCCTATGAAAGAAATATTTCTTAGGATATTATCTTCCTATCGAGCCTCAAAGATTTTAAACCTCTTTATTATTTGGACCACTAGCCTTATACAAATTGATTTTCTTGTTCCTTGAGTGACATTTCATAAGTGCTTCCCTACCTTATGGTTCTTCGTATATGAATAGCAACATTCATTGTTTCGTCACATAAGAATGATTAAATTATTTCTCATGTAACCAATCCTCTACCTCATTGTTTCCAGTAATTTATTTTTCATTCCTTCCCCCAGGTGTGGGTGCGTACAAGGTATCTAATTCCAAGTTGTGAGGATTGATTCCTCCTTATACGAGCTGAAATATGTTAATATTCTAATCAACCTCATCCCTAACATATTATTTTAAATAGTAAGTTTCAGAATATGTAGATGACCTAGGAGAACTCAATGAGGAATGATTATAATAGATCTCAAGAATTTTCTCTCCCTTTGGTATTTTTCTCCATGTGTGACTTGGAAAGTATCCATGTAATCATTAAAATACTCTAATAGGTTGTTCCCTAAATGATGGCCTTATCCACCTAATACATTACGTCACCCTCCTCGGCATCCCCCCTGGAGTAAGTCAGAACATCCATCCTCCTAGGCCTCTAGCTAGGCATAAGTCCCATAACATCACTCCTGGCCACACCATTGCAATATGATCTTCAGGTCCACCTCTACCACTTTTTCCCCACACTGAGCATGACTCACATTGGTTTAGATAATGCAACAACCCTGACATCCTCCCATGCCTCTAACCACTTTTATGTCCCAATACCCTCATCCTAGATGTTGTTAAACATCACATTCATGAAGTATATGGACTATGATCATTTTCTTCTAAACATGGTACATAGGATGCCTCTCTTAGTTTGATGCATTTCACTCCCCAAAATTGATATGATCCATGTGTTTCATGTCTTTTCACTTTCATCCTACATGATGTTAAACTACATTTACCATTATAACTATAGATGTTTTAACTCTCATCTACTAGGATATGTAGGAATCCTCTCTGAGGTCCAACCCCAACCTATGGTAAGATCTATTACTCAATCGTAAAGGATGAATCCTCATAATGTGATATTTTTTTTGGGATGAATCTCCCAGATCCTCCATCCTGGGGTGTTCTAATCCACCTAGGATATTAACCATTCTGAATCCGAAACCGTCACCTTAATTATATAACCAAGAGTTCCCCTCATTCGATAGGATGATAACCATGTGTAAGTCACAACATGTCCTCGAGAATGTGGACATTTATTCCCAGCCACTAGGATATGTAGGAAGCCTCCTTGAAGGAACAATCCCATCACCCATTCCCTATCATGGCCTTTCCATAGAGCCATTGTGTATCAGGGAATATCATTCCATAACCCGATGGTTCTACTTCCTTTGGGACTCCCAACTCATGTGTTTTATTCTTGAATGCTTCCTCCTCATTTTTCTCATCACATCACCGATATACATGGACATTGATTCCCAACCACTGGGATATGTTAGATGAATCCATGAGGTTCAATCCCAACACCACCTTCATCTTCACATTGATTCCATCCCATTCATCTATTACACTTCATTACATATCCATTATCCATCCTGATTATACTCAGGCAACCACATTATGCTGATCTCATGCCATCCATCTAGGTATGTATCCATTCCTAAGCCTCATCTCTACAATTGCTATTTATAGTTGTACCTGGGATAATAAACATTCATAATCCCCAATATTTATTCAAATTTCAGTCATGTTTGTACACCCGGATTCATCACCACATTAGATCTATGGGTGTTTTGATCCTTATATTCCACAAAGGGTGTGTAGGAAGCCTCTATGAGATTCAGTCCCAACTAATGGTAAACATTGGTGTAACTTTTATAGGGACCCACCTTCTCAAATCTGGCCTTTGTGGTGTTTTTAACTGACCTCAATGTGTGAAACCTTCCCTTTTTTGGACATGCAATCCTAGGTTCGTGCTCATTGGGCGTCATGATCCCCACATTCGGTAAAACATCCAATTAATTCTTTCTAGTGTTGTATCCATGTGATCCATTATTTTCAATGTTTTTATCAATTTGATCCATCTCTGTGGGACATTAATCTCATCACATATCCTGTGTGAACATGAGAAGCCTAGGATAACCGTATATACATGAATCTAGAAATATATTACACACATTTTATGTGGGATAAATTGAAATTTCTTGAAATATTTAATCCCTCTAATAAGAGATAATTATGGTGTACCTAGGATCCAGTGTCTATACAAGCCTAAAAGGCCGAGTGCAACAACTTCCCTGACTGAAGGTTTCTTCCCTGACTTGACCCCTTGGAATATCCTGATGGAAGAAACGTAATTAACTGGAATCCACGAAGATATGGCACTGAGAAGGGTGCATAGAATGGCATATTAATGTTTGAGGGATGCCCATAGAATGAGATAAATTTCAAGGATGAATCCGTGGATGGAAAGTCTGACATCCACTCATATCATTTTAGTCAAGAAGAAAACATCGCTGAAGAAGGGATATATGCCAGCCACCTTGGGATTCTGGGATAACAGGGCCACAATAATGTGTCTCTGGGATGATGTGTGCATCGACCATTGAAATGAGCCTTACTACACACCTGGTATAACAACATTGAAAATGTATGTCGGCCCTAACTCTTGTGTAACTCAGTACACAACAATAGGCCTTACTGTGCTCTTCGTTTGACACACTTGAGTGATATTCAATAGATAATTAAAAATCTCTTAACAAACCAAAATGAATAACTTAATAGATAATTACAATGAATGTCCTAGGTAGAACATGAATTGTATTAGATTGAAAATAACATGTTTTGATTTATAAATCCTAAAAATTATTATTTAGTTTTCCAAGATGACAATTGTTGACCATAAAATTGTTTTTGGTTTTATGAAAATCTAATATCTAAAGGTAAAATCATAGACCAATAAAGGACCTATGTTGAAATAAATAGATAAAATATTTACAAATTGGGGTTGTATTGAAAACAATGCCTAAAAACATTGATTATCTAAATTTGAAGGATTTGTAGAATATTTTTTGAATTAATTATTAATATTTTAGAAAAGAGAAAACTATATCTTGGGTGACAACCCACTATGTACGAAAAGGCCAAAGGACATGAACCAATTACTTAAGGACGATAAGGGTTTAATTCCAACAACTGACCTATGAAATTCTCTAGTTAATATCTATTAACTTTTGTATAATAATTTTATTAATAAATATTAATGATCAATATATAGTGTTAATTTTGGGGGTTAGAGATTTAGGTATCAACCATATAGGATTTAGATAATTATAAAAGTCAAATGGAATGACTTGTAACTAATTTATGGGGAATATGAATAATTAAATGTATATATTCATGCTTTAGGAATTAAAGATAATTTTTTTGATTTAAATTTATTGAAGTAATGATTGAATTTTTAATGACTCAAGCACAAAATAATGATGAAAATTGTGTTTATATAAATATTTCATGTAAGTATATTTCTTTATATCCTTAGGAATTAAATTAATTACTCAACATTAGTAAAATTATCAAGAAATAAAAAAAATTCAAATACATTATTTTTGTTGAACTGGTGGTATTTTCAATCGAAATAGATTTATGACCATGAGAACAACATTTTATATTTAATATTTCACTAGTTTATAATTTATGACCTAAATAACTCCATATAAATATTTATACATTTCCTGTGACTTCATTTTGACATAATCCACTAATTATCTATATTGTAGAAAACTAGATATATGTTTATCCATGTGACATCTAAACTTGAAATTCTCTCTTTTCATGATGAATTTTCATGATGTCAAATCATGATGTGGGATATAAACATATAAAAAATATATCAATCTATAAAAAATATTAATTTAATATTTAAAGGTCGCAGTATCTTTATGGTGGAGAGATTTTAAACCTTTGAGATTTAAATGTAAAAACATTGTATTTGAAATATTGTATGACACAAAAAACGAAGTTCATAAGTGAACATAATATCATAATATTTTAAAATATATTTATTATTTAAAATAAATTATATAAATTTTTTATATTTCAATGAACTCAATACGGAGTTCGAATGTGTCACAAGCAGTAATGACCTTCTTCAATGACTTGCATTGTATGTAAAACCAATTATTACTGAAGAACAAAAAATTTAAAAAATATTATTATTCAATATAATAATTTATAAACCATCAATTAATTTAGTGGTTATGAGTAGGATTGACTAAAATTTTAAAATTTATGGTTTAATTCTTTGGTTTTCAATTACATTGAAATGAATATATATGTTGGTTTAATATAATGGAAATATTTTAATGCACCTAAAGGAATGCTGTATTTATAAATTTAATTTAATGGAATTACAAAGTGTTATTAATGAAATATAAATGTTTTATATTAATTTCAATATTTTCAACAATCATTAAATAGATGTTATAGAAAAAATATAAGAACAAACCAAATATTAGTTATAAAAAGCTATATTTCTCAAATGGTAGTTTTATCAACTTTAAATGGAGAAAATATATTAAATTAATTTTCTAGAACATTTATAAATAATATAAGTAAAAATAAACATTATTTTAAAATGTTAAACATGATAATTATGATTGGTTTATTTTTTTTATAATTTTTTGAAGGTTCATTTACTGATGAATAGTTTATAGGAATGAATTTTAAATCAAAACTACTTTTTCATATAATTTATTTATAAGGATAAATTATTTTGTGGAATATTTATAAATATAATTTTATAAATTATATATTAATTAAATCAATTTATGTAATTTTAAACAATTTCACTTCAAAATTGGATATAAAAACATAAAAATCATTGAAAATATTTACTTTAAAAACCTTTTTAATTACCCCATCTCCAGGATTAAATATAAATTTATTTATCCCAAATATATTATTGGAATTTAAAAAAAATGGATTAAATATTTGTATTCAGAATAATTTATAACTTTTACTTTGTTTAATATACATTTTTACAAAAAATACTAGTGAATGTAATGAAATATAATTGCAGTGATTGAGAGAAAAAATCTGTTAACATGGGACAAATTCGTGAATTAAAGGGAATAAATATGGAATAAAACTATAAAAAATAAATTTAATAGACATATTTAGACTCTATAATTTCTTTTATCTTATTGGTTTCTAATATAGTATCAAATTTTCATTGTAAATACATTGGTCAGATTCGATTTTAAAAAATTTACAAGAATGCCACTCCTCCTCCACTATAATAAAACACTGACCCCTCCAACTCACTCACAAATATAATACATTTTACTCTAATGATATGCTCATATAATATCCAAAAATACATACGATCATCCAATTATCATCACATTGTGAATAAAAAAACCATGGAAGGCTTTTTTTTCACCCAAAGGAGTTATCTGATTAAGAGGTATCATTTTCAAATGATCACTTTTCACTCATTTACATCTATTCCCATTAAATTATTTGTATATAATGAATATATAATAATATAAATTTACCCAATATACTTATAAATTTTTATTATATAGTTTCATGATAATGTTTCACATAAACATTTTTCATGTAGGTAACGAACATATCAGTTGTGTGTACGACACAATACAACCTCACAAAACAATGGAATTCATTTATACATTCCCACCTATCTGGATTTGGAATTATGATAGAAACAAAGTATATATATGGTATATATGACATTTATAATGAAATTGTACAAATTTAATTTTTATATAACACATAACTCTATGCTTTCAATTTTGAGGGAATATGATATCATTAGTTGTTGTCATGCGGACTATCGCCTCCTCGAAGCGATATTATCCGTTCATGATATACATGGAATGTATAAAGGATGGTTTTAAAAAACAATGTAAAATATTTGAAATATATATGATAATTGAATTATAATATACATATATATAATTTACTTTTAATTCATTGAAATTCAAAAATAAATTGAAAGTTGTATTCATAATCACCTACGACCTACTTTCTTCCTGAACTATTCCTTTCATTTCCTATTCCCAAATATTATGGATTATTATAAATACATATATAATTATAATATATTATATTTAAATCATGTTTTACATTATGTAGATGATTTAATATTTATTTAATTAATATGAACTCCAAGTAACAAGTCAAAATGTACTCGAGAACTAGGCAATTTACATTCAAAAGAGTGGAGATAATGAAATATTGAAAAAATGGGTAACAAAATATCATAGGAAGATAAAATATGATATTATTAATATGATTATGGATTTTGAATATGGTAGGTAATATTTTTAAAAACCTTATACAAGATGTTAAATGACATTCAACTAAATGGAAACAAAACATAATAGATTCGGGTATCAATTTTCATTCTATGAGGCATACATCATTTTCACTAATTACTTATTTTCTGTGGTGTAGATACTAAACCAATTGATATATTATAACATTATTTATTTCATATTTATGGTATTTAATGCTTCATTTTAATTTAACTCTTCTATAGGGATTATTATTCAAAAGTCACTATGTAGTAAGGGCCTTTATCTCAATTTTCATTCCTTGAGACATACTATATTGTTGTGAACCTAATTTCATACATATGGTGTAAATAATTAAAATTTTGCATGAAATATCATGAATCATTAATTATTTATGATATTTAATGTTTCAATTTCGTTTATTTCATCTAATGAGATTTGAATTAATCCTTATTAATTGGAAAATAATTTAATAAACCCATTTATTTTCATTGGGTCATATTAATTTATCATTATTGTTAATATTATATGATTATGTGTGTGATAAATATTTTACATTATATTCTTTAATTTTTATTTTTATGTAGATTTATGATGGGACAAAATAATCCGTTTAGTGATTTATTATCACATCAATGTTATCGTCTTTTCATGGGTTTACATCATAATCACATTTTTATCAAAAATGTTTACACAAGAATTTTGATAAAATGAAATTATTAAATAATTATCAAAAAATCATTTAGTTTTCATCTCATATGGTTATTTATGATATTTTCAAATAAATAGTATCATTGTTACACTCATCGGTACTCAAAATATTTCATAAAACATTTTTAATAAACCCCCAATATTATTTATCTTTTTAGATGGAGAACATGTTTTCGTCTAAAAACCCTATATTCTAATGTGTTTTTCAAAAATATTATTAACCACCTAAAAAAGATTAATCGAAGATATTTTACCTCTTTTTATCTTACATATTTAATTAAATGAAAATTATACTCTATTTTCGAACAATGAATTTTTCTACCATTATTATCATGAAGAAAGATGGTTCTTCTTACCTAGATTGACATATACAAATTTAATCACCATAAAATCACATAAGATTCAGTTTCATGATTAAAATGATGTTTTATAAAAACATCAAAAAAAATATTGAATGTAAATTATATTAATTTTTTTTAAAATAGAAAACATATTTTCCTCAAGAATGTATATGAAAGTTATTTTCATCGTATTTTATATTACTCAATTGAAAGAACACAATATTTTTACTAAAAAATGGATATGTTTTATCAATTCCATACTTATTATTTCTTTACACAATTTATGATTGATTTTAATAAGGACTGTATTCACATTCACATCCAAAAATCCTTTCTTTTTCCCCATGAAATATTCTATTTCGTATGATCATTATGAATTGAATTTCTCTTAATTAGGAATATAATTTTTTTATTGATATTTTTTTCCCAGAATTTTTATAATATTTCAATAATATTTGTACTTTTAGAATTGTTTGATTATCACAGGAATTTTAGATAAATAGTTATTCATTATTTAATCATATATTTGGTAGTAAATGTGGTTTATTAAATAAATTGATTACTCAATCTGAGGAATTATTTATACATGTATGGATGAGTGGGACACATAAAACATATTTCCTCTAGATCCATTGACATGATCTCTTGGGAAAAATTAGTTTCTCTAATTAAATAGGATTCTGTCTATAGTTCAAAACTGCCTATGTGATAGATCATGAAAGTAGAGGTTTTAATGTTCCTAGGATATGATATCAAATAATTAATCACTTCCATTATTTGGAATTAATATTTATAATCCATGGGAGTTTCAATATGAAAAAAACTGATGAATTTTATTATCAGCATATTGATTTAATGGAATATGCTCTCAGTTTCTCACCATTCAATATTTAGTATTCTCAATGATTCATTGTTTCTTTATATGTAAGTTACCCTCACTAATAATTTTATATCACCCATGTTTTTTTAATTCCCTAATATTCCTTGTAGTGTACTAATAAATATTTTCAAGGATAATAAAAATGGAATAAATTTAGTATCCAAGAAATATTAGGTTTTCATTAGTTTATTTATTTGTAAAACAAGACTTCTGTATGTATTTGGTTTACCAAGATAACTAAATAGTTAAGTCCATTTGTAGGTGATGTACTTGTATCCTACTCCAATTTGATGATATAAAGGCATTATATCCCGGCCTTCTAGGGTCAGGTAGCTACATAAATTGAGTAAGCGATCTCTATGTCTCCTTTTTTATTCAAGCACTTATTTTCCTTCATGCCTTATAGTTTCCATTTTTTGGTTGTTTGGGAATGATTTTATACAACCCTATTATAATACATTGATCTTCGTGTGATAAGATACCTCATTTAGTCTCATTAATCCTTCCCATGAACCATTATGTACACATGTTACCATGTTGCAGTTCAGTTAGGGATCCTATCTTTCTCTAATTTACTCTTTTGTCTTTATTATTGTATACATTCTATTTACAGTTTTGAATGTTGTATATGTTTTTGTGTGTATCTATTACTGCTAATATGATGTTCAAATGATGAGGAAAACTTTTGATCTCATCAACCAATTTTAGGAATATTTATGTGATTCTATGATGTTTCCAAAATTTAAATATGATTTTCAATGACAAACAATTGTGTATTGAATAGGAAGACCAATTTCATGTCAACGGTTCATACCATTATGAACCAATAATTATTTGAATGGGTTGTTTCATTTATTTATTCCATAATCCATTATCAGGGAATTAAATTTGATGAAAAATTATTCCATTTTTTAAGATTTATATGGCACACATAACCATGAGAATGAATTGAATGTGATAAGTGGACCCATTTCCACGATTCCATTTTGTTATAATGTTATATCATGATTAATTATTAATTTTCATGATTATCACCAATTATATACCCCAATGGTATTATATTTTTATTACATGTGTTACTAACTTCTTGTTATTTCATGTTGAATCACTTACATGGATTTATATCGGACAACATTCATAAGTACATCCCCTATTTATCAGAATAATATTTACGTATGAGCATGATAATTAATTTCCAACATTGGAAATGTATTATATATCATAAATTGCATTGTAATGTACTTAATTCCCAAATAAAATAGACTACATTATCATTGAGGTTTTATTATGATATTTTTTTGTAGTAAATCTTAAAATAAAATTGTAATAAATAGAATGGTTGTTATGGTTATCATGTGGATGTTTACCTTATTGTTTTTGATATGGTACCCTATTGAGGATTATTAGGGATTTATCCTCATTTGTGAGGAATCTTTAAAGTATACTTCTCTAATTGAGTTATTATTTTTTTGGTTTTGGGATTCTTTACAATGACTAAAACGGTTGAGATCCTATGGTGTCATGATTATAAAGATCTACCTCGTGGGGTCCTTGTTTGAATGTACCCTTTTCATTTCTCCCATAGTTTGATTTTAAATTCTCTAAGAATAATCATTGGTTGATTGGTATCTAATTTAATTTCCTAGATCCATGTAGTCTAACACTTTATGAGTTTCCATTTCTAGTGGACCTTTCCGGTGGTTTGTAATTAGTCTACATGTGTTTTATTGTGAAATAATTGGAGCATGTAGATTACATGACGTTTATGTGAGGTTCATGAAATATGTAGAGATTGTTTATGAAATTTAATTAATAGGTTTAAAATATAAAAATAATAATTCATTTTTAATTTTAAACCGAACACCATGTATCAAACAACATGAAAGGGGATTACCCATCATCTAAATCCACAATGTGTTATATCATTAAATATTTCCAGTTTCCTAGGTTTTTCAATCCCTATTTCTATGAACTTCAATATTCCTAATCTAGGAAATCAATAACTCTCATTCATACTTATTAGATATTCCTACAATGGTGATCAAGCCATATCTTTTTTTCATTGATCTATGTTGATCTGTGGTGATCAATGTGGGTTATTCAATAATATTCTAGTGGTTTCTATTGATTTTTTCTTGTTTCCTCCAGTATTTTTTCACAAAGTTATAGTGCTTGGTATACCATGTTTCTAATGGATTTTCTCTTTATTTTGGTTTACAAATTTTTTCCTCATAATATCTTGATTGATGCAGTTGTTGTACGAGAGGTGATCAAGATTCTATAACATGATACTTTCTTATGTGAATAACATTGACACCATAGTGGTATGAGATTCATTTCTTCTCTTCTATTTATGTGTAATAGTACAATGGTCATGTATTAAAACTTTATATGGAATTAAAATTAACCTATTATCTATTGAATCTTATTAACTAATTTTGATTGTGATTTCACATTAGCGATGTGATTTATTGTACCATTTTTACACTGCGTCATGATTTTATAGACATTTTGATATATATATATATATATGAAATTATTTTTATAATGTTTTTCAATATGTAAATTGGAAAATTACACAAATAAGTAATTATTTGATAAATAATTGTCATTAAAATAATGATTAATTTTACGTGAATTGGTTCTTAAATTAATTTTATGTCAATCAAGTTGATGTAAATGAAAATATTTAATTAGTTATTACATTAAATGTTATTAGTAGAAATGATAAAATTGTTTTATGGACTTGAATCATGGTAATCCTTATTGACAACAATTGAATATACATGATAAATTAGAATGTTACTTCTTAATGTTTATTGAAAAGAGAATAAATATTAAGATATATTTTAATTTTATAGGCTATTATAGCTGGATTACTAATGTATCTCATAGATCAAGAATCTTAATAGATGAATAAAATAGTTCAAGATGGAATAAGATTTAAAATGTCTCAAAATATTTTTTCTAGGGCATGAGATTCCCTATTTTCATGAGATTTACTAGCGATTTATTTTTGAGACGTGAGAGAGTTTTTGCATGATTAGGATGACATCATTGTTTTTATGGATCATTTTTTCTAATACATTTTTCCTTCTGTCTACTTTATTATTTGATCTAGAGACATGAATTTTGATATGATCTGGATATATATGAGTATGGAGTTCCGATATGTGATATGGTTTCGAATGTCCTATAGGTGTTGTTATCCTAAGATAGATATATTAATATGTGTTCAGGGTGGCCAATATGATGTTATAGAAGATGAATCTAATGAATTTTACATGTTTGGGTATATATATTCGAGTCCCTATGATGGATGAAAAGGTGATGGAATGGGCTACATATGGGATTAGCTCTTGATGTGATGTTGATAGATGGTGTGCTTTCTTGAATCTTTTAAATAGTTAATGGTTGGTTGGATTGTTTTGTCTATATTATTTTCCCCAATCCATGTGGCTACTATAGGTGATTAGTTTCATGTTTCCACTTATTTCTCATTTAGGATTGTTATCCCAGAGTACATGGATATTAATGGTTTCAAATAATTAATAATTAATTTTTTAATCAATGGGTTTGGTTGATGATGGAATCTAATGCTTAAAATATGTTAATCTTGATAAATCAAGTCCTTTGATTGGAAATAGGATTAGAGGGCATGTACTTTTATCTGATGATGAAATGTAATGAAATGAAATGTAATTTAGAACAATGTTAATGGTAAATAATAATATTATAATTTAGTTAATGTAATTTTAATTTCATAATGGAACATATTTATTAATACAGATCATTTATATTCTTATGTTCTAATAGGATATCTGGTCATTGGAATTATATTTGGAAGTCAGAGCAATGTTAGTTGTTATTGAGTCTATGAATAGGTCGAATCCATAGTGTGGGTTTTAAATTTATTATATCTTGTTTATTTTTTGTTTCTATATTATTCCCCACACAAAAAATTTAGTTAAAATGACAAACTTTGGACATTGGGATGGAGTTTTCAAGAATATCCTAGTTGGAAGATGGATGGATAACTACCCCTATGGCCCCACTCAATTCTATTGGTATTTAATTTTGTTGGTATACATGATAGTTAGCTTCCCCAAAATTTTGTTTAGAGGTTTATGATATGTTTTGTATATTAGACTCACATTAGTTACATGATAAAATATGAATAGTATGATTATTGGAATGAATTGTATAGACTATGATAGATTGTGGTACTTAGTCATTTTATGGATTATAATGGAATGAGATATAATTACTAATTTTTTATATATGTCATAAATTCTATTTTTGTTCCCAGAAATAACAAGGAAACTCTTTTTATGACATGGGATGGTTTGGTTAAGTGACACACTATGTGCATGTTGGGATTCCTTTCCCCAGTGTCTTCAGGCTAGACTACATTTGGAGTGAGATGATTTAGATGTGCGATGATGCGAATGTGATGAAAACTATTGGTGAAGTAGTATAGTGGTACCCTTCATGATTTATTATTATCATATATGATATATTTTATGCAATAATTTTTGAGAAATAGCCAATAGGTGTTTGGTAAAATAGTATAGATGTTTATTTGACCAGTTAGTATCATTATTGGTCATTGTAATTTAGGTTGATTTCGTTATCTTTTGCATGAGAGGAACTGGGGATGATCCTATTAGGTATATTATTATACTCATAGTATGTTTATATTTTTTAGGTTATCCATATTTGGATGGTGATTGAGTTGGCAATTAGTAACTTAGGGTTTCTGAGGATGAATTAGGGCTTTATAGTCATTTTCGTCATTAAATTTTTGATAATTGTAGTTTCCCCTATTTATTTAGTACTATATGAAATTAGGTTTTAGGGATTGGTTTTTATTTGTATATATATAAGAGTAGGTTTTCATTGTTTTATCATAATCATCTCTCAATTCCACAAATTTATCATACTGCATAATGCCTCCCATTTTAATGTTACCTATACTCTCATTGCTAATCAGCATTCGGGGGCCTACTAGAGAGAGGACTAGGGTTGTAACCATCATTGTAAACTCATTGTGGTGTCATATTGGGGAATTTATTATAACACAAATTATCTAATGAAATAATCCACATTCATTATGAGGAGGTATTATAATCATGTAATTTTATTTATGGAATAAGGAAAGTAAAAACATCATGATTGTTTTATTTTTTGAAAATAGATGTTTATTGATTATATATTATAGTAAATTATTTATTATATTGTAATTTATTTTTCCCAATTTTTAAATTCATTAGTCTTAAATATGTGACAACTGATTCCATGAATTAAATACCCCTAGATGGATGAGAAGGGATTATGAGGAAAATTATAAGGATATTCTTTGTTCGCCTACGCATTTGTTATTATTTTCTTAATATGAGAAAATTATGTTAAAACTATGACACAATAGAAATATGTCCATGATGGTAATATCAAAATGTATTAGTTTTAAATACTGATGGAATGATTAATATTTCATACAATTTACATTTAATAACTCTAGAATTATTTGTTATTAAGAATGTTGTTATTTTTAATTCAATGTAAAACACAGAATTATCTAAAGAATATATTATCAGTTATATAGATTTATTTATTTTATTTTTTCATTCTAAGTAACTCATGATATTTTTATTAAAGGATTGTTTATGATATATGGCACACCTTACAGAGTGTTTGAGCTAACCCATCGTATGATTCTATTTTCCCTGGTTATGGAAAAGAGTAATCCGTAAGATAGATTATAAGGATATCAAGTGAAAATAATTTTAATGACATTTAAGATATATTATAGAACAAAAAATTATTGGTATAGTCTTAAAATTATAAATTGGGTGTAATAGATATAGGGTTTTGTTAGTTAAAATCATTCCATAACTCTCTAAATCTCTTAACCTCAATGTTCATTGGTGTGCAGGTGACAAAATATTATTCATTTATATTTTAATATTGAATGGTAATTTATGTGTTCATTCAGTATATATCAAATTCAAAATAAGGAATAATATATTTATTCATTCGAGACACTTGACGTATATGTCTGGAGAATTACATAATTCTTGGTATATTGTAGGTTTCAATTAATGCCATAGTATTGTAAGAGTATGTAAAATAAAATCTTTCAAGCGATTAATTTTCTAGGTATGTTGAGTTTTTTTATTAGATAAAACATGGGTAATGAAACTTCTAATTGTAATACTATATAACATATTAACTAAATTATAATTAAAAATAAAATTTAACCAATATTTACATATAAGATAATATGTATATGTTTCTTATAGTATATATGGTTCCCCCATGATCATCCAATGATCAAAAATTAATTTTTTCTGATATACCATTGATGTAGTAGTACAAAATGTATAATCATTTACATAAAAATATTATGCTTTTATGTTATATAGTAGTTTTTAAAATGGATTCCCACAACATTTCAAAATTATTATTTATAGACTAATAGGTCAATGGTATACAAGTTAGCATTATGACAACAATGACAAACAAAATATTTAATGTTATGGAATTAACTCCGATTAAAATTAATTACCATTTTATGAATAAAATAGTGTTAGATTGGGGTTAAATAGATCTTTTAATGAATAAAAAATATTATTATCACATAATAACCAATTGAGGATATTATTGAATACGATAATAGTGTAATGCAGTGTAATATTTAATCATAAAATGTCCTAGAAATATATTTAATAACATAATACATTTTTTATAGTCATTTGGATCAAATGACCCTAAAAATAAATTTCATATTGTATACTCATTTACAAGAAGTTTACTAACTATATTATAACCTCACATGTTAAATGATCAAAAACATTTAAAAATTACTTCTTTTACTAACCTATACATAAAACCTAGAAATTATTTATTTATTTAGACCATGTAAAAACCACAAAACATTACTTTTGATTTGGGGTCACATCCATAGGATGCCCCTTTTGGTCAAGATGTAGAATAAAGAGCATTTCATTATTATAAATTAAAATATATCATAATACCATTACAATGAAAATAGATCCTACTAATAAAAATAATTTAATTTAAAAGTGCAGTAAAATGAAAAAAAATGGGTGTCGTAAATGAAAATTTGATCAAAATTAATGATTAAAACAATAATGGAGCAAATAACATGGTTATGTTTTGATTATATTAGATAATAAATGATGAATTCTGAATGTTTCAAAAAAACAATTTATCTTTAATATTATCTTCTTCAATAATAATCTAAAAATGTATCTTATATTCTCTTTGTTGTTTGAATGGCCCATATATTGTGTTTTATTCAATTTCTCATTATCATGAACTAATTGCCTATGAATTTTCATTAAATGAAAATCTATTTTTCCCATAGTTGTTTCTTTAATATAATTCAATAGAGGTCACATTGAGAAAAATTAAAAATGGGGAATAATATGATTTACCTATTAAGGAAATAACATGGAATTAATCCATATGTAGAAAATTCAAAAATAATTTGAATATTTATATTATATTTCATAAATTTTTAACATTTTTAATTTATTAATACCTAATAATTTAATCGTGTAAAATAGAAACAAAAAATATACTATAAAAAGTATAAAAATTTAATAAAAATGGTAAATTAAATAATATGTATGACTAATTATTTTTTATTATGTTTCCCTATATATGGGATATTATTTTTCATTAATTGTGGTTTCACTTTAGAGTAAGTTCTATCATCCTCCTATGTTTGTATCATTCTATTTTATCAAAAGTGTAATTGAAAAAATATGGAATTTTGACTTTTTGATGTAAATTATAACTACATGCCTTAATAAAAAAACTCTATAACATATGTATAATACTCTAAAATATTAACCTATTTTGAAATCATTGAAAAATGGTGAATTCGAACAAGAAAAATAATACTCATTCTATATTTATTATTTTACATGGGTAATTTTTTAAATGAAATCTCATTATAATATTATATGGAATAAATACAAAAAATATTTTTGAATAGAGACTGTTATGATTTTTTATTGACCAGCGTGGAGATTTTAGGATAAGTTATGAATGGAGGCACATTGGTATACAAAACAATGGATGTGTTTTTTTTGTAATTTTATGTAACATCGATGTTTTTAATAGAGTCTTGGACAGAAATAGGGGGATTTCAATAATTAATAAATTATAATAGGCCAACCACAAATAAAATTATGTTATGTTTTATTGCAGGTTCAACCTGGATAATTTTTTTAAAAGTATCTAATATATAGTGGTGATGTAATGTTTCTATGAATTGTATATTTGATCATAGAAATAACTGTAATGCTTCAAATACATCATATGTGAAGAATAATTTTGAATGTAGAGTTGAACATATAGCTTACCTATAAGGTTAATCTTTATGCATCAAATTATTTACTCTATGGTGTGGAAATTAGTTCCAATAATTTTTGAATCAAATGGTTTTAAAAAATTCAGGTGAATATGAGAATTCATTACTCTATTATATGGAAAAGAATATAAAGGTAGATAATGGTTGTTTATATATTTCCCCTCCAATGGATCATCATGACATCTAACATTAGGACTGTAGAATCTATACATCATGTGTAATCGGACCAGTTATGTGAAATAAGTGATATGATGTATACAGTAGTTAGTTCATTAGTGATATTTTCTATATCATATATACCATGTAAAAGAATGGGGATTCCATACATCATAAAATGATTCCTTACTAAGAATTTCTCAATTATATGCCCCATATCTCTATATTTCATCATCCATGATTTCACATCATTTAATTGAAACTCTTATCATTATAATCGTATTACAAATTATACCTCTTTGTGTCCCATTATTGTAGGGAACCCATAGTAATTGTGGGTGAATTTATTTTCCTCCTTATTTATGAATATGACCATACAAAACCTCATAAAAAAAGATAGTTCAAAGGATGGAGGTCTATATATGTCACCATGAACCCCACCCATTCCATAGTGGAAACCGTCTAGTATTAGGTGGTTAAGGTAGAACTACTATGATATTTTATAGTCATATAAATGTGAAAAATAATATTTAAGAGTAAAAAAATATACTATAAATATAAACCAATGATGTATGGAAAATAAATAACATGAATAAATAAATAAAAAATACAGAAGAATGTTATCATAAGTACTCCTAGCCATACATATCATCCAACAATATATACTTCCCACTATTTCAGTCACATATAAAATATAAACAAAATAATTAAATAAATTGAGGCTATATTTCCAATCATCATCCTCAACTAATCCTTATTTATGTTATATTTCATGATTTCCCACTATAGTAATCTACACTGGGCCTCTTCCATACTATAATAGGATGTTAGGGAAGTCTACGTGAGTTCCCATGATCCCTGGAAAACTAGGAAATGTTTAAGAAGAACACGTTTGGGAACCACCAATGTGGTCCCTTCTATAACCATTAAATATTAACTAGACATGTGATATTCCTATAAAATAAATATTAATTTATTTTTGAATCATAAATAGAAATCCAACATGGATACACGGGTCCTACAAAACACTTGAGACATAAAAACACGATCTCTTCTTGTTCCAGTGTTCTTCTAAGAACATAATGTTAATCTTCCAACCATTATCATGAATACAAGTGATATAATGTACTATGATAATGTAAATTAATTACCGTCATTATTAATAGAATATTCCTTTTATCAAGACCAAGAAAATATAAATTAAATTTTTAGGCCCTTCAACAAGGTTTCATCCTTCATCTGTAGTTATAATTATCAAATACATTCCAATCCAAATAGTAAAATATATAAATATAAAATTATTTTCATTGAAATTCATCAATGATATAAAAAAGAATCAATGAAACAAGTAGAATTAATTCTAAGTTGATATCATAATGAATCCATTGAGTGTGTTGAATGGATTCCAAAGAAATAATATTTAATAATTATATATATAATGAGTGTATACAAGGAATAACATGTATTTCAATACCTATCCATTGTCAATGCATAAAAATTCATCACATGAGCCTCATCCAAGTTGGTGAGGTATCCTTAAGTGCATCCAAGAGACCCAGGTTCAAAACCAGGTAGAGGCATATTTTCAAGGGGTACTTTAGAAGTACTGTAACATATACTCTAGCATGTACTATAGTAGGACTACAATAGAATTGTACCATGTGTTGGTATTGTAGCAGAACTGTACACTGTGTCGGTACGGTAGCAGGGCTGTACACTGTGTGGGTACTGTAGTAGACACTGTAGAAGTTTCATTAGCAGGTAATGTTCGGTACTGTTGTAGATTGAACTATTCACCTTGCGCCACCAGTTTGGTCTTGGAGACCTTAAGGAATTCCGGCCGCCAAGCCCTTCGGGTCATTATGAATTTTGGGCCACCTTTAAGGCCATTGGTCCACCTCAAGGGCTTTGGGCCACATGCAGTTGCCCAAGGTATTCATTACAAAAAATGAGTAGCCGTAGAAGAAGATTCAGAGCAGGTAAACTCAAAATATCAGAGCTAAATGGATTTGTCAGAATGAGAGCGTATGGATATACCATCGAGACCCACCTGTGCTTGCACAGGAGGCCTAGATAGATGGCCATGCGATGGTGGAGAGCTACTATCACAATGATGATGCTAGGGAGGGGCAGTTCCTTGTAGATAGTCTGGTGAATTATCAAAGTCTTTCGGGTCATGTAATCTCATAAGTCTATGGGCCATGTAATCTCTGACCCTACGATCCTTGTAAGGGTTCCCCCTCATCCCATGAAAGGGGGGTTATCAAAAATCAATATAAATGATTGACTTCAATCCATTAGGGTGTAATGAATCAAAATTCAATAATACTATCTCATAGAACAACATCATCTTTAGTATTATAAAATTGATAAGAGTTCTACTATGACACCATGGACAATTTAAACCCATTTCTCATATGAATCTTATCTCGGATCAATAACTCACTATGGAACCAACTTAAGTCCCCTAGGCCTCGTCATGGTTTAAACATCTTATTTAGTAATACAGATGATGAATTTATCATGGAAAAATTATAATTCTTTTCAAAATTCACATGTTATCTCCTTCCCATCTACTCACTCATCCTAAATAAATACAAAGGGAATTCAAAACAAGGAACAAAATTCTCAAAGGTTGAGGTTTATTTTAAATATGCCCACGAATCTACATGAATGGATATAAGGTATCTCATGGTCTTCTCTTGTCCTACTCAGGCCAGACAAACCAATCCAACACTCTCTTCCATTCATAAGTCCATAGGGTAATAAATCACTAGGTTAGTTGTGTCAAACTCATGATATTTTAATTAATTAACAAACTTCATGTCATTTTTTATCTCATGGTATTCAAAAAAAAATTCATCAGGATATGGTGTTTAGTACATCATTTCAGTACACAAGAATCAACTATGGACTGTTAAACATTATTCAATTTAGTGGAATTTTATGTTAAATTAACAGCTTCCATTTAAATTTTTTTTCACCCATCAATGGAGAGACCACCTATCACATCCCATATATATAAAGGATTTTTACATAAGGGTATATACAATGGACCACCATCCTCAATTGGATGTTATACATTTTCTTCACAACATGAACATGCTCACTATGCCTATCGAAGTATAATAACAAAATTCAAAATCAAATGAATCTATACCTCATTTCCAAACTAACCACCATAAATAAGTATAAACATTTATAATTTATTCAAAAAATTTATAAATATTTAATTATTTTAGTTGAACTATAAATATTTTCCAAAATACCGATTGGGTGTCTGAATCTTGTCAAAATCAAAGCCATCCAACCACAGAAAGCCCAGGTGACACACCTAAAACTTTATTTAATTAAATATAAATCAATAAATATATATTTAATATTACATTACATTAAATTTTTGCTCAAATAATTATATTAATGATAATGTTTAATACCTCCATCCAAACAATGTACAATGGAATGTATATACTATCTTCGACCACCCTATATATATTATTCAGAATAATCACAATTGTTATCAATCAATATTTGTCTTGTTCGAGTGGAATTGGAATGAAAATTAAACAAAAAAGAAATGAAAAGGATAAAAAACAATGTAATGAAATAAAATAAAATAATTAAGGGAGATTCACACCTTGAATGCCACAATATAACACCTATAATCATCCAAATTAGAGATTATTTAATGGTGGATGTGTCAAAGATATATTTCAGTACATGTGCATGTTGTACATCACAATCTAATTAGTTAAGTGATCTTAAATAATAAATTTTTGTATAATATGATTCATGTTTTTCTTGTGTATTTTTTATTCTATTGTTATTAATTACATGATGTTGAACTGTCGTATGGTGTGTAAAAATGGAGAGTAAAATACATATTATAATGTTTGATGGATATAAATTACCAAGTTAATAAGTTGTAGGAGGATGAACTTCTACATCCTGTAGAGACCCATTATAATGCAATTTCAAGAAAGAAATCTTTTGGTAGTTGTAGGTAAGCCATTTTGATACTTGGTCGAGGATATCAAATATCATGTGGAAGTGTTAAAAATCCCACCATAGTGAATTAATAATGTTACAAGAATATATTTATATTATCCGATATCAATGGTGATATGACAGACCACTCGATCATTATAAAATGCTTTAAATTGAGGAAAATATAGGTTTATTATTTTATAATTGATGTTTTCTCAAAATTAAAAATTCTTTGATATCGAATTCTATTGGATTCTTTATCCATATTTAATTAACCATATGTATAAAATATTCCTCATACATCCAAAAATAAGGATAAATGATTACATTATCTATGGTAAGTGAGAAAAATGGTCATATTCTCAATGTTAAGTTGTCATTTATTTTCATTAAGATTAAATGAATTTTTTTCAACACACTCAATCATTGTACCCATCATTATCATTATTCTTGAGTTTTTTACTTTTTCATATATCCCATTAGATCGTTCTATCACTATATTTTGTATCCTCCCATTCTCATAATATTTATACATAATATCTTTTATTGAAAATTGATAAGTATTTATAATTGGTATTCCACGAAGTAAAACTGTCATGTCTAAAACATTTTCTCATAATTAATTTATTATTTCTCCATTCAATATCCAAGTCATTTTTTGTTGCTTCTTGATTTATATAAAAAATGATTTCTGTCTTTTTATTTATTCAAAATTGAGGTACTAATGATTTTGTTAGTTATCATAAAACAAATGGTTTATATACCATCTACAACTTTCATAAGGGTAGGATACATATGGGAACATCTGGTTCTATAAATGAACAACATTATTGATTTTTTAATTTTCTATTTGTTTTTTGGATTTTAATTACTCCTACAAATATACTAAATTACAATAAATATAATAAAATTCACTTTTTCATTATATCATTCTTTGTTATATTTTCAAATAATATATTGAATAATTTTATTTTTTATTTTCTTTTTTATTTATAGAATTAAAATTTAAAATTATAGTTTACCCACATATAATTCAATTTCTCTAAAATAACATGTATCAAAAGATTCTATTGAGTTTTTATTCAAAAATTATTTATATTTATAATTATTTTAGATTTTTGAAATGTGAAAAAATTTCAATGATTCATTTTAAAATTCTATTTATCATATAATCATGCTCATATCATTATTGGTTAAAATTATTAATATTAAAAATCATTCATGACTATTTACATTAGAATAATTAGATATGTTATTTTTGGGAAATCCTTATTCAATTTTATACTTCAATAACTAAAAATAATAAGTATACTGATCATGATATTTTTTCATTTTAATTATTTATAAAACCTAAGAATGCATTTAATTTTTTTGTAGAGAAAAATGGGTTTGATAGACTATATAATTAACAAAAAAATATAATTAAAAAACAATATAATTAAATTTTTAAATTGATTTATATCACCAAAAAAGGAAAAAATAATCTCAGGACAACTAGAATATTTAATTGACATCAATATTTACAACATTTCATTGTATATAAAATTGAGTCAATTAGTATCGTGTCATCTCATTTTACAAACACTATTAATGGTATAAAATCTATCAATAACAACTTACCCATAGAAAATGTCGTGAATATAATCCTCTAGATTTTATATTGTTCATAGGTTAACAATGTGATGGTGATATAATAATATAATAAAATAAAAATAAATTGTTTGATGAACTCATATATTCCTTGAAAAAATATGAGATAAAAATAAAATATTATGTATAAAATAATTAATTAATATTATGGAAAAAAGAGTTAAATTTCATTTATTGTAATAAAATATGATTATTCCACCAAAAGTGACACAAATGATGAAGTAATGCATAAAGAATTTATTAAAATGTTGTAAATACTGATAAATAAGAAGAAATTATCATGAAATGAAAAAAATAAAGAACATATAAATTTTTTTAGTGATATGTTACGAGTGCAAAAAGGGGATTTTATAGAATGTTTCGAAATGTGAAAATATGAATGAAAAATATATGACTAAATAATATAATTGTCATAAATTATGAATAATGTGTGATATTGATGACTATATCTCCCTAGAAAATTCATTTCAAAAAATTCCCCACGGCACACATCATGGAAGAATATGATGTCATCACAGAAATTTCGCCCTCTCATTAGTATTCTAATTATTATTCTCTTGTCATAATAAATTCTACTAAACTATAATGAAATTCAACCTTCTTATGTAAATGTGAATAATTGATTTCATTAACTCTATTCTTCATATGAATAACATGTAAAAAAATATAAGAATTTTGTTGACAAAAAAGGATATGTTTTACAAGAGAAATATTATTTTACTCTAAAATTAAAAATATACTCGATATTGATGCTTTCAAAACCGGAATTAGTGATATCAAAATATTTCATTCATAAATTTCAATTAGTGAACAACAATTATATATAATCCTAAATTTTAAAGGCATTGAATGAAACTAACAGAGTTTTGGTTTTACAAATAATATTTAATGTTCTTCAAAAAAACTTATTTTGTGAAAGGTATCTCTCATATTAAATTTTTAAATATTTTCATAAATATATACAAAATTAATATTAATTTGGGGAAAAATAAATTGTTATCCTATTTATAATATTATTTTTCCTAAAATAAATTAATAAAAAAAATTATATCATGTTTTCATTTCAAAAGAAAATTTGTACGAAATTTTTTTTCTGTGAAAAAGTCATATTTTTATAACACTATCAAACTCTCAATGGTAAAAAAGTAAATAATAATGTATGTCTTGTAGAGAAATTATATTCTGAAATAATTAATATATGATTTAGATGAGAGATAATAAAATATGATCTAACATATTTAATTTCATTTTTAGAAAAAATATTCTTTGAGTTGTACTTATTATATAATTTCAAAAATATATTGTTCTTATATTTTTAAATTTTTTAATTTAGTGGGAAAAATTTTAATTACCTATATGAATTTTCACAATTTTATATGCATGTTATGACTGATATATCTGTTGTTATGAATGTGATGTATTCAATATCTCATATTTAAATAATTTTTTTACTGTCTATCTTTTAACATGTTGTGTTCCTAATTAATTGAAAATTATTTTTCATAATTAGTTTGTTACCTATATACATGGTTCAAAAATCATTATTTTTATTAAATGATTTAGTTTCATGCCATATCATATTATTGTAATTATTATGGGACTAAATGTTAACATATACATAGATTCTTAATAATTACTTCTCACACTATTAATATGTTAAATAAAGAATGTTTCAAATTCCCCTTACTATAATATTACATTCTTTTTTCAATGGGGATCTATATATTGTAAAAATATTATTTTTAAACTATACTTGATATCTATTGAATTATCACATATATATAACAAATTTTCGTTGAATTATTATTTTTCACAATCTCAATGAGAGATTCATTTTATAGATTTTCCAAAATGATAATGTAATGGTTGAAGTGAAATTATTGATCTGTAAATGGGGAGAACATTGTTTCAATGTTTATAAAGAGTATAACATATTAATGTGATGACATTGACCATAGTAGAATAAGGTCACTATTTTCTTTAATAAATATTCACTACTTACAAGGAATCACATCTCGATAGATTGAATAGTTTTGTAGTCTTGGTGGAGTTGATTCATAATTGAATTTCTCATAAATTTTAAATCATAAAATGAAGTAATGTTTTTCAAAGTGGAAATAATTATTCCTTCTATCATGTACCGAAATATCAATGATAAATTATTTCCTAAAATAATAATGAAATTATATATAAGAAATGGGTGATCTATAATGATATGTAAATATATGTGTGCAGTGTTTTATATCATTAATATATAATGTTAAAAACATGGAAATGTAAATAACAGCAAAAAAAGTCATTTAATCACGAAAACAAAGATTAATTTGGTAGGAAATATGAATGATAAAACAATCAAATTAAAAATATCCAAGAGATCATAACATATCCATGAATTTACTAAAAATTATAATAATCTAATGAAAATAGTTAAATAAATTCAAAATTACGGAAATAATAATACTACATAACTGAAACATACCCTTGAGGCCTCATCTCAAAAATGAATTCATAAATGGGTTTAAACATTTATAATAATAGAGATAGAAGATGTCGTTATACCTATTCATCCATCAAGGGTATATTTTGGGCCCCAAATGTCACATAGTATGTTCATTTTTTTCATATGAATAAATAGTTTAACAGAATATAAATTGATTAACAAAATCAATAACATTTTGTATTGGATGAACTAGTCATACATAATTTCAATACTGTTAGGACCAATAGGGGCCTATATACCCTGAGAGGGGGGTGAATCAGGGTATGGATATTCTTTTTCAAAGTTCTTCCAACCCATTGGATCTTGACCTCTTTATTACAAGGGTCACTTTTTTTGCTCTTGTGTGTAAACTATGATAACTTCTTTACCCTTTTTTATCTAATGATGATACTTTGAATGCAATGCAGGGAAGTAAACATGCAGACACATTGATTTGTACTTGGTTCACCCTCACTGGGCTATGTCCAAGGAGCATACGCCGACAAGTTGTCGGTCGTACCAAATTCCACTATTCTTCACAAGATGTGGATACAAAGTTCAGGATAGATCACTTTTATGCCCAGGCTCACTACCTTTACAATATTTAGGGTCAGCTCACGACTTTCCCAAGGGTCACTCCTTGTTTCTCTCTCTCTCTGGCTCACTGCCGGTGGAGTGGATCACCTGCTTCCTCTTCCTTTGCTCACTGCTCAGGAAAGGATCCACCCACAGTTTATAGACCTGTAGGTCTCTTCATTTGCATGAATGAATGCATCTTCCTCTGTATGTAGATGCTCTGTTGATGTACAAATTTCAACCGTAGATGAATATCTCTTTACACCCAAGGTATCTGGCAAACTTCCCGCTTCCACGCAGCATGAAAATACTGTAGGGAACTCAACCATACATGGCACACAAGTCAAACTCGGTGCGCAAGTATCGGCGCGCAAGTCACAACGGGTGCACAAGTCGACCTTAGACACTTGCGCAACACAATCTTACCCAACTACAAACTTGCGCGAATCTCTTCCTTTTATTACCAAACCAATATTGGCACACAACTGCCAACCGGCGCGCAACTTCTCACACTGGCACACAACTTCAACCACTGGCGCACAACTTCACTTGCGCGACCCACACACCACTTGCGCGACCACCACACCTGCGTGATGGGAGATCTGATTTCTCAAAGTGTTGATCTCTGGTGAAGAATAAAGAGGGGTGGTACAGCATTTATAGGCATTTTTTCAACCCTACGCGACGGTGCACAATTCTCCCTTCGGCGCGCAAGTCTCGACGCGCAGGTCTCTTCCCCTGCAAGTCACTTGCGCGACCCACTTCCAAACTTGCACGAACCTCTTTCCTTTTCCATATTTTGATCTTCAAATCTTGGAAAACCATAGGCGCGCAAGTTCTCATACTTCCAAGGCATCGGCACACAAGTCTCTTTCTCGGTGCGCAAGTCACCTGCGCGACCTCACCAAAACATGCGCGAACCTTATTCCTTTGCCATATTTTGATGATATGATCTTGAAAAACATATGACTTGCAAGTTTCCAAGACATCATGTACGTGGCGCGCAAGTCCCTTTTCCAAAAACCACATTTCATCATTTGCCGGTTTTGTGGCCCAAAAATTTGGCAAACACTAGAAAACGGCGACACCTTGTATCTGTTCTTTTGTACCACCCCCAGATCATCCATTCCTTTTTCCGAAGATCTTGAATCAAACATGGATCGTTGACCTCAGCTCTTGAACTCGACATTCTATCATGAAATCCCCTTTGTCAACTAATTTGTATGTCATGGATTGCATTGTCAATAATCACAACACAAATGATCACTTTGTCAACAAAAACAATCACCTCAAAAATACTCTAATGATGCCTTGAGGGCTTTTTACCCAACAATCCCCCCCTTTGGGTTTGTTAACATCTCTTCCATAAAAAATATGAATCATTAATTCTTCATCCACCATTTTCCTTTTGCGATTCTGATAGAGATCAAGGATTTACTCAACACATACTCTAATCCCACATTAGCAATGCTCGGTGTGAGAAATAAGAGTAAATGAAAAGATTATCAATGAATCACTTCATCTATGACACCCACTGTTGAAACCAAACTGATACCAATTTGTAATAAACTGATACCAATTGATGAAGGACTTTTTGGAAGACCAATGTTTGGGTTGGAAATATTTTTACCACTCTCCAACACTACTCTTCTTCTTTTATCACGATCCGCAGCTGATGTGATATCTATTCTTTAATCGATCACTTCTAGCATCGTCAGATTTAAAAAATCTCCCCTTTCTCATTTCTCCTCTTATCTGGCTAATCCATTGGTCAACTTCTCCCCGTATCAATCATGATATATCAAATTTCCATATTGTCTCCCCCTTGTTACTATTTTTATCAAATCTCCACATTGTCTCCCCCTTGTTACTATTTTCTCCCCCTTTATCAACGAACCCAAAAGTCACTCCTTTGTAGTCTGTGACAGACTAGATAACACATATCATCACATTAGGAAAAACACATCATACCTTGGGGAGAGGGGGGGGGGTTATTCCACATCCACACTATTTCAAGTGCGGGGAATCGACTGAACTCCAAGAGCCAGTCGATGCCTCTCAAAAGATTCATTGGGTAAGGCCTTTGTCAGAATGTCTGCAACCTATAGCTCTGTAGCCACATACTCCAACTTCACGATTCCTTTCTCAACCATCTCCTTGATAAAATGAAACTTTATCTCAATGTGCTTTTTCCTTGAGTGATGGACCGAATTTTTGCTGAGATTTATAGCATTTGAGTTATCGCACTGGATTCCGATCAGAGATTTAACATCAACTCCCATATCTTCCAGCTGCTGCTTCATCCACAATAACTGTGTTCATGCTTGAGTGGCCACAATATACACAGCTTCCACAGATCTCAACAAAATACAATCTTTCTTATTTCTTATCCAAGAAATACACAATCCACCAAGATAGAATGCACCACCTAATGTTGATTTTCTATCATCTATTGAACTAGCCCAGTCTACATCATCATATCCCGATAACTCTACCTAAGATTTGTCAGTATATGTCATGACAAAATACATTGTGCCCTGGATATACCGAAGTATTCTTTTTCACTACAAGCATGTGGATTTCTTTGGGATTTCTCTGATAATTTCAACCTGGTTGCAACCGGAGTCTTCATATCCTTGGAATTCTCCATTCAAAACATTCTCAGGACCTCCTTGGCATATTTATATTGAGAAATGAATGTTACACTCCTTCCTTGTGTCACCTGTAGACCAAGGAAAAATGTTATATCTCTAATCATTGACATTTTAAATTCATTTTTCATGAATTCGGAAAACTGCATGCACTGAGCTTCATCTGATCCACCAAATATTATGTCATCGACATAGACCAGCACCATCATCCTTCGATTACTATTGTTGTTTAAATAGAGATTGTAAACAACTCCACCACTATGGAAACCAACCTTCATCAAGTACTGATCAAGACTTGAGTACCATGCTCTTGGTTCTTGTTTCAGCCCATACAACGCCTTCTTCAGCCTACAAACATTGTTCTCATCCTCATGAATGAGATAACCATCTGGATGCTCAATGTACACCGCTTCTTCCAGAAACCCATTTAGAAATACATATTTTACGTCCATCTGGAACACTTTGAAATTTCATTGCACTGCTATGGCCAAAAATATTATGATTGTCTCCATCTTTGCAACCGGTGAAAATTTCTCATCATCATATATTCCCTCTATCTGGGAGTATCCCTTTAACAGTAATCGTGCTTTGTTCCAAATCACTATGACATGTTCATTCATCTTATTGTGATAGATCCATTTAGTCCCGATGACATTCTTGTCTGTTGGCCTCGAAACAATCTCTCATGTCTGGTTCTTCTCAATCTGATCAAGTTCTTCATTAATATCTTGAACCCAGTTTTCATCTTCAGCTACATCAGCAAATCATTTCAGCTCTACCTAAGATAGGAATGATTTCTGCTTTAGTGACTTCATTATTCTAGTCTGAACTGTACTTGCCTTATCAATAATGATATTATGTCTATTAGTTTCAGCTCAACTCTTGGGCTTCCTTGTAGACACATAATTAACACATTATTGTTCATCAATAGTGTCTTATTTTGAATCAGCATCATCCACTTATTCTCCCCATGTGATTCATTCTTCCTCAACACATTCGTCAAGAAATTGTTCACTGGCTCATTTTTCAATGGCTTCATTTCTTTCAGATACTTTTCTCTATTTCATTATTCAATAATGTCATTTAATTTATCATCTTCTCTCAGATTTTTGTTGACACATCGTTGATTTTCTCTCGCAGCTTCTTGTTATCCTGAAAGCAGTCAACTGATACCACATTGTTAGAACAAAATAGATAATCCTAAAAACTTGTGTGTTGCTGCATTTCCACAAATCATTATTCACGAGCATAAACATTCATCCTTCGTATCATATTGAGATCATGCATCTGATTTGGATATAAAATTCTCCTGATGTGTTGTGAAACTCTTCCAGTTGTTAGGACCAATAGGTTAGACCCATAACTATTCTTTTCCTCCTACATCATTTGTTCTCATCTTCCACTTAGAGTCGAGCCATTAACAAAATCTCTAAGCCTACTGAGTTGAAACTCAGTGTAGGAAATAAGAGATAATGTTAATAACACAATCACTTCCTATTGTGCTTTATTGCTCCCTTTCTTCTTAAACTATTGTACCTGATTTGAGCCAATTAAAAATCTGGGGCACATCACTTCTCCACTTTGCATCTATATGTGCCACTTTCCCTTGGATCGTATCTCCCTAAAACATGAAACACGTGAATCATTAGTTAATTTCATTTACATATATAGGGAGAGGGGTGTTTCAAGAATCCTCAAGACGAGGGTATTGGTTGATCCTGATGGGTCAACCCTTTGATTCATTCTTGGAGTGCATCACACTCCATTCTTGCTTCCTCCAGCTGCCTGTCGAACTTCAACTGCTCTGGCCATATAACTATGCATTCATTACCCACATGTTGAGCCCTTTTCTGATATATAGATTCTGTAGGCCCGACCTTTCTCATCACTTGGGGTATAGAACCACTGGTACACATTTCCTTCTTTGAGTTTCTTCCAAAATTCCATTTTCCTTGATTATTTCTCTGAGCAAGAATCTCTTTGCTTATCATCTTCCCTTGCTTCTTCCACTATTGCAGGGTTTTTCCATTTTCTTCCAGTCCTCTCCGTGCCACATGACATGTGAATTTTTCATTAAATTATTTGTTCATCTTTATTTTATCAGATGTCTAAGTCACCACACTCTTTTTCACTAGTGGTGAGTCCCCCATTGAACATTTATTTTTCTTTATCACAGCTGGAGTAGATCTCCCATTAATCATCCAGGTTTTTTCACATACTCTCATTGAGAGTTGTTTTGAGTATGACATATGAGGTGACTGATACACCTTTCGTTCAGCACCATGTGATTCCCCTGAGGCTCTAAGACTATTATTCTCCTTTCCACTTTGTCTCTCACTGTAGAATTTCTAATTATGCATCATTAGAGTCGAGAATATCTTTTCTAGTTCCCTTTCCCTTCTTGTGTTCTTCTTGCATAAAATTATTTCCAAATGCCCAAAATCTGAACATATAAAATATTTTCCATCAAATGCATACCTCATTTCGTCACTTCTATGTTGAGATGCTGATACACCTTGAGTTATTCTTCTGAAACGGGGCTCTTGAGCTTCCTGACACATACTCATGGTGTGTCCCATTCTTCCATAGTAATAGTATCTAATGGATGCTTTCCTCTGAGAGACTCTACTCTATGATTTCTTAGGACACTTCTTCTTATTCTCAGATTCAACAAAGTTTCTATTTTCACAGCCTAATATGTATTCATGAGCCTCTAAACAAAAGCTTGATGTTTGGCCATGAATCCCACAGAAATAGCACATGTCATCACTACTTTTTGTAACTATCCTCTTAGGCCTATCTCCAGCACCTATAGGATTTCTTTCACATCTGGAACTGTTCACAGCTCTCTTTATATATTTCACAGGAGGGGATTCATCAAATCTGATACCAGTTGTTCCCACACTGTATGGTCTTTGAGATGAGAAAATTTGTTCCTACCTCTTTTCAGAAATAGAAAATTTTCTTTTCATTTCATCATCACCCGTCGAAGGATAATCAAATAGCAAGTGTAAGGCATCCTTCATTTTGGGTTTTCCTTTAGCATTGGATTTCTCAACTTCCTTCTTCACTGATTCTAGCTCTTCTTCCAATTTTGAATCTTTATGTCCCTTGATTCAATTTGGGAATTGAGTTCTCTTCAGAGATTATTTCCTCTATTCATCTCATCTTCTAGTTCCTGTGTGATATTTCCACCATGTCATTTTTCTCCTTTACTTTCAATTTTTCCTCAGAAACTGATTTAGAGATAGATTCATTCTCTTGTTGTAGCATTCGATTCTTCTGAACTTCTTTAGACAACTGTGTTGCTAGATCATCATTTCTAGCTTTCAGATTCAGAACATCATCTGAATTTTGATTCTCTTCATAATCATCACGCTTTTGTTTTCCTTTCATTTTAGCCATCTTCTATAGTTCTTCGGCATGTGAATCATTCTTCTCTATTAGGTTAGTAACTATATCAATAAGCCTTTGATTTAAGCCTCTAATCTTGTTGAACTCAGTTTCCAATACTTTGATCCAGATATCTTTAGATTTGACTTCTTCATCTATCTTCTGGTCCACTTCCATTGTTATGTTGGCAACATCTACTGGAGGCCTCCTTCTCAAAACTTCATCATCGTCAGTTGTTCTAGCATCACTTTGATGTTCATGTACTTCACTCATTCCAACATCATGATTGAGTAAATGAATATTCTCCAAATCAGATTCATCCAGGCCTTCCTTCAATAAGCTATTGGATTCTTTTAGTTGAATCCCACTTTTCCCATAAACAATTCAACACTGAGAGATACCACCTGACTTCTGATTCTTCTTTGATGTTTTTCCCTTTTCCATGGAACACTACGATCGAGTAAACAAATCTGATAAAGGCATCCTATCCCTCTAATACCAATTGATAGGACCAATAGGGTCTTTTATACCCTGAGAGGGGGGTGAATTGGGGTATGGATATTATTTTTCAAAGTTCTTCCTACCCCACTGGATCTTGACCTCTTTATTACAAGTGTCACTTTTTTTCTCTTGTGTGTAAACTATGATAACTTATTTACCCTTTTTTATGTAACGATGATGCTTTGAATGAAATTAAGGGAAGAAAACAGGAAGACACATAGATTTTTACTTGGTTCACCCTCAGTGGGCTACATCCAAGGAGCATACACTGACAAGTTTCCCGTCGTACCTAATTCCACTATTATTCACTAGATGTGGATACAATGTTCGGGATAGATCACTTCTATGCCCAAGCTCACTGCCTTTAAAAATTTTAGGGTCAGCTCTCTGTTTTCCCTAGGGTCATTCCCTGTTTCTCTCTCTCTGGATCACTGCCGATGGTGAGGATCACCTGCTTCCTCTTCCTTTGCTCATTGCTCCGGAAATGATCCACTAACAGTTTATAGACCTATAGGTCACTTCATTTGAATGAATGAATGCATCTTCCTCTTTATGTAGATGCTATGTTTAAGTAAAACGTTTACCCGTAGATTAATATCCCTTTGCACCGAAGGTATCAGGAAAAATTCCAGCTTCCACGTAGCCTGAAAATACTTTAGGGAATTCAACCTTACTTGGCGCAGAAGTCAAACTTGGCGCGCAAGTATCGGCGCACAAGTCAGAATGGGTGCACAAGTCGACCTTAGAAACATTTGCGACATAATATTCCCCAACTCCAATCTTGTGCGACTCTCTTCCTTTTACGCCCAAACCAATATTGGCGCGCAACTGCCGACCAGAGTGCAAATTCACACACTGGAACACAACTTCAACCACCGGCGCACAACTTCACTTGCGAGACCCACACACCACTTGCACGACCACCAAACCTGCGTGACGGGAGCTATGATTTCTCAAAGTATTGAACTCCAGTGAAGAATTAAGAGGGTTGGTATAATATTTATAGGCATTTGGTCAACCCTACGCGACGGCACGCAACTCTCCCTTGGGCGCGCAAGTCTCGGCGCGCAGGTCTCTTCCCCTGCAAGTCACTTGCGCGACCCACTTCCAAACTTGCACGAACCTCTTTCTTTTTCCATATTTTGATCTTGAGATCTTGGAAAACCATAGGCGCGCAAGTTCTCAAACTTCCAAGGCATTGGCGCGCAAGTATCTTTTGCGGCGCGCAAGTCACCTGCGCGACCTCACAAAAACTTGCGCGAACATTATTCCTTTTCCATATTTTGATGATATGATCGTGAAAAACATATGGCTTGCAAGTTTCCAAGACTTCATGTACACAATATGCAAGTCCCAGTGCCAAAAAACCACTTTTCTTCATTTGTCGATTTTCAGGCCTAAAAATTTGGTAAACACTTGAAAACGGAGACACCATGTCTCTGTTATTTTGGACTGCCTCCAGATCATCCATTCCTTTTTTCGACGTTCTTGAATTAAACATGGATCATTGACCTCAGCTCTTGAACTCGACATTTCATAATGAACTCCCCTTTGTCAACAAATTTGTATGTCATGGTTTTCATTGTCAACAATCACAACACAAATGATAACTGTGTCAATAAACATAATCACCTCAAAAACACTTCAATGATGCCTTGAATGATGTTTTCCCAACAAATACATTCCCCATTAAAACTCATCATAACCCATGAATATAATATGATGAAAGGTATAATCATATAACATCCTAAAACAATGATTTATCAAAGTATGTTGGCATATATGAGAATACATTAAATACATTACAGAACTATTTATTGAGAAAAATTAAAATTAAAATTTGAAAAAAAATTGAAAAAAATATTGCATGTAAAAGAAAAATAAATTTCATAGAAAAGTACCTGGATAAAATGTAAGGCATTGTTTAAATCATTGACACATATTAATGTGGAAAATTTTTCAGAAGCCAAATAATTTAAAAAAACATTAATGATAATCTATTAAAAAATAAAAACAACATCGTTCTAAAAGCGACAATATGATTAATTATAAATTTACTTTAAATGAAAATAACTAATAAAATGACATTATACAATAATAATATAATATTATTAATATTTTAGACATATTTTTATAATATAAATAAATTTATGATATGTATTTATTAGTTTAGGCCTAAAAATAATCCATCCCAAATAATCATTGGATTATGACGAAAACCATTATCACATGAGTATCATTTGTACTATAATAACCATTAATGAAATAAAATCAAATTAAACATTAAATAACATTAAAAAAAATATTTTCCTGATATAGTATATCAAATTGGACTTATATAAACCACATAAATGATATAAATTTTGAAAATGTCATATATATCAATGAAGTAAAAGTGATATGAGAAACACTTACCATAGGTTCCACTTCTTTCAAATGTAATAAAATAGACATAATAACAAATATTGTTTTATTATAATATTATTCAATAAAAATTCTCACATTTTTCATATAATAAATGATTTACATATAGTATTTTATCACCATATTATTTCCAATTGATTATTAAAATTTTTCTTTCAAGTGGTAATTACATCATTTTACTTGTATGGTTTCGTTAACTAGTTTATGTACTCGTACATTCGAAAAGTTAAATAATCTACATAGTATAAATTTTGTTTTATATATCATATTTAATCAATATAGAGTAATTATAGTCCTCTATAACATATATAGATTGAAATATGAATCACACTATTGATGTAGATTCTAGGTCGTATGTTGACATGAACGATGTTTTAACTTTTCAACTAATGGAAGTAAAGAGAGGTGAATATTTATGAAATTTACAACAATAATTAATTAATCATATAAATAATATATTTTCATTAAATATTTTTATTATCATCCATGTATTTTTTTATGTGATAAATGGGTCAAATCTATTTATTGATGTGGTAGTCCACACATACGCACAAGCAACATTGTATGTTTTCAATGGACTCGAAGGTTGTGTGGTATATATATTATTATCATTTCAAAGTCATATTGATTAATTGATATAATATATAACAATAATATATATATTTATAACCTAATTATATATATCTTTATAACCATACAAATAATTTTTGACAAGAAATTAATTAAACTGCTACATGGAGACAGTAAGTCATACATATACACGAGTAATGTTATCACATTTTATATAATAGAACATAGAAAGAATATGGTTTTACTATAGTCATAATAAATTATATGATGATTTTTGATACTGGATTTTTTATTTTATGAGTGATATTTCATATAATGGTTTTTTAGAAGAAGAAATAATCATGAATTAGTAGGTAGAGATGATTACTTCTTTTTCAGTGGACTCCTTTTAGATATCTTCTTACGGGACCTATGGATTTTATTTTGGAAGGTCCAAAACAAAATGAAATATTTCATGTATGGTTATAAGATGAATGGTTAGTGTTTTGTCAATACATGTGGCTCAATGTCCTGTATAAATGTGAAGGATATGGTACCATTTGATAATTAAGCGGAGGGGAATTCATGGAATTTCCTAAAATTTTAGCTTAATATAATTAATTGGGATGGTCAAATTTCTCAAAATTGATATATTTTTAACAAATTATTATAATGGATAAAAATTACGTTATCCAATAAAAACAAGAAAAGTTTAGGTGAGGGGTTTTTTCTTATCATTATTTTCCTCCTATCAACTATTTTCATAATTACTATAATATTACACTTTTATACTCACTAAGGGTTAATTCTGTTATATTTTTTTTTCAAAATACCAATAAATTTAAAATTGCATAGATATTTGAGCATAAAACATTCATTTTTCTCAATATAATATTTTTGTTATTTTAATATCATTTTGTAAAAAATTATTAATTACAATATGTCTACAGTGTCAATATTTATAGCTATTCATTAAATTGAGTTTTATAATATCCATAATACATTTATAATTAGAAAATAAGTGTTATTAAATTCTTAATACTTCTCGATAATCAAGAAAATTATTAGATGTCAATATTTATCTAAAATTATTTTAATTTTACTATTTTATATATAATTTATTTTGGTTTCCCAATAATTGAATAATTAGTGAGTTTGTATTGTGTAAAAATTTAAGATCATTAAATCATCATAAAATGTTCAATGTAAACAACCGCGATAAATATAATTATATATATATTATTCTCCCAAATTAAATATATATCTGAACATATCTTTTTGATAAAACAATATTTAAAATACTATAATTATTAATGGAATGATTGTGACATGTATGGAATTTATTGAAATAAAATTTTGTAATGGTAAAAATCATATCAAAATTATCATAAAATAAAATATAACAGAAAAATGGATTATTATGGAATATGTATACACTTATAATACTATTAATTCATTTTTATGGTCATTTTATTTTCATAACATTTTGTATTATTAACATGAATTACTTGAAGTACACTTCACTAGAGTTATAAAATTTACTAAGGTTACTATTAATATTGACAAAAAATCTATAAGGGACATATTTAATAAAAATGGAAATCATGATTCAAACTATTTAATCAATTTTTTAAAATTTATGAAACATAAGTGGTAAAATAAAATTTAATATTAAAAAAAGGACGAAATGAAACATATTTTGGGCAAAAATGAATTTTTTTGTATAAATTCTTATTTTAAAAAAAGTCAGCCACAAAAATTATTCCGATAACATTCTAGGGGTTATTAATAATCTAAGTGAATTACTTTTTCCATTTAAATGATATAAAAATCATTTTTCACTTGTAAAATGTGTGAAATAATAAAAATAAATATAATCTAGAAAGTATATTCAATATTTTCCAACAAAAATTAATAAAATTTATTTGTAGTGAAAACATATTTATTAAGAATGTAATAAATTTTTTAAATAATTGATAACTTAATTTGTTATTAAATGGATTTTTATATAATGGGCAACTTATATGTTTATATATTTCATAATTTTATTATTTTTATTCATACGCATTGAGTTTATAGGAAAATTTATAAAGGTAATATTTAAATAATATAATTTTTTGGTTGGTTTAAGCTTAGTGTTGTGTGTTATATAGGATATCAAGAATTAATTTCTTTTTAAAATATTGGGTAAATATATATTTTTGTTCTAAAAAAAATTTATACATTCCAATTTTAACATATAATTAGTAATCATTGGTTTGAAATTGGAAAAAACCTTTTCAAAAAAACCACACTGTAAAAAAGGGCTAATAAAACATCAAAAAAAAGTGGAAAAGGAAATTTGACAATCATCATTAATCTAGGTTCTCAAATATGATAACATTGGTGGGATGTAAATATATAGAAAATTAAGATAAAACTAACTCCTAAAATTTAATATAAAGTGGTATTTAACATCGTAATAAGAAATTGAACCACAAAAAATCATAAATATGGGATGGGTTAAAAGACCATTGGTACCTTGCAATGAAAAGTGTACAGATTAGTATTTTTTTATTTTGAGTTTTGTTTTTGAAGTTGATGGATTATTTTAATATCTTGATAAATAATTGGATAAAATTCAATTTCTTTTTACACTATATGGTGCAACCATGATATTATAATTTTTTTTGATTTTATCTATTTCCACTTCATCTCTAATGAAAATAAATGGATATTTGATATGAGTCTTTCATGCATGATGACTTTTTAATGAATCAAAATCAAAATAATTAATTCATTCTGTCTTTAAATATATACCTAAAAACATCATTTTTAACACTTTTTAACAAATTTTATAAATCATACATTAACTGTAAACAATAATATTCAATGATCATCTTAATCTATTCTGTATGCACTCACTATTAAGGATCCCTTAAAAAGTTATAAAATAAAGGAATATGGTTAATAAATTTCCAATATTAAATAATCATATATTACCCATTTAGTAGATCATAATGTTGTATTCAAATAACTTGATAAATTTTATTTCCTAATACAAGGTAAGAACATGAATCACCCTAATAATATAAGGAAAACATGCATTATTCCAAAAATTAATTTTATATTTATCCATTAAAATATCATATTATTAAATATCCGAAAATATAGTAAACTAATTCTTGAAATACATTGTAATCAAAATTTTTTTGGAGATACATAATCTATCCTATTTACAAATTCAGTGTTAAAATTCTCTTTATTCCAATAAAACGTTATTATCTCAATATTAGGGGAATAAAATAGGATTTGTCTTCCAAAAATCTTTTTTAATGATTAACTTTCCATTAAATAACATTTCGTTTTTAGAAGTACCATTCAATGTAATAATTATATAAATAATGAAACTGAAATATTAAAATATAATTATAACGTTATTAATTATTATATAAAGAATTTAATTTATAAAATGCTCATATAAATAATATCAATTCCTATGAAAATCGCATTAATCATTCCATTTCATTTTAAGACAATTAACTATGAATATCAATCTTAATATTTTATTCCCCCATCCATTAATATTTTACTTATAGTCTCTTTGTCATTATAAATATCACCATTACTTATTCAACCTTACTAATTTCTATCATGAGCATCCCCATAAATAAATTAAATTTCATAGTGACCATACAATTCACATATAGAATATTCGACCACCTAAAATACCTTAGGGGGGAAATTATTATTATCCATTTTTCTAACCTAAATTTTATTTTATCCTTGGAAATTAATTTATTTTTTTCATTAAAAAAATAAAATATTTTCATATTCATTTGAGACACTCTATTGGTTGTCTATTCAAATTTCTGACATGACGGATATCTAGCCTTCATTCTTCCATTATCACTAATATTCAAATTCTATGTCAAATACATCAATATCTTTTATATTTACACTGAGAGATTCATAAAATAAAATTTAATAATAATATATTTTGATTAATGTTTAGGAATATTTATAATATCAGTCAATCTAGTAATTATCCAATTTAGTTAATCATATCCACTACACTGTCTATCTCATGTTGTGGGATCTTGATTCAATGTAGTTATATACATTAAATAGTAAAAAAATTAATATTATGCGGATCAAAAATAATATTGGGAAGAAAAATAATATTTAACCTAATAATTTTTAAGATAATATACTATAATTACACTTATACTCAGATTCATTCATAATGTTATGTTCCCTAATCTATGTGTTCCTAAAACTATTTTACATGGATTATACTAAATATCTCTGATACCAATAATAAATATCCTCAAATTAGTATCCCAGAGTAGGTTTTTAATATTTTAAATTGGAACTATATATAATGAATCACATACATAATGTAAAAATATTTTACAACTCTCAGAAAACTAGATATAATTAAAATTTTCTTATAATTTGTAATTCAAAAATTAAAACACAGTATTTTCATTTATATCATATTTTTTCCCTCGTCCATATACCTTATTATAAATTATAAAACCATTCTTGGAATCCATAGGAGATGAAACATATGAATGGTGTGTGAAATATTTATTTGTATGGGTATATATTAATTCAAATCTACCATGAATAAATAATAATAAACAATATGTAATTCCAAATATCTAAAATAAGTGTAATTAAAAAAATATTTTTCTCTGATATGAATGAAATAAAAGTTTATCAGATAATCCATATATAAAAAATAAAATTCTAACCTATGTTATCAATGTAATTTATAAGAAAAAAAATAATTTCATGGACATCAATAATAGATGTTATAATTATGGAACAAATAATTTTGTAAATCTGAAACATTATATTATGCCTCCTCCCAAATAAACATAAATAAATGTGTAAGGCCCCTTCCAAATTATAATATTACATATCTCATAATATTTATATTTGAGTCATGGAATCTATATGAGTCTCATACCATCACATACTATGTCTAATTCATTTCTTATATGAAAAAAATAATGTAACTGAATGAACATTCTATAAAAAATGAATAACTATCCATTTTGGAAAAAATAGTCTTAAAGAATATCAATAAATTCCTAATGAATCTGATCATAATCCATAAAATGTAATATTTTTAATGGTATAATTATTTTATATCATAAAAATAATATAAAAAATGGATGATTACATATGTAAGAATACTGTAATGATATTACTAGAATATTTCTTTAGAAAAATAAAATTTAACAATGGAAATAAATTTAAAACTATGGAAACATTAAATGTAATAGAGTAACAACATTATTTTAAATGATCTTTGGGATCTTATAATTTAATATTCAAGGAATTTATGCTTCACGATTGTATTAAATCTCATTCATTTAGTATAAATTAAAAAGAAATTCATTATACACTTTTTTATAGGAAAATAATTTTTTTAAAAAAGACTGTATGATTCTTTTTTAAAATTTTTCAAATGATTAAATTAGTTATAAATGAAATAAAAAAATAATTTTATAACAATAATTACATTTTTGGAAACATTATTCTATTACATGGACATGGAAGTGAAATATTCATCAACTGAGACTAAAAAAATATACAATCATGAATAATAATGTTATTGTTAAATAAAAACATACCACTAGGGAATAATTTGAATCATAATCTCCACGAGTGATATTATTTTCAATGAAACAATAAATAACCTAATGAAAAATGGATAAATGATATAATATCCCAATGGAAGAATTATATTCACCACAAAAAAATATGTGGTGAATATGGATCATGCGTCACAAATGTAAAAGTGAGACAAAAAATAATTAGATTAGCCTTGAGATACATTATATATGATTTATCATTGAAAATATTAAATATAAATTTATTATATATAAATTCTATAACCATAAATATTTATATATCAGAACCTATAATATTTACATACAATATTTTACCACTTTTTTGTTACAAATGCACAGTTAAATCCTTTTTTTGGGTGGTAACTACATCATTTTTCATGTATTATTAGGTTTGATAGATTCAATAATTATAAATTTCTTAATGTTAAATAATATCTATAATATTTCTCATGGTTTAATAACAAATATATATAGTATAATTATACTTTTATTCATTTTTAAATATAGGGGTAGAAATATAAATTACACCATTCACGAAGATGGTAGGTTTTATGTATGCATGACCATTATTTTCACCCTTCTATTTATGGAAGGAAAGATAAGTAATTAACAATTATTTTCATAAAATTAATTATCTTCTAATATATATATCATATTAATTCATTAAATCTATCATTATTAAAATCAGTTTAATGACTAAATGAAAAACATATCACATAAATTCATAGAGGTGGTAGTCACACATGGGATTGAGGGACATTATCATTTTCTAATGTATTGAATTATAAGAAGTAATATAAAATAATATAGTTAAAAGGTAATATTTCATCATAGAAATCACATATATTCATTAGTTATAACATTTTCACCCTAAATATATTGAGGTTATGAAGAACAATTTAATCACCTATGTGGTGATGGTATGATGTAGGTATTCCCGGGCATTGTTATGCATTTTGTGGAATGAAAAATGTGGTAGAGTATAGTTTTATGATAATCATAATAACATATATATTTATTTAATGTATATAGGTTTTATATATATTGGGTAAAACACAAGAAGAGGATGTGGAATATGAAATTAACATGAAAGAGTAATTAGAGTTGAATACCTATTATTTGGTGGGATCCTTTTATATATATCATAATGGGACATAGGGTTTCCATTTTAGAAGATATGTATTCAAACAAATAGTAATAATGATTGGTATAAAACTAATTATATAGTATTTTTCATTATAAATGGATCAATGTGGTGTAAGTAAGTATAGTAGTGGTGCCATTCGATAATTGATGGGAGGGGTATTCTTTAATTTTTATTAAATATTGGAGTCATAAAAATTAATTTTTATGTAAACATTGAACCAAATGTATTTATATAGAATATTTGAAGATAATTGGTTGAAATCATCTCGTTAACTAAAATATAGAGATGCTTAGTTTATGGTTTCACCTATATTTTTTGTTTTAACCTCCTATAATCTATTTTTACAATTATCATTCTCTTTAAATTATATACTCCGTAAGGGTAGGTATTGTTAAATTTGAATAAAAAAAGTCTCCTAAATGGACCACAATATATTTAGTTAACCATATCTCATATATTTTTCTATATCTGAGAATTTAGGATTCTATATAATTTTACATAATTTTAATTATGATCAGATATCAATTTTTCCAACATATTAGACTATTCATTATGTTAACTATAATAGTAAAAAAGCACTTATCCTCTAAAAATAATGATTTTATTACATTTCATAAATTTCATGATTTTTTTAAAATTTTGGAATCATATTTTTTGTCACTAATTATATTTGTTTTAATATTTTAAATAATTTAAAATTTTTTCTCATTAAATTGACAACATATTGAGTTAGTGTTGTGTAAACTTGAAGATAATTATTTTTTATTTAAATAAAAAATTAATTACATTAATGAAGATAAATATTTTTTATTTAAAAAAACTATTTATAGATAAAATCATTCTTCTGTTTACAACATATTAATAAAATAATAAATATGAAAAAAATAGTGTCACATGTTAGAATAATCAATAAATAAAATACTATTATGGTCATAATTTAATCATAATGGAATCAAATGTTGTATGACTGAATATTTTATGATTACGAACAAAATGTACTCATCAAATAATATTTATTCACGTTTTGGGTGATATTATACTCATTGGGATTTAACTTTTAAAATCAATTACTTGATTTACCATTCACCAAGGTGATAAAAGGTACAATGATTACTTTTAATATTATGAAAAATAAAAGAGACCTATTTAATAAGTTTAGACCTAATTAATTCAAATATATAATCAATTTTTTCAAAATTAAAAACATTGTTTTTGAATTATTCAATTTAAAATTATATTGGTAACAAGATAAAAAAGTTATTTATGAAAAATCCTTTTATATAAAATAATGTTTTTATACAAAATTCAACAATTTTTTTTTATTTAACATAATTGGGTTGTTAATTATGAAAGAGACATATTTATTTTTCATTTGTTAATTTTTTTTAAATGTAATATTTATAATTTTTTTTAAAAAATGCGTGGGATAACGAATAGTACTTTTCACTATTCACAGTTACATATTCAAGTTTAGTGAAATATGAAAATATCACCATAAGTGATTTAGATATATTGATTTAAAAATATTATTATTTTAAAATATATAATTTATATATTTTCTGTAAATGATTTATAATATTACCCAAAAAGTCAGATAAAAGTTTCTTTTAAAGGAAACATATTTTTGATGTACTAATAACTATAAAAATTATTAAAGTACATATTAAATTAATAAATTTTTCTGAATTTTTAATTTATATTTAAATTTTACAAAAATTTAATACTATTAGGTCCTGAAAATTTAATGTTTAGGTTATAATTCTTACATTTAAATAATAATTTTTTTCATTACATTTAAAATCAGTGTTCCGTGTTGTATGCGTTATCAAACATAGTGATATTTTAATATCATAAAGTATTATGGTTTAATGAAATTTTGGGAAATCATTCCTTTTTATTCATTTCCACATTATATTTATTATTTAAATATCAATTATTTGTGATCATAAAAAATTTGGAGATTATTGTACCTCATAGTTCGTTATTTTTATGGATCAAAAACACGTCAGTTTTTTTACAAATTTTACTAATGTTTATAGTGAATCCCTATGTAATTATTTCATTATAATAATTTGAAGAAAACTAGATTTATGATGGATTTACATGCTTCATGAAATAAATATTTCAATGTATGTTGTAATATGCCATATCAATAAGCTGGTAGCATGAGGTAGTACCATAATGTTTAGAAAAAGTCTCAACAGCCTTTCGTTTTATGAAAAAAAATATATTGGCCACCCCACATAGTCCAAAAGATATATATTGTAGGGTATTGTGTACTTGATGGCAGTGTTCCAGATCCCTATATGGTGAATTATGGATTTCCAAAAAAACCTCACAACTCTTAATATCTTTTCTAGAACATCGAATGTTCATACATCCAAGAAGGCTATTATAGGAGGAATGTGGAGTCTTTATTCATTACCCAAATTTTTATGCATCATGAGATATGCTCTTCGTTCTCCATAACTCATGTATTCTTCCTTCACCTTCAAATATCATCATAGTTTCAATATTACCCATCCATTCCAAAATACTAACCAATAAATTATAATCCATGTGAATCCTTATCAATGTTCTAATTTGAATGGAGTGATCTTCATCGACCATCATGGAACACCATTGAGTTTATTTTTCTAGTTTATTATTTCATTTTTCCCTTCATTCTATTTCTTTTAGATAATTTTTTATTTGTTTAATATCACCATTGTAATTTCTCTCCCCATAAATTATAACTTAAATATTCACCTATAATTCATTGTACTTCATATTTTGTTGTGAGATTTTAGATATCCCTATATTAATGTATCAGAAAAAACCCATATATTTACTCCCTTATCTCATTTTTGGATTTTTGCTTCACCATTCAAAGGTGAGGTATTATTTATTTGGTCCATCATTCACATTTGAACAATCATTTCTGACATTAATTCATTCTCCATTAAATCTAATGGGACATAATTTATTATTGGGTCCCACTAAATCCAAGGTGTTATATTTTCTCTCTTTCTTCATTAAGGAGATGGATGATAGGGAACCTTTATTTTCAATTTTTGATCACCGCTATTACAGCGTGCCTAATACATTAACATTCATCCAATCTATTTCCCCCTACACATGAACTTAATGTATAAAAAAACCTTTAATTTTCATTTTTAATATAAAATTTTTTGATTATAACTTCATATCTTTTATAGAATCATTTTATTTTATATTACCTTTTCTATTTAATGCATTAATTTTTAATAAGGAAATTCATCCAACTGTCCAGTTATTTATGTAAAAAATTTAAAATTGAGAGAAACTAATATAATGGGGGTTTAAATTGTAAAGGGGGATAACTATAATTTCTTCACATTTTAGGGAATGTTGGGATTTTTCACATTGCTGAATAAATAGCACAACAACTGCATGGTAAAAATTATCAAAACAATCCCCATAAAACGGTTATGCTTCATGATTTCCCAACTATGTTCCAACTATGTAAATATACTATACAATTCCTAAAAAATATTTATCAACTAGAAAAATAAGTATATATTCCATTAATTTGAAACCATCTACAATGTTTTCCATCTAATCACTATGTTGATTCTGAACCATGCGCTAACCATGAAAGCCAATCCTTTTGTTTTAAAAAGGATCTTTAAGGTTACCTATTGTATATGTGTTTCATATATTCTCATAAACCATGAATACCAATATGTTTACCCAAATGATGAATCCATTAAATAATATAGAATTTGAACTGAAGATCATAAGAAATTTTTTAGCATTGGGGTCAACCCTTGAGTCATAAAATATTTATATGGACATATAAATAGGACATGAAAAGTTTTATAATTTAGATCCAAATCAAAAATCATAAAATTAATCCATATCTAGAATTCCCAAAAAATTAAACTGGAACATTATCACTCATGAGGGGTGGGGTTTTAAATCCTCGCACCTATAATAATTCTCATCTGCATGAACTATCAATTATCATAACCACTATAATTTATGTAAAAAAAATTTCAATTTGTGATTAACACACCACATTATATCAATGAACTCATAATGATATTCAACTATGATACTCCAAATATGAGTTATAATATTTCATAAATGACATGGTACCACTCATTACCATCGCCAACACACCAAGATGAAAAATAATTGCACAATTATATCTATATAAAATAGTATTTTATCAAATAATTTATAACCCATATCATGGTTCTCACCAAAATAATTTGTTACTCATATAAGAAAATTTTGACAAATATTTCTCCTCTCTATAAGGATTTGAAATCGAAATGAATTTAAAAAGGAACAAAACCCTGTTTGGGGTTTTTTTTCATCTTATATGTCCTACATATATGAATAATTACCTATCATAACCATTAATTCCACATCATCTCTTCATGTGATTCGACTCAGAACAATAACAAAAATCAATGAACATATCTCAAATAATTCTATTTTCCATTAAATTCCATATAAAATTTCAGAAATAAATCATTCACACAAGGAAAAATCTAACCAAGGATATTTCTAACCAACCATATCATGTTTCACAAAAAATTACATTTCAAACATCATATGTTTTAGCACTCTCAATTACAATAGACCGTAACTACTAATGTGTGATCACATTTTGAAATCAAAAACCTCATCACTAAAATGGATCCCATAATAAACCAAACACATTTAGAAAATATTTAACCCAATTAAAAGTATTATTATTCTATTGGATCTATGAATGAATTTTTTTCTCAATTATGTCACACTATGAATTAGAAATCCTCCAAATTGAAACACATTCTGATCAACTCAATTTCACTTTGATCCTCATGAAAAAGCATGGAAACCATCTGATATAGTATATGAAACAAAAATAATGTGTTTAATATTGAGGTAGTTAAAATTAATTATTACCCTCTCAATGGAATATAATATCCCCATTGACTATATAAGGGCCTAAATTTTCAAAACCTCACCCCAACATGCATGGGGGTCATTCCACCAAGACACATGTTCAGTCCCATATAAAACATAAAGAATATATATGAAAACAATAATCATACATGATAATAAATATGCAAAATAAACCTATAATCATTCTTGAATCATAGGAAAATCATCTCTTGAATCCACTAAAATTCTATATGTAACAAGGTTTAAAACCTCTAACATCTAATAGTGAACTACCCACCATATATATTCCCTTCTAATGCTACACAAGAACAACCTCAATAGGATATAGCACTACATCTTGTTATCCCTTAAAAATACATTCCAATACCATCCCATGATTCTATAAAAATCAAAGTATCCTTAGTGTCAATATTAATAATGGAATGGATTATATTAATACTGGTTCTATATTGTGTCTAATGACCCTCATCCCACACTTGAAATCTCATTGAATTTTGAGTTAAAATGTATTATATATAACTAACAGATAATGTAAAAATTCCATCACACTAGTAATGGGTACAAAATTTTTCACATTGATGAAATAATAGACTTATGTATTACATCATCAAATATAGGCCTAGATTACAAAATATCTGAATGATACCCATGGAATGTCAGCCTCATCTTACTAAGCGGATCCTTAATAACCCTTCTAAAAATCAAGAATCATACATATAACATTATATATCATATGATCACCCACTAAACGATATTTATTTCAAAAATGAATGTTTCTACTGGTTCTCTCACTATTCCACTAAATGTGAACTAAAAAAACATAGGGGAGTGGATCTTGATTATACCACACTCTAATTTCATCCATGTCATCAATATTACATTATTTATTTTCTTAATTAATACCAAATTCATATAATTTCCATTAAAATAATCCTAGTATGACATCACATTCCTTAATTCTATAAGATGATGAATCGACGATAAATCCCAAATCCGAGTTACCCAAATGAGTAAGTATACCTCGCCAATTTTACAATCATTAATCAAATATAAATTAAATCATATTTGTAAGGTAAAAAATATCCTAATCCCCATATCAAAACGCTATACCTCCTCTCTTAGACAATAGGTTATATCTTACCTCGATCAAAACACACTAGGAAGACCCCACTACAACCATCTCAATAACTCTCACAATATAACATGTCAAACTAAAAAAATTGTGGAATTATGTATGAATCGTGAATTAAAATCCAAATTATCATCCCACTAGGTCAGTGATGGTCTTAGTGAATTGAACTATAGGAAAACCCCAGTGCATGAATTAGAATATCATATTAATAATTCTCCTGTGAGTGTCGGCTTCACTACGACTTATAGGGTTTGGTCGCAACACACATACATTTTGATCTGTGTTACGAGGCTTCATTGGAGACTACATTTGTATTTTTTTTGAGGCTCTGTCTTCCATGTATGTGAATCAGAAGCTCTATGTGTGTCTTATTTGTGTTCTTGTGGATTTATTGGCTTCTTCAGTGGAAGATGAGTATATTTTAGATTCAGATTCAACCTAAATCATGCATTGTGTGGGTTTTCATATCCCTCTGCCTGGCAGATTCAGCCTCTCCTTGGTATTCTTCTTCATTTCCCTATTGTACGTTGTTCTTTGTGGTGGTTTCTAGAGGCCCATTGATGTTTCTACCTTCTAGTGGTTGCAATAAACATTCCCTACCGTGGAATCGTTTTTACGCGATGGATTTCCTAGTTGGATATTTTATACAGGTTTCCTGGAGGTTTGGGGTGGTGTGGACAAGCAGTCTTCCGTGTCTCAGTGTGTCCAGCATTAGACAAATCTGGTTTGAAGGATTCTAGGGTTTTATTCCATTTAATCTATGTTGACGTCTTTTTCGGTGAATGGTTTAGTGTTCTAAAGGTGTTGGGAAGTGATATGGTTGGTTTGGTTTGTTCTGGTGGTGGATGTTGGGAGTGGGTGGCCGTGGAGTCGATTTCCATCAGGGAACCGGTCAATTGTTTCTCTGGTCTTATATTAGGACACCTCCACTCTATCCAAGGTGGATTTGAGTGGTGGTTACATAGTAATTTGGGATGTGGGGGTGAGATATTTTTTTCTCCTTGTGATTTCCTGCCTATATTGGATGCCTTATGTTTATGTTATCATGAAGGATCTATGATGACTTCAATGGATTCTAATGTTTTAATGTGTTTTGATCAGCTTCACCACTTCATGTTGGTTTTTAGTGTTGTTGGATTATAGAATATTAATGATCCTTGATACTCTATATGGAATAATGTCATATGAGGTTTCAGAGCGTGATGTTTTCACCAGTGCATTGGCATTATAATTTGTATGTTCGAGAAGGTATTGCTTTTTTTATCGGTATAAGGCGCATGCAATCTTGCATGATACAACTAGTTGATCAGTCTAGTGAAGGTGGAAACATGACATTACAATGTAGCTGCAAGGGTGGGGACGTTTATATAGATACCTATGATGACCTTATTGTAAGGTTTTTTACTGGAAGGAATTGTTTTTTGTTCACACGTACCCTTTAAAAGTGTCATTTGAAAACAAAAAATAAAATTGTTTTGGAATTCGTTGAACCATTACCAAAACCATCATAAATAGGATAAAATTTTAATAATTATAATTATTATAATCCCATACTATGTACCCGAATAAAAAAAATACAGGACATATAATAATCATATGGGTGTATAATTTCATAGAATCTACATGGTCACCCATCATAATAAAATATACTATGGTTAATTTGAGTGAAATGAAACAAATGATTTCTATGAGAATCATCCACACAGTTTAATGCTGACATAAAAAAAATACTAACCATAATCTTAATTTGTATAAATCATACCAAATAGAGAGTATATCATGTGATTCATATCTTCAAAATATAATCCATGTACATATCATTTTTCTAATTCTCAGAGAGACTAATCATTTAATCGAAATTCACAAATTTTCAAAAAATAGAAATCAATTTTGTGTTAAAAAATAAAAATTTAGAAGAGGATTCTAAGAACATCCATCATATATCACTGCAAACACAGACTTCCTAATGAAAAAGTTGTCCTGAAACACCAATATCAAATCCATAAGAAGCTCTGAAACATATGTAATCACTGTAGACCATATCCCGATCTAGTAATATAAAATAAGTCTCTAATAAAATATATTATATCATTCAAATAGTTTTATTACTACATTTTAATATTAGTTAACCCCATAAAAATCCAATGATATTTGACAGTCCTTAAAAATAGAGTGTTCATATGGAGACCATATCCATTAATACATAATAGTATATATATTAAAGCATAATTAACCATTAAATACAATAAAAGGTTCATAATGTCTTGTGTATATGGAATATTAGGTATACAATATGAAACAATGAAACCAAAATAATGAAATCAATTATTGAATCTTCATAATGAGGTCTTCACATCCTTTGAGATCTTATATCTACATATTATAAACTAGGAATACAAAAACAATAAGATAAGATAAACAACAACAAGGGAATAACCATAGAAATAATGACTAAAATATTAGTTATAAGGAATAACATGATAACACTAAAAGTAATTTCATATGAATAAAAAAACAGAGTCAAAACATATTGAACATGGGATCATTTAAAAATTTTAATTGAGTAATGTGTAAGAGACATACATCGTGAGATTAATAAGAGTCATATATAACACTCCTAACTATATACCATGGTAGAAAAAAACCATAAATAAATTAGGTTAAATTTTTATCACAACATGACATCTATTGAGACCAAACATCACCCAATGAATTGAGAACTATATGGGTGAACCCATCATTAGATTTTTTACATATGTGTGGAACATGAATAAATGAATGTAATGAATAAATAGAAGGTTTGAACATAGATTAATCTGGGTATCGTATTCATTTCATAAGGAAAAATCAAAGGGATTATCATAATGGTGTCCATAAAGTAGTGTATTTAAATATATTCATAGATAAAAATAAATCTTTTCCAACTAAAGTGTAAACATGTTAAAATAGTGTATAAGAAACTTTATAAATGATCTACTTTAGTGAGGTTTAATGTAAAATATAAATATTACTTTAAAAAATACAAATGGATAATTATATATATTACAAAAAAGGCATATTATTAATTTTCATGATAAAATTAGTGATTTAAAAAATTAATTAAGTCTTAATGAAGATAATGGAGTGTACAACATTGTTGGAAGAAAAGGGAAGTTCACATTAATCGGGAGGAATTGAGAAGTGTTCCTTAAAAAGAATTAATTTCCACATATATCAAATATTATTTGATATACATAATTTTTTTGGAAAATATAAATATAATTAATAATAATAACATATAAATAAAAATATTTTTTAATAAAAAACGAGTAATTGTAACCCAAATGTAATTTGGAGGTTTGTAGAATCTCATAACTTATGATGGAAACTATTCCACACTTTTACTGATTATCATAGATAATGATATAACATTAATTAATAATTTATTTCATAATCTTTTACATATATATTTTATTTATAATAATTTAACTAAGTTCATTCATGTCCATGTTTATGAGTTATAATGTATAATATCGTTGTTCTAGGAGCATCTATTTTATGATTTTACGATCTGTTCACTTCTGTATAATTATAGATGTTCTTGTAAAATTTGAATAAAACCCCTTAACAGAAATTATATGGTATAAACTCATTAAAATTTTTTAAATTCCCCCTTATAAGATTATATTTTTTACGTGTGGGTAATTCTTTAAATAAAAAATTAATGAAAAGTGATTTGTTTATTTTTTTGATATTAAGTAAATCATGATCAAGTATCATTATATGGAATATTATGTAAGTATAATGATACCATAACAAAAAATAAGTATTATTAAACATATTTTTATCTAGTTTAACAGTAAAAAAATTTGTAAAATTCCATGAAAAACTAATTAAAAACAATAAATCAGCATCCATAATGGTTGTGAATCTGCACATCAGAAAAATGTTTTCATTTTTAGAATAAAAATGTAGGATAATCGATTCAATGATTGGTATTCCAATAAAATGTAAAAATGTAGTATATTTCTGAATCTACTGTTATCAGGTCATATTGGACAGGGGAGGTGATGGGATGATAAGAATGGAATGATACTAAACGATAATGAATGAGGGTATTACTTCTTCAATATCACCTCCTTGGGAATCTCTTCTAGTAACATGGAAATAGTCATTTGTTGAGACTAGAAAGAAAAATACATTGTGAATAGGGTTTGGAGTGGAATTTTGTATAATTTAATCTAGATCAGGATCTTATATGTTGTGAGGATCAAATATTGTAATGGGCGGTATATATATACTGGATATGGGTGTTTTTATTATTTTATTCATTATCTTTTAATTTTCGATAAAAAATATATATAGTGTTGATTATTGTGATGAATTATAGTTAAAAGTTCGTGTTTTTTTCCAACTAATGGGTCTTTACATCATCCAAGAGTTCAAAATTCATGTATTTGGATTAAAATGTTAAATATAGTAAATTTTCCTATTTCATATTGAATTGTACTCAATTATTTAAAAAAAATACAAAAAATTCACAGTAACTATTTTTTGACATGAATATTTTTAAAAAGAAATCCATTTTATGAAAATAATTTTATAAATATGAGAAATTTTATTTTTATCTAAAATCCTCATTTATTCAAAATATAACTCTTTTAATAATATAACAAATTTTATGGTACATTGAAATATTATTTATGGAATCATAAAATTATCTTATAATATTAATAAAAAAATTTAATTATTAATATATTTAATGAAAATTATCTTTCGTTTAAATCATTGTAATAATAATAGAATTTATATAAATATTTACTTTTAAAAAAATTACCCACACACAACTTAATATTTTTAAAAAAATTATTTCATTATACCATGATATAAATATATCATATTTTCCTTCATAAGATACCTAAATTTTTCCTATAATTTCACAATTGATTTTATTATTCTATTGTCTAGATTATTATTCCTAATGATTAAATTATAATTCTAATAGTTTGGTGATTGTTCCATCAGTATATGTTCTTTATTTTCTTTAAATACAAATTAATTATTCTTATATGTGAATTGTAATGTTATTGGGTTCTATACATGAAGAATGTTTTTTATACTATACAAAATAATTATAAGAAGGTAAATATCATTGATGAAATTGTGTTACATTACATTAATCCCAACTTATGAAATTTATCCCTTGAGATTTCATTCTACATTCAATGATTAAAACATGTGAGGGTAATTTTCCTTTATTTAGTCATATGTTTCCCAGTTCTCCCCATCATACATATAAAAGACTATAGTTTTTTAAACAATTCAGTTGTATTTTCTGTTGGAATTTTTCTCTATGGTCCTTGATCTTCGTTGGATGCTATTTATTTGATATTTCATTCTAACGTTATAACACCTCCATTTTTATTACATGTTAAGGGTCATGTATGTTTTTTATTAGGATAGATACATCCAACACATCATGAAATTAAACCATATTTAGTGGAAGTTAAAGATAGTAGGACACTACTCATATTATCTCATGGATAAAAAAGATTCCAATGTATATTGGGGATGTCATGCCTTCCATTCCAACCCGAATGACTATATTCTATCATGATATTAAAAGGATGATTTTTCTCTGAAATCAATCTACATATCTAACCAATGGTTTTCAATACAACACTTTTCATGAATCAGAGTAGATTTTAATTTTTTGATGGAATAAACCTTCTATTTCAAATCATTCATATCATTAGATCATATTAATATTCGTTTCACAAATTTATCCCCGTAGGATTGATTGATTTATCCCGTCCATTATAGAGATTCAAATGGTTCCATTTGAATACTCAAGTGAAAATTATGGTTGTATGAGAAGTCAACCTATAAGAGAAACTTATCACATACACTTATATCTTATATTAAGATGAATCGTAGATTTTTGTAGACTATTTTTATAGTCCATTAATATTATCCATATGTTTTAGGGTGATTGGTCATGATGAAATTAATTTCAGCGCTCAAAAATGGATGATTCATTCTCCATAATTTTGATGGGAACAATGTATCCTTATTATATAGGATAGAATTTTGTACCCCATGTATCCTCTTTCCATCATTCAGATACAACATGTAATATTTTTAAGTAATAAATCTTCTGAAATATATATTAAACTCGTAGTCTTGGTCAATCAATCTAATACAACACCTATCATGTGGTTTCATTCGCTATTTTTATCATATGAGTAACAATGTCAATAGTAAAATTATCCAATTTCCATGTGAAAATAGGTAATGAATTAATCATCCATTTGGAATTATATCACTATAATATAATGTACTATCATACCAAATTTCATGATATTTACTCAAAAAACTCATGTTCATATTGTCCTGAATGAATTTCTATAAATAATCATGGTACATATTTGTTCATCAAGGTGGGATACAGAAATATGGACAATGTGAATTATTTAGTATCTCCATCATTGTCTCAGGTGATGAAGATATAAAAATCCTAGTTCAAAAATGAATTCCACTATAATCATCGATGTCAAACTCATATAACAAAACATCCATTACATCATTCACCGAATTTTGTATCTACAGATAATTGATTTGTTCTTCCTTGGTCTTCTCTGTGATAGATTTTCGGGAAATAATTTTTGAAATATATGATGTATTCTTTATTGTTATGGTTTCCAGATCTATCATATTCCATTTGATGAATACATGGTCATTCTCAATATACAACATGGATTGATTAGTATGTAATTTTTTTGTAAAAACATTATCTACATTGTTTTCCATATGATTATACCTTTGAGTAGAGAAATAGTATCCCATGATTAGATCTTACAATCATATTTGACTCGTGTTGAGCTCATCTAGAGGGAATATATATTTTATCAATTTTTTTAACCCCCAAAGGTTTTGTGAAATATATATTTTGTGAATTAATCTAACCATTTAAATATTATTTATATCAAATAACACAAATTTTTTTTTTATTTTATGATAAAGTACTATGTTTTGATTGAATTATACACAAAACTAATTTAATCATGATCTTGGTAGTACAAAAAATTTATATTTCCCGACATAGGACACCAAGGATAGGTCCAAAATGAAATAAAAAACATGAAACACCAATATAACATACATTACAAGAAACACTGACATTTCTATGAAACATCATTTCACTGTTGTGATTACTTAAAGGATTCAATTATAACCTATCCATTAAACGTAGTAAAATGAATATTAATAATTCCTTTTGTAACATTGTTTATAATTGTTTTAAAAAATAAAACAAATATATAAGGAATGATACAATGTTTCAAAAAGACCTTATATTATTACACATACTATTTTCTCAAATGTACTACATTTCATGTCATTCTATGAAAAAAATTAATTATTAATTGAAACCTATAGAAATTTAATTTGATAAAATAAATATAATTTTTTATTTTATAATTCTGATATTATTTTAGGTAGAATATATGGTATTTTACTGAGAAAACTATTTTTTTGAATAGTGAAAAATAATACATTTCATTAAAAACTGTCATTTGTATAATTAATTTTTAATGTTGAATTATAAATTATATTTTTTAATGACACTTTTGATCAATTATAAATATATTTATACCATTTAGTTCATCATAATCAATTTCAATTTAAAATTTTATAAAAAATGTTTACAAAACATCAGACATATTCCAACATTAAAAAACTAGTATTTAATCTCATCTACAAAATTAACATTAATATTAAATTTCACATTTTTTAATTGAAAATAATTAAATGTAAAAAGTAATTTGTAATAATTATAATTTTTACTGACTAATTATATAATGATGATTTTTTAAAAGGATAATTATTAAAATTGAGTATAATTAATCATAGTGATTAAGTAAAAATAAAGCGTAATGAGGGAGTGAACATTTATCATGGGAAAACTGTCATATAAACTTTTCCAAAACCAGTAGGATGGAAATTTTTTGGGAATAAATAATAAATTATTAAAATATATTCGTTTTTGTGATTTTTTAGGTAAAAACAAGTGTACACCTAAGATGTTTTCAATAAAAATCCAATTGAGTCATTTTCCTTCTCTATAAATGGAGAGCACCCCTCGCTCTTCATTAAAAATATCAAAACACATAGTATCAGAAAATTTCATCTAAAAAAACTTTGAAAAATATCTTACATCCTTCTTTATGAATCAATTAATGTATATATCTTTTTTAGGACTCCTTTTTAGCACAAACAAAAATGATTTCCTCGATTAACATGAAAAATATTCTCTTAAACTCTTCATTTTATTTTCATTCTATACCCAAATTGTTTTTCTCTAAATGAATGTATAAAAACAAAAATAAATTCAATATACTTATAATTTTTTTTATTATATGGTTTCATGTAAAAATTTCAAAAACCCTCATCTAATGGGTAAGGAAAATAATATTTACATGAAGAACAAACTACGACCCCACTAAAAAATGATTTTTGATTTTTTTCATTACCACCTCTCATGGTAGATCATATAATGAAAAGTATATTTATATATATAATATACTATATTTTTTATGAATTTAATATTTTATTTCTTTTAAAACTCATATCGTTTTAATTTCCATTTTTGTAAATATGATAATTTCATATGAGAAATTTTGTACTACTGCACCATCAAAGCAATGTGATTTGTTCACAGACTTCATAGAATGTATTAAAGAAGGTTTTAGTGAATTTGTATTATATATATGATATAATAAATTTATTTTAATAGTTATATAAATAAATACACACACACACACATATATCTTTTAATTTCATTATTTTAACATGATATCTTTTGAGAAATAACATTCTTATGAAAGTATGACCTACCCTATCCATTAACTCTGTAATCTTTATCATATTTATTAATTATAAAGATTATTATAATAAAAATATAATTTATATAAAATATATTTATATCATTAATAAAATTTCATAAATCATTATATAATATATATAGTACATATATATAACAACTGAAGACATATGCATTGAATAAAGCGAATATTAACTGACGTAAAACATTAACCTAGGATTATTGACTATATGGTAATATAAGGTAATAATATAACCTTATACAGTGTTAGTTATAATAATGTGGTTTTTTAATATATGTATAATAAATTTATATTTTATATACATGTTGTTTGAATGAGTATGATGAGAGTGAGGACACAAGGTATGGTGATTTCTTCTCACTTTTTATTTCTGTCATATACATGTGATATTCGCCACTCATACTTTTGTTTTGATCATGTTCATACCATGATTTCATTATATTTATATTAAAAATAAATTAATGGGTATTTACATATCCATTATATTTCATTTATATTATGGGGTTTATGTATCAAAATTTACCAAATCAGTAAAATGGTTTTGCCAAAATTTTCCTACTTCGAGACTCATGATTTTTTATGTGCATAAATTTGTTTGGTGGTCTGTAAAATTCAATTTTAAATACTATAAAATAATTAAAATTATTTTCATGATATTATAATCTTCATTTAATTTCAGTTCCTTTTATGGGGAGCATAATACCATGTCACCAAGGGATAATAGTTTATTGAAACAAACTCATCACATTTCAAGATGGTTTATGTTTATACTTCCTTTGATGAAATATTATAACCCATATCTCAACAAATTAATGAATTATCGTATCCTATGTTTAAAAGTGATATATTCTTTTATTTTTACCATATTTATACTCTTTCGTACATAATATATTTAATAGTGTGTTTTTATGAATGCTTGAAATTACCATCCCTTTGGTCGGAGATCAATGTTATCAATAAATGGTTCTAATAATGTTGTACCATTATATTATAATAATTAAAACAGGTTTTTTGAATGTTCATATTATGACAGATTATTCAATGTAAAATTCGTATCTCTCTTTTAATAAGGGATTTTATAAACCATTTTTCTGTGAAAAATGAATGTTCTTTTATACCTTATATGATATGTAAAATGTTACCCGAAACTATTTCATTGAAATTTTTAAAAGGTCAATTTTTATGAAAATGTTTTCTAAAACTACATTTCAAGGAAATTGGTTTTAAAAATGTTTTAACAATTATTTTATATGTTCCCAATGAAATCAGTTTTCAAAATATTTTAAACCCTTATTTATATGTATCTAAAGAACATTCAAGGAGATGGGTTTGATAACATTTTCAAGCTTCATTCATATGTCTTCAAGTAAAAAGTTTATGTAAATATATTAATATTTATATATAATATTTTAATGTATTTTTAATGAAATGTTTTAAAAAAGTTATTCTTATTCCATATGTTTTCATTTAAAATGGTTCACAAAATATTTTCATGATTTCTATATATGTTTTCAATGTGTTTTAAAAGAAAATAGTATCCAAATATTTAATATATTATTCATTATGTGTTATAGAAAAATGGTTTTAAAAATTTATTCCAACAATTATATATATGTTTTCAAGATGTTTACTAAAAGAATTATTTTCAATCGATATTAGCTATTAAAAACCAATTATCAAATAAAAAGTTATATTGTCCTCAAGAAACATTTATGAAAGATATTTCAAAAATATTTTTCATCTATGATGAATGATATTAATGTTAATTATTCCTTTATTGGAAGATATCTAATGGGCACATTCATATTATTTTCATAAATGGTTTATGTGTAATGTAATGGTCACTATAAAACTCATTTATCTTTCACATGTTGTATGTTTATGAAGTCCATTTATCATTCAAGTGATATATGTTTATGAAATCGATTACTTTTTCCCAAGTTAATCTTTAGATGAAATGGTTATGATACCTTTATATTTTCCAACTAGTTTGGATGTGTTTACATGTTTATAATAACCATTTAATTTCATGGGTTATCATATAATTGTTTATGGTATTGTGGAACATTTATGTATGATTTAGGAATGATATTGGTGGGACCTATATATCCCCCCAATAGATTGGGTAATGGTTAATATCTAATGAACAAGAAATATATGGAATTTGAAATGACTAGGAATGAGGAGTGAATGTGGTTCAATAATAAAGGGAATGAACGGGGTGTGTACATGATTCAATAAAGGATTTTTTTCACAAACACTGTCTCTACATCAATGACTTGGATACTACAGAAATCATATTATAGGATTTTGTGTCTATCAAAATACCACATTTTATAACTAGGTTATGATTTTCAGGTCTTATGTTACATATTTCATTATGATTAATTTCATATGATCATGAAATCATTATTAATATCACTATTATGTAGGGAATAATCTTCATATGTTATTCACATATTCCATTATATTTTTTTCAAGTTACGCTTAAACATTATCTTAATTTATCCTTACTAAGAATATGAGATCTCTATTTTATTATGTTTTCTTCCCCCTGGTTAGCAAGAATTTTTTAAGAAGAAGTAATGAAGGCGTAGAACATTATAGGAGATGTTGAAGATCATTCACCTGGATAAAATATTTTGTTACCATGTTTCCAAAGAATCTAATCTATTACGGCCCACAGACATGTATTTTCGTATCATATAAAATATTCCTATAAAATAATGAAATATAAATATCTCTTAATCCAGGGTCCCTATAGTTTTTATAAATAGAAATATTTAGTTATAAACTATAATGAGAATACTTTAGTGAGATCCAAAATTATATTTGTAATCACATGTCTATTGATGTATGTAATGATATGTATAAGGATGAGTTAACATTTAAGAAAATTTAATGGAATGTTATACAAGGATAGAGTGAGTGGTTTCTAATAAATAAATCATTGTAATAATACTACAAGTGGATATATCTTCTGAACATATGTACTTAGGGGTATCAACTCCAAAATAATTTTTGATCCCAACAGCTAGATAATGGTACATGATAATCGACCTTACTGCACACTTGATTTGACAATACAGAGGATATGCTTTGTTATTTTAAAAACTCTGACTAACCATTATAAATAATGTAAATATAATTTTTCTACAAATAACCTTGGAAGAAACAAGGGTTTCAAATATTATGAATGGTTTCATCATTTTGAAATATTATAGGTAATTCTTTTCATGACAATTTAGTGTTTTTCTATGATAAGTAATGCTCACACTATGCTTTCAGTTTTAGATAATGGTGGGAAAATGGAAGAAATGGATTCATATTTCATATGATGGATGATTTCATGATGAGAAGTAATGTGTGGTGATCACTAGAGTAGGAGGTGATGAGATCATTCCTAAAAAGTTTTCTGGTAACATAATTAACATCAAACACCGTATCATACTCTTGCGCTAAAAAATTAATAAATATGAATACTTCGATAAGATTTAAGGTAATGGAGACCATATAACAAAAAATATTCAGAATCATTTGTTTGAATAATGTGTATAGAATAATCTATGTGAATGAATTACAGTAATCAGAATATATTTTGACTGTGGGAAATAAGGACAAAAAAAATTACAGTAAGGGAAATATAAAGAGTTCAGTTAACAAAATGGATGAGATTAATTTCACCCCTATGAAATCATTGAAGGTTAAGTGTTTTATTTTTGGAGTAAATTTTTCTTATGAAATTCATTGTCCCAAGATGAATTCTCCTAAAAGGAACCATCATGGTGTTGAAATTAATGGTTACGTTAGGAATGATGATGATACTAAAGATGAATTATTTACAGAAATAATTATCTTGTTTAGTGATGAGGTATAATTGTTATATAAATTAGGATTAAGTGGATGATTTAATGTTTTTATATATTTTTATTCACGAATTATGTTATATG